>CM069064.1:12342500-12967500 GCA_035220775.1 Malus fusca | reverse complement strand
CTCGTTAGAACTGTGCAGTTGTGGGAGAATGACGATTTGAAGCCTTTTTCGATTTTTCCAAATGATGTGAGATATATTCTTAGAAAGATAATAGATAGAGTTGCAAGTCTACTATTTTTACCAAATTTTGCAGAAGGTTGAACGACCCCAAATTTGGCGCGCAAGTAAGATGACGTGTTTCCCATGCTAAGAAAGATTGTTTCCTAGTTAGTGTCCTTAATTATCTAGGAATTTGTTTTGTTTTACGAGAGTTTTTACTAGACCTTTTAGGTTTTTACTAGACCTTTTAGGGTTTTTCTAGTATAAAGATAATGCCCTAGGCTCTCTCAAGACACCACCTTATACACAAAATTAGTCCAAAGTGAAGGAGATAAGTTGAGGCACATTTTATCATTCTTTTATGAGTTTTATCTTCTTCCAGGACTTCTTTGTAATATTTATTTTGACTATATGTAACTAAACTATTTTTCTAAGGTTTATGATGAAGCCATGACATGATTATTTTTGAAGTATTTTGTTCATTATTATTCGATTAATGTGATGCTTAATTTTTAATCTTTGTGCGCAATTTATTCTAGTTTCGAATGTTCTTGTGACTGGCCATCATTGTGAACTTGTTGCTAGATACTTAGATAAATCTAAGAGGATGACCAATCAATTAGGTTTATCGGAACAATTATTAAGAAGAGTAGAAAAACTAGTGAGGATGACCAATATCAAGCTAGTCCTACTTGGTTGGCATACAATTGTATGCCTAATCAATAGGATATGGTTGTCACGTATAGATACACAGTTGATGCCTGACCATAGATTAATTCATATCTTAGAAAGAACGACCTTCAACATCGGCATGATAATTGGATAGTAGTTGGCTTGAAGAAAAGAAATAGGATTGTTATTGGTAGATTCATGACCTTAGGCTTTCATCATTTTAATTTGTTAAAACTTTCATTCCCTATTTGTTTTTATTAGTCTTCCTGATTTTCTTATAAGTTGTAGTTTTAATTAAGTTTTATAATCAATCAATCAATCATTTTTAAGTTAAGTTTTGCGTAATTAGTTGGTTAAATTAATATTAAAATCAATCCTTATGGGATCAACCTTGTACTTGCCTTAGTTATATTGCCTTTGATCTTGTGCACTTGCGAGTTTTGGTTCGATTTATCTAATTTGTTGATTAATAAGTGCAATGAGCAAATGCAAACAATAATCAGACAACAGGATTTGTGTGATTATATCCGCTTTCAATTTGGTTGTCTGATTATTATTTGCATTCGCTTATTGCACTTACTAATCACAACCTATTCCGCTACATACGCAATCAACGTGATAAAAATCTAATGTTTTTGAAAATTGGATTAAGCTTATTCACCCCCTCTTTAGGCTTCGTGTTACAGCCGATTGTGTTTTCAATATCCTTACAAAATAGACTAGTTTTCTTAGTTCTAAAAGGATGATTGATTTTACAAATTTCTCAAAATTCACCTACTTCTATCTCACTCCAATCACAAAACCTTCTCACCTAGATGATTGGGTTCACCTTTTTTTTTTTTTGAGGGAATGAGTTCGTGTTTGATTAGTGATTTTGTGGTATTTTTCTATACTCAATTAGGATATATCTTATGATTGTATCTCTCATCTCCTTATTGCTTATGATAAAAATACATATAAAAACCAAATAAATTATATGTAGATAACAATTAAAAAAAAAATTCTTTATCAATCAGATAATATAAGTTATTAGAAATTATTCTCTTGCACCAACTTTAAATTTCCATTCATGGGTTGGCATGATTTCTTTCAATAGATTTAAAAGAAAAACCTAAAAAAAAAAAATTACAAAAGAAAATCAAGTATACCGAAAGAATATGACATGGGATATACCTCACTTACCAGGTTTTGCTGCCTCCTAACAAACAAAAAAGAAGGCATCTCTCGATGACCCTTCTTTTTCTTTCTCCCATCTCTCTCCATCTCTCCATCTCCAAAACATGAAAAAAATGGAGAGAAAGAGACGAGAGAGAGAGAGAGAGAGAGAGAGAGAGAGAGGGGCAAACAGAATCTAGCTAGAGCACATTTCAGATAAAAGGAAGCGCAGTACTGCTTGGGAATGCGTAGAAAGAAGGCACACATGAGGATATCCATCGCATATGCTAGATTTTGTTTTCTTATTCGTTTGCCTGAGCCTGAAAATTACAAGAGCATGCTGTATATAAAGCAATTAGCCTCAGCTCGATCGTATCAAGTCAGTGCGGTGGTTTAACCTTAACAATTGAAGAGATCGACGACATGATATGTAGTCATAGATTGTGAAAACATGAGCGAATTAGTTGTATGGCTTCTCTCCGATGGCAGGAAATATTAATGGTCATGAATCATGGAAGCATGGATTTTTGTGTTCTCTCATGAGTTATGACCTGCCAAAGGAGAGTTGCCCTACGACTGCTTTTGCTTAATTAATGTGTTCATCTGAAGGTACAAAGACGGTGTTCCATACGAAAGGTATGATCAGAAAACAGAATGTATGCGATTGAATTCTGTGTTTAATTACTTGTTTTCTTTATAGTTCTTTGTTATGCTAGCGTGGTTATTGTAAGTGCATATACACGTGAGTCATATAAATTGGTTAAAATATTTGGATAGGTGCTTGCTTCAAAAAGGGGTGGCAGGAGCAAGGGACTTGTACTCAGTTAGTTAAGAGTATTCATTTGGAGCCAAAGTCCCGAGTTTGATTCTCCTCTCCCTTAATATCATGTGTATAAAATAAAAAAGGGTAGCAGGAAAATTAGGTGGAAGGCCCTAGCTTATTGGGAACTCCTTATGACAACTTAGTTTAAATAAAATAACTTACTCATATATGTTAGTCCACTATGCCTCTCTCCACTAGCTAATTTTGGAAAATTGTGATGACCAGTATAGATATAGAACCTAATTAAGGTTCTCAATCTGTTTTTTTTTTTTTTTTTTCTTTTTATACACTCAATTTCTACAACAGGAGTTCCGATTATCGCTGTTTCCATCCAAAGCTTAATTAGTTAATTTCTTTAGATTGCTGTGTAATTTGTGAGAAAATATGCAAGGGCTCCAGCTCATGCTTCACCGGCAACCTTCAATATATGCATGCATATGCATACTCAAGCAGTACAGATTCAGTTCAAATGTCTGCTATACTTTTTGTGCATTGGTGTATCTCATAGTCGATGGAAAATGTATGGTGCTTTTTACTTGATATGTGTCTAACCATTTGATGGGTGTATTAATTTGTGCAAGATATATAGAAGAACACCATTTCACCAAAAAAATAAATAAATATAGAAGAACACCATGTTTGCTGGAAAAGCATGTTTGTTCCTAATAGAGCAAGTTAGAGTGTGGAAGCAAGTAAACTTTACTAGAGCTTCAGTAATCTTGGGATCCAAGGATTAATCAACTTCATAACTTTAGAAAAACATGTGAGCTCAACTATGAACTGATAGAAAATTCACGTATGATAAAGATATGCATATTATGCATGCAGTGGGAGAGGATTTTATCCACGGGCGTAGAAAAAAAATCAACCAATATGTAAATAAGCTAGTGGGATATATGCCTATGTACCAAAATTTGTTGCAAAGTTGTTGCAACTAGCAGTGCTAATACCAATTTTATGTGCAAATAAGCTAGTGAATATATGCCTTATATATCTTTTTTTTAGGGAGTCTTAATGAAAAAGGATTTCCACTATTCATTCTTAATCAAAAGGACATTTTGTCTATGAAAAGTTCATAATGGGTCAAGCTATTTTCTTTATTTACTCTTATGCCATTATTTTATTATTGTAGCGAGGTCCACAATGATGTTGACATTTATGTCTGGAAATACATTATTTTACATGATGCTATTCAACTTATGCTAATTTGCTGCCAGCTCTTCATGTTTCCATCATGTTATCGATGTTATGCAGCTCTTCTTTTGTCAAATTGTTCCAGTACTGTTTATCGCCTTTTCCTAGCTATGCATCTCTTTCTCTATCTTCTTTTACCTTGTAATACATATCTGTTGTTTCTCCTTTGAAATTTTGAGGCTTCCAGTAGGGTTGATGAGGCTTCCAGTAGGGCTGATGACTAATTCTTGTCTTCTTCTAGTAACATATCATACCTAAAATCTTCAAACTCATCTAAGGCTAGCATTTGGATCCCTCAAAATCTTAGAATATTTTTGTATGAAGGAGTCCACCTGTGTGGGGGAGATAGAGGATAGTTTAAAGGACTTTTCATTAATTATGACTACATGCCTAGCTTTCTCCTTATGCATATGTGCATACCAATCTGGAGGACCCCTCATAAAACTTATGCAAATTTCTTTCCACAGTTCTAGATAATCTTCTGCTACTTTTATAAGCTTTTCAGGAAATGATTCTAGTTGGGAAATATGGTTAATAAAGATTTTATCAAGATAGCCAAACTCTAATTGTAAGGCCAGGGTAACTTCTACTACATTATGCTTTTTATGATGCTCATAACTAAAATGCCATGGTTTAAAATCTCTCATGTTAATCCTGGCTATAGCTATGCTAACCTCTGGTTTACAAATACAACTCTCTGTACTATCACAAAGACATGGTGGATACATCTTGTAATAATATCCATCCTAAGCATATTGTAATTGTATTTGTAACTCTTTCATGGACTGTGATGCTTTGCTCAAGATCTCATTTTGCATATCTGGTGACATTATTCTTAATTTTGCTTTTGAAATTTCTTCTAATAGGATATCATCTATTATTAAGTCTAAAGATATATTCCTAACAAAACTTTCATATCTTTGTTGTTTTTCTTTGTCACTCAGATGCTGATGCTGCTCATTATTTTGATGCTGCTCCATTTCAATGTCTTCTCCTAAGAGCTCAATGTTAATCTCTTCTATGAGCTCATTAGCCTCTTGTTCCATGGGTTCAATAACCCCTTTTTTCTTTATTCTTATGCTGATCAATTTCCAAACCTATTTTCAATTCAGTTTTCAAGGTGTCACTTGCCTTTTGCTGCATTTTAAGAGATTGGAGTTCTTGGTTCATTTTGGTAAACTTACTAAGTAATGATGGTCTCTAGAAATGACTTGAAGGTTGTACTCAAGAGAATGAATATGATGCTGGCTTTGATGGAAATTAAAATTAAAGCCATCAAACTCTTGTTCTAAGACTCTAATTAGTTTTTCATGACCTAATCTCATGCTTGGCTGTTTGATTTGGATATTCCAAAAATTATCTAAGAGAACCTGTTGCATATTAGAGAGTTTTGTACCCTTGACCTATACCTCAGAGTTGGATTTCTGATTCCTTCAACAAGAGTGCCATTAAAATTGAAAGTGGGTACTGGTGATGATGTTGGTCTACTTATGCTATTTTGGAATCCATTGAATGATGGAGGTCCATGATGCATCATTATCCTATTGAAAGGTGCTCTTTTGCCTTGTGGTCTTGTGCTATTTGAGGATGATGGTCCATGATATTCCATTCATGTTCAACAAATTAATATTGATAAGATATCAGCTAATGTATTGTCACTACCTTTAATATGTTCAAAAATTGGTTTAAAACCATTTCCTGTAGTTGAATCAATAAAATTAACCCATCTTCGGGCTACCTGTTTATTAGCATGTATCTTGTTATAATGAGAAACTACATTTTGACAATCTGTTCTAATTGTAAATACTTTATTATGTAAAAATAAAGAAAATGCCTCAAGTGAGTTAATTATTCCTAAAATTTCTAAATCTATTGATGGTAATCTTGACTGTACATCACTAAATTTTCTTGATGAATATCTAAAAACTTGTTCGTCAGACTTTGATGACCCCTTATGCTTTTTTTGATATAGTATACCTGCCTATCTTAATGATGAAGCATCTGTTTCAACTATTTTGTAACTATCATCTAATGGTAATGTTAATGGCTTAAGTTGAGTAATTTCTTCCTTTATATTTTGAACTTATTTAATATTTTCACTATTGAAATATTTTTGTCTTGTTTTGCTAGTTTTACTATGTAATACTGCTATTTTTCTTGATATACATTCCTAAAAATTATATATCTTGCTTTTCTAATGCTATTTTATTTTTGCTAATCACAATTCCATTATTGATAAATTCTTGTAAAACTATCTCTAAATGCTTCCTATGTTCATTTCTATTTTTACTATGTGCTAAAATATCATCTACATAAACACTACAAAAATGATCATATTTCTTAAAAATTTGATCCATATTTCTTTGAAAGATTGATGGAGCATTTTTAAGTCCAAATGGCATAACAAGCCACTCAAAATGTCCTTTTGGACAAGTAAAAGATGTCCACTCAATTGATTCTTCTGCTAATCATATTTGCCAAAATCCTGATTTACAATCAAATTTACTAAAATATTTACTCTCTTGAATTTTTTTTTATAAGCTCATTCTTATTTGGTAATTTATAGCTATTTTTATATATATTATCATTTAATCTCTTATAATTAAAAACTATTTTAGCGTTACCTTTCCTTAGCTCTGAATGTTTTCTCACAATAAATGCTGCTGATCTATGTCTAGACTTAGAGGGTGTAATTACTTTTAAATTTAACAACTCTTTTATTTGCTGCTCAAACTCTTGTTTATCTAATGAACTACAAGACATATCAGCTGTCTTAATGGTTAAATTTGGGTTAATTATATCTAATTTTGCTAATATTTTATTTTTACTCCAATGTAATTGTGGGTCTTCTCCTATGATTCTAGTTTGTTATGCTAACTGTAACTGTGACAGCCCGTCCCTAATTATTATTTTTTTCGATGGCGTGAAATGTCGATTTCGCCCTTGAACGTTGGATTGTGAGTGTGTGAAATGGGCCAATTATCTTAAGTCCTAATTGTTTGGACCCAATTAGGACTAAGGTTACTTTTGGTTGGTGACCAAGTGAGGACCATGATAGGTATTTTACCACCTACAAAAGTAGGGATAAAATCACACAAAATACTTGCAAGAGAACAAGGTTGTTGTAGTATAAACGAGCAAGGTCGTTTTCCGTTGGGATTATTTAAAACAATTTATGAAAAACCCTAATCCTAGTTAACTATTTAAAAACAAAGATTGGAAAATGGTGATTTAATGACCTAGATTAAGAAAAACGAAATTAATAAAAAATGCTAATTAAAATTTGCAATTTCTAAAGAAAGAGAAAGGAAACAATTTTTTTTAGATTTCAAAATTAGAAAATACTAGGGTTCCTCCGTCACCCTAACAATCCTACGTAGTTCTACTAATTCCTTATGAATTACACATGCATATTTTGAAGGTTAGGTTTTCCTAAAGTATGCCCTACTTGGAACCCCCAACATAGAACGTATATCTAAACATGCAACCCGTCCGTGGCGTCCAAATCGAATATGAACATGCAAGACTCATTAAGTTTTGTGAAAACCTTTTGAAAAACCATATAACTCTTAAGACGTGTCGTCCATCCTAAATAGTTACACATGTTAACCACAAGAAGCCTTAATCAATTTTAGGGACAGCCTTCCGCCAAAATTGCATCAAATTACTTTTCTAATTATCCTAATGGTCGCGAATCACTAAGACAAATAGATAGTTTAGAGCACAGTGATTAACAATCCAAAACTTGCATGCATAAATTCATAAGAAAATTAAAAAGAGACTACATATTCTTGCTAAGGATCATGGCCTCACCCTAGCAATAGAAAATTAGCTACGCATATTCATAATTAAAATCAACATAATTATATTAAACTAGAAAAAGAATGGAAACACCTGAAAGTATAAGTCTTGAATTCTCTAAGTTTTCCCAAAATCTTCTTCTCAAATCTTGCGTATGTTCTCCGAGCGAAACCCTAGGTCTGCCAAAAGGCTTATTTATACTACTCTAAATAAAATCCTCCTAGTCAAAGGTCTTAGAAGAAGACTAGGAAACTAAATAAATTGAAATAAAATAGGAAACATAATCCTAAATTAACTTGGTAAATTCGCCTAGAAATCTGCACAGCCACGTTCTGGCCCCATATCAGCTCCAAAACTGGTCCAAAATAGCTGGATTTAGAGCTTGGACTATTCTGAACACTTCTCCAGAAGGCCACGAACCCATTTGAGGTCATCTTGGGCTCCAAAAATGCAGTTTAAGTCCAGAAACGTCACCTTTCAACAACGCGCACTGCTCATTCATTTAATCGCCATAAAATAACCGCTTGGTAGGAAAATCCAAAATTTTGACACAAACAAACCAAGAGACACACGAGCGTCTTCCAATTTGAATTGCTCCAAAATTCATCCGTTTGATCTTGTTTTGCTCCATAAGAAGTCGAATATCCTATATTGAAAATATAAAGCAAAGTATCAAAATTCTACCAAAATAATTACCAAATTATATTAAGAATAGGGTAAAATATATAATATAATATTGACTCATCAGACCAGACACACACACAAAACACCCCGTGCACTCTCTCTCTCTCTCTCTCTCTTTCTCTCGGCCTTCCTACCATTTCCGTACAAAACGTACGGACGAACACCAAACTCACACTTCGCGCACGGATCGATGTCAACCAGGTAAGATTCGAACTCCTTGTAAGATTTTGGGTTCATCCATACCCTTTTTAGATCGAGAAACCTTCGTATTCTCGAGAAACCACAACAGCCGAATTCATGCACTCATAAATGTGAGGTTTTTAGGAATTTTTAAGGACTTAGGGAGCTTTGGATCATCCTTACGAAGCTCGGAGAAGAAAAACCAAGAGAATTGGACGTGGGGAAGTCAAGATCGACGAGTTCAAAATTTGGGCGGATTATCGAAGGATCTCCGGCGAATTCTCGAGGATTTCGGGTCCCATAATTGGTAAGGTTTTGTTCCTGATGTTGTAAGCTTCATTTTGGTGAAGATTTCGTGGAATTTGGTGCATAAATGAGAGAGATATGAGGTTTTATATATTTTTGCAGTTTCCGACGACGGCGACGGTCGCCGGAGTTCGAAGGTAGGGGACGACGGAATATTCCGTCGATTTTGACGGAATATTCCTAACGGAGAATAGCGACGTTAGTTGATTTTATCGGAATATTCCTTAAATTTAACGGAATATTCCTAACGGCCGTTAGGCCTCAGTTAAGGTTTGGCCGCGCATGGGGGCGCGTAGGGCCGTGCCTCTGTCGACGCGTGGCGGCACGTGGGTGGTCGGAAATTTTTTCTAAAAATATGGGGATGTTCGTGAGGTTGTGTAGATCACGTTGGTATATTCAAACATCCCATTTGAGCAATGTATGAGAAGTTATTAACTAGTTTTGTGTATGTGCTTTAAATAATGTTTATTCAGTTATTTCGCATATAGGTGTGACCTATCCCGAGGACGATCGCAGTCAAGGGCGACTCGGGGGCTACGACCCTTCGATATACCGGTGAGTGGGCTTTTGGTTTTTAGTATATATCTATATACTTGATATTTTCCCAGAAAATGTGTTTAAATGAAAGTATGCTTTGAAATGCCATGCATATAAATTTATATTCAACATATGAATTAGTATATGATGCATAATATGAATTGGTGTTGTGGACGCTCAGGTAAGTACCAGGTGAGTTATGTTTTGTTATATGAGATATTGATAATGTGAGACCTGATTGAGAGCTCATAAACCTGCACCCCTGGTGATTGTGATTTAGCCAGAGATATGGCACATGCCTGTTTATGATGTCACCTCCCGCACCATATGCTCACATTGGATCCAATTTAGGTGCACAGTCTTGTCGTACAGACCATTATAGGTGGTTCTGACTCGTAGGTGACTAGCAATTTATCGCACAACTATCATGAGAGCGTAGCATTGAGCATAACTATATTACACCCAATCTTGTCGTACAGATCCTTACAGTGGTTCCGACTCGTGTGCAGTGTAGTGCTGTATAGGTCACTTGTGGTGACTCCGGCTAGATTGACTAATGAGTTATGAATTCAGTCGTACAGACCTCTGCAGGGGTTCCGGCTAATATGTTATTTTCCATGAATTTATTTTCACCTGAGTTACTTATTCTGTTTTATATTTGGCATGGCATACTTATGAATATGGATATTTGAAACATGATTTGAATATATATATATATATATATATATATATATATATATATATATTTATTTATATTCTATTGCTGGGAAAATTATACATGTTTTACGGCGAGGGGTTAGAGCATTTGATAAATGAAATGGTTTTGAAAAGCTTTGTTTTTGCCCTCTCACACTTTCTGTTTTGCGCCCCTCCAGGTTTTAGATAAGCTTGTTCGTTGGTGGCTCACGAGGATTGATTGGAGGTTCTGACAGATTCACAAATGTAGGGCATCTTTGGGTGTCGTTTCATTAGTACTAGTTTTTTGGACTGAACTTAGGTTACTTATGCTCTGATTGTGTATTCACACATATTCTAGCACTTGTATTAACTAGTACTCTTATGAGTTGGTTTTCATTTATTCGTATTCTCTATTATCATTATGGCTTCTGTACTGTACACCGATTTTTAGAGGCGACTCCTTGAAAAGACCGGGTGGCGGTCAACCAATGTAAGTGACTAAACCCTATTTGGTTTGGAGTTATAAATGTGCTGGGATTGCATTGGTGTCATAGTTTAATTACAATTTGTGTATTGCAGCACATTCATTTGCAGCTGTATCTCCTGAGCAAGTATGCCAAGGAGGCTCAGAGGGTAGGGAAAATGTTGACCACGAACACAACCAACTGGTTTCTGGTAAAGTATCCAACCAAATTTCTGCTAATATTGTAATTGTTGTATATTTTTTTATATTTATTTTCCAAATTGTGGATAGAAGTATTGTGAGCGCTCTCATAATGTGATGTCAAGTAAAAGAAAAACTAAAGGCCGCAATGTTGATGTGTCCAAAGAATTCTTACCGGTGCTATTAAAGATAGTGAAGAGGGAGGGAGAGTCGTTTTCTACATCATGGTTGGTTGATGTGGAGAGGTTCTACATGCTCGTCAACCTTGATCACCATTGGGTTGCCGTTGAGATGAATCCTGCAGCTGGGAGAATAATGGTGAACGACTCATTGACGTCTAAAACCAACATATGTAAAGCAACTGCCAGATTGGCTTCTATTGCTTACGTGTTACAGGATGCCTTCTAAAGTCTGTCGAATGAGGTGAAGAACAGACCTTGGCCCATCATCGTAAGTCCAAAGTCCCTGCATCAAGCTAACGGGTGAGCTAAAATTTAATTAAATTGTTAGTCAGTTTAAAGTGAAATGTTTGTGAATTAGTTTTGAAACTTATTGAATTGTTGTATGCCATAGGGGGGATTGCGGTATTTCACTTTAAAAGTGACTAATTTCTTGTCATGTGGCCTTCACAATGTGTAGTGAGTGGTGTATTATTGAAAATTAAGGTTCAGAAACTATTTTCTGTATATTAACCGTTGAAGAACAATGGTAGTCCATAAATAAGTATTACATTGTTCATATTTGGTGTTGGATAATTTTTTTAATTTCTTGAGACAATTTGTAGTTTGTTCAGATGAATTACATTTGTTCGACAACTGGTTCATTGCGAATGTTTGTCAATGATTTCTCTATATTATTACTTCTTCATTATCTCCTTCCAAATTGTTACTCGTTTTGGATGACTTAAGTGGCATCCCTCGCACTTTTATATTTTGAAACAATGTTTGGGACAATATCTGAAATCGTGCCTTATGTTTTATTATGGTGTCACACTTGCTAAACCGAACCTTATAGGTAATGAAGGTTTGTCACAATATATGAAACCATCACCTATGTGTCATGAACATTTGTGAACGTTTATGAATCAGGAACTTAATTCTTAAGAAACTATGACAGTTCTAGCAACGAACCATTATGTGTTAAGAAAACTTGTGAATGTTTATGAAAAAAACACCCGGCGGAGACAACCCTAATCTACCCCTCCCTCACCATCAAAAGTTGAACAAAAACAAAATTAAAGTTTTTAGATTACCGGGTCGCAGCCGCAACCTAGCTTCAATCCACCACAAATATGTTCCAAACTCCAGCTCCCTTTCTCTGCCTCTCTTCGCCTTTCTTTCCCTCTTCAACGCGCGCAATGCCCAACCATTCTTTCCCGCTTGCTCCCTGTTTCCGTCTATCAGACAAAAGATACCAATTGAATAAAAAAATTAAAAAAATCCACCGAGTCATAACAACCTGGTTCTACTCGTGAGCTCGTCCATTCTCAGCCGTTAGATCCTTGTCCCACGCTTTGTATGCACCTTAGAAACGCCCATATAACAATTTATTGAAAACTCATACCCCGCATTAGAAATACAAGTACATTTAAACAAAGGAAAAGTAAGAAAAATAGAAAAATAGCAAAAACATATTGTATACATTCATCCTTTTTGCCTCCATTTTCAGTCACCTTATCATTAGTTCCATTGATTTCGTTATTTCTTATGTTTTTAATGGCTTTTTTTGGGAGCTAGAAATGAGAAGTTCTGGAATAACAAGTGTGACCCTCCGGATGTCATTGTGGCTTGAGTAATTCAGTGGTGGCAATGTTTTGTGTCGATTAATGAGGGGAAAAGTTCCACTCTTTCCTCTTGTCAATCTTCGGCAAAAATGGTGTGTTCCTCCTTCTGGATGCCTCAAGCTTAATATCGACGACTCTTGGAACCGTGAGAAGAGCTTAGGGGGATTTGGTTTAATTGTACGAAACGAAATTGGGGGTCTTTTGGCTGCAAAATGTGGGAATCTTATGATGTCTTCTCACCCCTCCAGTCAGAATTGGCTTGATTTGGGCACATGAAAGGGGTTTTACGAATATTTTATACGAGTCTGATTTGCTTCAAATTGTGGATGCATTGCATGATTCTTTGGTTAATTTATCCTTCGTTGGGCAAATAATTGAAGACATCAAAATGCTTTATCCAGCAACCATTGAAGCTTCTATCACCCACATTCGTCGTTAAGCAAATGGGGTGGCTCATAGATTAGCTTGTCTCGGTCTCTCTATGGATTAATGTTGTGAATGGATGGGCTCTTCTCCTAGTATTACCATTGATGTATTGGTTAAGGATTGTCCTCACCTTTTATGAATGAAATCTACTATCGTTTCCTTAAAAAAAATGGAGGTGGCTGCTGAAAAGAGAAGATGGTTCTTGTTGTTCTTTTTTACTATTCATTTACTTCATGAGGGAAATTTAGCATATTACCAATTATAAATTTTGAATGGATGAACTTATTTTTTAAAATAGAGACAAGGTAATGTACATCGAATTTTGAGTTTCAAGGAGTAAAGTGACGAGTTTTGACTTTCAAGGAAGTAGGTTCAAAATCGAGTTCCAGAGAGTGAAGTGGCAACTTTTGAGTTTCAGGGAGCAAAGTGGAATCGAAATCGAGTTCCAGAGAGTGTAGCTAAAAATAAGTCCTTGCACCTACAACGTTACCCCTACACAATGTTTGAATTATTGAGAGTTCAGATTTGAACCCGAGATGACAGAACCTTAATCTGACTGTTCTACTGGACTCTATTTAGGGGCCGTTTGATAGCTATTTTTTTTTAATTTTTACTTTTTTGAAACCTAAAATTTGAAAAACCCATTTGATAACTACTTTAGTTTTCAATTTCCAAAAAAAAAATGATAAATAATAACCAAAAGTAGTAAAATGAAACCCAAATTTTGAAAATTCTAGAAAGTAGTTTTCACTTTTTGGTTTTTCTGTTTTCATTTTTTTTAACTGAAAATTGTTACCAAATTGGTTTTTAGTTTTCAGTAGAAAGGGTAAAAATAAAAACTGAAAATGAAATAGTTATCAAACGTTCTCTTAATTTTATCTTTTGGTTATTAAGTCAACCAAAATTTCATTACCCTAATAATAACACCATCGTTTTGAAGCTCTCATAGATTCATAGATGCATAAATGGAGTAGGGCATGACATTAATTGAAGCACCTAAATCTAACATAGCACGTTCAAACTTGGTATTACCAATAACACAAGGGATCGTGAAACTACCTGGATCTTTGCATTTAGGTGGCAGCTTTCTTTGCAAAACTACAGAGACATTTTCACATACCCGTACCACTTCCTTTTCCAAGATCCGTTTTCTTGTTGTACAAAGCTCTTTCAAAAATTTAGCATACTTAGGAACTTGCTTTATTGCATCAAGAAACGGGATATTAACTTGTACCTTTCTGAAAGTTTCTAAGATGTCTTTTTCACTTTCTTCTTTCTTAGATTGCATAAACATGCGAGGAAAAGGTACATTTGGTGCAATGGGGTTAGAAAGAATTGAATTTGGACCAACCTTACCTGAATTGGGTGGCGTAGGGGCTTTAGAATGCTACAGCAAGGTTTGTTCCTTCCTTGTCGTGGCCTTGTCTTCCTCATCTTCTTCAAGCAGCAACTGTTCGTCCTCTTTTTGGCTTTGTTTGGACATTTTTGGATTAGTTTCAATCTCTTTACCACTTCTCAAAGTGATAGCTTTAGCAGTTTCAAAACCTCCATTTGGATTGACAATGGTTGAACTAGGAAGTTTGCCTTGTTCTCTAAATTGTGCCATGAATTCTCCTATCTGTCCAATTTGATTCTTCACGTCGCCCATCTCTTTAACTTGGTTTTGTAAACCCTGAGTCAAAGAAGTTAGTGTTTGAAGAATTTTATCATAATCCATTGACGAACCTAAATTTAGTTGGGAAGGTTGTGGGGACGGCTATAGTGGTGCAAATAGCCTTTGATAAAGCCCTGGAGGTGGCTGTCTATATCCGCCTTGTTGAGGTTCCTTCCACTTCATATTTGGATGATCTCTCTTTCCTAGATTGTAGGTGTTGGAGAATATGTCACTCCTTGGTTGATTTTGCCCTTGATAACCTATGGCATTGGCACTTTCCCATCCCCCATTCTCTATTAATTGAGGACATTGATCAGTAGGATGTCTTTGCATAGAGCACACGCCACATGCAGCTACACTTTGCACTTTGGATTCTTCAACAACCTGTGATATAAGAGTAGAGAGTTAGCAATTTGAGAATGAAGTTTTGAAATAGCACTTACCTCATTGACTTGGATTAGGCGTGCATGTTATCTTTCTCCAACTCCTTCATATTGTTGTGCATTCAAGGCACGATTCACTATTAAAATCTTCACATCAACTGGGGTTTTGTCAACTAAAGCACCTCTACCTGAAGCATCAAGCATTTGTCTCTCAAGTGGAAGTAGTCCTTCATAGAAATATTGAATTAAAAGCTCCTCCTTCATTTGATGTTGTGGACAAGATGCAACTAAAGTCTTGAAACGCTCATAATACGCTGGAAAGGATTCTCCTTGGCCTTGTTGATTTCCACTAATTCTCTTCCTCAAAAGAATGACTCTTGAAGTTTGGAAGAATTTCTCTAAGAATGCTTTCTTCATGTTTTCCCAAGAGGTGACGGTTTCAGGTGCTAATTCAAAAAGCCAGTCTTTAGCCTTTTCCCAAAAGAGAGAATGGAAAGGCTTTCATCTTCAGAATATTTCCATCCACATTAATTGGTGTCATGCTTGAGCACACCACTTCAAATTCCTTAAGATGCTTATTCGGATCTTCCATGGACAGCCCATGGTATTTGGAAATGTGATGCAACAAACTAGACTTCAATTCAAACTCATCGGTTTTGCCTTGAACTGCCCTAGGATGCAAAGGGGAACAGAATTGTCCAATCCGGAGGCTGAAAGTTCCTTGATTGTTCGATTGTTAATAGCCATGTCTTGTTCCACTTCCGATTCCGTTTCAATTTCAGCTTCAAATTCGGATTTGGAACTAGAACTAGGTGGATTGAATTATGGCTACTTCCTCTTTCTTCTCAAAGTTCGTTCAAAATTGTCGTCAAATTCTAATATATTCTCACGAACAAGTTGAGAACTTCGAGTCATAAATGAGTACCTAAACCAAAAGAAAACAAAACAACATCAGACACAAAAGAAAAGACATGAACAGAAACAAAGGGGAAGATTAGCAATTTTGCTAATCCCTGGCAACGGCGCCAAAATTTGATGTGGTACAAACTAACACACAAATTAAACCCTATAAATTATGCAATCGTTGTATGAGTAAGTAGGGATCGTTCTATTCCGGGGATTAGAAGGGATGCTAATCAACACAAATTAAACTTATAAAACTGAAAATTAAGTTAAACTGACAACAAAACAATGACTGGGGGGATTTTGAACAAATTTAATTAAAACAAAAGTAAAGTGCAGCAAGTAAGTTAAGTTGCGAATGAAATATGGATGAAAGGATAGCTAAAGGATTCCTTCTCCACACATGAAACATATACATACAAATCGATTTCTAGTTATTCTTCCTATAAACCATGAATGACAATGCCCTAAATTAACTATGAATAGAACTAGTTAACTCTCAGATTTTCCTAAGTTCATTGAATTGGACTAGTGACGCAACCAAATTATTCGTCTCAAGTTCCCTAACTATGAAAAGCATGATAGAGATACATCTCAAAGATCATTAAGTTTTGTGAAAATCATAAGCATTGACAAGACATTCATAACTATGAAAAACATGATACTCCTACCAAGAATTTACTTAACTCAATCATGACTAGTGACTTTTACTACTTGCAAATATAAGTTCATAACGATTAGGTGAAATTCCCTTATATTCTAGCATCAAATCCCTGCATGCAAACTAAGTGTGCACCCTTAATAAACATACAAGAATAAGTTTTCTATAAAGCAGATAAGTAAATCGCATTCATGTTTTATGAAACAATATCTGGATGTAATCAATTTATATAAAACATATGATCATGGCTTCGAATTCACCTCTAGCTAAAAAGAAACTTAACTACACATGTTCATCATAACTAAAAAGCAATTTAAAATAAACATTGAAACTTAAAAGAAGGATATAAAGAACTCTGAAATTTCTAGCAACTTCAATGGATGAATGGTAGGTGCGGCACACCCTAAATCGTTGCAGGAATTTCATATATATAGGGGAATGGCTGAATCCAAGGAGGAAAGGGTGTTGGTGTTTTAAATTATTTTAGAACTCTAAGAATCAGGTAGAAAGTGTTGGAATGTGATTTGGATTCCTCCTTGCAATTGGAGATAAGATAAGATAAGGTTGGATAAGATAAGATTAGATAAGATAAGATAGGACAAGATAGGATGAGATAATGTTCCTCTCCAACTAGGATTCCTCTTTCTTGTCTAATTCCTTGCCTTCCAAGCCTCAACTTTAATTTCTCCAGATTTTTGCACATATCTAGCACCATTTAAACACCAAAAACATCCAGCCCATATGCTATCCACGCTTGCTATCCAATCCAAGTCCAAAACAGCTCCAAATTGCTCCATTTGGCTGTTTATTGTCATCTTTACCAACTAGACCTACAATAATATGAAAATAACTTAAAATACCAAAATAAATGGAAATTAACTAAGTAAATGCAAAGAAACAAGATAACAAAGTCGCATAAATATGCTCCTATCACGTAGAAAACCGTAATGGCTAGTTGAGTGCTTATAAATAGCCCCTTATTCATAATTCTACCAATATAAGGTCTTCCAAAACCTAGGGAACAAAATAACAAAAGGATAACTTAAGAAACATACTCCTAATCAAACATGGAGAATCTACCTCTTCAAAGATCTGCCACGTTCATAGACCAAACCAGCTCTAAAACTGGCCCAAGAGATCTTGTTTTAAAGTTTGAGATGTTCTGAACAACTTTGTAGAAGGGCTCCAACTCCAGAAAATGTCATCTTGGATGCCAAAATGCCCAATTAAGCCCAAAATGTCAAAATTGCAACTTTGTTCAGTGGTCCCTTATGTATTCGCCATAAATTAACGGCTCGTCATAAAAAATTGAAACTTTGACATGAACACGTTGACAGACTCACTGACCTGCTCCAATTAGAATCACTCCAAAATTTGTCAGTTTAATAACTTTTATTTTTTGAACAAATGATATAATCTACACTAAGGTGGTGGGGGAGTGGGCTAAGCCTCACAATGGGTTAGCAATAATGTGGTTCAAATTCGCATTTGGCGAGAATCGAACCTAAGACCTCTTACTTACAAGTGAAGAGGAATACCACTAGACTGTGGTACTAAGTGGCTGATCACTTTTTGCTCAAGAGAAATTCACATGTCCTACATTTAAAATATAATTCAAAGTATCAAAATCTCACCAAAATAATTACCAAAATATACTAAAAATAGGATAAAATGTATAATATAAAAGCGACTCATCAATACATAATTGAACATACACAAAAGAATTCCTTCTTAAGTAATCCCTTTTAATATGTGTGACTTGTTTTATCAAGTCCATTCATTTAAATTATATGGTGTCAAACACCATACTTCAAGTTTTAGTCATACTAAGACCTTTAAAGTAGTCATATAAGAATTATCCAAATCATTAGTGGAAGCATGGCTCCTACTATGGATATACGAATTCAACCATACCTTCTATGTGGTTGATTTAATTCTTCATCAAAACTACATAGAGCATATTAGTTACATGAGGTGCCAAAAACCAGGTTGTCTTGTCATTAAACACTATGTTGTGACTCAATTTGAAACTATTCCTTTTTGTTTCATCAACTTGTCCATTCGCTTTGATCTTAGCATGTTCTCATAAAACAAAATGATGGACAACTCCCAACATAACCATTTTATGCTATGTTGGCGAAACCAACATCCATAGGTCACCCTTAGGATGTTACACAACATAGAATCTTTATAACACTTGAAGAGCTTGATATCTTTAACAATTAAAATTGCAAGCTCAAATAAGAATGGTATCATACCATTAATTTTAGACAACTATAAACTAATCATAGTTTGTTATAAACTTCTTATTTAAGTGTGGTTGTGTAAATCCTTGAATCTAGTTATTCTTCCCTACTAGGACTTGTATTCCTTGGAGGATAAGGAGCTCTTCCCTCCCTTATTACTATAAATAAAGGCACTATGTAGGGGGAATAACACATCCTCTACACAACCCTACAAACACATCTCTCTCTATATTTTCTCTACGCCGCATGCCCGTCAGTTAAATATAAGCCACAACATGTTATCAGCACGCTCCTACCGCTGCGCTTAGGAATCTAACGTGGAAGTTTTCTACATTAAACCAATTCATCAATATCATCACTCAATTAGGTTCTTTCAAAACAACGATTTTTATCTCGATATTTTTGCATCCCTGATAGCAGAAACATTCACCATAATGCATGACCCAACTTTACATTTTTCAAATTTTAGATTCTACATAAATTGTGTATACATTATATCCATAATTGTTGAATTATGTGAATTGATTGAAGGATAAATTTGTAAGAACAAGTTCATTTGAGCAACATCTATGCATGCAATTAACAATTAAAGGCGGAATCATGCTTGTATGCACTTAATAACAAAACTTTACGCATGAAATTCAAGGCCTAGTTGTTGTGGTGAACCAAGACTCAACTCAAATCTTAAAGAAAAGAGTTGAGAAACTTTTATACCTTTGAAGCATCTCTTTGCTTAGCAAAGGATATTCACCCATGTGAGGGCCTTCTTTCCTTCGTCTCCTTGCTCCTTGGCTCCATGGATGTGGATGGAGGAACTTTGCTTCTTGGCTCCATAACTTCTTGGATATGGATGAAGCAATGGATTCTCCATGTTCCCAAGAAAGGGAACCTCTAAGTTTCCACACCAAGGAGAGCATTGAGGAAGAGATGAGTAACCTAGGAAGAAACGAATGCTGGTCCATTCTTCCTAGGGTGGTCGGCCTCCTAAGAGAAGACAGAGCTTTTTTTGTGTTTTTCTCTTTTCTCTCTAGAAAACCCTTATGAGGGAATGGGTTATAATTTCCTTTCTATAGTCACTTACATTGAGTGGCATAATTGAAATTAAAACCAATTCTCCCTCACACTCTCTATGGCCGGCCATGTGGGTTGATTGGGCTTTCATGCCCTTTGTGTTTTCAAGTTGTCATACAACTTGAGTTATTGGACTTGACATTCGAAGCCCATTGGGCATTGAGGCCCAAAACTAACCCGAGGTACAAAACGAACTTATTTGTTTGATTAATTAACATATTAATTAATCCTAGCCATAAATAATTAAACCATTTAATTATCCTTACTCATCTCCGTTGTTTCTTCAATCTTTACCTTGCACAGTGTACAATCCATGAGGTTCCTTTTAGCGAGGCAGTGGGCGATTAGAACTCTTCAAATCGATTGTGAATTGAAACTTACTTTTCAATTTTCCGTTTAGTGATTATACACCTTTAGGGCTTCCACAAACCATGAGTGACACCTAGAAGTATGTCATGGCTACCCAAGCTAATCAAAAGAGGTGGAGAACCTATTCAGTTTTGGATTACAATGCAATACGGTCTTTCTTTAATACAATACTCTTAACCACATTGTTTGATTTGATAATTTAGTCATGGTTGGCTGAAGATTCTTAATCATATCATAGAGTATTCTCCCTCAAACGGTTTGAAGGTTAGAGATCCCTTGTTGTGTATTCACTTGCCTCCATGGCTAAGTGGCTTAACCCCAACTATGTCGTGGACACCCTTTGACAGGGTGAATTTGATATAGTCAAAGATCAAGGACCTAACCATAAGACAACTATGATGCATCAAGTCAAAAGACTACTTTGCATTATCCCAACCATGAGTTTTCTTGTGACATGAGTATGAGAACTCCTTGTCAGTCACACCAATAACTCGAAACCAGTCACTCCCTCTAAGAGAAGACGTAGCACATACTGATCTTAACAGACTGTCAATGCCCAATTTGCAATCCTATGATCAGGAACGTTTAGGATATGTATAGGAAGGAGAATGGTCTCATGAATCTAACTTCTTTAAATCACATTCTCCCAATTACATATTCCTTGGACTTATCGTTTAAGCATATAACATTTATATGAGATGACCTTAAATAATAGTCTTTGCCTCTTATATTAAACTAGATTAGTTTAACATATGAAATGTTCGTAAAGTATCATCATATGATTGGCTTTAGGGCACATTTCCAACAATCTCCCACTTTCACTAGAGCCGATCAACTTGGTCATCAGTGATGATACCTCTTTTGAATTCATTTCAAAAATGGCTGAGTAGTAGGCCTAGACAATGGATATCTATATGTTATCCATAGAAGCAACCTTGAGAATAATGACGTCACCATTATACATGATTCTCAATCATGTGGTTCAGTCTCTCATTTGAGTTCAGATCTTGATGAGACCTTGATTCCCTGGCTTGAGCTATCACCCCATTAGTGTCGTAATGTGTGTACAATAGAGACACTTTTTGGTTGGATCCGAATGGAGAGTTTATAAATGAACTTTCCCATCCAAACAACATTGTTGTAAGCTTCTATATGGTGATCTATTTTGCATGCATGATGGAACACACTAAAGTCATTACTTATAACGTTTCCACCCAAATATCTCTTTAGTCATAATAAAGAGATATCCAATTATCTCTTCATTCATAATGAAGAAACATCCAATGATGGATATGATATTAGATTCATAATCTAATACATTTATGCTTCCATTGCGTTACTCTAATTCTTCCTCATTCTTGAGGAATATATCCTTTAGTATTTCTTAAATACTTAAGGACTCACTTGATAGTTGCCATGGTTCTGATCCTGGGCTTGCACTGATATCGTCTTGTACCGATCTTGGTACAACTCATATCAACGTTTTTCATACAATATGAAATACGTAAATCACCTTTCTGCGTATGCATAAAGGATTGTATTTACGCATTATGCTTCTTTGGGAGTCAAAATGGTACATTCCCTTTTAGAAGAGCAATTTCCCAGCCTGATTGGAATTGTCCTTTGAAGTTTATCATTCGAGAAACTTCCTACATCTATCGTCTATCAATAGGGATTGAGATAATCCAATTGTATCTTGAAATCTATCATTATAGATTTCCATCCCATGTATATAGACTATGTCTCCCATATACATTCTATCATTATATAATGTTTAAAGTCATAACTTTAACGAAAAAGAATTCCTTTCATTTCCAAAATTAATATATCATATATTTGTTCAAATTTAGGAATATGATTAACTCCCACTAATCTTTTGTAAACCTAGTAAACAAAAGATTCATTTATATCTTTATGAGAAATCAAACGATTTGATCTTTCTCTCATAAGACGCTTATAGCTCCCACTAGCTTGCTAAGATTCATGATGGATGGATATCTACAACTTACACGTCTTGTGATTCCTAGTCTTAGACATATATTATCAAGACTATCTTGATAATGGTTTCGAAAACCCATATTATGTCCAAACATTGAATCACCATTTAGTTGTAGCTAGCAATCTTCGAATTAACAGAAACCAAGACTACGTCAAAGATGGTTTCTTCCAAGTCAACCAATCTCGTTGATTGTAGTCACCTTAAGCTGCCAATTAGCTATGAAGGTTTCACTATTTCGGGTCAAATGGTACTATACCATTTCCTTGAGTATATGTTGTATATACACTCAATGTAGTCATAAGGATTTTCATTCTTATTTCTTTCAAATTAAGAGGTGTAACTCTATGACATAGTAGTCATAAAGTTCAAACCATTCAACTGAGACGATTTATTTATGTTTCTTGACTACCTTGGAGCTAGTGGTGTAGGAACTAGGTTGTTATATTTGTTGATTATCATCTTGTCTCTCAAAGAACCCATTCTTTGAGTTCTATCTCTCGTTCATTTGCTCTATCTTAGGCAAATCCTATTGTAGGATTACAATGAACTACCCAACAAATAAAATTTGTTAGTTGGTTTATAGAAACCTTTTCCAAATTATTCAGACTTGTGTTTATTCAAAATAAACGATAATCCAACCGAGATCGATCTTCGGTGAATGTCATACAACATGAATAACGTTGTGGACAAGTGCCACTAATATCTAAGTGAATTTTTTTTTCTCTAGCATCTAAGTGAATTAACCTCAACAATTTTGTGATTCTTTCTTCTTTTCAAAAGAATAAAGATTCGAACATTTCACCTCTATACAATTTTAACAAGAAGGCATTGGATCTGGATCTAACGGTCTAATGCATCCATCTGTGACTAACTTGTAACTTATGTTTTAGAGGTGTCACAAGTCAGTGGGATTAGTCACTACCTTGCAACCTTTTGGGTTTTAAGCATCGTTATATTCTAAACAGTTAACACTACCACATCATCTCTACTATAGAGACAATCAATCAGATTACAACAATCCAATCATTCATTACTAAAGAACAATGTTTTGTCAAACAAGACATTCATCCATCTCTTAAAATTAAAGTGACGGAACTAAGTTCCTTATTCAAATTGGAAAGTAAAGACAATCTTTATTTTCCCAATTTCTTTGGTAGTTCATATGAGGAAGTAAGTACTATCTACTTTCGCAAAGATCTATATTTTATTCACGTTCCGAATGTGAAGTACTTTCTCTTCTCTCATTAATCTTCTACTTCTTATTAGCCACACTTTTTCAATGATTGTAAAATTTAGTTACTAATACGAAATCAAGCATTCAAGTAGAAGAACCAACTGTTTTGAACTATTCAAGAACAATTTACAACACCTTCGAAATGTGTGTTCTTGACACTTACAAGACATTTCTTGCAAATACCCATTCCAATGTCCATCCTTTCATAAAGAAAGTTTGTTCCCTTGGAGTTATTTCGCCTTCTTCATTTGACTTCTCCATTGACTACAATAGTCATGGTCCCTTAAACTCCCACTATCTCTCTTGAAACTTATTTCAATTGTGTTATACACATAAAACGATTTGAAGAACGTGCGTTTATTGTTCACTAAATAGTTTACTATAAACTTAGTGAACCATTTGGATAGGGACTCAAAGGTGAAGTCCTTGACTAGTTTCCATCTCCTGAAGTGGTTTAACACTTCAACACTCAATGATTCAAAATCATCATAAGTCCATCTTGATGTACTATTTTTGTCAATCAACCATTATGTTCTAAACATGATTACAAACTTTCAAGAGTTGTTCAAGGCAACTCTCATTTCTTCATACAACAATTTGTAAGTGAAGAATCATGGCACATAAAGTGTCCATGCCCTTGTGCTTACTTCTCAAGTTCCTTATTCATTTAACAAAGAAACAAGCACTAGTGTTTGCGTTAACTAAGGGTTGTTCAAAGCAACTCTTATTTCTTTATACAACGATTTGTAATGGAAGACTTATGACACTAAAAGTGTCCATGTCTTTGTGCTAATCTTCTCAAGTTCCTTTGTTCATACAACAAAGGAATAAGCATTTGTTGTTTGTCTTGTCCTCTTTATGATAGACTTATCTAACATGTTCTTCCAATGATACATTATCAATAGGAAGATTGTGAGGATGAGACTACTTAAGTATATATACAATCCATTCAAGACAATCTATGGGATTGTGGTACCAAGTCCGAAAACTAAAGCCTTCAGCTTTTTCTTTGTCAATTTTTGGATAGCGTTTGCAAATATATCTGTAAATAAATACATAACGAATATAAATTGATTGATTTTAAGCTATTTGATATGGGTCTTTAAATCAAATAGCACCACCCACTATTTTTGGCAAATTCCATATCCCTCATTGGAATTCGAGAGTTTTGGAGGAAACTTTTAGTAGGGTATGGGAGGCTCACAATTACCAAGCCTACCTCACAATGATATGATGTTGGCTAGCATCAATAATAATGAGAGAGTACGCTTACTTATTTACATCTCATGTAAGTACCCATCTTATTTGGCGTCTAGAGAATGATGCCTCACAATGATATGATGTTGGCTCCATTGCACTTAGTTAAGTCATTCGCACCATGCAAGTTTGGGTAGAGGTTCGAGAACAACCTCACAATGATATGATGTTGATCATTCTTGTTGCCTACCTTCACAACATCATGTATGCATATAGAACTCCTCATGAGTGTAAGCACATACTTTGTACTCCCCCATGATAGGGTGAAGTTGGTGTATGAGTCACAAACGATCAGAGCCTAGCACGGTGGAAGGCCATGAAAGAGTGTTTAAAGCACTCTCACGCTTGTCAACTTAATAACGGTTTGGTTGAGGGTTTTTAGGTCTCATAACATATAAGCATGCATTTTAATCTCATTAAAACAATTTTGGTCCTATTACAACTATTGGTCCATGTGATTGCTTTAGTAGTATATGATACTCCCGCTATGATTGTAAAACGATTTTTAAAGCAAGAGTATATGGTACTACTAACATAAGCTTTGCATTCATTGATGGACTATATATAGTTGCCTTAGGGCCTTAGGATGACTATGAACCTTTGATTTGATCCAACACGAGCCTAGTGTTGGATCTCGGTCTAGGGATGGTGATTGATTTTACTTACGCGTTTAATCACATTAAGGCGTGTTTTCTTATTGGGCGTTGGACCCAACTACTCCAATTTCATGCAAATCAAATCAAACAAGAGAGGAGTACTTCAAAGTAAAGATGAGGTTATGCACTTTTACAACATTTGATCAAATCAAAATACTTTAAAGTAAAGAAAGCTTATGCTCTTTTACAACATTTGATCATATCAAATTACAACCAAAAACTAATCTACACATTCCCATGGTTTAAACAAATTTGAGAGACGGCCTTTCACATAGCTCAATTATCATAGACTTAGGTTCATAATCACCCTTTCTTTAATTAATTAACGCTTCAACTAATTAAACTTGAATGCAAAATTGTCATTTGTTTTTTGTATGCATAGAATAGATTTAAATGGAGTTAAATGAAATGAAAATCCAATTCTCATTTAAAGAGACAAACTATTTTGTTCTCAACTAATTTGGGCCAAAATGCAATAGCCTCAACTTTTGGGCTATATTGCAAAATACAAACTTTTGAGGTCACTTTGTAAAAACACAAAAGTCCACTACTTCATGTAATTACAACTAGAACCCAAAAAAATTCAACAAATAAAAAAACTTCATTAAAGGAGGAAAACAATATGTCCTTTAGTGATTTTGGGCCTTTACATAAAAACGTAAACTTTCAGGTCAAATTACAAATACACAAAAGTATCAAAACTTTATGTGATTGCATAAAAGCCCTAATAGTACCCCCATTATAGGGGTGGCCGGTCATGGTGAGTAGTGATGGTGCGTGTGAGTTGATTTGTGTGTTTGAAAGGTGATTGAAAGTTGTGAGTGATTGGCATGGTGTGAATAGTAAAAAAGGTATGGGTGTTGTTTGAAAAATCATACCATCCATCACTAACAAAAACAAATAAACAACCAAACACCCTTTTTGAATCAAAACAACAAACTTTTTGTTCTTGGTATGAACTTAGGGGTTCCTAATGTCCCTTTAAAACACTTAGGGGTTCCTAATGTCACTTTAAAACACTTTTAACAAGACAAACAAGAACCAAAAAATCCACCCCTTGGATTTGGCCGAATTTCACCATAAACATGGCACCAAATTTTAGCTCCAAAATTCATGCTTAAATGAAGTACATCTACAACTTTTGAGATGGCAAATTTTCTAACAAAATTTACATTCAAAGAAGGAAGAATAAAGCTTGTAACAATTACAACATTCAAATCATAAACTTCAAAAATACAAAACCCAAAAGGATTTACCAACTACTAGACCTAAGCTCTAATACCACTTGAAGGATAAATTTATGAAAACAAGTTCATTTGAGCAACATCTATGCATGCAATTAACAATTAAAGGTGGAATCACGCTTGTATGCACTCAATAACAAAACTTTACCCATGAAATTCAAGGCCTAGTTGTTGTGGTGAACCTAGACTCAACTCAAATCTTAAAGAAAAGAGTTGAGAAACTTTTATACCTTTGAAGCACCTCTTTGCTTAGCAAAGGATATTCACCCATGTGAGGGCCTTCTTTCCTTAGCCTCATTGCTCCTTGGCTCCATGGATGTGGATAGAGGAACTTTGCTTCTTGGCTCCATGACTTCTTGGATATGGATGAAGGAATGGATTCTCCAAGTTCCCAAGAAAGGGAACCTCTAAGTTTCCACACCAAGGAGAGCATTGAGGAAGCGATGAGTGACCTAGGAAGAAATGGATGCTAGTCTATTCTTCCTAAGGTGGCCGGCCTCCTAAGAGAAGAGAGAGCCTTTTTTGTGTTTTCCTCTTTTCTCTCTAGAAAACCCTTATGAGGGAATGGGTTATAATTTCCTTTGTATAGCCATTTACATTGAGTGGCGCAATTGAATTTAAAACCAATTCTCCCTCACACTCTCTATGGCCAGCCATGTGGGTTCATTGGGCTTTCATGCCCTTTGTGTTTTCAAGTTGTCATACAACTTGAGTTATTGGACTTGACATTCGAAGCCTATTGGGCCTTGAGTCCTAAAACTAACCCGAGGCCCAAAACGAACTTATTAATTTGATTAATTAACATATTAATTAATCCTAGCCATAAATAATTAAACCATTTAATTATCCTTACTCATCTCCGTTGTTTCTTCAATCTTTACCTTGCACGGTGTACGATCCATTAGGCTTCTTTTAGCGAGGCAGTGGGCGATCAGAACTCTTCAAATCGATTGTGAATTGAAACTTACTTTTCCATTCTCCCTTTACTGATTATACACCTTTAGGGCTTCCACAAACCATGAGTGACACCTAGCAGTATGTCATGACTACCAAGCTAATCAGAAGAGGTGGAGAACCTATTCAGTTTGGGATTACAATGCAATACGGTCTTTCTCTAATACAATACTTTTGACCACATTGTTTGATTTGATAGTTTGATTTGATAGTTTAGTCATGGCTAGCCAGAGATACTTAATCACATCATAGAATCATTGGTTGTGTGCCCAGGACTTCTGTGGAATTCGCAGTATTTGGTCTGGTCCATCTTAAAGGTGTCGCCCCTTAAAGGTGGTGACAGCTTGAACCATGGCTTGTCCTTGAGGTCGTGAAGGATTTGGCTGATCGGGACTGAGAACCTGGTGTACGTCTTGGGCGTTGTGCCTCCCTTTGCTGGGGATCGGTCTATGCGTCTGTCTACTCGCTTGCTTTTGTTGTTGAGCAATTTATCGCTCGCCTTCTTCTGAGTCTGTTCCATGTCAAGCGGCTTCTGGGAGCGTTTTTCCTCATCTAGAGGGATTGCTTTTCTGCCAAAGCATAAGAGTTTGCCAGGGACAGGTTCTCGCCCATAATCAATTCTTCAAAAAGCGGGTGATCTGCTGGGAACCTTTTTCAGAAAGCTGAGCATGCGATGCTGTCATCACATCCGACAATTTTTGCCTTCTCAACCTTGAATCTTTTGACGTAAGTACGGAGTGACTCATTCGGGTCCTTCTTCATGTTGAAGAGGTGGTCAGACTTTTTTTTGATCGAGCGATAGGACAAATATTCCTTAGTGAAAACCAAGGAAAGTTCGCTGAAGTTCTGGATTGAGCATGGTGGCAGGGTGTGGAACCAGTGTTGCACCTCGCCTTGGAGCGTCCTAGCGAAGATCTTGCACATGAGAGCGTCATTGTTAGCGTAGAGGGTCATGGCACTTCAGTAGTGCATCAAGTGTCTATCCGAATCTTCATCTCCTTTGAACAAGGTGAAATGTGGCAAGCGAAACTTCCGTGGTGGCTCCGTCTACTCGATCTCGTCTACAAATTGTGACCTGCTCTGGTTGGCCACGTCTCTTCGAAGGGCATCGTCGACAGTATCAATGCGTTGGAATCCGCGTAGCTGCTCTGCTACGAGCTTTTGTACTTCCTCCTGGATTTGCGCTTGGTGGGGCAACGGAGCCTCCAGCTGCCCTCGATGCTGACCTACTGGTCCATGTTGCTCTTCGGCATGTTCTGCTAGTCTATGTTGTGGTTACGGTGCACGTGGTTCATGTTGTGCTGCTTGCCGTCAAGTTTGGCAAGGGCCTCCAGTGGAACTCGAGCTGGACTGCTCTCGTACTCTCATCTGGGTGTCATGCGGCTGCCTTCTCTGTTGCCTCGTAGGAGGATCTCTTTGTGGGCCTAGCCTCGTTTGGACGCTTTGTTTGGAATGTCCTAAGCTCTCGTCGAAGTGTGGACTCAACCTCGAATGCACACCTACTCGTGAGCTGAGTCAAGAATGAACGTTTCTCTGTGCATTTAGGTAGGAAAAGATGTTTCCCCGAGGGCCCATACGAGAATGCACACTACCCGAACGCACGGTTTGTGATAGGATGAACGGCTCTTTGCCAGGATACTGCTGGAATGAGTCACGTTCTTTTGCCTTTGTCCTGCTTCAAGACACCTTATCTGGGGCGCGCTGCATCTCGATGCGCTCAAGGAGTTGGTTCACCAAGGTTGTTTGCTGCACGAAGGCGTTCTTCAAATTGGCGACCTGCTAGGGAAGGTGGTGCTCGCCGTTTGGATTGGAAGAGCATGGAAAATGGGCGTCTCCAAGTATGGTGGAAGTATAGTGGACTGCAAGTACAAAGTTTGAGCCCAAAACGAGCATTCCTGGAGAAAAGTGGGCTATAAGTAACCCTGAATTGATTGTGGGACTTGTGGTCGGAATCTGGATCACTGGAGGTGGCCTTGGAATGGATTGGGCCACGGGTCGCCAGGTAGGTTGGGCCAGCGCCTGCTAGCCTTGGATCTGCATGGCCATGGGCCCTACTGGCCGTTGGGCTGCCACATCTCGGCCTGCTGGCTGTGTGGCTTGGGCTTGGGCCCGTTGAGCTGCCTGGCTGGCAGCAGCTGCTGCGTTCTGGGCCTCCTGCCCATGGGCTTGGAAATGGACCTGGGCCTCCTGCCTAGGGTTTTAGTCCATGTGCTGCAAGGACAGCACTGTTGAGGCTTGGGCTGTGGCCTGGTGGCCTTGCCGCGGCTGCTGGGTCGCGGCAATAGTCGCATTGAGCCTTAAGGATCTCCGTCGTGTGGCTATGTCCTTGTTTCCACTCTCCAATCCAAATCTTTGAACGTACAGGGTTCTGTTCGTCGTAGTTTCTGAATTTCCTACCATTGTATCCTTTCTCCAGGGATTGATCAAGAAACTTTTCTAGGAAAAATTAATTGATACGACGTATGAGAAATTCAACGTAACAGAAAATTCAAGAAACAAATGCGAGAGGTTTCTTCGAGTGTTTTGAATCAGCTCTCAATGAAAGCACCAATTTGTCGATGCAAATTTCTACCGTCTTCAGTCTTAACGAAAATGCACCTGCAAAACAATCAACACCTTTGATAAAAAACATAAGCCTCACGCGCCCACGAGGTGGATGGGGGGTTAGGTCAACAAATCTCTGATGCCTAAGTTAGATTCTCTGAGAGAGTAAAATGTTTAGGGCTTTTTTAGGGTTGCCAAAGCTCCCTGAAATTGGTAGAATATGGGATATTTATAGGGCTAGGGCTGGCCATATAGTGTTTAATGGAGAGATATTCTCTAAATATTCCCAATATATTAAATAAGAAATAATATCTTGAGATTATGGTGTAATTATCCCTAATTTATTTAAATTAGGATTACTTACTTGATTGGAGTCAATCTTCAATTAGGAATGTATTAAAGATAGGATTTGGGTAATTAATCCTTATCTTTAATTCCTTGCCAATGGCAGGTGAGCTGTGGACAGTTGTGTTCTGCTGCTGAGACCTCCAGTGGTGTGAGCTGTGCATGGGAGCATCTGAGAAGCCTGCCCATTTATTGAGGGCAATCTTTTCTTTCTTGAATAAAAGTCCACGTGTCACCTCTTGAATATTTGGGATTATTTTAGGCTCCACAATGATCTCTTCCTTTTGCATATTGTTACTAGTTTTCTTCAAATTAGTTGGAGCAAGCCAATTTTCATGCTAGGAATCCAAATGTAGCAATGATCAATGCGCAGCTATCCATTTGTCATTGTGCCTCGCATCATTGTGGTCTTGGGATTGAATGCAATTGTCATGGTATGGACTGAAATTGGCTTATACATACAAGAGCAATTCCAAGTAATTATTTCACAATTGAGTAAAAAACTGAACTTGTCTGACATCAATTTTAGTTCTACTCAAATACAAGTATAAACCAACACCCTTAACTTTAATCTACTACTTTAAACCAAAGGTGAATAATTAAGAAAATCATCCTAAACCATGTCAATTGTTGGGAGAACACTTTGTTATATTGATGTTTAGAACAATGCTACTCTTGAATCATGTATGTTTCTTTCATTGGCAAGAAAATTTGATTTTTGTATTTTTATTGAGTCTCACTCTCATCCAATATTATTAATTTTAATAATATCTTTAATAAAAAAAAGCAATGAAAATAGAATAATAATGTAGTCCTAGTTTGTGCAAACATCAAACTGGTAATAGTACTGTTTTCATGATCCTGCTTCTTAGTCCGACACTGCACCAAACGCTTCACTAAGCTAGTCCAGCTTAGTCTAGTCTAAGCCAGTCTAGCTTAGTCCTTGAAGCTAGTCCAGTCCAAGACAGTTCGGTGCAATAAACTCACCCAATATCTATAACACTCCCCCTTGAGTGTGTAAATACTTAAGCTGTCAACACTAATTCTAGGAACACGCTAGTCTCAAACATAGGAACTTGCTATGGTAAAACCCGAGGAGGGATAAAAACCCATAGTTTAAGGAAAAGTGCGTGAGAAAGTGCAAAGTCAAATAAAACATCTATGGGACATACATCAGGGGTATGATCAACCCAAGATAGGTGCCTCATCAAAACCTAGTTACGTAGCAAAAACCCAAAGGGAAAATTGCTCCTAATTGTAGGGAAAAAGAGTACACTAAGATCAAAGTGAGTATACTTTGGGATACTCCCATGAGTTTGACATAATTCCAAAGACAACTAACAATGTTACAACTCAGAAAGTTTACACATACCTATTTCTTCAACAAGCTTTTGGAACGTCGTCTTCAACAGTGTTTTGGTGAAGAGCTCGGCCAAGTTGTCTTGGGAACGAAGTTGCGTCACTTCAATCTTCTAACGCTCTTGTTGTTGATGTGAGGAGAAAAACTTCAGCGCAATGTGCTTGGTGTTGTCTCATTTGATGTAAACCTTCTTAAACTATTTGATACATGCTGCTTTATCTACATAGATCATCGTAGGGACGTCAACAATGGGGAAAAGTTCGCAGGTGCTTCAAATATGGCCCACAACTGCTCCAGCCAGAAGCATTCCCAAGTAGCTTCATATAAAGTAAGGATCTCAGCATGGTTAGACGAAGTGGCAACTAAGGTGTCACGTCCCGATCCCGAGATATGCCCGAAATTGACATGTGACGGTAGGATAGTAGCAGTAAAATATAAAATACATAAAGTCACTAAGACTCATACATATAATATACATCAAAGCATAAATAACTTACAACAAAGGGTGGCAATCCTACTTTCGAGTGCGATGCCCACATAGCTACATAACATACAATCTTCTTTATTCTGCAAAATAACCCTACGCCATGGGAATGGCACACTGGGCAAAGCAAAATCCGGATAAGCTACGAAACTCGTGTGAGTGATAATACAACATATGTGAAAATAAATAGCATCAAACGATTAATGAAAAGTAGAGCTACATCCACACAGGACTTTTCTCTGAATATCGGGTCAATCCGATCACCGTCAATATTATTCCTTCATTTTTTTCCAATTGTGACTCACCACTCGCCTTTCATCAATTCCAAGTAATCACAAGGTCCAATTTTCACATATATTATAATTTAACCACCATACGCCTCATTAATACGTATAGGAATGGTTATTCAATTTCAAATCTCACCACACGTCTATCATGATAACATTCAATCATCACACAACCCGAAGTTGTGTAGGAATGACGCACCATCAATAATGCAATCACGTGTAGGAATGAGATTGGTATCTTTTCATCATCGGATCTCTTCGTTACGAGTAGGAATAAGTCACATCTAGATCCGATCTCTTTTGGCAACACCATCATGTAAAGTATTTGATTCAATCGTCACTTTCTAGATTGAGCCACACATGCCTTCAATCTCATCTTTCATATGTGTAATAAACTTACGCCCCCTTGTCAAGAATATTGTAGATTACTCATTGTGTACCAACAGCATAACTAGAATAATAATTAATTTGTTCATGAAAAATATAATGGGAACTCTTACTTGCAATTCTTTCTTTTCTGCTTTTGTATTGAATAATCAAGAGGCAAAAAAAAAAAAAAAAAAAAAAAAAACTGCACACGGAAAAAATAAGTGGGTGAAAATCGCTACTAAAATAGTTTGGTGAGTTTAGAAATCACTCTCTTACACGTACATGTATTGTATCACTATGTTATTCTATATCATGCATGCATGGTGTGTCACTCAACCAAAAAATCATAACATAACATATCAGAAGTGTCTACATAGAGACCTATACATGTGGTACAATTAGTGTTCACTATATATATATTTTGATTATGTACACGTGAGACACGTAAACATTCCACCAAAAATAAAAATAGTTTAAAATAATATAACTCTTTTTGACATGCAAGTTGAGGATTACTCTAATGAATTCAATTTTTCAACCCACCGCGTTCGGAGTCCAAACCATTCACCCTCTCCTAAGTGGAGATTAAAGTACAAATATCATTTGTATTGAAAAAATATTACATCCCAATAACTTCATTATAATTAAGTGGATGAAAATAAAAATTGTAAATATAAGAAGTAGTCACACATAAAAATGAAAAATTGTATTTATACGAGTAATGTTAGGTGCATCAATTTTTTAGACTAAATTTGTATACGATGTGATATGTGATGAATAAGAAATAAATACGTTAATCAACACTTAAATAATAATTTAATTATTAACAATCACGTTATATAATTTATAAAATATAAATTCAATACATAATCTCTCTAGCATACCTATTTATATACTAATTCTTGCAAGGTTGGAGTTGGAGGTAGCAACAAAGTCAGCCTGTCTTAGTATTTTGCGTCAAAGTCATCGATTTCCATTTTATTATTTAATAGTAGAGAAATAAATTACAAGTAAATGTATGTGAATCGCAGTACGTTGGCCTTTTCTCCTGCCCGCCAACTTGGAAAGAAACGTTATTTTTGGTTTCTAGTGAAAGATGTCCATTTTTGTTTCATTTTCTCAACATCGGCATGAATAATTTATATACCGCGTATATCCTCTACTTATTAAGGGTCGTTTAAAAGTACTTTTAAGAAAATACTTATAGAAAAATATTTTTGGATTCCAAAAGTATGTACTTCAACTGTTTTCTATAAAAAAAATCAGTTATATGCTTCTTCTAGAAATCACTTTAAGTGTTTTTTCAGGATTTAATTGTATTATTTACTAAGGATAGGTTCCAAACACATTTTCACCAAAAGTACTTTCAACCACTTTAAAAGCACTTCCAAACAAATTATACGTTACAATCGTCAAATGTATAGTTTAACTTTATTATGAATTGAAAAAAAGCTATCCACCGAATTTGAGACCCCACATTTACAAGTAAATTAAACAAAAATATCATTGAACTTCAGTGCTAGTCATGAGTTAAAACCATAGTTAAGTTCGGCATTTTGTAAGAAACTCAATAAGAATGGTACTATTGAAAACACAAGAAGAAATGCATGCTCCTTTTAGATGTAATTTTTATTTCTTTTAGTTATTCTATTATCTATCAAGATTTTGTTAAAAACACTTGTTGACCACTATAAACTGTTGTTGATTCATATGAGGTTGACTAGTAATTCACATCACTCAGCTGTAAAAATGAAAAAGAAAAAAGCAAGAGTACAATTGTGTTATTAAAACTCTTATTTGTATTTTACTTTTTTTATTTGAGAAATCTGCACTGATAAGATTGCCTACTTGGTCACCTAATGCTATGGAGGGTCCCACTCCAGTATCTGCTTGGATCTATTCAGCTACTATGGTAACAACTGGCGTTTTCATGATAGCAAGGTGCTCTTGAATAAAGTTGATGTACTATTATAAAACAATTAATAATATAGGAGTGGTCAAATTTATTATAAGATTTTGTAAGTTTTTTTCTTTTTTGGTGGAAATAAGATCTTGTAAGCTTGGTTCAATATTGATGTGAGACTTTGTTCTTCATATTCTCGCAAAAGAAGTGATTCTCACACATCTTTTTTAAATTTTCATATACCTTATTATTTTTTATCATCGAATTAAATAAATCCAATAAAATTAACGTCTATAATTAAATAGGACACGTAAGAGACTAAAAAATGTGAATAATATTATTTCTTTTCTCACAATCATTTCAATTTTCAATGCTGGAATAATTGGTTGGTACATATTGAACAATTTATTCACTCAATTCTCTTATTTGTCCTATCAAACATAAAGATTTTTTTTTAAATTTACTTGTCCAAACTTGGCTTATTAATTAATGTTAAGAAAGTCTATCGTACATGAGAACTGATGCATATATGTCAAGGAAAATCAAACAAAAGATGGGATGGATAATACTTATATGTTTGAGTACTCTATCCATTTGTAATCAAATATTATAAGTTATCTCAATAAGGGGATGAAACATGCAAGTATATCTATCCATCCGCTCATACTTCTATAGGATATAGTAACGTGTCCATCTACTCCTTGAATTATTACGTAAGTTAAAATTGGATCTCGAAACTATTTTTTTGATACATCAGTCTTAAATTAATTAAGATATGCCAATTACATACTTCATATTATATTCAAAGCTATTTTATTTAATTTTTTGTCAATTTAAGTCAGGCGACTTGCATGTAATACACTTTAGAGGGTAAACAGTAGTTTGAATTTAAGGATTTACTTTTTCGAGAAAAGAGTGTGCGGAGTAAAAACTTTAGAAGGTAAACTAAAATTTATGTTAATAAACAATAGGCAACACTAAGGACTTATAGACGAAAAAATGATGGTTTACCCTTCAAAATGTGATAGGTATAAGTCACGTAACTTAAGTTGACAAACAAATTGTATAGAATCACTTTGAATATAATAGTAAGGATGAAAGTAACAGTTTTTAATGAATTTAGAGACTTAGTTTAACGAAAAAATAGTTTCAGGACCTAACTTTCACTCAGGTGATAAGTCAGAGATTAAATACACAATTCACCTACACCATATAAACAAAGTTTATATCTTTATATATAAATCCAACAACCCCTTTTGGGTTCACAAGCTTCACCAAAATAAAGTAGACAGAAATGCCCCTCAAACAAAAAACTTCAAAAGCATCCCAAAATAATACAACAAATGTGGCAGGGGTATTTTTGTCATTTTAACAGTGTTTTTTTAATAATCTATTTTTGTTGTACAATTTTTTTTATTTATAATTAGTACCTCACAATAGGCTAGCAATAATGTGATTCAATCAGTTGTTCATTAAATATTATTTTCTCTATTTTAAAACACGTTCAAACGAATTTTAAGAGACGTGTGATGCCGGTTATAAAAAAAAGTCTTTCGCACGCGCATAATAATGTGATTCAATTAGTTGTCAAATGATTTTTTTTTTTTGAAGAAACGATATTATCTACACTAAGGGAGAAGAGGTGGGCTTAGCCTCACAATGGGCTAGCAATATTGTGATTCAATCAATTGTTTATTAAGTATTATTTTCTTTATTCTTAATGTAAACTCAATAAAGATCAATTTTGTTATGTGAATTCAGCTGCTTTGATTGGTTTAAGAGGGGTTTCTTGTAACATGATCTAAGATTATTCATTTACTTCAAATATTTAACTTTCCTTTTGTCAATTTACGTATATAAATACATTTAAAACATGTAAGTCGAGCGTAGCACGCCGTAATTTAAAAAATACCTTATGCATGCCCGTGAGCGCATGCATGAAGGCTAGTGGAGTCTAATGGAAGCATTTATATGTCATTGTGTTCAGTCTATCATGTATGACCCATAACCATTGGAAGACTTTTGGCCCCTAAACACAAAAAAAAAAACAAACAATTTGGTAGGTTGGTAATGGTTAAGATGATAAATAACTATATAATGATAGTGGTGTTGTGAACTTTCTTAGTTTAAGTGTGATTGTGTAAATCCTAGATTAGATTTTATTCTAGTTATTATTTCCTATATGGACTTGTATTCCTTGGGGATGAAGGATTTCTTCTTTCCTTTTACTACTATAAATAAAGGCACTATGTAGGGGGATAACACATCCTCAATACACAATTCCCCTACGATTCTGCAAACACATCTCTCCTCTCTCTCTCTACTCTTGTCGTTGGCCCCCTTCTCCTTGTCAGATAAAATAGGTTACAACACGTTATCAGCACGCTCCTACCGCTGCGCTTAGGAATATGACGTTAAAGCTTTTTTCTGCATCAAACCAGTTCATCCATATCATCACACAATCAGATTCTTCCAAAACAACGATTTTTGTCTCGATATTTTTGCAGCCCTGATAGCATGAACATTCACCCTAATGCATGACCCAACTTTACGTTTTTCGAATTTTAGATTCTTCATAAATTATGTGTGCATTATATTCATAATTGTTGAATTATGTGAATTTGATATTTGCCATGAATTGCATCAAATATATGTACATGCATTCAAATATTTGAATTGATTATGCATTGAATTGAATTTGATATATGTACATGCATCAAGAACCCAGACTGGAGCTTCTGCTCCTAGCCCAAATTCTAGAACCCGTGTAATATCCCTTGTTTAATTAAGAGTGAAGTGTGATTATAATTGTTTTTATACAAAATGTTAGTCTACTTAGTGTTTATTTGTTTAATAGCTTTTAATACTATACTTTTTATTTATTAGATTTCCTATTATTGTTAAAAATAATAATAATAATAATAATAATAATAAAATAATATTCTACAAAAGAAAGGAAAAGAACATTCTTTCATATTGTTCCTTTCTGTGCGATGGAAACAAGGAAGCTGGGAGGAGGTGGCCTTCCATATCTTTAGGAAAAAAAAAATCTTCTTTCTTCATACCAAAAATCGGATAGAGATTAGGAAATCTTGTGATAGGTTGACCTTTGATTGATCAAAGGAGTGTGTCATAGAGAGTTGTTCATCTCCTATTGCACCAAGGAGTGTGTTCAGCAGAGGATGAACTGAGAAGAGACACAGAGGTCTATAAGCAGGAGGTGGATGACCTAGGAAGCTAGGTTTTTATCAGGACTCTGATAGGAGTGAGTAGGATTAGAGAAACTATAAAAGGGGTTGCAGAGAAGTGGGAAAGCATCAGAAATCGAAAAGGGGTAGAGAAATTGAGAGTTAGAGAACGTGATTGTGAAGGAAGGATTCAGACATTTGAAGGGTAAACTTCTTGTTCCTTGATTATTTAGATTTTTCGAATTTAATTTCCTTATTTGAATTGAAACTGCCATGAGATATATTTGGAATTCTTAGTTTTAATTAGGGTTTTCTACTGTTCAATGAACTAATCTGAACTTGAATTAGAGTTGGGTAATTCGGATTGGGTGTGTAGATCAAATTTCTTGATCAAGGGTTTGGTTCAAAAAGTCAATTTCTTGTTAATGTTGAGTCATGTTATATTTGGGTGTTGTATACATGATTTCTGGATTACTTGGAAATATTTTGGGTTTTGTTATATGAATTGGAAGTGTACTGTTATGTAAGTTGCAGAAAATTTCAGAGAAAACTCAAGTTTCTAGTGGTCTTATTTTTCTCTTAATTCATAGGTCTTTATGTGCTCCTTTGGAGAAAACTTTTATTGTGTTGAAAATACATATGTCCTTGTAACCCAATTGTTTTCACTCAATTCTGTTGAGTTTTGGTTGATCAAAACCTTATTTAAACTTGGGTCGTGAGCTGCCAAACAACAGCAGAAAACTGGGTTTCCACTTTCAAGACTCCATTTTTCTTTTAGCATAACTTCCAATTTAGAGCTCCGTTTTCTACAAACTTTATATGCTTTTAAAGTACATAACACGAACTTCAAAACCCATGTAATATTACACGATTTGGTTTAGTTTTGAATGTTCGAAAATGAGTCTAAACTTGGTTCAATAGTGCTGTTTTTCTGCAGATTTTGTGAAGATGCAAAGTTCTGTTTTTAGCACACCTAATTTCTTTTCCAAATTCCTTTCTAGTCCTCTTTACTTGATTTGAGTGACATTATTTGAGTTATAAGATTCCAGAATTTATGTACTTTCTTTAGATAATATAAATTTTGTGGTTGAACACTTAGTTTGGTTTCTAATATGTGTTACTTGTGTTTATATTTTTGGTTGTATTTTTGCGTTCCGATTTGGTTCTTCAGAGGAACAAAATTAATCGAATTCAAGGTAGGGGGTTCTGGGAAACCTTCTATATATATATATATATATGAATTTAATTATTTCTTACTTAAGTACATATACAAGTTTGATATACATGTTTCTATTGGATATTTGAGTATGATGAATGTTCGAAATAAAATTTGGGTCCATGATGTGGGAGTAAAGTGGGATTGTCGGAAAGAACTTCGGGAATCTAAGGTGGTGACTATTAGTTTTGGGTAGTTGAGCCAAACTCTTAGTAGGTACCAGGTCTCAGGCGAGCCCACAATGCACAGATTCTTTAAGGGTAATTCGGGACTGGAGACGAAGAGTTTAGGTAAGATGACTAACAAAAAGGGGAGTTCGAGGATGTTTAGGGATGGGGGTTAATTCATATATTTAAACACTCGGGATCAAGTGGTATAAGTACGGAATGGGACGTACAAGGTCTGGGTGTTTAGTTATGTGGATTAACGGGTATAGTTAAGGCATTTGCATTGCATACTTACGGACCATTCTGATTTTGGTTTTAATTCTGCTATCTTAATTATACTTTATTATTTTAGTAATGAAGGTATATGTCCCTACTGAGCTTTTTAAGCTCACCCTAACGAAATTTTGCAGGTACAGAACCAAAAACCTAAAAGTCTACTTTTTGTCTGTTGTGTAATTATGTAGAAGAAATAAAAAGATGAGCTTGTTGGCTTTTGCTCTCTTGTTTGAATAAAGAACTACTTTTGTGTGAACTTTGAGTAGTTCATAAGTTGTAATTTTGGCTGAAACTTTCAATAATGAATCTGTTATTTAGTTAATTTTATTCCAAGCAAGTTATACATGCTTTTATTTCATGTCACATTCTTAATTATATTAGTTAAGCTTATAATTATGGTGTGATTCACATTCTGAACCAAGGTTTACGTTAATCCTTGGGTTGGGGCGTGACAACCCGACACCCAGAAGGTGTCACCACCATTTAGCCACCGTGTTGCATGGCCTGCAGCCATGCCCAACCACCTCGGCTACCTCCCCGACAACTTGAAGATCGTCCACGATGTCCCTTGGTTGAAGATTCCTTCGAATCTCATCAAATTTCTTGAAATTCGAATTTTAATTTCTAGGGTTTTGGTTAAATCGTTGAGATTTCCCAATCTCCAATTCGTAATTGTGGTCAAAAACACCCAACAAGGGTGCCATGAGTCCCCCTGTCCAGGAATTGGCCACCTGCAATGGCGGCACCAGTCACCTTCTCCAGCGACACCTCCTAGCTCTGCTAGGACTTGTTAGTCCAACCCGACCCCAGTTTGGGCTTGGTATGATCTCGGGCCAAAAAACAAAGCTTTTTTTTGGCTTGTTTTTTCGAGCCCAACCCGACCATACAAACAGAAAAATATATTTTTTTAGGGCCCGCCTGCACCGGCCCGCCAACTTGGCTCGGTCCAATTCCCGACACCACCCCATGCGGCTTTGGTGTCCCGTATCCCCACCGCACCAAATCCGTGCCCTCTCAGTTTGGGCTTGCAGCCCAACCGAGCACAACCCAGCCCAATTTTTGGGCTTGGGGCTGCACATCCCTGATTACTCAGCCCACCCGTGGGCTTAGGCCTTTCTTTTGGGCCCCGAGTTTAATTGCCGAATTATTTTTAGGCCTAATGGGTTTTATATTTTTTCACCCACACTTTAAATTTGGCCCGAAGTCCAAATAATAAATTCAATTATAATTTTAAACCTGAAGTTCTATTTGCATATTTTCTTGTTGCATATTTATGTGTATATATTTACGTTTGTCTAGAGGAATATATGAACCTGAAGTTTATAATTATTTTGAAACCTGAAGTTTCTATAAACATGCCTTGTTTGAAAACCTGAAGTTTTTCACTTAAAAACATCACCCATGAAAACCCAAAGTTTTTTCATGCGAATATTAACCAATACATAAAACCAGAATGTTCTACTCCTACGTGAATGGATTGATTATTTTTCTCCATTGCACTAATCACATATTGTCCTTTATTTTGTGATAGGAACATGTCGAACTTGAATAAACTCGACTTCACCACTTTGGAGGTCTCTGGAAGGAACTACGTCAAGTGGGTCCAAGATGTGAAGCTCCACCTCACTGCAAAGAATTTGCATCCTACCATTGAAGATGAGACGGACAACCCTGTTGGCAAAGCTAAGAAAGTCACTGATATGATCTTCATCCGAAGACGTATCCACAACACCTTGCAAACTGAATATCTTGCTGAGGAGGATTCACGAGCACTATGGGTCACTTTGGCTAATCGCTTTGATCACCAAAATGACATCTTCTTGCTTGAAGCAAGTCATGACTGGCAGCATTTATGCTTCCAAGACTTTAAGTCAATGAATGAATATAATTCTGAAGTTTGTCGAATCCGATCACTTCTTAAGTTTTGTAATGAAACTTTGACCGAAGAGGATCTCCTGGAGAAGACTTATTCGACCTTCTCTACTACTAATATTAACCTGCAACAACAATATAGACTTCAGAAGTTCACTAAGTTCTCGGATTTGATCTCTGTTTTACTTTTCACTGAAAAGCAGAACCAGTTGTTGATGAAGAATCATCAACCTCGACTTACTGGGGCGACTGATGTGCCTGAAGCACATTATAGCACAAACCAACACCCAAAATGCCAAAAGAGTCTTGGTAGGGGCGGCCAGAAGCCATCCCACCAAGGTCAACAGAGTCAAGGCCCATCCAAGTGAGGAAACAAAGCCCAAAAGTGCCCAAACCTCACTCCCAATGCCCCAAACTTCAAGAATAAGGGCAAAGTACCTGAAACCATGGATGTGGATATGTGCTATCACTGTGGTTCAAAGAACCATTGGTCTCGTGTTTGCCGAGCTCCCCAGAAGGTTGCAGCTACAACGGATTCAAGGAGATAGTGCAACCACGCACACCGTTTTGCATGAACGCATCTATTTCACTAACTTCGTACCTAAGAATGCACCTCTGACAACCCTCAAAGGCACATCCAACCTGATTGAATGATACGGTAAGGCACATATAATATTGTCTAATGGTATAATCTTGACCATTGAGGACATTAAAGATAACAATTACCAAGCTGAAACCCATGTAGAAAACAAAGTTGAATTTCTGTGCATAACTTCCTACGAATGTGGCCAGAATCGTATTCTAGAAAAGATGGAGCATATCCCAAGTGGTCTGTATACTACGACCATATGCCCCATAGAAAGCCACTATGTGGCCAACCCTACCTCTGGGACCGCGCACGAAATTATATTTTGGCATGATCGTTTGGGACATCCTGGATGAATAGCAATGCGCTGTATCCTCAAATCATCACATGGGCATCCACTAACCCGAAGTTTAGGTTCGATTCAAGGAATTGCATGTCAAACATGTTCTATGGGAAATCTTATAACTCAGCCTTCTTATGACAAGATTCATTCGAATCCTCCCATTTTTCTACAACGGATTCAAGGGGACATTTGTGGACCGATTCACCCTCCATGCGGACCATGTAGATATTTTATGGTTTTGGTTGATGCTTCCACACGTTGGTCACACGTGTACTTGTTGTCCACAAGGAACGTTGCATTCTCCAAATTGTTAGCTCAGATTATCAAGCTTAGGGCTCACCACCCTGATTATCTAATCAAATATATTCGATTGGATAATGCTGTAGAATTCACATCTAAAACTTTTGATGACTATTGCATGTCGGTTGGGGTTGAAGTTGAACATCCAGTACCCCATATTCACACCCAGAACAGCCTAGCAAAGGCATTCATTAAGTGCTTACAAATGATTGCTCGATCATTGGTCATATATACCAAGCTCCCGATCATTGCTTGAGGCCATGCAATATTGCAAGCAGCCATGTTGGTCCACCTGAGGTCTGTTGCGACCTAACCATATAGCGCCCTTCAGTTGGTTACTGGATACGAACCCGACAGATCGCATCTGAACGTTTTTGGTTATGCGGTCTATGTGCCAATTTCGCCGCCCTTACATACAAAAATGGGGCCTCAGCAAAGGATAGGAATCTATGTCAGATATGATTCTCCTTTAATTATTCATTACTTATAACCTTTGACAGACGATTTGTTTACCGCTCGTTTCGTGAATTGTCACTTCTATGAGACAGTCTTCCCGTTGTTAGGGGGAGATAAGAACGTCAACATTCCTGAAGAGCGACGTGAATTATCTTGGACGACTCCCACTTTGTCTCATTTAGATCCCTACACCGCTTAGTCTGAAATTGAAGTGCAGCGCATATTAGATCTTCAGAGCATAGCTCAGAGCATGCCAGATGCTTTCACCGATCTAGCGCGCATGACAAGATCACATATTCCAGTTGCGAATGCGCCTGCAAAGATGGATGTACCAAATGTACGATGGACTTCCCTCCTGGAGGCTTGGGACGCCAATCTTGGTGATCCACGTACATTAACGGCTAGCCAATCATCTTCCCCTCCACAAAAGCATGGCAAACCTCTTGGTTCAAATGATTCACACCCTAGGAAGAAGAAACCCACGACACATGCATATGAAGAGCCTACCGTGAATCCGACTGTTGCTTACTCATTTTATTCAACTCATGAGGAAATTTTAGATTACGGAAGCGTCCTTGAAGAGACTGATCATCCTCCCGAGAATTGTGAGATTTCGGTCTATCATGCTAGCTTAGATGATGTGTGGTGTAGAAATAAGATGATCGTCGACGATGCATTAGCATATGCAGTAGCTACTGAGATCACGTTAAGTGATGACATTGAACCACGTTCCCTTGATGAATGTCGACGTAGAACCGAATGGTCAAATAGGAAACAAGCAATCTAAGTCGAACTCGATTCGCTTGCGAAACGTAAGGTGTTTGGACCTGTAGCTCATACTCTTCCACATGTGAAACTCGTTGGCTACAAGTGGGTTTTCGTTCGAAAGCGTAATGAGAAGAATGAAATTGTGCGTTACAAAGCTCGTCTTATTGCACAAGGTTTCTCACAACGCCCTGGGATTGACTATGACGAAACTTATTCACCCGTTATGGATGTGATTATTTTTTGATACCTTATCAATTTGGTAGTTTCTGAAAAACTGAGTATGCAACTGATGGACGTAGTAACTGCGTATCTCTATGAGGATCTTGATACGGAAATCTATATGAAAGTTTTGAATGACTTACATTAACTGGTTCAAATATTTCCAAACCCCGGAACATGCTCTCCATTCGGCTGAGGCGTTCACTTTACGGTTTGAAGCAATCCGAAAGAATGTGGTATAACCGTCTTAGCGTGTATTTAACTAGTCAGGGATATGTGAACAATGAACTATGCCCTTGTGTGTTCATTAAGAAGTCACATTCCGGTTTTGCGATAGTAGTATATGTCGATGACATAAACCTTATCGAAACTCCTAAAGAGCTCGCGAGAACTGTCGCGCACCTGATGTCGAAATTTGAGATGAAAGATCTAGGTAAGACTCGATATTGTCTCGGTCTCGAGATAAAGCACCGTTCTGATGGAAACCTAGTGCATCAAACGAACTACACCCAGAAGGTGTTGTGCCGCTTTAACGAGGATAAAAAGAAGCCATCGAGTACTCATATGGTTGTTCGATCGCTAGATGCAAAACGAGATCCCTTCCTTCCGAATGAGGATGATGAAGAGATTTTGGAGCCTGAAGTTCCTTATCTAAGTGCGATAGGCGTTTTATTGTACTTAGCTCAATGAACTAGACCTGACATCTCCTTCGCTGTTAATCTTTTGGCAATATACAATAATGCACCAACACACATACACTGGACTGGCATGAAAGACACCTTCCGTTACCTTAAGGGTACTACGGATTTGGGCTTGTTCTATCCCTACGGATCCTCGAGTGATGCCGCACCCTTTGCTTCTCGAGCCGATTCTCACCTTATTGGTTATGCCGACGCATGATACTTATCTGATCCGCACAAGGCGCATTCTTAAACGGGTTTTGTCGTTACCATTAGAGGCATTGCAATCTCTTAGAGGTCAACTAAACAAACCTTAGTTGCCATTTCGTCTAACCATGCTGAAATTCTCGCCTTACATGAAGCAACTCAGGAATGCTTTTGGTTGAGAGTAGTAGTGGGCCATAATTGAAGCTCCTGCGATCTTTACCCCATCGTAGATGTCCTTACGACGATCTTTGAAGATAACGCAGCATACATCGAACATCTCAAGAAGGGTTACATCAAATGAGACAACACCAAGCACATTGCGTTGAACTTCTTCTTTTCACATCAACAACAAGAGCATCAGAAGATTGAAGTCACGCAAATCCGTTCACAAGACAATATGGCCTACCTCTTCACAAAATCACTACCGAAGGCGATGTTTCATAAGCTTGTTCAAGGAATTGGTATGTGTAAACTTTCTGAGTTGTAATATTGTTATTTCTCTTTGGAATTGTGTCAAACTCAGGGGAGTATCCTGAAGAATACTTGCTTGATCTTAATATACTCTTTTTCCCTACGATTATGAGCATTTTTTCCACTGGGTTTTTGCTACCTAACTAGGTTTTAATGAGGCACCCACCTTGGGTTGGTCATATCCCTGATGACGTCCCGTAGACATTTCTTTTGACTTTGCATTTCTCACACATTTTTCCTTAGACTATGGATTTTGTCCCTACTCGAGTTTTTACCATAGCCTTAGGGTTTTTTAGTGAGATTTACTACTTTATACAAGCTCCTACCTTATTGAGAATAAGCGTTGTTCCTTAAAATCAATGCCGACGAGTCAACTTCCTCAACTTCTGCATGATGTTGAATCCACCTTGAAAGTGTTGTGAACTTTCCTAGTTTATGTGTGATTGTGTAAATCCGAGATTATATTTTATTCTAGTTATTCTTTCCTATATGGACTTGTATTCCTTGGGGATGAAAGGATTTCTTATCTCCTTTTACTACTATAAAGAAAGGCACTACGTAGGGGAGATAACACATCCTCAATACACAATTCCCCTACGATTCTATAGACACATCTCTCCTCTCTCTCTCTATTCTTGTCGTCAGCCCTCTTCTCCTTGTCAGATAAAATAAGTTACAAGAAGTTGCAAATATTGATGAGTTTTAATGATAAATGTTTGATGTGGTGGCCATAATTTAGTATGATTTTTAAGCCTGAAATGATTTTTGCACTCTAATGTATTGTTTTTATACTCATTTCTTTCTTTGTAACGTGAATAATAAATTTTAAAAATTAAAGGAAAATCAATTAATAAAAACAAGGGAGGAGAAGGTGGGTGGCGCCCACTTTGTTTTAAGGACAATACTTGGGTACTCAACAGGGAGTACCGTAGTTGCTGACCATCCTATTTGGACCACTAAATTTAAAACACCTGTAAAATAAAACCCTCTCCCAGCTCTTACTATCTTTCTAACCAAATACACCATTTCATCTCTTGTACTAGTATCCAAAAACCCATATTCTCTCTCACTTCAAGTATTGTTGCCATATCTCCACCAACCACCTCTTCTCCCCTCTCTTGAAGCCATGGCAACTTCACCCTCTCAAATTTCACGAAACCTATGAAAGTTCAGATCCATCTTGCTAATCTTATGAAGGAAATTTCATCTATAAGAAAAATTATGAAGCAAGTTGAAATTATTCAGTGAAATTTGGGAGAAGGTTAGTGTTCAGGCATGCCAAATATTCCACAACGAAGAAGTCCGACGATGACGACGGGGTGTTGCCATGGCTTCCTTGATAAAGAATAGGAGGATTTTGGGGCGGAGTTGACAGAGAAAGGTCAGATGTGGGTGGCGCCGACGGAGAATAGAAGTTCCCAGAGGCGTTGGGGGGGGGGGGACAAGGTTTCTGGTGTTGATAACATGGCAGAAGCAAGGAGTAGTGAGGCTGGAATGGTGAGGCTTTGAGGGAGAAAGGGGATGTTTGGATGTGTGGTTAACATTGTGTTTGGTTACAAGTTTATAAAATGAGTAATGCTAGGAGACTAAATTTGTGGACAAAATTTTGAAAACTAAAAGACATAGAAGTTGATGATTGGTTTATTACTTACACATTGATAAACGTGCTTATTCTTATTGGTGACACATCATTTTGTTTGCAAAGTTAGTTTCTAAATTTGATCTCTCTAACATTACTCTTATAAAATTAAATTGTGGCATGTGTTTTGTTCTTATTGGGCCACTCATATGTTCAGTATCTTGGGTACGAGAAATTTTTCAGTGTGACCGGTACATGGGATGGTACACCATGTGTCATTATACAAATAGTGGGATATATGTGCTAAAAAGTTAATAACTTAAAAAATAAAATTTCCCACTATCTATTAAAACAGATGGTGTACCACTTGTATTCCCGTCACAATGATAAAATTCTCCTTGGGTACTCAATACCTAAGTATTTTCCTTATTTTAATATAAATTGATTTTCTAATATTTAATTATTTTTATTTGTCACATCTGTAAAATATGTGGGTCTTATATTTGTTATGTCATCATTTAATAATCAACTTAACAAATTATGAAACACACATTGAAACTAAATGGTAGCTCCATGTATGACATTATAAAGATTAAAAAATGATAATATATAAGGTTGTGATTGTACTGAAACTTGAGGATGCAAATAGTAATTTATCTTTTTGTTTTTTGTTAACAAATTATATCTCTCTTTTTATTTTATAAGAACTATTTCCCTCACCTTTATCATGGCACGGTAGTACAATACACGTGTAGAGCAAACAAGAAAAGTGTTACGACAGCGCATCGCTTGACCTGGCCGCATCTGCTTTCCACACCACGTGCTCCGATGCCTAAAGCCTAATCCAACAACCAAAACTATGGGAATTAACCCCACTGGATAATTAACCCCCATCTACTCATCCACCAGTGAATTATTGGATTGGGGCCAAGTAATCTAGGACAAAAGGGCACGTAGCACGTACGGAATCAATTAATATATTATTTTTCTTTTATACAAACGCTATATTAACATTAAAAATAAAAATAAATAATTTTCAAACTCACTATTTTAAATATTTAAATCGAAAATCTCATTTAAATAGAAACGAAGAGAGAAACAGGGTCATCACTATTTTAAGAAAAATAATTGTATTTAGAAGAAAATAACTATTTTCAAATTGTTATTTGCATAAATGCTTGAACAAATAGAAGAAACTATTTTATGAGTGGGGATAATAATGGGTATTGCCATTGCCCGAAAACTTTTTCAAATAGTTCTTGGTTAGGGATGGGCAAATACCCATTGGTTATGGATAACTGCGGTTACCCGTCCATTTAAATTTCACGGTTACGGTTATGGGTAACCGTTTAGATAAATAACGGTTATGGGTATAACCGTTTACCCGTGAAATTTAAACGGACGGTTATGGGTATTACCTGCGGTTATAAACGGGTACCCATTTAACCGTTTATTTTAATATATGTAAAACTAAGAAAAAAAATAGTTTCTAGCTAAGTTTAGTATCCCGAAGAAATTGGGGTGCTCCACGGTATGCGGGTTGCCCCGAGGGGTGTGTCTATCTCACATCTATTTTTTGCAGATGATTCGATGAATTTTGTCGAGCTTCGGTATAGGAGATTCAGGGAGTACTAGAGATGCTTGATTGTTATGTGGATGGTTCCGAGCAATTTATTAATCGGGAGAAAAACTCCTTATTTTTTGGAGCTAATTGTTCTACATGGCAAAGGAAGACAATTGGGCAATGTACTAATATTCAAGATAGGGATGGTTTTGGGAAGTACTTGGGATTGCTTGCGGATTTTGGGCATTCCAAGTGTGCTGACACACCCCGACCTGGAAAGGTCGAAGCATGCTGGTCGTCGCCGTGAGGTGACGTAACCATAAGGGTAAGTGATGCAAAAAGTGAATAAAATTAAAACTAATTAGAATTAAACAGTGAAAGAGTGCGCAATTCGTGGGTTCAACCCACTACAATTATTCAGAGCGTGATAGACAGTGAGACTACGAAAGAGTAGTCAAAGCAACCAAAGTACACTTATTACATAATAGTGATAAGTTCGTACGTCTAAACAGGTGGAAATGTCAGAACTGCCGTGATTCCTCGAGTGCCACAGAGAGTACAGCTATCTAGGTCCTGGAGGGGCGAAAAACAAAGTTGAGTGGGTCAGCAAAACAATGCTTATAAGAAAACCTTTATCTTTGAATATACTAACCCCTCGCCATAAAACAAGTATAGTTTCCTCAAAACATACTACGTAAGTATGAAATCCAATATATCAACCATATAACCAGAATTATGCCAAGTCAATGATGTATCATATGCCACAATAATAATCAAGTGATAATCAATATAACTAAGTGCTCATCCATCTAAGCTGACACACAAGTTCGAACAGATGGTTTCTGACACGAACAGGACTGGGTGTAATCAATATGCTCTAGTACTACGATCACGTGAAGACTGGTGCAAAAACACATCACATATAAGTCGGATCGCCTAATGCAATCTACCCGACAAGACTGGCACCTAAACTTGGATCCAAGGTGAGCGAACGGTGCGGATGTGAACATACACGTGAAGGACTGGCCCTGGCCCTGGGGCGAGTACTAACACCGGGTGCAGCAAGATGAGCATGTACACAAGTATGTATGAATGCCATGACAGTAATATCACAATCATATAGCAGCATTTATCACAATTTATATCACAATAATGATACTAGGCAAAATAGGCGTAAAAGTGACATAAATATGCGTTTATGGAAACTATAAATATATATAGGTATAAAACAACTACCCACTCACAAGTACGTTGCTGGGTCGTAGCCCCGAGCCTAGCTTGGCCTAAAAAATCCTCGGAATAAGTTTCCCCTATATGTGAAATAACTAAATAACATTAATTAAAGCACATAACGGAAACCTAAATAAAACGCCCATAGTTTGCTCAAACCTAGGGTGTAAATATATGAAATCGATCTACTCGACGACACGAACGCGCACGTACCAACGCGCCGCCCAAAGTGGCGGTCCACGCGCGCCCACGCGCCCCCGCGAGTACACTGTACTCGCCTTCTTCGCGAAAATCTGCAGTTTTGCAAATTTTTGGGTCAACTTCCAGAGCCCATAACGAGCTCGATTCTCAACAAAATTCACTTCTACAAAAGCCAAATTAAAGCTAGGAATGTGATCTACCGATCCCAATTTACAGAAAGTTCTAATCTAGTCTGTGTTGTTCGAAAATTTGGCCTGAAAGTGGCTAAACGACCACGGTTACAAATTTTCCAGAAACTGAAATTTTCTTCCTAACTTCCAGAGTTGATTTCTAACTCGTTACTTAACCAAACTCAGTAATTCAAAAGCCATTTTAAAGTTAGGAATGTAGAGAACAAGTTTGTACCTAGAAGAAGTTCAGTTGTGGTCGAGGTTGACCAGAAAAATGGTTTGAAAATACTAAATGGCCACGGTTCTTGAACGAAAAACTTCGGGTTCTCCTTCTTCTCGAGTTTATGGGTAAAACCACACGTTCAAAACACAAACAAAGGATCAATAACAACCCATAGAAGTGAAATGAAGGTTCTAAGGGTTTCTTAAGGCTTACCTTAGCCATGCATGGCTTGAAAAACGTAGTATCGAACTCGCCGAGTCGGACCTTCCGAGTTGGACGTTCAAAACTCGGTCAACACGCGAACCAGGTGTATGGTCGTGATCGTGGGACTGAGATGAGCATGATGATGTAGTTTGTTTGTTCGATCTACAAGCTTTGGAGCTTGCTCATGGAGTTGCAGAGGAAGAGATAGCTCACGGGAGAGATAGAGGAAGAAGAGAGGTTTTCAAATTTTCTTTGCTTTTTCTGATAGAGGGGGGGACAGAACATACAGAAAAGATGGGATGGAATAGCTGAAAGTGGAGTGATGCAGAGAGTGCACGGGATGGGTTTAAAAGGAATCCAAGGGATAGATTTCTAGATTTCCTACAGTAAAAGGAAATCGAAATCTATCCGAAGTAGATATTTTTACACTTTAAAATCTACGTCTACTCGTACTAGCATGTACAATTTAAATGCGATAGCGAGAAATAAAATGGAAAGCGATAAGAATAAGTCCACGTCACTTGCCAATAAGGCATAATCGTCAATACACATACTCGGGGAGAAATTACATAGGAAAATTAGGGACGGGTCATCACATGTGCGATGTTCGAAGAAGTCCGGAAGGGTATGGATGCACTGTTTAATGGATGGGCAAAGCAATATTTGTCGCAAGCAGGTAAAGAGGTGTTAATTAAGGCAGTTGCAATGGCTATGCCAAACTATGCGATGTCTTGTTTTAAGCCTCCAGTGAGTATCAAAGAGATGGAGCAAGAAATAGCGAGATTTTGGTGGAGGGGAAATAAAAAAAATTGCGGAATGCCTTGGATTGCATAGGAAAATTTGAAGAAGAGTAAGGCGGGGGGGGGTGATTGGGGGGTTCAAGGACTTACAATGTTTCAACCTTGCGTTCTTGGCTAAAATTGGGTACTTACATATACACACACACACACACAAGAATATTAATTAACCTACAACCATGCATGATTCTTGTAATAGATTGACCATCAAATAATTGGGAGACATCGCATATATTCATAAATAATATTGCCGTTAATACAAAAATACATGTTAAATGTACTTATACCGGTATTTAATTGTTAGAAAAAGAAAATTATGACAAATTTCTTTTTAATTTTCAAGTTGTTAAAAAATAGGTAGACGGGTAAAAAAAGAGTAAACGGGTTAAAAACGGATAAACGGGTACTCGGTTATGGGTAAATGGGTATGCGGGTATATGTATGGTTAACCGTTTATAAGCGGTTATGGGTATGGGTATACCCGTTTATGTAAATACCCAACGGGTCAACGGTTATGTGGGCAAGAGCTTAAACGGTTATGGGTAAATAACCGTGGTTACCCGCCCGCCATAACCGTTGCTCATCCCTATTCTTAGCACCCGTTATACCATCTCCAAGAGAGTTTACAAAACTAAATTTGAACTACTATTTAGGATTTTTTGTGCTCAAAGAGAGTTGTCAAATGCATCTTCAAATTTAAAAAATATCATATACTCTCTAGATCTTCAAACATTATTTTTATTATAGTAACGTGGCTTTGTCAACTTTTTCTCAAAAGTAAAATACTAAAAAGGTCACGCAATGAAATGTAATAATAAATACTAAGATTTCTTGAGCCTTATTGGAGCAAAATTATAAATCAACAAATGTTAGTTTTCAGATTGTCATAGAGTCAACAAACTTGTATTTCAGCCACTTACTACATTCTAAGAGTATTTCTTTTCACTTATAAGTGAGGTTTAAGGTTCAATTCTTGCCAAATGAGAATTTGAATCACATTATTACTAGCCTATTATGAGGCTAAGTCCACTCCTTCTCCATTAATGTAGATAATATCATTTGTTAAAAAATAAATAAAAAAAAAAAAAAAAACTTGTAGTTGAAGAGTCATTTTCAAAGAAATTGTTGGAGATGCTCTTGTGCTAAAGCTCAACAAATGTCCAAATTTGTGAGTAAAAGTCATACGTCATCCCTATGTATGTCAATATCGAGGCAACTATCATTGATTGGTGAACATTCAAGAGAGAGTGTTGTAAATATTATTTATTATGTGGCTGTTTACTTCTGAGTCAATATAATATCTCAATAGTTGTACACATTTCTTGTTAGTCGTGAGTCAATATTAGTAAAAAAGGGAATGTAAATACTAGGAGTCCTTTATTAGGTAGGTTTGTTTATAAGCTTTATTATTTGTTTCCTTGTTGAACAATGATTGTACATGTATATATTTCAAAAGGAGTAATACCAGAAACTATCCCGTAAAAGTTCTATTTGGTATCAAGAGCCTTGTGTTGCCGTAACCCTAGTTTTTTCTTCTTCTTCCGCGGCACTCGGTTGACTGGTTCTGCAGTTCTTCGTGTAGATTTCAGTTGGGCTGGGTGTGTGCAATATTCCCGTGTGTAGTAGTGTGCAATGTGTGCAGTATTGCCGTGTGTGTAGCAGCGTGCCATTACCGTGTCACGTGCAGATTTGTGTAAGGGAGTATGGCATCTACGGAAGGCAGTGGTATTTTGAAATTGGAGGACAGTGCTCGTACCTCGAATACAGTAGTGAATCCTGTTGTTATTCAGAATGATGCATCTGCTGTACCAAACACCGTGAAACTAAATGGATCGAATTATCCTCTTTGGTCCAAGGTTTTAGAGATGCACATTGCTGGACGCGGTAGGAATGGCTTTGTGACTGGGAGTACCAAGGAGCCTGCTGAGGGTAGTGTTGAGTATGGGATGTGGGAGATAGGGAATGCAATAGTAAAAGGGTGGTTGATCAATTCCATGGAACCTGCTATCATGGGATTTTTTATTCACCTGCGTACCGCTAAAGAAGTTTGGGAAGAGGTGGCTCGGACCTATTATGATGGTTCGGATATTTCTCAGATTTATGAATTGAAGGTTAAATCTTTCAGACTCCGTCAAGAGGGTCAGCCAGTTGGTGTGTATTATGCTGATCTCAAGTCCATTTGGCAGGAGTTAGATCAACGGAGACCAATCAAGATGGAATGTGTTGTGGATCTCAAGACACTTCGAGAAGAAATTCAAATTGATCGTGTGTATGCTTTTTTGGCGGGTTTGGATGATGTCTTTGATAAAGTGCGTAGTGATATTTTACGTACTCAACCCTTACCATCGGTTGAAGAGGTGTTTTCTGTTGTTCGGCGTGAAGCTCAACGCCATGCTACTATGATGGGTGGAAGTAACAATCAAGGAGGGCTACCGTCCATGGCCATGATCACTCGGCCAGTTGGTGCTCATCGTTCTAGTAATTTTTCTAATCAATCTTTAAATTCTCGTCCCTTCAGCCGAGAAATATAAAGATGATTTGAAGTGTTCTTTCTGTGGGCAAACCCGTCATACTGAGGATACATGTTTTGCTAAGCATGGGGTGCCTGATTGGTTCCCAGAATTGAAGAAAAAATTGCGTACCAAGAAGCGTGGGGTAGTAGGGTCTAGTGGAGGTCGTGCCTCCCTTGCTGCGGCTACACCAACAGTACAGGAAGCCGTGCCTAACCCTAGTGACTCTATTCAAAATTTCAAAATTTGTTGACTCGTACTCGGGGTGACTCGTCTTCCGACACAGGTACCTTGGGACGTGTTCTCTTAGCCACCGAAACTCAGGATCATACTGGTTGGATTCTAGACTCTGGGGCAACGGATCATATGACATATGATAAAAATATGTTTCAATACTTGACTACATCTCACAGGAAAAACATAACAACTTCCAATGGTACTTTGGCACCCGTGTGTGGTGCAGGCACCGTTTATCTTACCCCGTCACTTCCCTTACATCATTACTTGCTTGTTCCTTCTTTAATTCATCAGTTATTATCCATACCACAGGTTACTGGACAATTAGATTATGTTGTTCTAATGTATCCATCCTTTTGTCTACTTCAGGATATTCAGACCAAGGAGATAATTGGGCGTGGCACTAAGAGAGAGGGGTTGTACTATGTGGACGACGTCGTTCCTGGCAGAGCTAATGTTGTTCGAGTGTCCCGGTCGAGTAATTTACAAGAAGTGTGGTTGCTGCATCGTCGGTTAGGGCATGCATCTTTTAAGTATTTACGGCATATGTTGCCTAGTCTATTTAGTGGAATAAATGAATCAGACTTACAGTGTGAAGTATGTATTCTTGCTAAAAGCCATCGTGCTTCGTTTCCTCCTAGTATGAATAAAAGAGCTTTACCATTTGAACTTGTGCACTCTGATGTTTGGGGACCTTCTCCTGTTGTTACTTCTTCAGGGATCAAGTGGTTTGTTACGTTTGTGGATGATTGCACTCGTATGACGTGGCTATATGTGTTAAAAAGTTAAAGTGATGTTGGTATGGTATTTTGATCCTTTTCTCAGATGATTGGAACACAATACTCGCGTGTGGTTAAAGTTCTCCGTTCTGATAATGGTGGTGAGTATCTTAATCTTGAGTTGTCAAAGTTTCTTGGTGATCACGGCATTCTCCATGAAACAACTTGTCCCCATACTCCACAACAAAATGGGGTGGCTGAAAGGAAAAATCACCATATCTTATAAACGGCGCGTGCTCTACTTCTAGGAGTATCCGTTCCTAAGGTTTTTTGGCCTGAAGCTGTCACTTATGCCGTCTACGTGATTAATCGTATGCCATCACGGGTGGTTGATTTTCGCACCCCTCTTCAAGTCCTCACTCACCATGTTCTAGTGGTGTCTACTAATACTCTTACCCCTCGGGTATTTGGGTGTGTGGCGTATGTGCATATTCAAAAGATTCATCGTACTAAGTTGGATCCATGTGCTCTCCGCTGTGTGTTTGTTGGTTTCTCCTCTCACCAAAAATGGTATAAATGTTATCACCCTGAGACTCGTCATATGTATGTTACCATGGATGTGACTTTTTCTGAGTCAGAGTTGTTTTATGCTCCCGTATCTTCATCTTCAGATCACCAGGGGGAGAGTACTAGTGGTGATCTGGAATGGTTGGATCTATAGAGAAATACTATAGCAGAGATTTCTAGTGTTGTAGTACCATCAGAACAACCATTGCCGTCACCTGCCGAGAGCAGTATGAAGTCACGGCAACAGCTTGCCGATTCTGCTGTTGTACCCCCCTCTCTCTCTAGCTATACAGTGTTGCATAATGAATCTTCTCTGAATATACCTGAGGTAAGTATTGTGGATGATTATGTAACTAATGCAAGTAATGATGTAAATACATATAAGCTGCCACCGAGACAAAATCGAGGTGTGCCACCTGACAGGTTTTCTCCGGAAGGTAAAGTGAAGTATCCAATAACTAACTATGTCTCATGCAATGGTCTTGCACCAGAGCGCAAGACCTTGGTGGACAATATGGAGTCTATTCGAGTACCAACCCATGTGAAGGAGGTTCTAAAGGATCCAAAGTGGGCAAAAGCAATGGATGAGGAAATGTTGGCATTACAGAAGAATAATACATGGGAGGTGACGTCTTTACCAGAAGGGAAAAAAACAGTTGGATGTCGGTGGGTGTTTACTATCAAATACAAAGCCGATGGATCAATAGACAGGTACAAAGCAAGGTTGGTAGCTAAAGGATACACCCAAACATATGGGGTAGATTATCAAGAAACGTTCTCTCTGGTTGCCAAGATGAATACGGTACGTGTTTTGATATCTTTAGCTGCTAATATGGACTGGCCATTAAAACAGTTTGATGTGAAAAATGCTTTCCTCCATGGGAACTTGGAGGAAGAAGTATATATGGATTTTCCTCCTGGGTACAGTGCTGGTAGGAATACCGGAGTTTGTCGGTTGCGTAAGTCTCTTTATGGACTTAAGCAATCACCTCGTGCATGGTTTGATAGGTTTACTCAAGTTATGAAAAAGATTGGGTATTATCAGAGTTATTCTGATCATACATTGTTTGTTAAACGAAGATAGGGAAAAGTGACAGCCTTAATCATCTATGTAGATGACATGATCATCATTGGAGATGATTTTGATGAGATTTCAAAGTTGCAGGGTAATCTTGCGGCTGAGTTTGAAATGAAGAACCTAGGGGATTTGAAGTATTTTCTTGGAGTCGAAGTTGCTCAATATTCGAAAGGTATTTTCTTGTCACAACGTAAGTATGTTTTGGATTTGTTAAAAGAAACTGGTATGCTGGGATGTAACCAGTAGATACTCCTATTGTTGAAAAACATCATCTATGTTTGGATCCGAATCAGAAATCAGTTGATAAAGGGAGATATCAGAGACTTGTAGGAAGATTAATTTATTTGGCTCATACACGACCAGATATTGCCTATGCAGTGAGTGTAATGAGTCACTTTATGCATTCACTGAGTGAAGATCATATGGCTGCTGTTATGCGTATCTTAGCATATTTGAAGTCTGCACCTGGAAAATGAGTTTTATATCAGAAGCACGGACATTTGAGGGTTGAGGGGTTCACAGATGCTGATTGGGCAGGAAGTGTGAGTGACAGAAGGTCTACTTCGGGATATTTTACTTTTGTAGGAGGAAATTTGGTTACATGGCGAAGTAAAAAACAGAAGGTGGTGTCTAGATCCTCAGCTGAGGCCAAGTATAGAGGGATGGCTCACGGCATTTGCGAGATTCTCTGGCTTCAAAAACTTCTTGGGGGGCTTGGGTTCAAGCCTAAGGAGACCATGAGACTATATTGTGATAATAAGTCAGCGAGAGATATAGCTGATAATCCGGTACAGCATGATAGGACAAAACATGTGGAAGTTGATCGACACTTTATTAAAGAGAAACTTGAGAGGAAAATTGTGTCAATACCATTTGTGAATTCGGAGGAGCAACTTGCAGATGTTCTAACTCATACGGTATGTAGTCGAAAGTTTGGTGACTCACTTGTCAAGTTGGGCATGTGTGATATCTATGCACCAACTTGAGGGGGAGTGTTAGTCGTGAGTCAATATTAGGAAAAAAGGGAATGTAAATACTAGGAGTCCTTTATTAGGTAGGTTTGTTTATAAGCTTTATTATTTGTTTCCTTGTTGAACAATGATTGTACATGTATATATTTCAAAAGGAGTAATACCAGAAATTATCCCGTAAAAGTTCTATTTTTCTATGTAAATCCTATGCCTATAAATAGGCATTCTAATGAGAAGGAAATCATGGACTTCTCCTACATTTTCTCTATTGTTTCTCTCTTTTTTTTTTTTTTAATGAAACTATAAATTTCGTTAGATTAGATATTAGATTAGTCACTGATAGGGTTTGAACCCATGCCGTCATGTAATGACTCAATACATTTCCACCATTGTGGTAAAGGGCCACTTGCCTCTGTATTCTCTCTTATTCCATACTTTATTTCCAATGTTTTACTAGTTATTCAGGGATAATTTGGCAAGAAAATATAAATAAGTTGATGTGGACAATAAATTACTGGACCTAATCTAATAATTGCTCACAAAGTTGAACTTGAGTCAAATAATTGCTCACAAAGTTGAACTTATGTCAAGTTTTGTATAAAAAATATTTCGTTGATTATAAGTGTAGAAATTAAGGGCCAGGATGCGTTTAGTATTTAAAAGATTAGACAAATGATTATTAAGTATAATTGGCTAAAAAGAAGAGCACACGCCCTGTAAGAAATGTATATTAACTGATTAAACTACATATTATGAACTATGAAGTAGTCAAATTTGGTTGTCTATAAATATGACTCCTCCAACCAAACACTAATTTGTTATTGCATAAAAGTGCAGTAGGACAGTACCCAGCATAATTAATATGTCGACAACTAACAATAAACAAGATAAACGGTGGCGGTGCATTAATTCTTTAACCTTTGTATTTTTATTTTTGTATTTACAATTAGAAATTTGGAGTATCTCATTCTTCAGTACAGTGGAAAATCCCTTATATTAAAAGTAGGGACTATTTTGAACCCTGGACAGTTTTTTTAGCAAGGGATAAAACAATTTATGATAAATTCATCTAAATCACAGAAATTAAGAATCAAACACAAAACCTCAAATGCAATGACGAAAACTTTTGAGAAGCTACAAACATCTTGCTTTGAACGCGTTAGTTTTTTTTTTTTTTTTTTTTGTTGAAGAAAAAATTCCTAACTAGCTGGAGAATGAGACCCATTCAGATTTAGTTACAACTTTGAAGGGGCCAATGATTAAATTTAAACATGTATATGATTTATATTAATAATACTAAATATCTTACCAACTTTCCTTAAACCACCAAATCAAGGCGACAAGGAAAGATAGTGGGGACAAGCTAAAGACCCCAAAGTTTGGTTTCAATATCATCACTTACTGTGAACTTGACACTTATGAGTGGAAATTTAACACCTTATTTATTAGGATATTTAACCACCTGCATCGTATTTTTTGAGTTCTTGATAAATAACTAATTAGTTCTTAGTATGATAATATTTTGGTTTTCACTATTGAAAAAGAATTTGGACTCGTTTAAATGTGCTTTTAAAATAATTAAAAGCGTGTTTAGAGAAAATGTTTTTTCGTTTCAAAAACACTTAAAATGTTTTATGCAAGAAGCACCAGTTATGTGCTTCTTTCAGGAAGCACTTTAATTGTTTTTTCATAACTTACTTGCATTTTTACTAAGGATTTGATCCAAAAATATTTTCACCAAAAGCATTTTCAATCATTTCAAACGCACATCCAAACAAACACTTTATATTCGAATCTTGCCTGCCTCATTGGTAAAAACATATTTAAACCAATCTTCCACCAAAGGGCGAAAAAGAAGTATTGGAAATTGACACGTTGAAAACTCGATCATAAAGATACACTAATTACTAATCAGCAAGTTTGCAAGTTTGCAAGTTTTTAACACAACCAAGGCTGTGATTAGTTTTTGTTCAGAAAAAAAAAAAAGGATGTGATTAGTTTTTTTTTTTTTTTAACAAACGATATTATCTACACTAAGAAAGAGAGGGTAAACTTAACCTAGCAATAATGTGGTTCAAATTCGCCTTTGATATTTAATTTGCTTTTAAGTAGTCTCTAATCGCCATTTAGTATTACGGTATAGTGACATTCTTTTATTGCAGTAACAGAAAGCAGTCATGCTCATGCATCGTGATTCGTGGTGCAGTTCAATCTAGACCGATTCTTCTCCTACAACAACTGAGAGCATCTCCAAAGAAGATGTCAAAATGTTCAAATAAGCAATAATGGTAAAAAAAAAACGGCATCAATGTTTTCTAATCGAAAAGCCAAATATGATGTGGCATGACATGAAATGATATTTCCCTCATTGATCTCAAATTTGACATGAGCTTCAAATTTTTTAATTAATTATTAAATGGTTTTTATTGATTTAAAGCCTTACCTTTTAATTTCTTTTTATTACGGATTCAATGTTTAAATATTTTTATTTTTATACATTTTAATTCATTTTCTTGCATTACCAATGCAAAGAAAATAAATATGAATTTTAATTTATGTTTAAAATTTGACATACCAGGTGGACAACAAAGTTTAAAGATGTCAAATTTAAATTTTGACAGCTTATTTGGAGATGATTTAATAATAGGAAATTTTATTTAAACCCAACTATCTTATCTTCAAACCCAACTTAAATACTTTTGCCATTAAATTTTCCATTTTGCCCTGACGTTATTTAGAAAGTAAAAATAAATTAAAAGAACATGAACCCACATATATGCCCACCACTTTTCGACATCTTCTTCACTGATGCAGGCGTGAATCTCTTGTCGCCGGCGTCTCTTAACCACCTCCTCTTTTGTATTATCTCCCTCCTCATTTCTCCCTCTCCCTCCTCTATGTCTCACGCTCTTCAATCATAACCCCTGCATCGGAGGCCTACAAGCATAGTTGAAGCTACGTGAGGGCGAGGAGTGGCGGCCGCCCCTCCCTTCGTCGGAAAACATGCCTAGGACCACTTCGATTGAAAGTTGCACAAGTGGTGTGTCGTGGTAGTCCTCGGCTGAGAAGGAGCTCCTTCCTGCAACTTCCATGTCAAGGCGTTTGGCATACGTCGTCGAGTCTGTACAAATGGAGACCAAAAGCTGTACGTCGATGAGTGTGGTGCTTTTGCTGTCGTTCAACTACTTGAAGCTACGTTTTCCGCAACTCATTCAAACAGTTAGAGACGTGAAGATCAAGAGCAAAAAGCCGAAGCACAATGCTTGATAATGTAGAGGATAAGCAGATTGAGAAAACCCAGGTGTAGAACTTCCTCTTTAGTTACAAGTTTCCGAGTGGTACAAAGCCGGCAATGCGAATAACCACAAATGTCTTTGGCCGAGAAGGGATGGCGGAGTCGTTGACGAGGAAGGCATTGAGTCGAAAAGGGATCATTTATCTTGTGGAAACTAAATGGTGTGCCATATAAGGCGGTTGTGACGTTAAAAGAATTTGAATTGAAGTTGCCATGGAGAATCGTTGGTGAATCTTCCGTGGGGTTTAAGGTGGAAGAGAACCACTGGGTGTGGAAAGAGATTTCAGTTTTGTTTATTTCTTTTTTTCAATTTTAATCAAAGGGTGAATTAGGAATTATAAGAAAATATCTTTTGTATTGGGTGTAGAAAAAGGTTGAATGGGTTCCAATAAAATTTCCCTTTAATAATTTAACCCATTAGCTAGTTTGTTAAAAAATAAAATAAAATTCAGTAATTAAAAATTAAAAATTAAAAATTAATAACCACCTGAGCAATGAGGGAATGGGGGATGGATGATGCCTTTAGGGGCAAGGGCAGTAAATTTGACAAACTGGCGGTCAAAGATAGAAGGCGCCCTCCATCGCATCATATTTTGCACGAAACTCACGAAGTCTGCATTTTGGCAACTCTGAGGAGAGAGAGAGAGAGAGGAGAGAGAGAGTCCTCTCCCTATAAATACACAGCGAAGCCTCCCAATTGTACAGCACCTCCAAACCTCTCCACATATCTCTCTCCCTGCAAATTTCTTGGATTCTGTGCGAGAGACTCCCATTCCTGTCTCTCTCCTCTCCTCCTCTCTGTAAATTCAGGTCGACGAGCAGAGAGGAGCGCCAGGCATTTTCCGATCTCTCGGATACTTTCGCTGAGGGATTTCGTTCGTCGAAGTGACTTAAACGCTCGCCGGAGAAAATGGCCAAGAACGTCGGAATTCTCGCCGTCGACATCTACTTCCCCCCTACCTGTATTCAGCAGGTGACGATCCCTCACTCTCTCTAACTCTTTTCGATTTTTTTCAAATTTTAGTTTCCGTTTCACATTCACATCGATTCCTCGTTGTGCGTCTGATTTCATGATTTTTGTATTTTTATTTTCGTTGCTTGAGAAGTGAGGAAATGGAAACTAATAATCATTTTTTGCTTTTTGTTCGATTACTTTGTTAAATCAGACCAAAAAAAAAGCAGAGAAATGCTCAGTTAATTGAGTAGTTGATTTTTTTTTCGTTTTCAAAAATGATTTTTTCTTGAATATTTCTTTTGCATTAATATGTGAAGTATTGTAATTAGACGACTGAGATGGAATTTGAGGTTTGTTTTTTGTTCAAAATTTTAATTTTATCTGAATGGAAACAGGATCGTAGATAATTGAGTGAAAGATGTTGTTGATTGGATTTCCAGAAAAGTTTGAACATCGATTGGTTTCTTAATGCAATCACACGCACACACGTGTAGCATAAGGGTGTTCGAGGCATATGTTTCTCCTAGCTACAATTCCCTGCAGTGATATATCGATATGTGTTTCATGATGTCTTGTTCGTCAAACTAGTTTGATTTCCGTCAACTATTTAAACTTTTCCCTCTTTACGCAAAATAGGAAGCCTTGGAAGCTCATGATGGTGCCAGCAAAGGGAAGTACACTATCGGACTTGGACAAGATTGCATGGCGTTTTGTTCAGAGGTGGAAGATGTCATCTCAATGAGGTACTAGTTTTACATTTGATCCTCAATGCTTTTGTAGCTCAACCAATTGTATTAGTCCCCTCATTGCCATTGCGTTTAGTATTAAGTAGAAGGTTTTAAGAGCACAACGATACAAAAACTGTCCGACTTTTAACGGTGGAAATCTTTTGTCAACGATACGGTTGACAAAGGGAACCTTCTAATCCTGTTTGGACATAATGATCATAATTGTTGGGGAAAGGGCCAGATCACGTAAATATCGTTTGATCTTCTTGTATTACATTTCCTTACTCTTGTGCATGTTAGTCTTAAAACTGTTGTTTTTTCTCCGTAGACACCGTTCGCCATCTGTCTTTACCTTGTACATTATGTGTTCTACATATATATCTATATATGTTTGTATATGTACATGCATGTATCAATTCTTTACCTTGAATTTTCAGTTTGACAGTGGTTACCTCCCTTCTTGAGAAATATGGAATTGATCCAAAACAAATTGGTCGCCTCGAAGTAGGAAGCGAGACTGTGATTGACAAAAGCAAATCTATTAAGACCTTCCTGATGCCAATTTTTGAGGTATTGTTTTTTTAGAAGCTGTATGCTCTGTCATTACTCCTTTTAATACGGTTTTTGTTTGGTATCCGATTTTATGCCCATCTTAAGCTAATGCCGACAAATATTATATATCAAATATGCAGAAACATGGAAATACTGACATTGAAGGTGTTGACTCAACTAATGCATGCTATGGGGGAACTGCAGCTTTATTCAACTGTGTCAATTGGGTGGAGAGTAGCTCTTGGGATGGACGCTATGGGCTTGTCGTGTGCACTGACAGTGCGGTATGACCGCTTACATTACCTTGGGTTAACGTCGATAAATAATTAACACAAATTTCCGTTCACATTACTTTTATGTACTTTTATTCTATTTATCTTATTGGAATTTTCTATATCAGGTCTATGCAGAAGGACCTGCACGACCTACTGGTGGAGCAGCTGCTATTGCCATGCTGATTGGACCTGATGCTCCTATTTCTTTTGAGAGCAAAATTAGGGGAAGTCATATGGCTCATGTGTATGATTTTTACAAGCCCGACCTTGCTAGTGAATATCCGGTAATTCTTCCTACCATTTTTGACAGTAGGAATCATATGTTTCTGTTCTTATTTTCTCTGTTTCCAAATGACTTAGGACTATTAATATTTATTCTTGAGTGATGCCTTACTGGGTTTCCTTATCCATTATTTAATCATCAATCTGAAATTTTTGTAGGTTGTTGACGGAAAGCTTTCTCAAACATGTTACCTGAAGGCTCTTGATTCTTGCTACAAGGAATTATGTAAAAAGTGAGTTCCTCTAAAAATACTTACATCGTGCTACTTTGTTGTATTGTTTTTGCTATTATTTGTTTCTATATAAATGCCTAATTGTTTTCTTTCTTTCTATAGGTATGAGAAATTGGAAGGTAAACAATTTTCTATCGCTGATGCTGAGTATTTCGTATTTCATTCTCCATATAACAAGGTATATATTCTTAGCACTTATCAATTACCATGCCACTGATATTTTTTTTTTATTTTTTGGTTTACAATTGAGATTTCGAATGTTTTCCTTCTCCTTTTAAAATAATTTGCTCTTTGATTTGTTGCAGCTCGTACAAAAAAGCTTTGCTCGTTTGGTGTTCAATGACTCCGTAAGGAATGCCAGGTACTGGCCTTTCCTTGATCCCGTCTAAGAATCATAATGCTCCGGACATTATTCTTAATGTATGTTTACGTGGTGATTTATTTGATCTCTTTTCATACACAGCTCCATTGATGAGGCCGGGAAAGAAAAGCTGGCTCCATTTGCTGACCTTCCTGGTGATGATAGCTACAATAGCCGGGATCTTGAAAAGGTACAGTTAACACCCTTGAAAATCTTATTATACTTGCAACTTTCTCGATTCCTTTGATTGCGAGCATAGTTTTACTTATATCTGGTGATCTTTGTTCACTATTTATTTAACTACAGGCATCCCAGCAAGTCGCAAAGCCTCTATACGACGCTAAGGTGGTACCTACAACTTTGGTACCAAAGCAAGTTGGCAACATGTACACTGCATCTATTTATGCAGCATTTGTATCCCTCCTTCACAACAAACACAGCTCATTGGTAATTGTCCTAAATTTCTTATCCAGAAGGCTCGACTTCACCTGAAACTTTTGGTATAATAAATTTTGTTTGATAACAGGATGGCAAGCGGGTGATACTGTTCTCTTACGGAAGTGGCTCAGCTGCTACCATGTTCTCATTGCGTCTCAAAGCTGGTCAACAGCCCTTTAGCTTGGAGAACATTGCAGCCGTTATGAATGTTGGAGAGAAGTTGAAAGCAAGACATGAGGTACTAGTTTTTTCCTTCTTTTTCTGTAAGCATAGTCGTACCATACAGATACGAACAAACTCTATTTTTCTCAAGTAATGCTTGCATCTTTATGTAATAATCTTGATTACAATGTGATTCCAATAAATCGTACTGCTCATTACTTTGTTTTTGAAATTGCCATGTGAAATTCCTTGGCAACACGTTTAATTGAGTGCTATTGAATAATTAGAACCATATTCTATCCAATGGGAAGTTGGTCGAATTATCTCATGTTTGATAAATTAGAAAAGCACCCTCGGTATGGAATTTGTTTATTGAACAACGTGCGTCCTTGATGCAGTTCCCTCCCGAGAAGTTTGTTGAAGTGATGAAGATCATGGAGCACAGGTATGGAGGCAAAGACTTTGTGACCAACCAGGATGTCAGCCTTCTACTTCCAGGCACATACTATCTTACCGAAGTCGACTCTAAGTATCGTAGATTCTATGGCAAGAAGGATGCCACTGCCACCTCTGATGACAATGGTGTGGTTGCCAACTGTCACTGATGGACACAATTTAAGCCTTTCACGCGGTTAAGTTGAGATTTTATGTTCTTCGATGTCAGGTGTAACTCGTAAAACAGAAGATGCTGGCCTCCTTAAGTTTGTATGTTAAAGGCAAATAGTTTGTTCTACAGCAAGTATTGTCAGGTTAAAAATTGTTTTTTCTTTATTTTTGTTTAATAAATTGTTGATGGTAATTAGTAGTCCTCGATTGTACTGTAAAAGCTCTCTTGAAAAAGTATACACGAAAATGATTACCGCACGCTCCTTTTCTCATTCTTTCTCCACACCCATGTTTCTTTATGTTTTGATTCTCCTTTCGTTTATGCGGTCCAAATGTAAGAGGATAAAGAAAAGGAGTGAGCACAAGGTCAATGTGGCTTATACGGGAGACAAACTTGGTTATACCGGCTGTGGCTTGCTGCAAGTTTCATACACCCGTTATGCGCTTCTCATACATCACGTGACGGGTGTGTGAAAGCGGAGACGGAGGGTTGTTTTTTCCTGTTTATGTGGTGTCGAATCTGGGACCGGGTGAGAGTTGAGGTGCTTCTGGGTTTCAAGCTTTAGAACTTACAAAATGCACTTTGATGCCAATAGTCCACTAGAGCGGCCAGAATCTGGATAATGATACCCAGATAATTGATTTCTGCACAGTTTAGTTTGTGATTTTGGGACATTAATCATAAGAGAAATTTACCTACAACAGAGTTTATACCGTTTTTTCTTTCTCCCTCTTCTTAAGAAGAAGCCTTCATGTGAGGAATGCGATATACAACTGGTAACATGAAGGTTCTCTTAATAATGATTGCCAAGGGTGCAAAATTTGCCTTTCATGACTGAAAACAATGTCAACTAGGTTCTAAAACAAAGTCACTCAAAACAGATGTAACAGAAACTACATGATCAAATCCATCTTTTGGCTTCACCCCATTTAACAAACGTATTTTTCTACAACGCAAATAAGAACTGAATTCCCCACGCTCTTCTCATTCACTCAAGTCATAGTGATGTTAGTCTTACCGATTAATTTTCGATTTAATGACATTTCTCTTCTTAATGTTAAAAGTTGTTCTTATCTCAAATTCTTATGTTCTGTTGGTAGAGAGTAGTTGCATCATTTGTAACGTAAGAGCATCTCCAAATGACATGTTTAACCTGCCACGTAGACATATAACAGTAAAAAATAGCAGCAAATTTTCTCCAACCGAGCCTTCAATTTCTTATGTGGTGCTGAGTCAATTGAAGGCCAAATTTATTAAATGATTTTTTTCATAAATTAATATAATATAATAATAAATGTTGTTATGTTTTTTCAAGTATTTGATTGGTTGCCTCAATCCTTGGACCCCACAAAATGATAAAAAAAATTAATTAAATCATTATTCTTTGACATATCGGGTGGAGCAAAATATTGTACAAAATGTCAAATTGTCACATAAGTTATCAAATTATTTTAATGTTTAAAATTTGACATCTTCTTTGACACACCCCGTCCCGAAAGAGGGCATGCTGGCCGTCACGTGAGAGTGACGTAACCATTTACACAGTTCGGAAGCTTTAAAGATACAATTACTAAGATGAAACACCCGATGGTGAGTCCTACATTTGTGAATTCTGTCAGAACACCGTTGGATTCCTGGAGGGGCGCAAAACAAAATTGAGTGGGTCAGTAAAACAAAGTTTTTCTAAAACATTTCATTTAAAACATTTCTAACCCCTCGCTGTAAAACCTGTAAACTGTCCCAGAAAAGTAGTATATAAACATATATATATATATATATATATATATATATATATATCATCAAAAGTTCAAATCACAATCCTTCAACGCTTTTCAAAAAGAATATGTCATGCCATGTCATATGCCAAAATATAATATGAATGCATCAATATAAATCAGGTGAAATAATAAATCAACCGGAGACCCTACAGTGGTCCTGTACAGCTGATTCAATAGCTCAATATCCCATCCAGCCGGAGTCACCAACTGTGACCTGTACGGCCCTGCCGGAGTCACCAACTGTGACCTGTACGACATTACACTGCACATAAGTCGGAACTACCTATAGTAGTCTGTACGACTAAGATGGTGAAATAATACGCTCTAGTGCTTCTCTCATCAATCATCTGTGCACATAATCTAAGGTCACCTACCAGTCGGAACCCCTCTAATGGTCTGTACGACTGGCATGTCGGAACCACCTCTAGTGGTCTGTACGACTAGCATCTACTTGGATCCAAGGTGAGCATGTGATGCAGGGTGAATAACATAAGCACTAACACCAGGGGTGCAGGTTATGAGCTCTCAACATAATTCACATCATCATTCATTCGTATAAACCATATAAACTCACATGATACTCACCTGTGCGTCCACATCACCAATTCACATATATATATATATGCATCAATATCAATTCATATAATTTATAATATGCATCATGGCAATTGAAAACACACTTTCATATAAATTCAATTTTTGGGACAATTAATAATATATAGGTAATACGAAAAACAAAAACTGCCCACTCACCTGGAGTTCGCCCAACAACTCCGTAGCACCACACATCAAGGCGTCATAACGATCAGCGCCTAGAACGATAATCAAATCAAACCTCAGAATTCATATCGATAGAATATATAACTTATATAAGACACATCACTACGGAGTTCGATCTGGAAGATTTGAAATTCAGATTTCGAATCCATAACTTTTCGAGGTCCACAATATACCTCAAGGACATCATCCTAAAATTTCATTACCATCCAACGGTCGGATCTCCGTCAATTTCGAAAACCAAGTGACGGTTAACATTCTATTTTATGAACTTACAACTCTAATTCCGAAAGATCCGTAAATCGGATTCCCAATCTGTAAGATCCTATAATCCTCAAATATTACGTATTACAACGTATCAAAGTTTGGTGACGATCTGACGGTTGGATCGTCAATTCACATTTTCACCTAACCACTAATCGAAACGAACTTAGGTTCAATTACTCAATTTACGTCCATCAATTATCAAAATTGAACCTAGAACCTTAAACATATGCTAAGAATGATATTGGGGGGCCATTGGCCACGCGCCGCCGCACGGGCCGCCGCGGGTGGCTGTCGGCCGCCCCGGTTCGCCGGAAAATCTAACTATTTCCAAAAATTCTCAAAAAAATACAGAATTGAAGATCTCGAAGAGTAGAACAAACTTTATACCTGTGGCCAAGGCCAATTTGGCCTGGAAACACTTCAATTTCATCAAACCCGTACGAAACCCTAAATGTGGTGTTCTTCAATTCGTCCTCAATTCAACTCCGCTGCTCCAACCAATAATTGGGCATTGTTCTAGGCCTCAAGGGAAGTGTATGTGTAGTGCCAATTGGAAGAAAATGTTTCAAAATTAGGAGAATCGACGTAAGACCCGCCGGAGTCACCATTGCCAAATGTCGTGGATTTGACCCAATTCCTGTCGAGTCTTGAGAGAATGATGAAGGAGAAGAGATGTGGTGATGCTTGCAGGTGGAGATGGGACGAAAATCACCTGAAAGACGGCTCAAAACCGCCGGAATTCCGTTGGGTCGGCGGGTTGGGTGCGCGCGGGTTGCCAGGATCCGACCGATCCTCTCCTTTCCTTTCTTCCTCATTTCCCTCTTGTTCTCTTCCCTGATTCGTCACTCATCTTTCTCTCTCTCCTTCCCATTCGGCCTCATCCCCTGATTCCAGATTGGGCAGCCTTGCCCAATCCCGTTTTGTCTCTGTTTCTTCCTTCCTTCCCCGACAGTTTCCCATACATACACACACAAAACCTTTCTCTTATCCCAACCATCCATTTCATTCTTCATTAAATCTGGGCCGTCCATTTTCATAAAAGAAATTCTATATTTTACTAAAATTATAATTCCTTAAAATCCCAAATTTCAAACGTTAATAACTTTTTCGATAAAACTCCAAATCACGAACCGTCTACGCCCACGCGTCCGTAGTGATGAATACTACAAGGATATGTCAAGAAAACAAATCTTAGATGGCATGACACAACGATTAACCTCAAATAATGCGCGTGCCTAAAAGGGCTTTGTAAAATCATTTATTAAAACTTTAAAAATTCTTAAAATTAGGGACGGACTGTCACATTTTTTGCAGATGCTCTAATATATATATATATATAGGGAATTGTTATTAACACTTCAAAAATATTATTCTACACTCCTCTCAAGTGTATTTTTCTTTCTAATTATAGAAAATTTGAAGTGCTAAATGAGATTTTTAAAGTGATAATAACAATTCCCTATATATATATATATATATATATATATATATATTTATTTATCTTTTTAGTCAACGACGATGAAGATTCAAGGACCTCTTTAAACATCAAAATAGAAATACCATTAAATTAAAAGGTAGTTAATCGTTACGTGATTTGCTAACACGGTTAGGAGATATGGTTTTGCCAACGTTGGTAAATAAGTTTACCAATAAAGATCATCTCTGCAAAAAAATCAATTAAAACTAAGGTCGTTTAGTCATCAAACTATTTAAAAACAAATGAACGGAATTGATAAAAGCATTACGAACCGTCTATATATTTGCTACAATAGATTGACTAAACGACCTTAGTTTTAATTAATTTTTTGCAGAGATGATCTTTACAGTGTGATTCATAGTATAAACGGTTATGATCATATGCATAAAATGTTGGAAATTTGAGTAATTTGAGTAGAAATTTATTTGTCCCACATTGGCCATTCCCAAAAGATTTTATCACTTTATAAGGCTTTGTCATTTATAGAAAGTGATTGGAGTAATAGGCATGGAGACTAAAATTGGGCTCACCCTTGGGGTTGGGCTTTGGGGTGTACTAATTAATTGGTAATTAATATATAATTAATTATAATTAATTGTCAAAAGATGGGCCTTGGGCCTTGGGGCTCTAATAATTAAATTAATTAATTATTTTTAATTTTGAATTTTAATTAATTAATTAATTATTTTTACCAACAGACTCATCTTTTCAGATGAAGTTTGAAGTGTGAAAACGCAGAAACAAAAACACCATTTTCAGCAGATGTCTCCTAACAGATGCATCTCTTCCCCATACCTGTTGCGAACAGGTATAATCACGTTATATATACATCCATATGCATGGTATTTAGAACACAGAAAAATCATAAATCTTCTCCTGCAATTATAAACATCCTTATTGAGAGAACCACATTAATATTCGCCAGAAGTCAATTTTCCGGTGCTGGAATTTCTGACTTAGATCGTTGAATCCTAGTGAAGCAGACGTCCGTAGAACTACAAGCACTGAGTAGGGGCGAAATTTCTGTTTCAAGGACATTGCGGTACGCAAGCCTCGATCTTCAAGTTGTCTGTTTTATGATTCGTATTCTAGTTTATATTCTGTTAATTCCTACTGCATTTATTATTTATTAGCATATATAAATTATCACAGATTGTTGACATATGTCCAACAATCTTGAAACAGAAAATTATGGATCAACAATCTGTGAATGTGAATGGCGTTGTGCCAAAATACTCTGAAAAGCCTGAGATGTTCAAAGGGTTGGACTTCAAGAGATGGCAACAGAAGATGTTGTTCTTCCTGACAACAATGAATCTCGCTCATGTTGTCAAGGAAGAAGCTCCGAAGTCTAATGAGAATCCAATGACGAAAGAGACTGTCATGGCAATTGAAGCTTGGAATCATTCTGAGTTTTGTTGCCTAAACTATATAGTGAATAGTTTGGATGACAATCTCTACGACATTTATTCTCTGTGCAAGACAGCGAAGGAGTTGTGGGAATCCCTGGAGAAAAAGTATAAGATTGATGATGCCGGTTCAAAAAAATTTGTTATCGGTAAGTTTCTCAAATATACAATGGTGGATTCCAAATCTGTTGTTTCTCAGGTCGAAGAAATCCAGAAATTGATCTATAAACTGCACTCCGAGGGATGCGAGATCAATGAGCATTTCCAAGTTGGGGCGATAATTGAAAAATTGTCAACTTCGTGGAATGACTTCAAAATTTATCTCAAGCACAAGCGTCGTGAGATGAATATGGAGGATTTGATCCTGAGGCTACGTGTGGAAGAAGACCACAGAAAGGCAGACCGTTCTGGAGGGTTTGCAGTCATTGAAGCCAATGCGAATTATGTTGAGGGAGGAAACTCCAAGGCTAAGCCGAAAAAGAATAAGGCTCCCGTTCCAAAAACCAAGCAGTTTGTGCAATCTGCCCTTACTCCTAAAGGCAAGAATCTGAAGAAGATTAAGGGCGCCTGCTATGTGTGTGGCAAATCTGGTCACAAGGCACAAGATTGTTATCATCGCAATGATGGAAATCATGGCCACGGAAACAACAACAACCATGCTAACATGGCAACCACCGATGAAGAATTGGCTGCTGTTGTGTCCGAGGTTAACATGGTCTCTAATGTGAGTGAATGGTTGATGGATACTGGTGCTACAAAGCACATATGCACTGACAGAAATCTGTTCATAGAATATCACCCTGCTGCCCTTGGAGAAAAGCTGTATATGGGCAATTCTGCCTCATCTGCTGTGGAGGGTGATGCGAAAATTAACTTAACGCACAAATTTAAACCCTATTTGTGACAGTTGTAGTATATGGATAAGTAGGGATCGTTCTAGGCCGGGGATTAACTAGGGATGCTAACCAAAGTAAAATTAAATTAAAAACGTAAAAACAAAATTTAAAACATTAAACTAAAATCAAAACACTTAACTAGAATCACTCAAAATAAAACTAACAAATAAACCAAAACAAATCCAAAGACTCAAAATAATTCAAGACTCAAGAAAACACAAACTAAATTTATTTCTAACAAATCTAACACTTTAAAATAATTGGGGAATTGATTTTTGACGAAATTTAATTTAAAACAGAAACTTTAAAAACAAACTTCAAAGAAAATATATTTTATAGAAATAAAATGACGAAACGTTAGTTAGAGGGGTCCTTATCCACACATGGACAAATGCATATAATTTGATTCCCAGTTATGACTTCAACAAACGAATAAATGACAATGCTCCAAGTTAATTAGGTCCGCTTAAATTAACCTTCAGATTTCCCTAGATTCATTGAATTGGACGGGATACGCATCACAACCAAATTATTCTTATCAAGTTCCCTAACTATGGAATACGCATGATAGAGAGACATATCAAAGATCATTAAGTTCAATGGAAATCATAAGCATTGACTAGGCATTCATAACTATGGAATACACATGTTAATCCAACCTAGGGTTTACTAAACACAATCGTGACTAGCGATTTTTACTACTCATGGATATAAGTTCATAACGATTAGGTGAAATTCCCTTATATCCTAGCATCAAGTCTAAGCATGCAAATTAAGTGTCGACCCTTAACCCACATACATAAACAAGTTATTAATCAACACAGAAAAATAAACCACATCCAACGTTCAAGAATTCATAACTGGAGTAAATCAAATCATAATAAACATTTATCCATGGTTTCAAATTCACCTCTAACTAAACAGAAATTAATTATACATGTTTAACATAATTTAAAAGTAAATTAAATTAAACATGTAAATAAAAATAAAAGGAATAAAACCAAATGGAGAGTGCTCCCTGCTGTGCTTTCTCGCTGCCTAAGCAGCGTGCGGGTCCTCCTTCTTTCCTTCTGACTTGCGTCAGTCACAGTACAGCCTGTCAGTCCTCCCGCTCCTGTCCGTCCTGCTCTCGCAAGCAGCACAAGGCAGCTGTCCCCCAAGCAGCTCCCAGCTGTCGATCTCTCCCTGCTGATCTGCTCTCTCCTTGCAGCTTCCACTGTCCCGTCTTCCCGCGTGTCTCCCTTCACACGCTGCCAGGCAGCGTCTTGACTTCCCCAAAGCCCTTAAAGTCCCCCCTTAGCTGCGCAAAGCAGCTTGCGTTTTTTACTGCACCAGCCCACCACCTGTCAGTCCTCTTCCAGTTTTCCGTGCGCTTGTCTCTCTCAAGCTGCCACAAGGCAGCTCTCCTGCTTTCCAAATCCCGTATCTCCCTGGTTCTCCACCTCTCCTTCCTCGTCTTTATTATTATTTTTTTTTATTTGTTTTCTGATTCTTCCTCTAACTCCTGCCCGAGGAGCTCCCCCAGGAGCTCCCCCTCCGTTCCCCCCCTCTCAAGCTGCCACAAGGCAGCTCTCCTACTCACCTCCCTTTATTTCTCCATCCCCCTTATTTCTTTTATTTCCTCCCACGTTTTTCTGCTAGCTCCCCCCACTGACCTTCCTTTTGTTTGTTTCTTTATTTCCGCATGCCTTCCTCTGAGTCAAGCTTTACTGCTGCTTCTTCCAGCTCACTCCCACTTCTTCTTATTTTATTTCTTATTTCTATCCTCCGTCCAACTCAGTGCTCTCTCCACATGTCTTTAATTTCTTTTTATGTCAATGCACTGCCCTCCTTGCCGTCCACATGTGCTGCCAGTGAGCAGTATTAGTTATTTTATTTTTATTTTCTAAAGCTACAAAAATCAAATAAGTGAGCAAGATAATTTTTACGAATTTATTACTTAAAATCACACTTGTGCTATTTTTATTTTCTTAGCTAAATAAATTCGATAAAACACAAAAACAAAGTAAATAGCACAAAAAGTATGAGGAAATAACTAAGAAAAGACGAGAGAATTTGATGTAAAATATATATAAATATGAGCTTATCAAATACCCCCACACTTAGCTTTTGCTAGTCCTCGAGCAAAACAAACGAAAACAGAAAAAATAATAACATGAAAATTATTAGTTTCCCCCTATATGACCCTCATAGAACTTCATTCGCGAACACAAATCATCAAGAACCATAGCTAACACCAATAAGCTAATCCAAGTTCATTTTCCTAATTCAAATATTAGCAGTAATCTTTGAAACATCCTTGAAGTGTAGTGTGTCAGATAGCCATGCTAATGCAATTTCAAATTTTTATTTTTAAAATCACCATATGCAAACTAGCGACCTTCTCACTGGAAACACACTCGATCACACATGTGTTTAGTTTTAATGTGTTTCGCTCAAAGAATCAAATGTGAAAGTTCTACCATAAGCTTGCATAAAGATCACTTCTCCACAATCATAATTGCAAAACTTAAATCAAGAGGACTTTTATTGGACGTAATGAGGTTTAGGGCGAGGGTTATTGAAACGAAAGAATAGGTAAACACAAGTTCCAAGCTACATTGCAAGCAATTCTTTTGTTTAGATTTATAAGAACTCAAGCTTTCCAACGATTCTTCCAGTCACCTCCAACCACAAACTTAAATTGAAACTTTAAACACTTTTTATTTTCTTTGTAAACAAACTTTCTTTCTTTCTTTTTTTTTTCTTTTTTTTTTTTTTTTTTTTCAAGCAGAAACAAATATGAAAAACCCCCACACTTATTCTTTTGCCAAACACCCTCCGAATACTTCACAAACATTTCTCATAAGATAATTTCACAGTACTCACTAGGTTGCTTGGAAAGGGTAAGGAAAAATATTTCAGGCATAAGGGTAGACATATCTGGTGATAAGAAATAAAAGGCTCACATATACGGCTCAAATTGGCAATCTAATGATATCATTTTTCTTTGGGAAACAAGGTTATTTGAGCCATGGTGGTAAACCTAATGCCTCTATCATTTTCAAGTTCATGCAATCAATGACAAATATTTCGAAAGATCGTTATGCAAGTTCTAGAGAAGTATCTCACATAAGTTCATCACACATGAAAGAATAAGAGTGTATGAAAAATGCACACACTACAATAGGCTCAAAAACTCACATAGGATGTATATGGTCACTAAATTCACATATGGAGCTTTAAATCATGTTTTAGTTTCACATCAACAAGGCTATGTGCGTTTAGTTTTTCAAAGATGATCAAATATGTACAAACTAACACAAGAATTAGGAATTTCACACAACACATGTTAACTAATTTCTTGATCATCATGGTTCAAATTTATCCAATTATATCATTGGGTCGGGAAACTAACAAAAATATAATTCAAAACAATAAGGAAAACAAGGAAATATATTTTTTTTTTTTTGAATTTTTTATTTTTTTATTTTTTATTTTTTATGTATTTTTTAAAAACAACAACTTAATTAAGAAAACACAAAGCAATAACATGGAAACAAATGAAACCAGTTCAAAGTCGAAGGTACAAAAATTTTCAATTTGGTCATTTTTATACTCTATACCCCCACACTTAAACTAGACATTGTCCCCAATGTCAGAAAATATAATAAAATGCAAATAAAAATAAAATAAATAAATATAAAGAAACAAAATAAAGCAATAGGACTGAAAACTTCCCTAATTTGCAGAAAAAAAATAAGCGATGACCCCCAAGCTAAAATTCTGCAATCAACTTCAAGGGTGGAAATAACCAAAAGTTCCTGCAAAGAAAAGAAATAAGTCAGTTAAGCACGCAAGAAAATATATAAAAAAAACAAACAAACGAAAAATTGAAAATGAAAATAAAAGATAATAATAAAACTAATAAGTGATCATTGGTCCTGTTTGGTGACTTTCCACAGCTTTGAACTTGAACTGGTCTCAGAACTTCTTAGCAAGGAAAATGAGACTTGATTGGTGGTGGTGACTGATGCGTCCATATGTTGTTGAAGCTTCTCGAGCTCTTGGTTTCAACTCGGACTCCTTCTGCCGGGTTGATTGAGTCTGCAGGCTACATTCTTCTCTTTTTGTTCTTCTGCATGGCAGGTAGGCACGAGGTAGAGGTGGTGGTCTGCTTCTTTGTTCAATCTGTCCAAGTGCCGACCGATGTCCTTTCTTTCACCTTGACTCGTAGGCAAGAGCAAGGGTAAAGGAAAAGCATGCCATGAGAAATCTTTGCCTCTGACTCTGATGATATGGGATACTTTTGCTTTCGAAGAAGTATCGTTCCACAGGTGTATGCTTGAACTGGGCTGGGGAACTTCTTAGCAAGGAAAATGAGACTTGATCTTGAAGATGAAGCAGCACCTTGTCTCCACATGCTTCAAGTAACATTTTCACTTGCCTTGGCTGTTCTCCAGGCAGATGTGGCGTCTTCTTCGGAAGTACATCAGCGGTTGAAGATGAGCACTCGAGAGCAATGCTAGGTAAGCAATGCTAGGTAAGCAATCAGGAAGGATTTCCAGGCAGTCGGTTCTTAGATCGGAAGATTGACACCGAATGCTGGCTGATTGCTCGCTTTCTCCTTATCACAAAGACAAGGAAAAGGACAGGGAGAAAGCGTGATATGAGATACTCTTGCTTTCAACCTTCATGATATGAAATACTCTAGCTCTTGATGACTTGTTTGCAAAGGTATCCCAGGGAATGAGAAACACAGAGTAACTCGAGAGGGTTTGTTGAAAAGGCATTTTCGGAGATGAAAAAGTTCGGAGATGAAGAAGTGTAGAGAGGGTGTGCCTTTGCTGTGGAAGGCGAAGGTAGACGTTTATAGGACTTGTCTTCACAACCGAAACTGTTCTTTTACCCCTGTCGGCAGCCGGTGGATGGATGAACGGTACAGGTTACGCGCTTTCTGAAAAAGCTACCCGTAATTTGCGCAAAGCTGACAGCGCGCGTGACGAGTGACGACAAATCTGGAAAAGCTGCTCGCCTCGTGATTCCTGACCGCTCCATCTTTTGAGAGAGACGCCCGACTTTTGAGAACGGCGACGCCGCTTTTGAGAAAAAAATCCGGCTTTTGAGAAAGGAGCCCGGCTCTTCGATTTGCGAGAGGACGCCACTTTGATTTCTGATGAGCGCCTCTTGATTTCTTCTTTTTATAGAGGCGCTAAGTTTGTTCCACAACACACTTGCTCCCTCCTGTAAACACTCCCTCCGGTAAACGTTCCCTTTTGCATTTCTTTTAATCTTGATCAGTCCGACTCTTCATTCTCAACACCTTCAAATATGTCTTGCCCTTCTGACCGTCGCCTTAACTTGAATGTTGGGGAAGATAGTGATATGTCTTCTCCAACCAACATTTGGCAGCCGTCCTTCATATCCCCAAATGGTCCTCTTACAGTTGGGGATTCCATGATGATGAATGAAACAACCGCCTCGGTGGTGGCCAGAAATCTGCTCACTCCTAGAGACACTAGGATACTTTCTAGGCGGTCCGACGAACTAGCTGTCCAGGACTCTTTGGCCTACAGCGTCCGATGCGCAGGCTCAGTATCAAACATGGGCCAGCGCCTTCTTGCACGAACTCGTCAAGTGGAGTCGTTGATGGCTGAAGTGGCTAGTCTTCGGCAAGAGGTCAGAGTGCTTAGGCATGAGAACAGGGAGTTGCACATGCTCGCAACCAATTACTCCACAAGCATGAAGGGGAAGCTGGATCAGATGCAGGAGTCCGAAGTGCGGATTCAGAGTGATCATCAACGGTTTATGGCGTTACTCCCGAGGTTTATGTTGTCTTCGTCCTCGGGAGCTGCACCAAGTATTGAGGCTCCGAATGATCCAACTCTGGCACTTCGTCTGTCTGGGGCTCCGTCGACCTCCGAGGCACCACCTACCAACGACCAATGAACAAAATTAGTTTACAAGTTATTGTAAAATATTTATGTATTTAAGTTTTTTTTTTTAATTATATATATATATGTAAATATTTTTGTGTTTTATTTATATGAATGTTTATGTTTTTTTTTTTTTTTTTTTTTTTTTTTCAAAGAAATAAAACTAAATCAAAAATCAAAAGTAAAAGACAAAACACAAAAATAAACACAAACAAAGGATTAGCAAATTTGCTAATCCCCGGCAACGGCGCCAAAAATTTGATGCGAAAATTAACTTAACGCACAAATTTAAACCCTATTTGTGACAGTTGTAGTATATGGATAAGTAGGGATCGTTCTAGGCCGGGGATTAACTAGGGATGCTAACCAAAGTAAAATTAAATTAAAAACGTAAAAACAAAATTTAAAACATTAAACTAAAATCAAAACACTTAACTAGAATCACTCAAAATAAAACTAACAAATAAACCAAAACAAATCCAAAGACTCAAAATAATTCAAGACTCAAGAAAACACAAACTAAATTTATTTCTAACAAATCTAACACTTTAAAATAATTGGGGAATTGATTTTTGACGAAATTTAATTTAAAACAGAAACTTTAAAAACAAACTTCAAAGAAAATATATTTTATAGAAATAAAATGACGAAACGTTAGTTAGAGGGGTCCTTATCCACACATGGACAAATGCATATAATTTGATTCCCAGTTATGACTTCAACAAACGAATAAATGACAATGCTCCAAGTTAATTAGGTCCGCTTAAATTAACCTTCAGATTTCCCTAGATTCATTGAATTGGACGGGATACGCATCACAACCAAATTATTCTTATCAAGTTCCCTAACTATGGAATACGCATGATAGAGAGACATATCAAAGATCATTAAGTTCAATGGAAATCATAAGCATTGACTAGGCATTCATAACTATGGAATACGCATGTTAATCCAACCTAGGGTTTACTAAACACAATCGTGACTAGCGATTTTTACTACTCATGGATATAAGTTCATAACGATTAGGTGAAATTCCCTTATATCCTAGCATCAAGTCTAAGCATGCAAATTAAGTGTCGACCCTTAACCCACATACATAAACAAGTTATTAATCAACACAGAAAAATAAACCACATCCAACGTTCAAGAATTCATAACTGGAGTAAATCAAATCATAATAAACATTTATCCATGATTTCAAATTCACCTCTAACTAAACAGAAATTAATTATACATGTTTAACATAATTTAAAAGTAAATTAAATTAAACATGTAAATAAAAATAAAAGGAATAAAACCAAATGGAGAGTGCTCCCTGCTGTGCTTTCTCGCTGCCTAAGCAGCGTGCGCGTCCTCCTTCTTTCCTTCTGACTTGCGTCAGTCACAGTACAGCCTGTCAGTCCTCCCGCTCCTGTCCGTCCTGCTCTCGCAAGCAGCACAAGGCAGCTGTCCCCCAAGCAGCTCCCAGCTGTCGATCTTTCCCTGCTGATCTGCTCTCTCCTTGCAGCTTCCACTGTCCCGTCTTCCCGCGTGTCTCCCTTCACACGCTGCCAGGCAGCGTCTTGACTTCCCCAAAGCCCTTAAAGTCCCCCCTTAGCTGCGCAAAGCAGCTTGCGTTTTTTACTGCACCAGCCCACCACCTGTCAGTCCTCTTCCAGTTTTCCGTGCGCTTGTCTCTCTCAAGCTGCCACAAGGCAGCTCTCCTGCTTTCCAAATCCCGTATCTCCCTGGTTCTCCACCTCTCCTTCCTCGTCTTTATTATTATTTTTTTTTATTTTTTTTCTGATTCTTCCTCTAACTCCTGCCCGAGGAGCTCCCCCAAGAGCTCCCCCTCCGTTCCCCCCCTCTCAAGCTGCCACAAGGCAGCTCTCCTACTCACCTCCCTTTATTTCTCCATCCCCCTTATTTCTTTTATTTCCTCCCACGTTTTTCTGCTAGCTCCCCCCACTGACCTTCCTTTTGTTTGTTTCTTTATTTCCGCATGCCTTCCTCTGAGTCAAGCTTTACTGCTGCTTCTTCCAGCTCACTCCCACTTCTTCTTATTTTATTTCTTATTTCTATCCTCCGTCCAACTCAGTGCTCTCTCCACATGTCTTTAATTTCTTTTTATCTCAATGCACTGCCCTCCTTGCCGTCCACATGTGCTGCCAGTGAGCAGTATTAGTTATTTTATTTTTATTTTCTAAAGCTACAAAAATCAAATAAGTGAGCAAGATAATTTTTACGAATTTATTACTTAAAATCACACTTATGCTATTTTTATTTTCTTAGCTAAATAAATTCGATAAAACACAAAAACAAAGTAAATAGCACAAAAAATATGAGGAAATAACTAAGAAAAGACGAGAGAATTTGATGTAAAATATATATAAATATGAGCTTATCAGAGGGATATGGCAAGGTGGTACTCAAATTCACATCTGGGAAAAGTTTGACCTTGCTGAATGTGCTGCATGTTCCTGAAATGAGGAGGAACTTGGTTTTTGGACCAATTCTAATTGCTAAGGGCTTTAAACTTGTAATGGAATCCAACAAATTTGTACTTACCAAGGGTGGGATGTTTGTTGGAAAGGGTTATGTGGCTAATGGCCTCGTGAAACTCAATGTAATTGCCATTGATAATGCTAATAAAATAAATGCTTCTACTTATATTGTTGAGTCTTCTAATATTTGGCATGCTAGATTAGGACATGTTAATTTTCGTTCCATGCATAGAATGGTTAAATTAGGCTTATTACCTAAATTCGAAATTGATTTTAATCATAAGTGTGAAACATGTACTGAATCGAAATTTGCTAAGCAACCGAGAAAGTCAATTCTGGAAAGATCAAATGAATTACTTGGATTAATTCATAGTGATCTTTGTGACTTTAAATCCACACCAACTCGTGGAGGAAAGAATTATTATGTCACTTTCATTGATGATTGCAGTAAGTATTGCTATGTTTATTTGATTCATAGCAAGGACGAAGCTTTGAATATGTTTAAGACATATAAAGCCGAAGTTGAAAATCAACTTGAGAGAAAAATCAAAGCACTCAGATCTGATAGAGGAGGAGAGTATGAGTCTACTGCCTTCTCAGCTTTTTGTGCACAACATGGAATTATACATCAAACAACGGCTCCATACACACCACAACAAAATGGTGTTGCCGAAAGAAAAAATAGAACATTCAAAGATATGATTAATTCCATGTTAAATAGTTCTGGGCTTCCACACAGTTTGTGGGGTGAAGCTTTACTTACTGCAAATACCATATTGAATAAGGTTCCTCTAAAGAAGATTGACGAGTCACCTTATGAACTATGGAAAGGACATAAACCCACTTATAAAACCCTCAAAGTGTGGGGTTGCTTAGCAAAGGTGCAAGTTCCGTTACCAAAAAGAACGAAACTAGGACATAAAACTATTGATTGTGTATTTATTGGATATGCAAATAATAGTGTTGCTTATAGGTTCCTTGTTGTGAAATCTTCGATTTCTGACATACATGTCAACACTATATTAGAATCAGCGGATGCAGAATTCTTTGAGGATATATTCCCTTACAAAGAATCTGGTTCTAATACAAAGAGGGTTCATGATCATAGTCATGATGAAGCTTCTTCTTCTGGTGTCCAAGGAAATGATGTGGAACCAAGAAGAGGAAAAAGAATTAAAGTTTCTAAAAACTTTGGACCAGATTTCATTGCTTTCTTGTTCGAGAATGAACCTAGAATTTTAAAGAAGCAATGTCTTCTTCTGAGGCTCCTTTATGGAAGGAAGCAATTAAAAGTGAAATGGAATCCATTATGGAAAATAACACATGGGAATTGGTTGATTTACCTCCCGGTAGTAAACCAATTGGTCATAAATGGATTTTCAAGAAGAAACTTAAGGCAGATGGAACCATTGATAAGTTCAAGGCACGTTTAGTAGCCAAAGGTTATCGCCAAAAAGAAGGGTTGGACTATTTCGACACCTATTCTCCAGTTTCTCGCATAACGTCAATTTGGACACTAATAGCGATTGCGGCTGTATACAACTTTGATATACATCAAATGGATGTAAAAACAACATTTTTAAATGGAGAACTAGATGAAGAAATATACATGGAACAACCTGAAGGGTTTGTGCTTAAAGGACAAGAAAGCAAAGTGTGCAAATTAGTTAAGTCATTATATGGACTTAAACAAGCACCAAAACAATGGCACGAGAAATTTGATCATACTTTGTTGACACATGGGTTCAAAATAAATGAATCTGATAAATGTGTCTACATTAAGAGTAATGATAAAACTTGTGTTATTGTCTGCTTGTATGTGGATGATATGCTCATAATGGGAAGCAATAAAGATGTCATAAACAAAACAAAGAAAATGTTGAATTCCAGTTTTGACATGAAAGACTTAGGTCAAGCCGATGTCATTTTAGGAATTCAAATTAAGAGAAATAGTGAAGGATATGTCCTTACACAATCCCATTATGCAGAAAAAATATTACGAAGGTTTGGTCAATTTGACTGCAAACCTGCTGCAACTCCTTTTGATGTTGGATGCAAGTTGGAGAAAAATAAAGGCGATGCCATATCTCAACTTGAATATTCTCAAGTAATTGGAAGTCCAATGCACTTGATGAATTCTACTAGGCCCGACTTAGCTTATGCAGTAAGTAGGCTTAGTAGATATACAAGTAATCCGGCACAAGAGCATTGGGATGCTTTAGTAAGAGTGTTGAGGTATTTGAAAAATACACTTGACTAAGGATTACACTACACAAAATATCCACCTGTTGTATAAGGCTTCAGTGATGCCAATTGGATTTCTGACTCTACAGAATCCAAGTCGACAAGTGGATATGTTTTTACCTTGGGAGGTGCAGCAATATCTTGGAAATCCTCTAAACAGAAATGTATAGCTCGGTCCACCATGGAGTCCGAGTTTATAGCTTTAGATTTGGCTGGCGAAGAAGGCGAGTGGCTCAAAAATTTTCTGGAGGATATTCCAATGTGGCCAAAGCCGGTAACGGCTATATGTATACATTGTGATAGTATGGCCGCATAATCAAGGGCCAAAAGTCATGTATACAATGGGAAGTCACGTCACATCAGGCGTCGACATAATACTCTTAAGAAGTTGCTCTCCAATGGAGTAATATCCATTGATTATGTGAAGTCAAAGGAAAATATAGCTGATCCTTTGACAAAAGGCCTACCAAGAGAGCAAATATTATTTACATTGAGGGGAATGGGTCTTAAGCCAATTCAATGAATCGAACTGGGCGGAAACCTAACCTAGCTGATTGGAGATCCCATGGTCTAGGTTCAATAGGCAAACTGGTTGAGTTTGATTCAAAAGTTGAACACACAACTTACCCATTCTTATGATAAAATGTGTGTTGTCTGTTGACGTTTGAGGGGTTATGTTTTATACATTTAATGACATTAATATCTTGTTATCAAGAGGAATATGGCAGACTATTCTTAATTAATGTCACCTATATAGGAGTAAATGGGGCCACATTTATGAGAATTGATATGGCTAAATTCTCTAAAGCTCCTACGAAATCCGGGATCTGTTCAGGGCCAAAATGAACACAACCGTATGAATTGACGTGTGGCAGCCATGATATGTGTGTAGCATATTGTCTCGGTTTACTACTGCGGTGAACAGTTCAAGATCTTCCACATCCACTGCGTCACCAAGTAAACCCGATATGTTTTCACTAGGGTAAGTTCAAGTCTAAAAGACACTTCACCCGATGCATATCATGTCTATTCTCTCTCAGTTTTAGGTAGCCTAATCATCCATTTGCATTTACATTTGCATTCAAATGTGGGGTAATTGTTGGAGTTTGAATGAAATTTCAACTCAAATGTGGGGTATTGTTGGAAATTTGAGTAATTTGAGTAGAAATTTATTTGTCCCACATTGGCCATTCCCAAAAGATTTTATCACTTTATAAGGCTTTGTCCTTTATAGAAAGTGATTGGAGTAATAGGCCTGGAGACTAAAATTGGGCTCACTCTTGGGGTTGGGCTTTGGGGTGTACTAATTAATTGGTAATTAATATATAATTAATTATAATTAATAAATAATTAATATATATTTAATTGTCAAAAGATGGGCCTTGGGCCTTGGGGCTATAATAATTAAATTAATTAATTATTTTCAGAATTAATTAATTATTTTTAATTTCGAATTTAAATTAATTAATTAATTATTTTTACCAACAGACTCATCTTTTCAGATGAAGTCTGAAGTGTGAAAACGCAGAAACAAAAACACCCTTTTCAGCAGATGTCTCCCAACAGATGCATCCCTTCCTCATACCTATTGCGAACAGGTATAATCACGTTATATATACATCCATATGCATGGCATTTAGAACACAGAAAAATCATAAATCTTCTCCTGCAATCATAAACATCCTTACTGAGAGAACCACATTAATATTCGCCAGAAGTCAATTTTCCGGTGCTGGAATTTCTGACTTAGATCGTTGAATCCTGGTGAAGCAGACGTCCGTAGAACTACAAGCACTTAGTAGGGGCGAAATTTCTGTTTCAAGGACATTGTGGTACGAAAGCCTCGATCTTCAAGTTGTCTGTTTTATGATTCGTATTCTAGTTTATATTCTGTTAATTCCTACTGCATTTATTATTTATTAGCATATATAAATTATCACAGATTGTTGACATATATCCAACATAAAACTCTGTGATTAAAACACTAAGAGTTTTGAGTAAGAGTTCCTACTCATCTTTGAGTATCCAAGTATAATTTAGTCTCCCTAGCATTACCCAAAAAATAAAACCATTCACCATCGGAAAAATCCATTCAAATGCTGAAAAGCACTTTTCTAGACCTTTCCGATCGACTCTGCCTCTTTGCCGATCCACTTCGTTTTGAGCCCTCACTGGACCACCTCAGATTGAGGAGAACAACTTACATAGATCAGTAATGTCTCGATTCTATTGTACATTGTCATATGAGGAAAAATTTACACACGACGATGCTTTATTGGACAGAGAATGCCTCATCGTAGTTAGAGATTTTTTAGTATCAATATACCGAACGGATATTTTCTTTCATACAATAACACTTCGAATATCAAGTGGTGGGATATTTTTTAAGTGTTCAACCACTTGTATAATAACAATTCCTATATCAAGTCGTGTCTTGGATACACTAAAAATTTTCTTTCATACAAATCCTCTTCTTATTGGGACACATCACACACAGAAGGGCCCACACGTCCGCACAGGGCCACCACCAAAGTAGGTCAAAACACGTGGCGCCATCCTCCACCCTACGATCTCCATCACCCTCTTTCCATGATGTTTTTGTGTGTGTGAAATTTGAAGATATAAAAATAGGGGGCAGTGGTGTGTTGGAGGGCCTCCATTCTTTTAATTTCTTCTCTTTCCGTTATATTACTATATTTACAGTTCCACCCCATGCTTCCTTCTTCTTCTTCCCTTGGACGGATAATATAGAACAGGAGAACAAGAAACTGATCAAAACCCTAATCATTTTCCCGCAGTTTCTCGACAACCAAACACTCCAATCTCCTTTCCCTCTCACAACCCAAGAACACATTTAGGTAAACGAGCTTCTCTACCGTAAATTTACACATATGTTCGGTTTCTTCTGTTTCAGTTTGCAAAAATGACGTCGTACTTGGAGGATCAGGACGACGACGGAGGCGCTTCTGATCTCAGCACCAGCACCGGAGACCTGGGGGACAACGACCATACCAACAGAGACAGTGTCGTTTCGACGCAACTCCACTACGACAAAACGAACGAGTTCCATTCGCTCAAGGAGGAGCTCATTGACTCCGACCCACCACAACCACCGCAGGCTTACCCCATCGGAATGGTGCCGGTGGCTATGACCATGCCCATGTCCGTGCCCTCAACCGTCTCCACCCTGATCCGACGATCTTCCACCAAGGACCGCCATACCAAAGTCGAGGGCCGCGGGCGGAGGATCAGAATACCCGCCACGTGCGCTGCCAGGATCTTCCAGCTGACCCGGGAACTCGGGAACAAGTCCGACGGAGAAACAGTCCGGTGGCTGCTCGAACACGCCGAGCAAGCCATCATCGAGGCCACCGGCACAGGGACCGTTCCTGCCATCGCTGTCTCCGTCGGCGGGACCCTCAAGATACCCACCACCGCATCCACGTCGGTCGAGGACAACTCCTCACCACCCTCCTCAACCAAAAAGCAAAAACGCCCCTCCAATTCCGAGTTCTTGGACGTGGAAAACGACGCCGTGTCGCAGTCGTCGGGTCTTGCTCCGGTGGGTCCCTCCGTGCCACAAGGTCTTGTTCCGGTGTGGGCCGTGGGCGGCCCCGGGTTGATGGTTCCGGCAAATGCGTTATGGATTGGCCCTGTGGGGTCGGGGGCCGGACCTTCAGGCCAACCGCAGATATGGGCCCTCTCTCCGACGATGACGCCGGTTTTCAACATGGCAGGAGCAGCCCGACCCATATCGAGTTTCGTGGCGAACAGCGGAGGAGGAGGATTAGGAGTACTGGATGTTCGGGCTCCATCTCCGGCGCTGTCGAACTCAGCGGCAAATACGAGCACGATGGGACCGAGGGCGGCGATGCGGTCGTCGACGACAATGGCGCCGAGCGTGAGCTCCTCCAGTAACAACAGTAACGGCAGCGGAAGCGGTGCGACGACCAAGACTCAGATGCTGAGGGATTTTTCTCTAGAAATTTACGATAAGCAGGAGTTGCAGTTCATGGGTCGACCAGTTGGACCGGAAAATCATCACCAAACCCAGTGAAATCGAACCGGAACCGGAACCGGCCCATATCCGATTGAGTGATTTAATGAGTTTGTGTTAGTTTGTTCAAAAGATTCAGTGCTGATGAAACAGCCGCCAAATTAAAAATAAAAGAAAATCCACAAATGTTTAACGTTTAATGATTATTTGTATTTTTATTTTGTGGTTTAATTTTGATATAATGATAATTATTTTCTGAAAAAAATAAAAAAAAAACATGCATGTGAAAATCATTTTCAAATTAATGGCATTGCGGCGATGGGTATAAGTAGGTGACTTTGTTACAGCAGTTCACACTTTCAAATATAAAGAGTTCTCATTGAGACATTTAAACTTCTTTCTGACAACTATCACGTAATTCACGAGCACCTTAAATTGAATTCAAAATATACGGAATGAAATACTAGCTGGAACTCGTCACAATCGTTCCTACCCAACTCACGATATTTTGGAGTGCTACCTTCTTTGCGGGATGACGGCACACACACGTGTGAGGAGATCTAACATGTGTAAGGAGGACGGAGTAGGCGTAGAGTTCATTGAGCCTGGCTGGGTGGGTGGGGCTGGGGTGCGTGTGGTGTGGTCCACCTGGAAATGGTGGGTCAACTAAGCCCAAAATCGGAGTTTATCCAAACCCCACCAAAGACTACACCCCGACGCTCTTTTAAGTTAAGTGTCATGTACGTTGCATCGTCAACGTATTTCTGTTAGGGATGTGTAAAATACGCTCTGTGTGAGGGAGTTGATAAGGAAGGATCATCAACGAGAAAGATGTGATCCCCGTGGACGGTGGGCCATCGTCAAAGCCGTCAATGCCTGGGCGATGAAGTCGAGTGCACTAAGGTACCGTTTGGTTCGTGGGATGAGACGGAACGGAGTGGGACGAGTCGTTCCATCCCACGTTTGGTGGGCCTAAAACGGGTGGAACACGCTGTTTCACGGGACGAGTTTTGGGTGAATTTTCGTTCCGCCTCACTCTCCTAGAACGACTCGTTCCACATCCGTGGAACACAAAATTATAACCTCTCTGTTTCCTTCTTCTTCCTCCTTGTTTCCATCCGAGGGCATCTTTGCTCCCTCTCCGTTCCGTCCCATCTTGTCCCGTCCCATTTCGTTCCGTCCGGTCCCGTCTGCATACCAAACGATACCTAAGGGATGTGATGGGTTCCATTCGTTACACTTGGAGGATTGGATGTTTTCTAGCCCGAGTAGTGTTAGGGAGATTAAATTTGGAGAAATTTATTTGAAAACTAAAAGACATGTAAATTGATTATTGATTTATTACTTAAACATCGATAAACGTGCTTATTTCTATTGGTGACACATCACTTAGTTTGTAAATTTAGCCTCCCTAACGTTACTCTTTCTTGCCCACATTTGCACTCTCCTAAGTTGGGTTGGTTGATCTGATCGAGATGGGGGAAGGCACACATATTGGGCTCCCTTGAGAAAATTTTGAGGATGTGCTATCCACACTTGTTTTTTTTTTTTTTTTTTTTTTTTTTTTTTTACTTCTCACGTATTTCTTATTAATTTTTGCCGTTTGATCTTAATTCAGTCTATCCGACAAACGCAAATTAAGAGGATGCGTATGAAATAAAAAGGGGTGTGTCTTTGGGATGGAACACGGGTGATACACCATGTGTTATTTTATAAGTGGAGGGAAGTTTATTTTTTTTAGTTGTTAATTTTTTAAAACAAGTGTCTCACCACTTGTATAGTGACATGTTGTGTATCACTCTGTGTTTATTGAAAAATCTCTCATTCTTCCACTCCCCACTTCATCAACCACATTCATATGGGCCCCTTCGGTCCTACTATGGACGGCTCCCATGTCTGATGAGGATCTCAAATATTTTAATTGTTTTGATACCTTTTGATTAGACCTGGTATTCGTGTCGTGTTTACCGTGTTCGTGTCATTTTCGTGTCATACCCGATATCTTAACAGGTCGTGTCATGTAACACCCATTAAAATAAACGGGTAAAATGACCCGACCCGAAATCGACCCGATAATATTAACAGGTAATATGACCCAACCCATTACCCGTTAAGGAAAATATATTTTAAACCAATAATAATCAAATGAAAAACATAATACTAAATAAGTATATACATACCATATTATCACATTCAAAACATAAAAACACATTTGTCTTTCAAGTATTACATATTTACATACCCAAAATAAGAGCATAAAAAAAACATTAGAACATTACAAAATATCAAATGTTCAAACGATTTGCAAAGATAAGGGAGTTATGTTTCAAGGTTTGAAACCTTGCACATTTTCTTACAATCAAACTCTTCAATTTTCATCAATCACCATGGGAAACGGTATTGGAACTTTGGCTTGATATATTATCTTCAAGAGTTATATTGATGATATTTTTAGTGAGGCTTTCTACATTAACACTCTCTTCTCATTTATCATATAGCTATTGTTTAAGTAAAGTCTTTAATAGTTTTTTAATTAATGTAGAAGTGTGAAAAATATAGAAAAAAATATATAAACGCTCATAATGACAAGTTTTACAACTTTCGTAAAGGGTTTAACTTTGAAATGTGCCACTATAATCATATAAATCATAGATCAAAATTTAACCGTCGATTGTTGTTTACATTTATTGACACACCCCGACTGAGATCAAGGCATGCTGGCCGTGACATGAGGGTAACGTAGCCATGTGCATAGTACGGAAGCATTAAGGATAAGAAATATACGAATATTTACAACCGAATCTACTCGAGTGCACTACTAAACAAGAAGTGATAGGAGTAAAATACAAACGTAAATATACGAATATTTAAAACCGAATCTACCAGTAGGACAAGTACTAATTATACAATACCATAAGATGTCATACAATTATTTTGATAGGTCAGAACCGCCGAAATCCTCAAGGCCACCGACAACAAGCTTACCTAAAACCTGGAGGGGCGCAAAACAGAAAACATGAGTGGGTAAAAACAAATGTGTTACAAAACCATTTCATTTATTAACATATCTAACCCCTCACTGTAAAACATGTATAATTTTTCCCAGAATCAAGATATAAGCATATATATAAATATATATGTAATTATATCAATTCAAATCATGCTTCACATAATCATATTCATATGTATGTCATGCCAAGATATAACATAGTAAGCAATTCAGGTGAGAATAATTTCATATAAATATAACATGTTAGCCGGAACCTCTGTGGTAGTCTGTACGGCTGAATTCATAGTTCAAAAGTCAATCTAGCCGGAGTCACTACAATGACCTATACGGCATTATACTGCACAAGAGTCGGAACCAAATGAAAAGGTATGTACGACAATAATGGATGTAATATAATTATGCTCAATACTACTCTCACATAATAGCTGGGCGATAAATCGCCAGTCACCTACGAGTAGGAACCATGGTAACGGTCTGTACGACAAGACTGTGCACCTAAATTGGATCCAATATGAGCATATGGTGCGGGAGGTGACATTATAAACAGGCCTGTGTCATATCTCTGGCTAAATCTTAATCACCCTAGGTGCAGTTTTATGAGCTCAACATTATTCAATCACATATCGCACCATTGATAATTCACATAACCAAACATAACTCACCTGAGCTTACCTGAGCGTCCACAACATCACAATTATATATAATGCATCATATACCAATTCATATACGAAATATAAATTCATATGCATGGCATTTAAGGCATACTTTCATTTAAACACATATTTCTAGGAAAATATCAAGTATATAAATATATACTGAAAACCAAAAGCCCACTCACTGGTATGTCGAAGGGTCATAGCCCCCGAGTCACCCTTGAACGCACTCATCCTCGGGATAAGTCTCACCTATATGCGAATTAGCTATAAAAACGTTATTTAAAGCACATAGGCAGAACTAGCTAATAACTTCTCATACAATGCTCAAATGGGGTGTTTGAATATACCAACGTGATCTACACAACTCCACGAACATCCATATTTTTAGAATAATTTTCCGACCACCCACGCACCGGCCAAGGCACGGCAATACGCGCCCTCACGTGCAGCCACGTGACAGGCATATTGACGGCGTCAGTCAACGCCTTTAAGTATAAATCGGGAATATTCCGTTAAGTCCTAACGGAATCCGTCCAAACTAACTAACGGCGTCGGAATATTCCGTCAGACTTGATGGAAGATTCCGTCGTCTCCTACCTCTGAACTCCGGCGACCGTTGTCGGCGCCGGAAAACTGGAAAATTTTTAAACCGTGATATCTCGGCCATCTTTGCACCATTTTTCACGATCTTTATACCAAAATGAAGTGCATGAAGAATAGAACAAGTTTATACCTCTTTCAAGCCTAAAAAACCACGAGATCTCGTCGGGAAAATTCGAGAAAAACCAGCCAAGGTTGAAACTCACTATCCCGACGTCCAAAACACTCCAACGATACACCCCGAGCTTCGTGACAACCTTCTAAAGCTCCCTATGAGCTTGAAATCCCCTAAAAAACTCACAATAATTAGTGCATGAACAGTACTTCATTCGGGGTTTGAGTTTTCAGGTGATTTTGAAGGTGTTCTTACCTGAAAATGGTACCTTTGAACTCGTATGGTCCTCACAAACACAATGGTGTGCTTCGCACCCTCGATCTGTCAAGTTTCAATGGGTTTTGGGTGTCGTCCGTACGAAGAAGGAGGAGAGAGAGAGAGCACGGGAGAGAAGAGAGAGAAGGAGGTTTGTGTGTGTGTGTGTCCCACGTGGTCACCAACCAACCAAGAACATGACATCCAAGTACCAAAATATGTCACACACACATACACTACAATTTCAACATCTAAGGATAAAACTGTCCTTTCACATCCTCGAGAATAAAATAATACATATCTTCAGGACGGGCTGTGACAAGTGGCGGAGCCAGAATTCTGAATGAGGAAGGGCCTTTCACAAATATGTATATATATATATATATAAATATATGAGTGTGTGTAAAAAGTTGAATTCATAACATGTTGACATATGCAATTTGTGTAATCCTCACAAAACTGAAAAAATTCTCTTAAATTCAATACTAAGAAGAAAAAAATGTAAAAACCCAGACAACCAAGTAAGAAGTAGGTTGTGGAAGGCTAAAGAAAATACAAAGAAGTAGAAAAAGAAGGAAAAGGGGAGAGGTCTGTAAATAAAGAAGGTGGGTTGCTTTAGAAAATTATAGGATGTATATTACTGTTAGGTGAGAGAATCGAACTAGAAGTGGGGTTGTTTTTTCCATTTAAAATTGCACATCTCTTTTAAAACTCCCCTGCCAAACTTATCGTTTCATTAGACAGCCGAAAGGATTTAAAATCAAAACAGCTTAACGACGTCGTTTGCTTCATCTTCTTCCATGAGGTTCACACCTCAAATGAAGTCAGGATGGGCCAGGGACTACCCTAGTCCCTTGGTGGCTCCGCCCCTGGCTGTGACATTTATGCTTAATTTTTCTCACCAAATTTGTTTTTTCAGATTTTCTTTTTTGAAAACATGATCTATTAGAGGATACAGGAAGATGAACGGTTCGGATCATTGATATTATGTTCAGAGTTTTACCGTTAGTGAAAATATTGCTTGGTGTTTATAAAGTCTCTACAAACTATATAACATCGACTCATATTTCAATTAACCGTAAATATCAGGACATGATATCAAAGATCCGAACCGTTCATCTTCCTACATCCCCCAGAAGATCATGTTTTCAAAAAAGAAAATTTAAAAAATGAAATTCAATATAAAGAATAAAGCCTAAATGACAATCGACGGTTAAATACAAATTTAAGGTTTATGGATTATAGTGTTGGATTTCGAAGTTGACCCCTTCACAAAAGTTGTAAAGCTTGTCACTACGAGTGATTGAGTGTATATATATATATATATATATATATATTTTTACATTTCTTACACTTCTACAATAATTATTATTAATTTTATTACTTTTACACTCAAATAAAAAACATTATTCATGACGGTTTAGAGGGTTTTAAATGACACGCCCTGACCCTGATATTCCCCGAATACCAGGATAGACACGTGCTGGCCGACACCCGAGGGTGATGAAAGCCATTAATTGATACAAAAACTAAGAATAAGAAATAAATAAGGGTTATGAATTTAAAATACAATGAGTTACTAATTTAGGAACGTGTTCAGAGCATACAACTAACTAGAGCTCTAAAAGAATTAATATAAAATTGAATAAATAAAAGGATGTGGGTCCTACACCGAGAGGACTCGAATATGCCAATGCGAAAGCGTTGACGTCGGGATCGTATGCCTCGATTCTAAATCCTGAAAGGGGGCGCAAAACAAGGGTGAGTGGACCAAGTTTATATACATACATAATACGAAAACAATTATAAACATACTAACCCCCAAGTTTATATATAATGAAAACTACTAGCATAATAAATGATAGGTTTTCTGAACTCTAGCATGCCATAAAACATCTCAACAGGTAAAATGCAGAAAAACATCATATAAATCATCGCGTGAATTGTCTCGTAAGTGCGGTGTACTGCTAGTAAGATCATTGAAATAATTATAACTCCCGACCCTATGCCAGCACCGTGGTCTCTGCGCCCGTAGCCAGAGATTACCAACTTCCGGCCCAATGCCTGCTCCGTGTCCCTCTGCCCGTAGCTAGGGATTATTTCTCCCGGCCTATTTGCCAACACCAGATCCTTACCCCAGGCGGCATAGTGTCCACTAGGTACGCACAAATAGTTACGCCTCTCATAAATAACCACTTCATAGTATAAAGTCATCCATTGTCTATACTATAAAGAGGGGTTTCGAAAACATGTTCTAGCATCCTATCGTCATTCATCAGATAGTCTACCAGTTCATGGTTTTTATATAAAATACGATATATTAAAATATAGCTCAATATAGGCCAACAATTAATTCCTCACCAAAAACACGAGACGAAAATCAACAATTTCAATAAACATGCTTAACATAAAATCAAATCATAAACTCGTAAGGCATGCTATTCATTTATGCAATTGAACTATAAAATCATGTAATTTTAGAAGGGGTCCACTCATAGTACTCCGTAGCAGTAGAGTTGTGCGGATAAGGATTACGAATTCCCTCACTAGCAACTTCACCTAAGCACAAAAATGTAATAAATAAATAAAAGGATTTTCTAAAAGATTTGGGCTTGAACTAAATAAAATAAAGGATTTGGGTTGGATGGGTTAGGGTCTAATGGGTTAAAAGGGTTTAGGGTGAAGAAGGGTGGTTTAGGCTTAAGCCCAAACCCATACACACTACACAAACATACACACATGCACAACATGTATATGCATGCACGACATGCACACACACACACGTAGCCCACATACACATACACACACACACTCACGCACTGCACAGCCCAAAGGCCTCACACACAGGGCCGGGCCTCAAACCCTTAGTAAATAATAAAGGCCCAAGACTTTGTGGCCTTTAAAAAAAATAATAGGAATTAAAATTAAGAAATGGGCTGGGTTTTGTCTACGGGCCCAAAGCCCGTGGGTGTCTTAAGCGGCCTGAAGGGCCGGCGTGCTGATCGGAGGAGAAAGCCGGAGCTGTTACAGCTCCGGCCGTCGGTTTTCTAGCAAACCAGGGTTCAACCTATACACCAAAATGAAGAGGGAAGAGAGTATAGTATTTCCATACCCTTTCTTCGCCGTGAAACGGCCGTGAGTGCTCTGAAAAACCCTTGAAGGTAACGGGTTCGTTGGAAAATATGGGTTTGGCACACCCGAGCCGATTTCCTTCAAAAACCTTGTAAAAACGACAATTTAAAGCTTAATATATCTCAACCACGCAACAACAAAAGACGAATTTGAGGTAATCCGAAGCTTACCTAACTGGAAAACCAAGGGAACCGTCGGAGAGTTCTTGGGTTCCATAGTCTCAGCCGCGCAGAGAGAGAAAGGGAGAGAAAGACGAGGTTTGATGATTATTATTGTCTTCCTCGTGCAGGTAAGCAATTATGTGTGTGCATGTGTGTGTATGTGCGTCTCGGTGAAAGAGAGAAAGAAAAGAGAGAAGGGAGAGAAACAGAAACAGAAAGAAGAAGAAGAATGAGTCATGGGGGAGGGGAAACAGAGAGAGAGATGATGTTGGTTGGGGTGCTGCCACGTAGCAACTCAATTGGGTAAAAGAGAAATGGACTAAATCGACACACCCCATCCCGAAGGAGGGCATGCTGGCCGTCACGTGAGAGTGACGTAACCATTTACACAGTTCGGAAGCTTTAAAAAAAATTACAATTACTAAGATGACCCACCCGAGGGTGAGTCCTACTTTTGTGCATTCTGTCAGAACACCGTTGGATTCCTCGTGGCCACCAAAGCTCTGCTATTTAGGACCTGGAGGGGCGCAAAACAAAATTGAGTGGGTCAGTAAAACAAAGTTTCTCGAAAACTTTTCATTTAAAACATTTCTAACCCCTCACTGTAAAACCTGTATACTTTCCCAGAAAATAGTATATATAAAACCATATGAAATCTCAAAACTCAAATCCCAAGTCTTTAACATTTTTTAAGAAAAATATGCCATGCCATGAATCAAAATATAAATCAGGTGAAATAAGGAGTCAATCGGAGACCCTGCAGTTGGTCCTATACGATTAATTCTATAGCTCAATATCCCACTCAGCCGGAGTCACCACAGTGACCTATACGGCCCTACTCTGCACATCACTCGGAACTACGTAAGGTAGTCTGTACGATGAAAGGTGTAAAATATGCTCTAGTGCTTCTCTCATCAATCATCAGCGCGCATAACTAAGGTCACCCACTAGTCGGAATCACATCTAATGATCTGTACGACTAGCATGTCGGAACCCTCACATGGTCTGTACGACATCCACCTACTTGGATCCAAGACGAGCGTGCGGTGTGGTGAATAATATAAGCACTAACACCTAGGGTGCAGGTTATGAGCTTAAACGTCTCAACATCAAACAATTCAATGCATAATGAACTCACCTGACTTACCTGTGCCTCCACAGCACCATGCACATGTATGCATCATATATCAATCATATAATTCATATAACAATTCATATTTTCATCAAATAATTCTATGCATGGCATTTGAAAAAAACATAATTTCAAATAAATGCATTTTCTGGGAAAAACAATAGTATATAGGTAATACGAAAACAAAACTGCCCACTCACCTGGAGTTCGCCCCACAACTCCTCAGCACAACACATCAAAGCGTCAAGATGATCGGTGCCTAGAACCATAATCAAATCCAATCTCAGAATCATATCGATAGAATATATAACTTATATAAAACACGTCACTACGCAATTCGATCCGGAAGATCTGCAACTCTGATTTCCAATCCATAACTTCCAGGGGTACACAATATAACTCTAGAACAACATCCTAAAATTTCATTACCATCCAACGGTCGGATCTCCGTCAATTTCTAAAACCAAGTGACGGTTAACATTCTATTTATGAACTTACAACTCCAATTCCGGAAGATCCGTAAATCGGATTCCCAATCCGTAAGTTCCTATAATCCTCAAACATTACGTATTACAACATATCAAAGTTTGGTGACGATCCAACGGTCGGATCGTCAATTCACATTTTCAACTAACCACGAATCGTAACGAACTTAGGTTCAATTATTCAATTTACGTCCCTCGATTATCAAAACTGAACCTAGAACCTTAAACGCATGCTAATAATGACATTGGCGGGCCATTGGCCACGCGCCGCCGCGTGGGCCGCCGCGGGTGGCAGTTGGCCGCCCCGGCTCGCCGGAAAATTCAACTATTTCCAAAAATTACCAAAATTTTCAGATTTGAAGATCTCAATGAGTAGAGTAACTTTCATACCTGTGGCCAAGGCCAATTCGGCCTGGAAGTGCTTCAATTTCACCAAAACCGTGAAGAACCCTAGAATTGGGTGTTTCCAATTCGACCTTCAAACTTGTTCCAACGCCTCAACTACCTCTTGGGATTTGTTCTAGGTCCTAAAGGAATGCTAATGGTGTTAGTAATTGAAAGAAAACATTTCAAAATTTGAAGAATTTAGACAAAAAAAGTCGCGGCACCCGTAGGGGTGTTCTTCGCGAAATCACCACGAAATTCAATGATTCTTGGGGTGAAACGTGAAGAGGGAAGGTCTAGATGTTGATTGGGAGTGGTACCTTGATTCAATTCGTCGGAAAATTGGTGGAATTTCGACGGAAATGTGTAGAAAACCCGACGGGTCGCGCGCGGGTCACGGGTTCCCCAACCCGTTTCTCTCTTCTCTCCTCCGCTTCTCGCCCTCTCTCCTTTCCTCCTTCCCTTCCTCTGGTTGGTCAGATTCTTCCTCTCTCTTTTCCCCATTTGGCTTCTCCTTCTTCTTCTCCGATTGGGCAGCTTTGCCCAATCTCCATTTTTCTGTTTCTTCCTCTTCTTCTCACGCACACACACACACAAAACCTTATTTCTCTCATCCCAACCATCCATTTCAATTCTTCATTAAATCTGGGCCGTCCATTTTCATAAAAGAAAATTCCAGATTTTATTAAAATTATAATTCCTAAAATGCCCAATTTTCAAACGTTAATAACTTCTTCGATATAACTCCAAATCACGAACCGTCTGCGCCCAAGCGTCCGTAACGACGAGTACTACGAGGATATGTTAAGAAAAAAAATCTTAGATGGTACGACATGATGATTAACCTCAAATAATGCACGTGCCTCAAAGGGTATTTTTGTAAAATCCTTTATTAAAACTTTAAAAATTCTTAAAATTAGGGACGGGCTGTCACAATCTACCCACCTTAAAGAAATTTCGTCCTCGAAATTTACACAATCTTTACAATCCATCAATATCCATAAAACAGCCCGAAACACATCTATCCCATTCGATTCTCTGACTTCCAAGTAGCTTCTTCCACTGAAAGATTCCTCCATAAACTTTCACCAACTCATTGTCTTATTTCTCAGTACATCATCTTTCCAATACAAGATAGGCACTGGCTCCTCATCATACGTCAAATCCGGATTGACTTCCAAAGGTTAAGGAAGTATCACATGTGAGTGATCTGAGATGTAATGTCGAAGTATCGAAACATGAAACACATCGTGCCCCTTTCGACAACTCTGGAGGCAACTCAAGCCTGTAAGTAACTTCACCGACTCTTTCGATGGTCACCTAAGGTCCGATGTACCTAGGACTTAACTTACCTTTCTTCCCGAACCGAAACCCATCTTTCCAAGGTTAAAGTTTCAGAAATATTCGATCACATATATTAAACACCCGATCAGTGGCATGTCTATCGACAGGGCTCTTCTGTCAATCTTGGGCCACCTTCATAATAGTTTTAATCACTTGAATATTCTGAGTAGTCTCCTCTACTATCTCAGGGTCCACTAATGTCTTTCACCAACTTTAGACCAGCACAAAAGTATACGACAAGTTTTCCCATATAGTGCCTCAAACGGTGTCATACCCATGCTCGAACGAAAGCTACTGTTGTAGGTACATTCCATCAAATCCAACTTAGCTTGTCAATCATCACCAAACTGACGTACCTAAGCTCTCAGCATTTCCTCTAAAGTCCAAATGGTTCACTCTGACTGATCCTTTGTTTGAGGATGATAAGCTGTGCTGACTTAGTAAGTCGATCAATAATTATCCAACGCCATGACATCCGTTCCGTGTACGACGAAACTGGTACACAAAATCCATAGTGATATTTCCCTATTCCCACTGTGGAACGAAAAGTGGCTGCATCAATCCAAAAAGACTTCTTTCTTTCTGCTTTGACTTGCTGACGACTGATACACCTATTCACAAATTTAACAATTTCCCTTTTTATATCTGGCCAATAAAAATGGTCGAATGGTATGATACATTTTAGTACCTCCAGGATGCATTGCATAAGTTGAACAGTATGCTTCGTCCAAAATTACTCTCTTTAATTCCATAAGTACATACATCATGTTCTCTTGCATAAGTATGCCTCTGATTCTCTAACTATAAGGTCTTTCTTTTTCCCGTTGTTCCTTGCTTTAAACAAATTCTTGAATTTCTTCGTCAAACGCTTGAGTCTCGAGTACGACCTACCAAATAGGCCTAACTTGAAAATTAGCAAGTACGTTTTCTTTTCGATCTTCCATTCCCAACTTTACTCCAGTAGATCTCAATTCCACAAGAATATGGACATGGCAATCGTACCAAGCATTAATTCCCACCAGGGTCTTCATACTAAGAGTATTGGCCACAACATTTGCACGATCACCCTGGTCGTGCAATCATAATCACTAGGCAACACAATCCACCTTCGTTGCCTAAGATTAAGATACCTCTGAATAAACAGATATTGGATACTCTTTTGATTCACAAAAATCTTACACTTTTCTCCACAAAGGTAATGTCTCCAAATCTTCCAAGTGAAGATGATAGTTGCTAATTCTAAATCATGAGTAGGGTAATTCATCTCATGAGGTTTCAATTGTCGTGAAGTGTAGTAATCACCTTACCATGTCGCATCAACACACATCCTAAACCATTCAAGGATGCATCACTGCAAACCTCATAATTACCGTTATCATCTGGGGGTGCTAAAACAGGCGTATGAGTGAGATAATACTTCAGTTGCTGAAACTTTGCTCACAATTTCCATCCCACTCAAACCTAACCTCATTTCTAGTCGATCCCGTCAATAGCAAAGCAATGACTGAAAAATCCTTTACAAACGTCTATAGTAGCCTGCTAGACCAAGAAAACTCAGTACCTTAGTGACGGTTCGAGGTTGTTTCCAATTCTCCCAAGTTGTCACTCATTGAGGATCTACTTGAATACCTTGTGTAGATATCACAAGTCCCAAAAATCCCACTTGATTCGCCCAAAATTGACATTTGTCAAACTTTGCATACTACCAATGTTCCCTCAAACATTGCAACACCAACTCGAAACGACTAGCATGCTTTACTTTCACTTAAGAGTATATCAGACTTCAACTCTTTCCTTGAAATCACATAGGTACCTCTAAGCTGATCAAACAATCATCAATGCGCGGCACTGGATAATGGTTCCTACTCGTTACCCGATTCAATTACCTAATATCCATACATATTCTTAAGGTCTCGACTTTCTTCCTTATAAACAAAGCTGGGGTTTTCCAAAGTAACGGACTAGGTGGATTGAAACCTTTATCAACCAATTCCTGTAATTGAATTTTCAATTCCTTTAACTCTGTAGGAACCAATCTATAGCATAAAGTCTGTACTTGGAGACAATTCAATAGTGAACACCACATCTCTGACTGATGGCAATCCATGTAAATCATTCCGGAAACACATTAGGAAAATGTCTATCACTCGTACGTCATCCACAATACTAGGAGTACGATCCTGCAACACCACCTGAGCTAGGTATCCTTGGCAACCTTTTGAGAATAATCTCTTTGCTCTCACAACAGAAATAACGGCATGCCTCACTTCACTTTGCTCAATCACAAAAGTAACATTTGATAATCCAAGACAATGGAAAGTAACCGATTTCCCGTAGCAAACCATATTGGCACGATTAATGTAACCAATCTATGCCTAAAATCACATCAAAATCCACAATGTCTAGCGGGATACGAATCGCTGGCATAACTACTTCTTCCACCATCACTGGACACCCTGAATAATCATAACCGACATAGAATGACTTACTTGTTTACTTGCTTAACGAATCCAACAAATAAGTTATGGATATTACGGTCTGCAGCCCGCAATAACGATAACTCACTGTCGTCTCGATAAGTAAGCAACAATTCTTAAGGGTGTAATATTATCATCTTACTCCTCACGGAGAAAATACACACATACGCCTCGATCGTGCTCCAACATTACTCTCTTTGGCAACATCGTCCAAAACATCAAATTTCCGCATCATGACCAATGAACTCTGGCAAAGTGACCAAAATATCTAACGTATCCATAATCAAGTCCGAATGATTCAAAGCATCTTGCAGCTCTAGGTTCCATTTGTCCACATGTAAAGCATCCTCTGCTTTCTCGCCTACACTCTCCAAAGTGTATGTTATTGCACTTACGGCACAAAGGTACATTCTTCTATCAGAGTCACCTCGCCTCTGTAATCTAGGATCTCCAGTAAATCTACCACCTCGCCTCTGACCAATGGTACAAAAATCTCTGCTGGCAGAACTAGAATTCACTCCATTCTTTTGAAGTTCTAAGTCTTGCGAGGTTCTTCAGACACATGACCTTTACCTTGGTCATCTTTCCTTTGATTTTCATTCTTTTCCTTGTCTCAAATTATAAACTCTTGTTTCTTACTGTTCATATATGCCGGAGGAATAAACCTTTTCTTAAACAACTCTTTAAACAATTCTCATTCAGCTGTTTCCTCCGGTGACATCGTATAAGATTCCTATCTCCACCAGGATGCAATTTCAATACTCAAAAACCGGTAATCATCTCGACCTACCTTTCAAAAGAAAGGTTTCCCTTAACTTGCAGAATCTGAAACGCCTTTTCCAAATGATTAAGCATCGATCTGATCCCTCCGGTCTTTCATTTCCATAAAGTGATTCAAATTTAACTTATACACAGTCTCAAGAGGAAACCTTTGGGTAATAGACTGAATCACGTTAGCAATAGCTTCCCCTAACTGAGCTATATCAGGGAAATTAGGCTTATCTGAATGAAGTGGCTATCTACGAGGCGGTAAAGTTCTGACAGAAGACACTAGGAAATTCTCAAGATGTCCAGGACTGCAACCTAGGCTCTGATACCAACTGACACACCCCGTCCCGAAGGAGGGCATGCTGGCCGTCACGTGAGAGTGACGTAACCATTTACACAGTTCGGAAGCTTTAAAAAAAATTACAATTACTAAGATGACCCACCCGAGGGTGAGTCCTACTTTTGTGCATTCTGTCAGAACACCGTTGGATTCCTCGTGGCCACCAAAGCTCTGCTATTTAGGACCTGGAGGGGCGCAAAACAAAATTGAGTGGGTCAGTAAAACAAAGTTTCTCGAAAACTTTTCATTTAAAACATTTCTAACCCCTCACCGTAAAACCTGTATACTTTCCCAGAAAATAGTATATATAAATGAAGGAAATTTTGTGAAAAACATGTTCATTTGAGCAACATCAATAGCATGCAATTAACAAATTAAAGGCGGAATCATGCTTACATGCACTCAAAACAAAACATCAACCATGAAATTCAAAGCCTAGTAGATTGGTGAACCTTGACTCAACTTAAATCAACATTTGTTAGTTGAGAAATATTTACCTTTGTAGATTCCTCTTTGCATATGCAAAGGATAATCACCCAAGAGATAGGGCCTTCATTCCTTGCTTCTTAGCTCCATGGATTTGGTTGAAAGAATTAGATTCTCCAAGTTTCCAAAATAGAGAACCTCTAAAGATTCTACACCAAGGTTAGATTGAAGAAGAAATGAGTGACCTTGGAGTAGTAGGATTGCTAGATTCACCCTCCAAGGTGGTTGGCCTCTTAGAGAGAAAATGAAGAAACAAGTTCTCACCAATTTTCTCTAAAACAAACCCTTAATTGAATTTTGGCTATAAAGTCCTTTATATAGTCCCTTCAAATAAGTGACCTAAAGAACCAAAAGCCCATTCTCTCTAACATGGGTTTATTGGGCTAATTGGGCCTTTGTGAATCATTATTCATTAAGTTGTCATACAACTTAAGTCAATGGGCTTTGACGTTCGAAGACCATTGGGCCTTAAGGTCCAAAACTATCCCGAGGTCTTTAACGAACTTATTCGTTTGATTAATTAACATATTAATTAATCCTTGCCATAAATAATTTAAACCATTTTAATTATTCTTACTCATCTCCATTGTTTCTTCAATCTCCACCTTACACGGTGTACGATCCATTAGGTTCCTTTTAGCGAGGCAGTGGGCGATTAAAACCATTTTACATCGATTGTGAATTTGAAACTTACTTTCAATTCTCCCTTTAGTGATTACACACGTTTAGGGCTTCCACAAACCATGAGTGACACCTAGCAGCATATCATGGTTACCCAAGCTAATCAGAAGAGGTAGAGAACCTATTCAGTTTAGGATTACAAATGCAATACGGTCTTTCTCTAATCTAATACTCTTGACCACATTGTTTGGTTTGATAGTTTATTTATTCATGTCTACTATCCAATGTGATTCGTTTGCTTATATGATTACCTTGAATGTGATTTGGAACGCATTCCCTAATCTCATTCATACTCTGGCCAGATATTTTAATCATATCATAGAGTATTCTCCCTCAAACCATTTGAAGGTTAGAGATCCCTTGTTGCACATTCACTTGTCTCCATAACTAAGTGGCTTAACCCCAATGATGTCGTGGACACCCCGATGGGGTGACTTTGACATAATCAAAGATCAAGGACTTAACCACAAGACAACTGTGATGCCTCAGGTCAAAAGACTAATTTGCATTATCCCAACCATGAGTTCTCATGTGACATGAGTATGAGAACTCCTCGTTGATCGTGTTCAGTGAACTCATTCTCTATTGAGCACCTACGTACTTGTCTTGATGTCACACACACCAATGACTCGAGACTAGTCACTCTCCCTGAGAGAAGGCACAGTACGTACTAATCTTATCGGACTGTCAATGCCCAATTGGCAATCCTATGATCAGGAACGTTTAGGATGTGTCTACGAAAGAATGGTCTCATGAATCTAACTTCATTAGATTGCATTCTCCCAATCACATATTCCTTGGACTTTATCGTTTAAGCATATAACATTTATATGAGACGGCTCAAACAATAATGTTTGCCCTTTATATGTAGACTAGATTAGTTTAACATGTGAAATGTCCGTAAAGTATCATCATATGATTGGCTTTAGGGCACATTTCCAACAATAAAACCATAAGAAATCTCAAAACTCAAATCCCAAGTCTTTAACATTTTCATTTTTTAAGAAAAATATGTCATGCCATGAATCAAAATATAAATCAGGTGAAATAAGGAATCAATCGGAGACCCTGCAGTTGGTCCTATACGATTAATTCTATAGCTCAATATCCCACTCAGCAGGAGTCACCACAGTGACCTATACGGCCCTACTCTACACATCACTCGGAACTACGTAAGGTAGTCTGTACGATGAAAGGTGTAAAATACGCTCTAGTGCTTCTCTCATCAATCATCAGCGCGCATAACTAAAGTCACCCACTAGTCGGAATCACATCTAATGATCTGTACGACTAGCATGTCGGAACCCTCACATGGTCTGTACGACATCTACCTACTTGGATCCAAGACGAGCGTGCGGTGTGGTGAATAATATAAGCACTAACACCTAGGGTGTAGGTTATGAGCTTAAACGTCTCAACATCAAACAATTCAATGCATAATGAACTCACCTGACTTACCTGTGCCTCCACAGCACCATGCACATGTATGCATCATATATCAATCATATAATTCATATAACAATTCATATTTTCATCAAATAATTCTATGCATGGCATTTGAAAAAAACATAATTTCAAATAAATGCATTTTCTGGGAAAAACAATAGTATATAGGTAATACGAAAACAAAACTGCCCACTCACCTGGAGTTCGCCCTACAACTCCCCAGCACAACACATCAAAGCGTCAAGATGATCGGTGCCTAGAACCATAATCAAATCCAATCTCAGAATCATATCGATAGAATATATAACTTATATAAAACACGTCACTACGCAATTCGATCCGGAAGATCTGCAACTCTGATTTCCAATCCATAACTTCCAGGGGTCCACAATATAACTCTAGAACAACATCCTAAAATTTCATTACCATCCAACGGTCGGATCTCCGTCAATTTCTAAAACCAAGTGACGGTTAACATTCTATTTATGAACTTACAACTCCAATTCCGGAAGATCCGTAAATCGGATTCCCAATCCGTAAGTTCCTATAATCCTCAAACATTACGTATTACAACATATCAAAGTTTGGTGACGATCCAACGGTCGGATCGTCAATTCACATTTTCAACTAACCACGAATCGTAACGAACTTAGGTTCAATTATTCAATTTACGTCCCTCGATTATCAAAACTGAACCTGGAACCTTAAACGCATGCTAATAATGACATTGGCGGGCCATTGGCCACGCGCCGCCGCGGGTGGCGGTTGGCCGCCCCGGCTCGCCGGAAAATTCAACTATTTCCAAAAATTACCAAAATTTGCAGATTTGAAGATCTCAATGAGTAGAGTAACTTTCATACCTGTGGCCAAGGCCAATTCGGCCTGGAAGTGCTTCAATTTCACCAAAACCGTGAAGAACCCTAGAATTGGGTGTTTCCAATTCGACCTTCAAACTTGTTCCAACGCCTCAACTACCTCTTGGGCTTTGTTCTAGGTCCTAAAGGAATGCTAATGGTGTTAGTAATTGAAAGAAAACATTTCAAAATTTGAAGAATTTAGACAAAAAAAGTCGCGGCACCCGTAGGGGTGTTCTTCGCGAAATCACCACGAAATTCAATGATTCTTGGGGTGAAACGTGAAGTGGGAAGGTCTAGATGTTGATTGGGAGTGGTACCTTGATTCAATTCGTCGGAAAATTGGTGGAATTTCGACGGAAATGTGTAGAAAACCCGACGGGTCGCGCGCGGGTCACGGGTTCCCCAACCCGTTTCTCTCTTCTCTCCTCCGCTTCTCGCCCTCTCTCCTTTCCTCCTTCCCTTCCTCTGGTTGGTCAGATTCTTCCTCTCTCTTCTCCCCATTTGGCTTCTCCTTCTTCTTCTCCGATTGGGCAGCTTTGCCCAATCTCTATTTTTCTGTTTCTTCCTCTTCTTCTCACGCACACACACACACACAAAACCTTATTTCTCTCATCCCAACCATCCATTTCAATTCTTCATTAAATCTGGGCCGTCCATTTTCATAAAAGAAAATTCCAGATTTTATTAAAATTATAATTCCTAAAATGCCCAATTTTCAAACGTTAATAACTTCTTCGATATAACTCCAAATCACGAACCGTCTGCGCCCATGCGTCCGTAACGACGAGTACTATGAGGATATGTTAAGAAAACAAATCTTAGATGGTACGACATGATGATTAACCTCAAATAATGCACGTGCCTCAAAGGGCATTTTTGTAAAATCCTTTATTAAAACTTAGGGCATTTTTGTAAAATCCTTTATTAGGGACGGGCTGTCACAAAATTGATAATTTCCTAAACCTTTTGGAGAATAACAAAATTATACATATAATTGGGGGTTGGGGTGTTCCATTAAAAATCTAAATGATAATTTAAGTGTAACCATTGTTTACACGTGGAGGAATGATGAATCACGAGTGTTTATATATTCTTTCACATTTTTCATACTTGTAGGGATGTCTTATTGCCTATACTAATATTATACTAGTTGATTTTAATTTTGGACAACATGTTAAGTAAAATTTATCCTATTAATGATAATAAGAAACTCTCAAAATAAAAATAAATAAATGAATAAAACTTAATTTTTTAAACTTATATAGAATAATAATACAAAAAAAAAATATTTAATATATAATATACCAATATATACAACATGGCTATTGTATTTTATAATAAATTTTTTAGTAATTAAACTTTAAAATTATAATTTATTTTTCTTAACGGGTCGAAACGGGTTACCCACATGTTACCCGCGTGTATACCCGTTAAGAACCTGTTATTAACGGGTTCTTAACGGGTCACCCGATAATGACCCGAAACCCGTTATTTTCGTGTCATGTAAGAAACTGCCAGGTCTACTTTTGATCGCATATATCAATACTTCTCAGTTGTTGATGCATAATGGCAACCCATATTCAGTACGGCTTAAAAGTACACTTGGTTTCATCTTTCATGAAAGACTTCGAGTTACTCAAGCGCTTGGCGACTAAAGCATTTATTTACGGGCAGCAGGAGTTCCATGCATATAATATGGTAGGTTTTTCTCTTGCATGACGTTATATTTTTAATTAGAGAAATTCATATTTCAATATATTTGTTTTATGTAAGTTGCTTTCATCCTTGAGGGATACACATATCATGCTGATATTTTACAGTTTCTTGTTAATGTTGAGTTACAAAGAAAAATGATGGGGAGTGATTTGTGCTACGCACTATTATTTTTCCCTTTCTATACATTTGTTTAATAGTGACCCTTAATTTATTTTTTTTCTGATTTATTCAATTCAATGATTAAAGAAGAAGAAAAATGTGCATGAAGTAAGAAAACAAATGTTAGCACACACATTTACCAAAATGCCAAAATAAAAAAAAATTCTCTCATGCATTACAAGTGAAACCAATGGAGGCCAAAATCATGGCGCTAATGTAGGAGCGATTTCATTCCAAAGAGGGCATCATGTGATACCTCTAAGAGCAAGTTCACCCTACTAAGGCAATAATTGCCCTATCAATTGGGCAAAGGCAATTATTGCCTTAGTGAATAGAAATTATTCGAGTGCATCTCTACCTGTATAAATAAATTGCCCAAGCAATTAGTATTAAAAAATATTTTAAAAATTAATAAAAAAATTAACAAAAGATAATAATATTTTTATTTCTATAAACATCTTACTCTCTCTTGAAACTTATTTTTCCTCCCCACCTTTCTCTTTTTCTCCGTCTCATCCCTCCCCTCTATCTCATTTTCTCCCTCAAGTTTCCAACTGCACTTGAGTAGACAAAAACTCCACTTGAAAAACCCAGCTTTGACTAGAGTTTAAACCTTATTGGGGTGCAAATTTTGGGCATCAGACCGAGCAGAGAGCTCGGATCGGAGCGTGTCGAAGGGTACAAAGGTCTAAAGATCGGAGATTCACGACTCAATGTCAAACTCAGGCGAGAGGAAGAATGTGGGCTTGAACCATAGAGGGTGGGAGTCAAGCCTAGGCGGGAAGAGAAGCGAGGTGAAGCCCATCGATGACAAGAACGAGGGTGAGGCTCTTATTTGTCGACATCACCGATATGTGCAAGGCTCCGATTCGATCTGCCATTGGCGACGAGAATGAGGTTGGTCACATGTTGACGTCAAATAGACCTCGGGCGCACACACGGGCTATCCCTGCCCAATTGCTCAGTTGAGTTGTGTTGGGCTCATGAGTAGCCCGACTAATTAGGCTGGGATGGAGAGGTTTATATAGTTTTTGGGGATCAATTGCCCAAGCAATTGGGATGTGGTGGACTTGCTCTAACGGCATGCTTACATAAAGGTAATCAGAATCAAAACGTAGAATTAAATTTTGTTTACAGAATACTCTAGTGTTTACTAAATATTGTGGAATAAAAAAATTGGTGGGACCCACGTGAATTTTGGAATCCAACTACAAAATTTCGAGGAAGTGAATTTCATACAATTTGGTGGTACTTGAATTCTGGGTTGTTGAGAGCTTCAGAATGGAACTTTCCACCCCATTATATCCTCATCATTTCTAAAATTCCAAGATTGCCCCTTTGCATTAACCCAACACCACCGCCGCTGTAACACCCTGAATATTTTAGAAATGATGTGGATATTCATTTTATTGTTTATGTGGAGGAAAATAAAAAATAGATCGATTTATGGTTATGAAACTTGAATGGGGAAAATTTGAAATTCCACTTCCAGATTTTATTATTATTATTTATGTCGTATAATTTTCCGTTAAGTGAGGAATGACGAAAATACCCCTATTTGGTTAACGTAATTATATGAGGACGTATTTTATCCTCATATATTTTTTTGTATTTTTTTGATATATTTGAATAGAGGACGACCTTACGAGCGCGTAGATGCAAACAGATCTTAATTTCGAGTTAGAACGAAGAAGTTATGAGCCTCAGAAGTAGTGAGACCGTTTAGACATGTGGACTTACTATTGGTAGTAAGTTTCCAAATCCTAACTGCCTAAATTAGCAGGTTTCCATTTCTGGAAACTGGGTTCAGAGGCCCAAATAACCCAGAAAACCCACCCCATTTGACCCCCGCGACCTCCCATTTTCCGGTGGAATTTTTCGACGCCACTACCTCCATCTTGAAGCTCTCATTCCCCTCTACAAAATCCAACAAGAGCCATCTTGATTAACCACCGTACGTGGCGGTGCAAGGCCACAAACACCGACGAAAATCAACAATTCTCCGGCCACCCTTTTCATTTTTCCAACGAATCGGCAAAGCGATGGCAAACACCACTACTTGGGTTTTGTAGCCCATCATCCCAGGAGTAAATCCCGACCAGCTTTGACCCTGTTGGACCACCGTAGGCGACGAATTGACACCAGGAAGCTTTAGTCACCTGCCGGCTTTATCGACCAAATTGACCTTCTTCCGTCCACTTTTGAACTTCGTGGTAGGTATAAAACTTGTTCTTCTTGTTGAGCTCTATCTTCTTGTAAAATTTGGTAATTTTTGGAGTTCGTCGGAAAACTGGGTTTCCGTTCGCCGGAAACCGCCACTTGCGGCAGTGCGTGGCTAGTGGGTTGATGCTGCCTTTTTATTCAAATTTTGATATTCTAAATACGTAGTTAGTATCCAATTGATGTGTTTTGATTATTAAAACTAATGTTGGTTATTTCTGTTATTTGAATGATTTAGAAAATGGATTAACATTGAATTGTGAACTATGAATGGCTTGATCCATTTATAGGATACGTAGACAACCTTACGAGATGATTAGATGCAGCCATAAAATAACTCAAATTTATTATTGTACTTCATTTCTTTAAGGAAAGAAATTTATTATGCTTCATAGTGTAGAGATGACTTTGTTTTGGCCTATCACCGAATTTAGCTTCCAAATAAGATTTTGGATCGTTACAGCCGCTGCCCAATTTAATATGAAATTTAACCATAATAATAATAATAATAATAATAATAATAATAAAAATAAAAATAAAAGGGTAAATATCAGTTTACTACCCTCAAGTTTCGTGGTTTTCAACATTTAGTACATGAAGTTTTTTTCGTCCCAGAGTCATACCTAAAGTGTTAATTTTGGGATAGTCTTATACATCCGTTAGTCTGGTTGTTAAGTCTCCTATTAACTGATGACATGGCGCCCATGTGGACAATGACTGGGCGCCACATGTCATTAAAAAATATTAAAAAAGTTAATTAAAAAAAAACACACACACACACACACGTCTTCCCCCACCCTCCACCCCTCAATCCCACACACCCAGAACCCCTTCGTCTTCCCCCATCCTCCACCCCTCTATCCCTTCCACCCCCTCCACGGCTCCACCCCTCCATCCCTTCCACCCCTCCATCCCAATTCAAGAATAATTAATTTTGTAGCTCCAAAACCATAACAGAGAAATTGAATCAAAGACCCACTTTTACCAAAATTTGGATAATCCAAACAATGGAGGAAACGAATATGAGAATCATAATCTATCCATATATTTAAATTCCACACATTTAACCTCAAATCTAACAAATCTTATCCTCAACGATCAAAACACACTCGGAGGATGATAAATCAATTCAATCTTTGAAAAATACTCAATCGATCACAAATTTTCACCGAAAAAAGATTAAGATTTGATGCAATAACAACTTTAGATCCAAATATCATAGATTAATTAGGCATAATAAGAACAAAAGGGAAGGAGAGAGAGAGAGAGAGAGAGAAAGAGGGATATGAGAACGAGACCATCGTCGTCCTTGTCGAATAGGCTGAACGCCTCCTTGAACTCGGAGATCCGGTTGTCGGTGAACTGATCGGCCATCGTTGAGAATGTTTGGCTTTCGAGAAAATCACAGAGAAAGTGTCCAAAATGAAAAGGAAAATATGTTTGTGCATGTCTCGAATGTGGAAAAATATGAGAGACGGGTAGGCTTTATATATCCAAAGAAAGAGTGGTGTATGGGATGGAGAGGTGGAACTGTGGAGGGGGTGGAAGGCTGGGGGGGTGGGGAAGACGAAGGGGTTCTAGGTGTGTGGGATAGAGGGGTGGATGGTAGGGGAAGACGAAGGGTTCTGGGTATGTGTGTGTTTTTATTTTTTATTTTTTATAATTAATTATTTTAATTTTTTTAATGACACATGGCGCCTAGTCATTGTCCACATGGGCACTACATCATCAGTTAACGAGAGACTTAATAGCCATACTAACGGATGTATGAGACTGTCCCAAAATTAAAACTTTAGGTATGACTCTGTGACGAAAAAAACTTCATGTACTAAATGTTGAAAACCACGAAACTTGAGGGTAGTAAACTGATATTTACCCAAAATACAATAAAATTTTAGTGTGTCTAATATTTGGTGAATAGAGGCACGCAATTTTTTTTTCCATTAATTAGTATATAAAATTTAACCAAATATTACCTGACGGATATTTCAGTTGGTGGAAGATCTATTGACCGAGACTGATTCCAGACTTGAGCAATTGTAGACGGAGTTGGCACGCTCAAAGGGAAAAAGGTGAGCGCTTGAAAAAGGCTATTGTAAAAGATCGAGAATTAATGCACCTTTACTTCGCTGTCGTGACCCAGTCGCCCCGGCAACCACCATATAGTTTACGTTTTTTTAATTTAGTCTTGGTAATATAATAGCACGAACAATTCTATTTTAGTTGTAAATATCATTATTTTTATTTATTTATTATAATTATTTTTTTTAAATTTAGAATTAAATAAATAATTTAATATAAACTGTGTTTTTAACATATTTTTTAATTTAAAAAAATAGACCGACAGAAATTTTGTCGAGCAGAAGTTTAACAGAATTTCAAGTTTAGTTTTGTAGAGTTTGCCCGACGACTAGGCCGTAAGATCAAGCTCATTACATTTTTTAATTATGTGCTAGCCGATGAGATACTATTTTTTGAGTTGCTTCTATCGGGTTAATTCAACCAACGCATATTCGCCCGACAATCGCATTCATTGGTTTAACGTATATTTGGCCGACAAAATTTGTATTCGTAGTTTAAGGTTTCGGTCGTTAGGTTTTGACTGACTATTCTTTTTCAACGAACCTCCGACGGTTAAACTATGTAGAACTGAAGGTTTTAGCCGATAAAGTTCTTTCGTCTGGTTGTGTTTTTTTTTGGTAGTGTAGGGATTTTACTTTTTTACACATGTGATCGAATATCCTAGTGGATAGGATCTTGGTTTCTACCCATGCGTCCAGAATTTGAAACTCTCATTTCCGTAATAATAAGAATTTTTTTTAAATGGATATATATTTTTTCTAATTTTGAATTGTGTGAAATCTGACAAGATTGTTATTTTTTCATAATAAAATGTTTTATTTTTATTTTTAAATACCGGTACGTTTTAGATTAAAAAAATGACATTTTAAAAGTTATGGGTACATCTATAAAAAAAGTTGAACAGATTTCACTTCAAAAAAAGGGGCGTCTTATTAAGGATGGACACAGTTGAAGTACCCTTGCTTTAGTAAATATGAAATTATCAATTGGGCAAAATTATTGTCTGAAATTTGATGCCTGAAATTATCAACCCCTTTTGTTTCACAAGCTATGCCAAATTTGAATTAATGAACACTAGTAACCGGTTTCCTCAGTGATATAATCATCTGAAGCCCAAGTCGATAATTGGGAAGGACCGCTGGGAGAGCCCCTAAACTTGAGAAATCACACAAGGGAAAGTAAAAATTATTTGAGACGAAGATAAAAAAGCCGTCTATTTAGAGCAACATTGACTCGGGGTTCTCAATGTAGCCTTTGAAATTACTACTGTCATGCATGCTCAGATGTTGCGGAAGAAAACATGACATAATTTGAGGTGTGTTTCGGTTTTGGTGCGGCTTTCAAAAGCCAAAACCAAAACCAAACCATTTCCTGCAGTGCCGTTCGGTTTCAAAATCGCAAAATCGAACCGTTCGGTGTAGTCGGATCTGGTTCGTGTTTTCATTTTCGGTTCCAAGTACCGACCCCTACATCTTATATACAACAAAGTGATATATTTTTTTGAGGTATTCATCAATTCCCCTCCTGAACTTGTGACCATTGGCCAATTTCCCCCCTCAACTTTAATTTTAGCCAATTTCCCCCCTCAACTCTCATAATTAGTCAATTTCCCCCCTCAACTTTAATTTGGCCAATTTCCCCCCTCAACTCTCATAATTAGTCAATTTGCACCCTACTGTTAATTTTTTTTAATTTTCCATCTATTCTTTTTTTTTTCTTTCAATCTTTCTAATAACTTCCAACAAAGCACTCAAATTAACATAAACTCACCTGCATAATATAGCGTAAAATGTACAAAACATAATACAATTAGTATGTGATATGGGTTGATTATAAGAAAAAGTTATGAATCGGGTTTAAAGCATGTAGAAGAAGAAATAATAATCCTAAAATCATGGATCAGACCTATTTCAATAAAATGGGTTATTCTTAATAAGGAGTCGAAAATTATGAATTGACTAGCCATTTTTGCACTAAAGCTCGATTCTCCGCAATTTACTTGAACTCAACTTTCACTTTTATAAAGAAAATTGTATTCACATACAAAAATGTACACATCAATCCTTTTCGTTATCAATTTTGTATAGTAAAAAATCAAATAAAATTACTCCATACTGATTTATTATGACTAATAATACTATCTATGATAAATTGTAAAATTCTAAATTTTAATCTATTTGTAATAGGATAAAGACATAGGAAAATGATTAACATACATCTTATTTAGTTTCTTACACACACTTGTTTAATTATGATCAAATTAAAAAATTAACAGTAGGGTGCAAATTGACTAATTATGAGAGTTGAGGGGGGAAATTGGCCAAATTAAAGTTGAGGGGGGAAATTGACTAATTATGAGAGTTGAGGGGGGAAATTGGCCAAAATTAAAGTTGAGGGGGGAAATTGGCCAATAGTCACAAGTTCAGGGGGGAAATTGATGAATACCTCTATTTTTTTATTTATGAAAATGGATACATTATAAATAAATTAAGGGTACAAATAAAAGATTAAAAATGTTACAGTTACAAATAAAAGTTTTAAAATATGAGCAAAAAAAATAATTAAATATACGGGTACAAATTAAAACTAAAAAGAAAATTGGTATAGATTAAAAAAATGGTTGAAATTAGAAAAATGGGTACAAATTAAAAATAAAAATAAATGTATTAATTATAACATTGATGTTGCAGTCCTATTAGATTAGGAATGTGATCGTGTAAATTCTATCATATCTAGGATATCCTTATGGGATTCTACCATATCTCTTACACTAGATATTATCCTATTAGAGTTGTAATCTTATTGGGGTAAGGAATTTACATTCCCTACTACTATAAATAAAGACACAATGGGGTGGAATAAGACACACCTCACAATTACATATATTTCTCTTTCTCTCTATGCCCCTGCACCCCCTCTCTCTGTTCTTTATATTATTCAGTAAATTAGGCCTACAACACGTTATCCTCTGTAGTGACTGAAGGCTTTACTTGTCCCCTTATTTTTGCTCGGCCTGTGTTGCAGCAGCGAGCCTGCTACTTTACTTGTTTGGCATAACAAGCCCTTGCCTAAAATAATGGGCCTATCATTTCAGCCTGCAGCTCTAAGCCCCTGCTCCTTGACCTGCTCTATCTTATGGGCCATATTTTTTTCTTTTTCTCGGCCCGTGACTGCAACAAGCTTACAAGCTTGGTTTTGCAGGTTGTTGGGCTGCATGCAGTAGCCACTCACGAGACCGACCCACAGCTTGCAGTTGCTTAGCTTTGCAGATTTGACAGCAGCCAACAACCAATACTGGGTTGCCTCTTGTTCTCGGCCAAAAGCCATTTTTGGCTTCTTTTTTTTTTCTTTAAGCCTGCACCTATATATTTTTGGTGCCCGATGTCATGGCCTTAATCAATTTTTGGGCTTATTATTATTTTTTTGCATGGCCTACAACCATCTAGCCCAAAATATGGCCTGAAACTTTGTATTATTTTGCCTCTACGATCGACCCCGAATGGTCTCGATCTATTGAATTAATTAAAGTGACCGGCATTCTACTAATTTGACAAGACATCCAAAATTATTGGCCTGAAACCCACTTTTGGACATTAACGATTCAATATTTTATTTCTTTTCTTTGAACGGCTGACTCCCTTTCGTAGTCCCAAAGCACTCACACTTGAGTTCCTGAAGCAACCTCAATTCCACTACACTTAGTTGCATATTGTATTTTGTGTTCTTGCAGATACCTCCTTTTATGAACCAGAAGTTCATAACTAAACCCAAGCCTGTAGTTTTGAATTTAGTGCTTTTGAAAACCGAAGTTTTCATAAAACAATACACCCATGGAAACCCGAAGTTTTTCATGTAAACCATGTCTTAGAATCCGAATGTTCTAACTTTGATGCATATGGATATCTTATTTGCATAGCACCAATCACAATCTTGTTCCCTCCATTCAGTTGATTGTCGAACCGTAATAAGTTGGATTTCACTAATTTGGACATTTCTTGACAGACACTACACTTGACTGTCAAGAACCTGAGAAACCATCGAAGCCAACAATGGCATGGAAGAGCTGAATAAGCCTCTGCCATGATCTTCATACGAAGACTTATGCCCGAAGCATTACAAATGGAAATCCCTCCTGAACGAGGATTCCATGGTTCTTTGGCTCGTTCCCACGGACTGTCTAATCATGAAAACTATAGCCTAAAGCACACCATGAGTACGATTCTAAAGTTTATAAATCTAATTGAATTTTGATTGGGGAATACTTTTTTGGTCATTCCATGTTTCTAACTTGCTCCTGAAGCAGCAGTGTAAAGAGCCGAAGTTTACCAAATTCTCGGATCTTATTACTACCATAAATGTGAGAAAACACTATAGACTCAGTTTTGACTGAAGTCTACCGAATGGCGGTGCCCTGCTTCGGCAAGTATGAACAGAAGGGCATGCTCTGCTTCGGAAGAGGTGCACCGATTGGTATTGCTCTGCTTCGGCAAAGGCTTACTGAACAGATCCCTCCAGCTTCGGCTGGAGCCTACTAAGCCTAAGTTTGGGTCTGTCTTTCTCACAATCCAATTTCGAGTTTAGTTTTAAAACATGTCGTATAATAAGGGCCTACCAAGGTGTGGTATCATGCCTGAAACGTGATCCTTGGCACCTAAGACCTAAAACTTCAAGAATTTGGGATATTGTTCCCAAACCTTAACCTTGCAGAATCTACTTCCATCTTAATGGAATAGATCATTGGTTATGCACCTGTTTGTGAAGGAAGATTTGTGAAAACATGTTCATTTGAATAACATCTATAGCATGCAATTAACAATTAAAAGGCGGAATCATGCTTTCATGCATTCAAAAACAAAACATTACCCATGAAATTCAAAGCCTAGTAGATTGGTGAACCAAGACTCAACTCAAAACAAAGTGAGTTGAAATTTATACCTTTGTAGATTCCTCTTTGCATAAGCAAAGGCTAATCACCCAAAGAGAGGGCCTTCATTCCTTGCATCTAAAATCTATGGATTTGGATGGATGAAAAGGTTTCTGCAAGTTCCCAAAATTGAGAACCTCTAAGTCTCCACACCAAGGTTAGATTGGAGAAGAAATGAGTGACCTTGGAGTAGTGGGATTGCTAGATGCACCCTCCAAGGGGGGCTGGCCTCCTTGAGAGAAAGGGAGAGACATGTTCTCTCAAATTTTCTCCAAAAGAACCCCTTAATGAATTTAGGCTATAAAGTCCTTTATATAGTCCCTTCAAATAAGTGACCTAAAGAACCAAAAGCCCATTCTCTCTAACATGGCCGGCCATAAGGGTTGGGTTTTTGGGCCTTTGTGAATTAAGTTGTCATACAACTTAAGTCAATGGGCTTGACGTTCAAAGCCCATTGGGCCTTGAGGCCCAAAACTAACCCGTGGTCTTTTAACGAACTTTATTCGTTCGATTAATTAACATATTAATTAATCCTTGCCATAAATAATTAAACCATTTAATTATTCTTACTCATCTCCATTGTTTCTTCAATCTTCACCTTACACGGTGTACGATCCCTTAGGTTCCTTTTAGCGAGGCAGTGGGCGATTAAAACCATTTCACACCGATTGTGAATTGAAACTTACTTTTAATTCTCCCTTTAGTGATTACACACGTTTAGGGCTTCCACAAACCATGAGTGACACCTAGCAGCATATCATGGTTACCCAAGCTAATCAGAAGAGGTGGAGAACCTATTCAGTTTAGCATTACAATGCAATACGGTCTTTCTTTAATACAATACTCTTGACCACATTGTTTGGTTTGATAGTTTATTCATGTCTACTATCCAATGTGATTCGTGTGCTTATATGATTACCTTGAATGTGATTTGGAACGCATTCCTAAATCTCATTCATACTTTGGCCAAAGATTCTTAATCATATCATAGAGTATTCTCCCTCAAACGGTTTGAAGGTTAGAGATCCCTTGTTGCACATTCACTTGCTTCCATGACTAAGTGGCTTAACCCCAACGATGCCGTGGACACCCACGAATGGAGTGACGTTTGACATAATCAAAGATTAAGGACTTAACCACAAGACAACTATGATGCCTCAGGTCAAAGGACTACTTAGCATTATCCCAACCATGAGTTCTCATGTGACATGAATATGAGAACTCTTCGTTGATCGTGTTCAGTGAACTCATTCTCTATTGAGCACCTACGTACTTGTCTTGATGTCACACACATCAATGACTCGAGACTAGTCACTCTCCCTGAGAGAAGACACATCACGTACTGATCTTAACGGACTGTCAATGCCCAATTAGCAATCCTATGATCAGGAACGTTTAGGATGTGTCTACGAAAGAATGGTCTCATGAATCTATCTTCTTTAGATCGTATTCTCCCAATCACATATTCCTTGGACTTATCGTTTAAGCATATAACATTTATATGAGACGGCTCAAACAATAATCTTTGCCCTTTATATTTAAACTAGATTAGTTTAACATGTGAAATGTCCGTAAAGTATCATCATATGATTGGTTTTAGGGCACATTTCCAACAGTTTGTGTCCCTACCAATGTCGTTGAGGAATACCATTTTAGTAGTCAATATGTGAAACTAATTTTGCTCCACCAAACATCATTGGAAGAGTAGAATTTTGAGATGAATGACCATTGTGGATGCAAATATCCACCTTCTTCTTTGATGAAATTGCACCTGCAGCGTGGGCTGCAGATTGAGCCGCCTGCTGGGCTACTTATGCAGTTGCTACCAGCGCCTGGGCCTGGGCTTGGTCTTGGGTTTGGGCTACTGTAGTGGCAGCGTATAAGGCCAAGGTCTGCTGCCATGGAGCTGGCCCATTTTCCACTACCACGGTAGTCCCCGTGGCTGCCATGGTGGTGGTGCTCTTTGGTGGCAAAGTTGCTTCTCTTGCCATCGTATTAAGCCTTATGGATCGTCGTGGTGGGGCTACGTCTCGTCCTCCATCATTCGATCTGGATCTTTGAACGTAGAAAGTTCCATTTGTCGTGGTTTTCTCATTTCTAGTCATTGCACTTTTCTTTTACGTTTATTCAAAGAATTTTACAAAACATTCTAAGAATAAGGACGTACAAAAAATTTAAAAATGAACAAGAAATGAGAAACTCTAAATGCGAGAGTATTCTTCGAGCGTGTGAATCAAACTCTCAATGAAAGCACCAATTTATGGATGCACCTGCAAAACAATTAACACCTTAGGTCAAGGCCAAGAGCCTCACGTGCCCACGATGAATGGGGGGGGCTTTGACCGAAGAACCTTCGATGCCAAAGTTAGAATTTGAGAGAAAAGTGTTTAGAGAAATTTGGAGAATTTTGCAAGAGAGTTGGAATTAGGTTTTTGGAGAAATGAGGTGATATTTATAGGGGTGTGGCCGGCCTCTTTTGGAGAGATGGGAACCGGCCACATATGGTGGTTTTTGGGTGTAATTGCAAGATATTATGTTAAAATAATATCTTGCAATCAATTAAGAAATTAATTACAAAATTAATTGATTAATTAATTAGGAAATTAATCAATTAATTTAGGTAATTAATCCTATTTTGAATGAATAATTGTAGGTTACCTTGTGGGGAGGATTTTATGAGGATGGATGAAATAGGTTTTGAATAAATACCTATTTTGATCACTTTTGACCTTGATTGTGCCATGATTGTTCGCTGCTTGTGCGTAGAAGTTCTGGTGTGCCTCGAGGGTAATATTGTCCTTTTTCACCCAAAAGTACATATGTCGCCTCCATAATTTTCTTGATTATTTTTTACTCCACAAATTCCCCCACACCTGCTGGGCTGCTCGCAGGAAAAGGGTAGCAGGTGTAGAGATCTCCATCTTTGATGCAGGTTCTCACTTGGACTTGGAATTAGATTCTTTTAGGAACGGGAAATAAATTGCCTCCAAAGCCTATTTAAGCCTACCTTAAGTAGGGGATTAAATGAACTTCAGAGGGCAATTATTTGTCCCTACAAGAAAGAGAGAAAACTGGAGGATATTTGTTCCCCTTCCCCTAGCACTCTTCTTTGCTTACCCGTGCAAAGAACCATCTTCCATTGATTTCTTTGTCTTCTCCGCGCCGCACTGATGTAAGAAAAACTTAATTCTCCTTGTTTTCTTCTTGGGTGGTGCTACCGCGGGGCAGCCGTCGGGGTGGTGCGGCACATCGGCTGGTAAGGGCCAAGAGTGGGCTTGGCATGTACCAAGGTTTAGGCTGCCTCGTCCAGGCTGCTTGTCAAAAATGAGGAAACTACTTTAGTTTGATTTCTCAGTTGCCGTAAATGGAGCAGTCAAGGATGGAGCTGCCAAGATCGGAGTTGCTGAAGATGAAGTGTCGGATGAACGAATTGTTAAGTGCAAGAATTCGATCTTTTGAGCTTTGTGGGATTCTTGCACTGAAGAGCTTACTCAGATGTGTGTCGGAGAATTAATTTACCCTCTCGCACTGGAGAGCAATTAGTTTACCCTCTCGCATTGAAGAGCAATTGGTTTACCCTCTCGCACTGGAGAACAATTGGTTTACCCTCTCTCACTGGAGAGCAATTAGTTCACCCTTTCGCATTGGAGAGCTTACCCATATGGGTGTCGGGGAATTGGTTTACCTTTTCGTATTGGAGAGCAATTAGTTTAACCTCTTGCACTGGATAGCAGACCCATATGGGTGTCGAGGAGTTGGTATACCCTCTTGCACTGGAGAGCAATTACTTTAACCTCTCGCACTAGAGAGCAGATCCAAATGGATGTTGGGGAATTGGTTTACCCTCTCGCACTAGAGAGCAATTAATTTACCTTCTCTCACTGGAGAGCTTACCTAGATAGGTGTCGGGGAATTGGTTTACCCTTTCGCACTGGAGAGCAATTAGTTTACCCTCTCGCACTGGAGAGCTTACCCAAATGGGTGTCGGGGGATTGGTTTACCCTTTCGCACTGGAGAGCAATTAATTTACCCTCTTGCACTGGAGAGCTGGGTGTCGAGGGATTGGTTTACCCTATCACATTGGAGAGCAAGGAAGTTGTTGTCGTGAGTGCAGCTATGGAAAGCTAGACTGCTGGACAACTGAAATAATCTTTAGCCTACGAGGTCTTGTTTGGCTATCTGCTTAAGACTTTGAATTGCTTGTGGAACTCGCATAAAGGTGTAAGTGGGAAGCGCATCGAGCTGTTCCCAAACTTTGTTCAAGTATTGCGGCATCGTTAGATGTTTTGTTGTGTACCCTTTTGAGGCTTGGTTGGCGATCAGCTGAGATTTTAAATGGATTGCAAGCTTTTTCACTGCTAAGTCTTTTGCTAGCAGGGGCTGCTCCTTTGCTCCGTCATTGGATGCTTTGAAGTTTGGAGTGCCATAGGCTTGGTCGGCGCGAGCCACAGGGCAAGATCGGCACTGTTGGGAGCCATGGTGCAAGATCAACACAATTAGGAGCCATGGTGACAGATCAAGGGTTGTCGAGAGCCGTGGAACAGGTAGGCACACATGTGAGTGCAAAGCTAGAGCTGGTTCTACGTAGCAGGAGAAATTGGACCGCTAGGTCTGTAACGCTTGCAAGCTTTTTCACTACTAAGTCTTTCGCTAGCAGGGGCTGCTAATAAAACCTTGTCATTCACTCCGTCATTGGATGCTTTGAAGTTTGGAGTGCCATAGGCTTGGTTAGCGCGAGCCACAGGGCAAGATCGACACGGTTGGGAGCCATGACGCAAGATTGGCACAGTTAGGAGCCATGGTGACAGATCAATGGCTGTCGAGAGCTGTGGAACAGGTAGGCACAACTGTGAGTGCAAAACTAGGGCTGGTTATGCGTAGCAGGAGGAATTGGACCCCTAGGTCCATAATGCTCGGCTACTGGTGATGTGCTGCTTCAGTATTGAACCATATGGAGCGTGGAGAATAAGATCTGCCGCCAGTTCTTGGTAGTTGGGCTGATGTGTCTTTCTGGTACTCGTCTGCCCCTGGTGTTCCATTAGGTTCAGTTGCTGTATTTTTCAGAACATAAGTAATGTTTGTATCTGATAATCTATGTGGGATAGTCCATTTTGCTCGATCTTGTCAATGAAAGGTGACCAGCTTATGTTGGTCATGTCTCGTTGGAGCGCCTCGTCAGTTGCTTCGTCGAGTTGGAAATCGTGCAATTGTTTGGTCAGGAGCCTCTCAACTTCTTCCTGAATTTTCTTCTAGTGGGGCAGTGGAGCTTCCGGCTGCCCCCGGTCATGATCTGTTGGTCTAGTCAACTTCTTCCTGAATTTTCCTCTAGTGGGGGTAGTGGAGCTTCCAGCTGCCCCCGGTTATGATCTGTTAGTCTAGGCTTCTCTTCCATATTCTCGACTCGTCTATGTCATGGTTGTAGTGCATGTGGTATGTTCCTAGCAAGCGAGTAGGTAACTCGCAGGCTGCTGGTTGAACTTGAATCGGATTGAGTGACTATTTCTCTCCGTCCATTGTGTCGCCTACTTCGATGTGAGGTGGGGGATGCTCATTGCGGGCCTTACGGTGAATGAACACTTCGCCTGGAAGGTTGCTCATGTTGATTATCGAAGTATGGCCTTAACCGTGAGTGTATGTTCGTCCGTGGGCCTAACTGAGAGTGCACCCTCCTCCACGCGTTAAGACGACATTATACGCTATCTCAAGGGCCCAATCGGGTGTGTACTTTGCCAGAATGCTCAGTTCATGACTGATCAAGTGGCTGCTTGTTAAGACGCTGCTGGAAAGGTTCATCATCTGCCCTTATCCTACTTTGGGAAACCTTGTTTGGGGCACTTTACATCTCGATATGTTGCAAGAGCTGATTCACAAAGGTTGTCTATTGTGCGAAGGCGCTTGTTAACTCTATGACTTGAGACAAGTGTTGTTCGCCATTCAGGTTGTAAGCTTGGACGAAATGCGTCTCCTTGAGTAGTGGACGTGTGGTAGACTTTGGGTGCGAGATTTGAGTTGGGAAATGTCAAATCCGTGTAAAAATGGGGTGAAAATGCCCCGGTTCAATTGTCGGTCCAAAGATCTGAATTCGAGACAGTTGAATCAGTCTTGGACATGTCGAGATTGCCAAGTGAGCCACGGGAACGGGTTGGGTCGCGGAAGTGGGCCGTGCCATGTGCGGGGCGCATAGAAGTGGTACGGCGCTGAGAGCGCATTGGATCTGGGCCAAGGGAATGGTTAGCGCAGCTCGGGCTTGCAATGCATCTTAGCATACGCTGTTTGGGCAGTGGTTTGGGTCTACTCGCCCAGGGCTTGGCTCGGCTGCCCTACAGTGTGGGCTGCAGATTGGGCCGCCTACTAGGCTACTTGCACAGTTACGGCCTGGGCCTGGGCCTGGTCTTGGGTTTGGGTTGCTATAGTGGCAGCGCATAAGGCCAAAGTCTGCTGCCATGGAGCTGGCCCACTCCCTATTGCCACTGTAGTCTTCGCGGCTTCCATGGTGGTGGTGTTCTTTGGTGGCAAAGTTGCTCCTCTTGCCATCGTATTGAGCCTTGTGGATCGTCGTGGTGGGGCTACGTCTAATCCTCCATCATTCGATCCAAATCTTTGAACGTAGGAAGTTCCGTTTGTCGTGGTTTCTGAATTTTTAGTCATTGCACTTTTCTTTTACGTTTATTCAAAGAATTTTATAAAAAAAAAATTCTAAGAATAAGGACGTACAAAAAATTTACAAATGAACAAGAAATGAGAAACTCTGAATGCGAGAGTCTTCTTCGAGCGTGTAAATCAAACTCTTAATGAAAACACCAATTTGTGGATGCAAATTTCCGCCTTCTTCTTCTTAGACAAAATTGCACCTGCAAAACAATTAACACCTTAACTCAAGGCCAAGAGCCTCCGATGCCAAAGTTAGAATTTGAGAGAAAAGTGTTTAGAGAAATTTAGAGAAATATGTTTTGAATAAATACCTATTTTGATCACTTTTGACCTTTATTGTGCCATGATTGTCCGCTGCGCCTCGAGGGTAATATTGTCCTTTTCACCCAAAAATACACGTGTTGCCTCCATAATTTTCTTGATTATTTTTTACTCCACAACCATATTGGCTGAATCCACCCTAGTAAATTTTGGTTTACTTTGTGAACATTTTCCTATGTTCTTGGATTCACTTTTGGTGTTTGTTTTAGTTATAAATAATCTTATTGATATTGTCCTCTAACATGAGTTGATTGAATCATGTTTCTTAATACATGTGAACGAATTCAATTAAACATGTGATTAGGTACGAATGTGGGAAAGTTAGTTGTTTGGATGAATGTGATACCACACACACTAACTTTATACCTAAATCACATCTCTAGCAACGACTTCAGGTCTATCCAACCTGATTAAGAGCATTGGCACACTCCTCGTTGTATGAATGACACTAAATTACCATTTAAGAGACCTTATATTCTCCACGTTCTGGAAGAACGTCGTTGAGTTTTAAGGATATTTGAGATGACAATGATCATGAATGAAACCATTGAAGAAAATAGAATGAAACCATTGAAGAAAATAGAATGAAACCATTGAAGAAAATAGAGTGAAATATCTTTGCACCACCTCCAAAAAATGAGCCTGAAGCTTCGTTTTGGGGCTAATGGGCTGCCTCCTAACTGGGAACACGCCACATGTGGCCGACCTAAAGCCTGGTGATTGAGCAGTTTACTTGCTTGGCACGACCGTTTGGGACACTTAGCTTAAACAATGATGCTAAAATGCATCTCTTTACTCGAAATAAGGATCTTGTGCTTACAAGCACACTTTGACAAACCTGCTCATTTGGAAAATTTGATTTCTACATCATCCGTAGCAAAGATACGAAATGACCTTCTTTTCACAGTAGATTCATGGAAATATATGTGGACTAATCCAACCAAAATACGGACCATATTAAAACATATGGTTTTGGTTGATGAATCGACAAATTGGTCATATGTTTGTCGACACATTGCTGAGGGTTCACCACCCTAATTGTTCCATAAAGTCTAGAAGACTGGATAATGTCGGAGAGTTTATATCGAAGGTTTTCGATAAGTATTGCATGTATTTTGGGTTTATAATTAGACACTGAATTCCCATGTTCACCCAAAACAGCCTCGTAGCGTGATTATAAAGCACAATTTAAATGATCGCCCGAACCTTGGTGAACTCACCAAGCTTTCGATTTCTACTTAGGGCTATACAATCTTGTACACAGCTATGTTGGTTTGCCTTAAGGCCCATTGCCACCAAACTATTTGACGTTACAGTTGGTTACTGGGTACTTACGCATTTTGGATGTGCATTCTATGTTCCAAGTTGCGCCGCCGCAACGTACCAATATGGGTCCTCACATAAGGTTTTGAATCTTTGTCGATTACGATTCTTCTTCACATTAGCTCTTTTAGAGCCCTTACAAGCGATCTTCTTACCGCTCACTTTGTGGATTGTCACTTCAATGAGACAATCTTCCTGCCATTAGGGGGAGATAAGAACGTCAACATTCCTGTAGAACGATGCGAATTTGCGTGGACATTGCCCACTATGTCTCATCTTGATCCATGTACCGCACAAGTTTGATAAGTAAGTGCGATGTATTCTAGCTTTCAAAATGTTACTCCAGACACATTCCTCTGATCTAGCTAAAGTAATGAGATCATATACTTGTTGCAACCATGCCTGCAAAGATGGATGTACTTAATGGACATTGAGTCAACATCTCCAAAGGGTGTGTTGTCCCTATTGGACGATTTGGGCGCCTTTGTTAGACGGTCCGGTACACCGGTGAATAGCCAATCAATCTGTCTTGACATGAAGCACGACATATGACTCAGTTCATATAATTCACTTCCCTAGAAGAGGAAGGTAATGACACAACATGAATTCATACTTGATCGTTGTCTCAAATCATTTCCATCTCATAAGATTAATCCAAATTACTCCCGAGACTTGAAGTTCTTAGTCTAGTATACTAGTTTGGATGAGATAATAGAATTGGGATGAGATTATCATCAATGATGTTTTCACTTATATGGTAGCTACCGACGTAAATGAAAATCGACGATATCGAACCGAGTTCCATTGATTAGAGACAACGTAGAACTGATTGGACAACCGAAATTACAATCTAGGTTAAATTCTTTACCAAAGTGTGTTTGGATCTATCGTTCCTACACTGCGCAAGGTAACCTTGTCTTGTTACTAATGGGAAAGGAAGCGTAATGAGATGAATGAAATAGTGCAATGTAATGCACGCCTTACAGCGCAAGGTTTCTCTCAAATGCCATGTGATTGACAACAACATTACGAATGTGGTTAGTGTTTCTCCATGGGGATATAGATACATATATTTACATGTAAGTTTCCAAAGGATTACCTGGACTGGTTCAAATAGTTCTAGACCACGGAACACCCTCTTAACTCGTTTGAGGCTTTCACTTACAGATTAAAGCGATCCAAAGGATGTGGTATACTCGTCAAAGTGATTATTTGATCAGTTAGGGATATGAATTATGCCCTTGCGTGTTAAACTATGAATCATATTTTGAATTGCTAGAGTTACAGTTTATGTCGTTGACATGAATCTCACTAAGACTCTAGAAAAGCTTGAGAAAACTGCCTCGCACCTAAAGACGAAATTTGAGATGGATGATGAGTAGATTTTATATTATATATTTTACCCTAATCTTAGTATATTTTGATTAATATATTGGAAGAATTTTGATACTTTGAATTGTATTTTCAATATAGGACTTTTGACTTCCTCTGGAGCAAAACAGGACCAAATGGACGAATTTTGGAGAAATTTCAGTTGGAGGACGTTCGTGAGTCACTTAGCTTGATCGTATCAAAATTTGGGATTTTTCCACCAAGCGGTTATTTTCTGGCGATGGAATAAAGAAGCAGTACGCAGTGCTGGAAAATGACGTTTTTGGGCTTAAATTGCGTTTTTGGAGCCCAAGATGACCTCGGATGGGTTCGTGGCCTTTTGGAAAAGTGTTCAGAATATTCCAAACATTAAATCCAGCTTTATTGGGCCAGTTTTGGAGCAGCTTATGGGTCCAAAACGTGGCTGTTCAGATTTTAGGCGAATTTTACCATTTAATTTAGGGTTATGTTTCCTATTTTATTGGATTGGATTAATTTTAGTTTGCTAGGGTTTAGGGGGAGGCTTGGTAGATATATTGCTTGGCCTTCTACCATATTTTCTTGAGACACTTTATTTTATGCAACTTTGGAGACAGAGAGAATTGCTAGGGTTTTAGAGATTTTCTACTTTAAGGTGTTTTCAATCCTTTTCTTAATAATATTTTCTATGATTTCAATTATGAGTATGCGTAACTAATTTCTATTGCTAGGGCGAAGCCTTGAGCCTTAGCATGAATATGTGATTTTTATTTAATTGCTTATGATTGATTGCATGCATACTTTGAATTGTTAATCACCGGGATAAAAACTATCTAATTGTCTTAATACCTGATCACCATTAGGATCTTTAGAAAAGTAATTTGAGGCAATTTTGGTCGGAAGGTTCCCTGAAATTGACGCTGGCTTCTTGTGATTAATAATTGTAATTCCGCTTAGGATGAATATCACGTCTTAAGGATTGCATGGTTTTTCAAAGGATTTTCATAAAGCATAATGAGTCTTTCATGTTCAGATTTGATCCGAACGTCCAGACGGGTTGCATGTTAGATATACGTTCTATGTTGGAGGTTCCAAGTAGAATATGAATTAGGAAAATCTAACCTTCAAAGTGGCATGTGTAGATCATAAGTAATTGGTAAAAAATCATAGAATTGCTAGGTGATGGTGGAACCCTAGTGCTTTCTTAATTTGATTTCTCCCAAAACTGTTTTATTTTTTCTCTAGTTTTAATATTGCAGATTGTCTTATCTTTAATAGTTAAATTCGTTTTTAATTTAAGTAGGTTATAAAATCAATTATCTAAAATTCTACTTTACAATAATTAATTGGAATCTGGTTTGTTTCGAATTATTTAATAATCCCTGTGGAGAATGACCTTGCGAGATCCGTTTATACTACAACAACCTTGTGATTCTTGCAAGTATAATAGAAGTTTTTAGCTCGTTCACATAAGTAGTAAAAATCCCTATCAATGGATCTTGGCAAAACTTATTTATGCCTTGACCTGAAGTTGAAGCATTGTTCTGACGGTACTTTGGTCTACCAGTCGAACTACATCCGGATGGTGTTTCCTTTGAGTATACCTATGATCTTCAATACGTTATAAACAAATGAAACCCTTAAAGAGGTTATGGAATCAGAAGTTCTATATCTGAGTTCAACTTTGCTCTTTGTTGTACTTAGCTCATTGCATTAGATATGACATCTCTTTCACTGTTGATTTATTAGTAAAGATGCAGCACCGCACCTACACGCAGCCACTAAATTGGTATTAAAGACGTTTTTCCTCTACCCTGAAAGGTACTACGAACTTTTGCTAATCCTGACACATCCAAAACGGATCTGACCCCTTTGATCCTCAGAATGATGCTTGCCTTGTTTGTTATGCTGATGCTGGTTACTAATCAAACCCGCACAAGGCACATCCCCAAAATGGTTATGTCTTTATCGTTAGGGACATCGCAATATCTTGGAGATCCACGATATGACCTTAGTTGCAAAATCTTTGAATCGTTCCCAAGACTCACCTTACTTCACTACGCCACACGTGAGATATGGTTGAGAGCTCTTGTTCAACATATTCGAAGTACCAACTGTTTTCATCCATCATTGAGTCCCAACGACGATCCATGAAGACTATGCTGTATGCATCTACATCACATCAGCAAAGTATCAGGAGATTGAAGTCATGCAAACCGATCCTAGACAACATTGCCAACCTCTACATGACGTCACTGCCGAAGTCAACCTTCCAGAAGCTTGTCCGAGGAATTGGTATGCCTAACTATTCATATGCAATGCTTGTAGTTCTCATTTGGAAGTTCTGTCAAACTCAGGGGAAGTATCTAGAAGTATACTCACTTGATCTTAATGTACTTTTTTCCCACGATTAGGAGCATTTTTCCCATTAGGTTTTTGCTACCTAACTAGGTTTTGACGAGACATCCATCATAGGGTGGTCATACCCTTGTGGGCTCTTGTACTTGCGTCCAGAAGATGAATAGTTTTGACTTAATGCAACTTCTCACTTTTTTCCTTAGTCTATGGGTTTTTCTCCCACCTTGAGTTTTATCATAGCAAGGTTTTGTGAGTGTTACCTTTTATGCATTCTTCCGTTGATTTAAGACTCGCATTCACTCATTGTGCCGATGATTTCATTAACTGCACTTACTTCATCGCTAAAGATCTGATGTGCCATTTGTTTAAGTATTTACACACTTAAGTGGGAGTGTTGCATTCCTATTAGATTAGGAATGCAATCGTGTAAATTCTATCATATCTGGGATATCCTTATGAGATTCTACTATATCTCTTAGACTATATATTATCCTATTAGAGTTGTAATCCTGTTGGAGTAAGAATTTTACATTCCCGACTACTATAAATAAAGGCACAATGGGGTGGAATAAGGCATACCTCATTATTACACATCTCTCTTTCTCTCTATGCTGCCGCACTCCCTCTCTCTGTCCTTTATTGTTGGAAATGTGCCCTAAAGCCAATCATATGATGATACTTTACGGACATTTCATATGTTAAACTAATCTAGTTTAAATATAAAGGGCAAAGATTATTGTTTGAGCCGTCTCATATAAATGTTATATGCTTAAACGATAAAGTCCAAGGAATATGTGATTGGGAGAATACGATCTAAAGAAGTTAGATTCATGAGACCATTCTTTCGTAGACACATCCTAAACGTTCCTGATCATAGGATTGCCAATTGGGCATTGACAGTCCGTTAAGATCAGTACGTGTTGTGTCTTCTCTCAGGGAGAGTGACTAGTCTTGAGTCATTGGTGTGTGTGACATCAAGACAAGTACGTAGGTGCTCAATAGAGAATGAGTTCACTGAACACGATCAACGAAGAGTTCTCATATTCATGTCACATGAGAACTCATGGTTGGGATAATGCAAAGTAGTCCTTTGTCCTGAGGCATCATAGATGTCTAATGGTTAGGTCCTTGATCTTTGATCATGTTAAATGGCATTCCATTGGAGTGTCCACGACATTGTTGGGGTCAAGCTATCTAATCATGTAGGCATATGAATGCGCAACAAGGGATCTCTAACCTTCAAACTGTTTGAGGGAGAATACTCTATGATATGATTAAGAATCTCTGGCCAGAGTATGAATGAGATTAAGGAAGGTGTTCCAAATCACATTCAAGGTAATCATATAAGCACACGAATCACATTGGATAGTAAACATGAATAAACTATCAAACCAAACAATGTGGTCAAGAGTATTGTATTAGAGAAATACCGTATTGCATTTGTAATCCTAAACTGAATAGGTTCTCTACCTCTTCTGATTAGCTTGGGTAACCATGATATGCTGCTAGGTGTCACTCATGCTTTGTGGAAGCCTTAAACGTGTATAATCACTAAAGGGAGAATTGAAAGTAAGTTTCAATTCACATTCGATGTGAAATGGTTTTAATCGCCCACTGCCTCGCTAAAAGGAACCTAATGGATCGTACACCGTGTAAGGTGGAGATTGAAGAAACAATGGAGATGAGTAAGAATAATTAAATGGTTTAATTATTTATGGCAAGGATTAATTAATATGTTAATTAATCAAACGAATAAGTTCGTTAAAGACCTCGGGATAGTTTTGGACCTTAAGGCCCAATGGCCTTCGAACGTCAAGCACATTGACTTAAGTTGTATGACAATTTAATGAATAAAGATTCACAAAGGCCCAAAAGCCCATATCCCTTATATGGCCGGCCATGTGTATTGAATTAGAGTTTTTGGTTCTTTAGGTCATTTAAAGAAGTGACTATATAAAGAACTTTATAGCCTAAAATTCATTAAGGGTTCTTTTGGAGAAAATTGGAGAGAACATGTCTCTCATTTTCTCTCTAGGAGGCCGGCCCCCTTGGAGGGTGTGTCTAGCAATCCTACTCCTCCAAGGTCACTCATTTCTTCTCCAATCTAACCTTGGTGTAGAGACTTAGAGGTTCTCAATTTTTGGGAACTTGGAGAACCATTTCATCCATCCAAATCCATGGATCTAAGAAGCAAGGAATGAAGGCCCTATCTTTGGGTGATTAGCCTTTGCTTATGCAAAGAGGAATCTACAAAGGTATATATTTCTCAACTCACTTTGATTTGAGTTGAGTCTTGGTTCACCAATCTACTAGGCTTTGAATTTCATGATTAATGTTTTGTTTTTAAGTGCATGCAAGCATGATTCCGCCTTTTAATTGTTAATAGCATGCTATAGATGTTGCTTAAATGAACATGTTTTTCACAAATCATCCTTCATTTATATTATTCAATAAATTAGGCATTTAATAGGTTCTAATTTTAAATGAATATATTTAAAAATGGTTCAATAATTTTTTATTATATAATTTAAATATTCTAACATGTAAATATTTTATATATCGAAATAATGACATAGATAAAATGTCACAGACCCGTCCCGAATTATTACTTTCGACGATGTAAAATGATGATTTTATCCTTGGACGTTGAGATTGTAGTGTGTGTAATGTGCTTTGGGACTTAGATGTGTTTTCTTTGGTTGGTTGGTGACCCACGTGGAACACACACACACACCCAAAACTCTCCATCTCTCTCCCGTGCCTTCCCTCTCTCTCATTCCTCTCGGATTTTTGCAGAAAACCAATACAAACGTACGGACAAACTCCAAGCTTCCATTTGAAGCACGGAATAACGTCAAGAAGGTAAGATTCGAACTCCTTGCAAGTCCCTGAGTTCATATATGCCATTTTTAAGACCTGAAAACCTAAAAAACCCCGAGAACTCTAACCTCCGATTTGGTGCACTGTTCATGCACACGTAAATGTGAAGGTTTCAGGTGATTTGAAGTTTGTAGGAAGCTTTAAAACATTCCTACGAAGCTCGGAGAAGAAAAATCAGGCGATTTGGACGTCGGGATCTTCAGTTTCAAGCTTGGCCGGATTTTCTTGAAATTCTCCGGTGAGATCCCGTGAGATTTAGGCCCTAAAACTAGTATGGGTTTGTTCTACATGTCCTAAGATTCATTTTGATATATAATTCGTGAAATTTGGTTGAAAAACGACGGAGATATAAAGGTTTAAAGAAATTCTCAGTTTCCGGCGCCGACGAAGGTCGCCGGAGTCCTGAGGTTAAGGGTGACGGAATATTCCTAACGGCGTTGGTTAGTTTTAACGTATTCCGTTACTTTTAACGGAATGTTCCTATCGGCGTCACTGTTACAGTCAGTGTGCCTGGCACGTGCCCGCACGTGGGCGGCGCGTCTGGCCGTGCCTTGGCGGGCGCGTGGGTGGTCGGAAAATTTTTCTAAAAATATGGGGATGTTCGTGAGATTGTGTAGATCACGTTGGTATATTCAAACACCCCATTTGAGCATTGTATGAGAAGTTATTAGTTAGTTTTGGTTAGGTGCTTTAAATTAACGTTTATTCAGTTAATTCGCATATAGGTGAGACTTATCCCGAGGACGAGCGTAGTCAAGGGCGACTCGGGGGCTACAACCCTTCGACATACCAGTAAGTAGGCTTTTGATTTTCAGTATATACTTATATACTTGATATTTTCCCAGAAAATGCATTTAAATGAAAGTATGCCTTGAATGTCATGCATATAGATTTATATTTTGTATTTGCTAGTATATGATGCATAATATATAATTGTGGTGCTGTGGATGCTTAGGTAAGTACCAGGTGAGTTATGTTTGGTTATGTGAATCATCGATGATGTGATATGTGATTGAGAAACATTGAGCTCATAAACCTGCACCTAGGGCGATTATGATTTAGCCAGAGATATGGCACATGCCTATTATTGATGTCACCTCCCGCACCATATGCTCATATTGGATCCAATTTAGGTGCACAATCCTGTCGTACAGACCATCATAGGTGGTTCCGACTCGTAGGTGACTAGCGATTTATCGCCCAGCTATCATGAGAGAGTAGTATCGAGCATATTTATATTACACCCAGTCCAGTCGTACAGACCTTCTCATTGGTTCAGACTCGTGTGCAATAAAGTGCCGAATAGGTTATTGTAGTGATTCCGGTTAGATTTGACTATTGAGCTATGAATTCAGTCGTACAGACTTCCATAGGGGTTCCGGCTAATATGTTATATTTCCATGAATTTATTCTCACCTGAATTACTTACTCTGTTATATCTTGGCATGGCATACTTATGATTATGAATATGTGAAGCATGATTTGAATTGACATATTTACATATATAATTATGTATATGTTTATATTCTACTTCTAGGAAAATTATACATGTTTTACGGCGAGGGGTTAGAACTTTTGAGGAATGAAATGGTTTTGTAAAACATTTGTTTTTGCCCACTTACACTTTCTGTTTTGCGCCCCTCCAGGTTTTAGGTAACTGCTGTTGGTGGCGTACGAGGATTTCGGCGGTTCTGACCAAGGAAGAAAATATCGGTAATATCGGAAATATCTGTAGTCCGAAAACACGGAAATATCGATGGAAATATCGGGATAATATCGATATCGATAAAAATTACATGGAAACCACGGAAATTGTAAGAAAAACTTGGAAAATTTTATTGAAACTTTGTAGGATGTTTATTTAGTCAATTATCTATTAGTTTATCACAAAAAATTGGAAAGAAATGCATTGCATGATGGATTTAACATTATCAAGTTGATTATATAGCGAGCTGACAAACATTGTGAGTGTAGAAAATATGTAGTAATTAATGAAATAAGTCTAAACACACCATAATCATTTATATATAATGAATTAGTACAATATTTTACACTTTAGTACAATATTTTACACTTTATACTTTAGTACAATATTTGGATCATTGGATCAGAGAGCTAGAGACAGGTTTTGAATTATTTGGATCATTGGATTCTTTTTTTTTTCTCACACGCCACCACACACACACACAGAGATCGAAATTCGAGACCCCCCACACCACACACGCACACAAAGACTGAGCTCAGTCTCTCGATCCTTCATTCTCTCTATTCTGAGTTCTCGATCTTTCTCCCTTCCTTCTCTCTTCTGAGTCTTCTCCCTTCCCTTCTCCATTCTCCAGTTCTCCCACACACACACAGAGACATCATCTCTCGATCCATCGGCGTGATCCTCCTCGTCCGCGTCTCCCTCTGCTCATCCCGCGACCTCTACGTCCTGGTGTTTCACGACCCAAAAGCTTGGGCAAACGCGTACAGAGCCTGCGAGTCCAAGATCGTCGAGCAGTGCGAGGCCGGTGCCAGGATCGCGTGAGCCATTAGCGCATCGGAAAAGTGTAAGCCCCCGTGGTGGCGAGCTCTGATTGGCCAGAAAGTCACAGACTTGAAGCAGAGGGAACAGTGCGAGGAGAGAGAAATAGAGGCATGTTTGACGGTGGCGAAAGAGAAGTGCGGCGGGTTCGCGAAGGAGAAGTGCTTGAAACCCTTCAGAGAAGCGAGGATTGCAGGGGTGAATGTGAAGCAGGCTGAGAGATTGGTCTGCTGAGGGACTCTGGCGGATCCGACTTCGTGGCTCAACTTGATTGGATTGGAAAAGTTGGGGGTTTTGGGTTCAGCGATGAATTATAGGGCTGGTGAATTGTTTGGTTCGGATAGTGAGTCCCGCGACCTCTACCTCTCCTCCGTCGGCGTCGCCGTCTACTCCATCGGCGTCGGTGTCGACTTTCAAGCAATGTCGCGATAATATCGCTAATATCGCGATATTAGCGATAATATCAATATTATCTCGATTTTTTGACGAAAACCTATTGGATGTGTGTGTAAATATCGGACTTCGAAAAAAACGATAATATCGGCGAAATATCGCCGATATTATCGATTTTTTATACCATGGTTCTGACATATTAAAATAATTGTAGGACATCTTATGGTACTGTATGACTAGTACTTGTCCTACTGGATTGCACCTAGACTTTCTAAGCTCTGATTAGGTGTACTTACACTTGTATCTCACTCCTAGCACTTACTGTCTATTAGTGCACATTAGTAACTTTCGGTTGTTATTTATTCGTATATTTCCTATCCTTATTGCTTCCGCACTGTGCACATGGCTACGTCACCCTCACGTGACGGCCAGCATGCCTTGATCTAGGTCGGGGTGTGTCATAAAAACCTAAGAACTTTGATAAAAAATTGAAAATGAATAAGGTTTAATGAATGAAATTGGAAAATGAGATATGAGAACTTACTTTTTGTCTCTTTTTAATATAAAAATTTGGATTTCGAGTGTGCTTTCATAAATATGCATAGTTAAAGTATAGGGAGGCAGATTCTATGCCCTCCCACTTTCCATGCCCTCCCGTGCCCTCTTGTTTGTGTGGCAACAGTTAAGTCACGTCCACATTTTATATTACTATTCCTTTTTGTCTTATTATCTCTATAAAAAAATAATATAAAATGTTGACGTGGCTTAACCGTGACCACACAAAACAGAAGGGCACGAGAGAGCACGGGAAGTGGGAGGGCAGAAAATCTGCCTCCAAAGTATAGGGTGCAACAAGTACACTTCAATTGTCATTGCGTTAAAAACAAATATATTAGCTGCCCTACAATGTGATTGTGAAAGTATGTTTTTACCCGACATGATCTTCTTCGGATTCTTTTGTTGAGGATTTTAGGGATTCGTAAATCATGTTCATTCATCGTACATCGTGATGCCAGTTTTGGTCAGGTACTATTTGTATTTAATTTAAAATAAAAATATTTAAAATGATTTCTGACTGCACGATATGAACATATATGATTCACGGATTCCTGGAATCCTCACAAAGAAGATCCAGCAAGGATCCAGATTCTGTTTTTACAAGTTTAGTAAGGATAAGATTAGTTCGTACATTTTTTTACCAGATTGCAGGTACGTAATCCATCTTCCCAACAATGTGACTTCACATAAGCGTGTGAAATATCGATATAGATGGATATGTAGCAAATGTATAGAAATATCGATATCAATCGATATCGGTTGTCTTCCACGGGAATTATGGAAATTTGCAAAGAGGTGGGTATATCAACTCATTCAAATTTAGTTGAAATTAGAGAAGAATTTTAGAATTTTTTTTTTTTAAATTCAAAAGTTCCAAATCTGCAATGGGATCCGGAAAAATTCTTATAGTGAATCAGTAAATATCATCGATATTAATTAATTTTCTTCTATCTCCTCAATATAGAGTAAAGTTTGCATTTCATCCCCCTTTGTATATCGATTCTTGATTTTTCGGATAATTTGACAGAAATATCAATAATTTTGTGAATATTTTAAACACTGCTTTGCGTTTACATAGGTAGATCCGAACTCCGACGAGAGCCATCTTCACAACTGTGTGTGAAAGAAACAAAATTTGAACTCGAATAGAAGGTAGTTTTGGCAACATGTAGCTGGACTTGGCCTGCACTGTAGTTGAGCTGTACAAGGGGAATCTGCAGTCCGTGGACATTACAATCTTCAAATTTTTTTTCCTATGTATAATTATGCGATTGGATCATGTTATCAAACGCATCAACTTTGTACACTTCAGTTTGAGTCAGTTGGTTTCGATGGCCACGTCGATGCTGCATTTTCTTCCTTATGCAGGTTTTCTTGCAGCTTTCGTGCTGTCTTGCCATGGCCAAGAGAAGAAGGTAGACAAAATAATTTTCTCTGAAAAAAATGGAACTGGATTTGCATATTTGATGAATTTAACTAATGAAAATTTTATCCTTTTTGGATAGGTTCACGTTGTGTACATGGGAGATCAGCCTCAGGGAGGCTTTTCTGTTGCATCCACTCACCATTCCATGCTACAAAGTGCACTTGGAAGGTTACGAACACTATTCGACGATAGTACAATACAGTTTTCTTTTTGATATATTCCAAATTGCTACATTGTGGAATGCGGTTCACCACGAGATTGTAATATGCTGTATATTAGAGCAATGAGAGAGACTTATCTGCAATGGAGTTTATACCTCATTTGTCTATCTCTCTCATCACGAGATTCCTCTATCTCTCTTCTCTTGTGATTGCTCTATCTCTGTCTTCTTTTGTAATATGTCACATGAGGAGAGAGACTTGGAGAAAGGGGTATACACTACATTACAATTGGCGCAAGGCATTTGCTGAACTACCTTAGTTACTGTTTAAAATATTATCTCAAGCATTTCTGTGTTCCCCAATTGCAGCACATTGTCAGCTAAAGAGTCACTGATCTATAGTTATGGGAAGAGCTTTAATGGATTCGCTGCAAGATTGTCTGATGAAGAAGTTGCAAAGTTGTCAGGTAAGAATATCGCCGAAAACAAGTGGCTACTAACCCGCAGCGAAAATTTGTTGCAAAGTGTTGAAGTATTATACATAATTATCATTTGTTCTGATTACATTTCAAACTATAATAAGATAACATGTTTTGCAGAAATGGAAGGTGTAGTTTCAGTGATTCCAAACCACAAACTAAAGCTTCACACAACAAGGTCATGGGACTTCATGGGTTTCAGCAAAGGCCAACTTGGAGCACCTGTAGAAGGAGAAGTTATTGTTGGGCTTCTAGACACAGGTAAAACTGAAGAAAGAAAAAATAAAATAAAATAAAACGGATCGAAAACTTACACTATTCATCTCCTTTTAAAAAATTTCAAACCCTTGTAATTGTCTTGGGATAAATCTAGGAATCTGGCCGGAATCTGATAGCTTCAGCGACACAAGGACTTTGGCCCTCCACCTTCAAAATGGAAGGGTAAATGCGTAGGTCGCAACTTCACCTGCAACAAGTGAGCTTTCTTGTTCAAGAGTTTTTTGTTTTTGGTGAACCCTAAAAGATGTATTTTTACTGTATTGAACTACGGGGTATAACTTTCAGAGGCTATTAAACTTACAACAAAGAAAATAGGCAAAGTAGGAACCATTTCATTTTCAATTTTTACAATTGAAAACTCCTTTAGTTTTCGGAAAAAATGAAAACCGAAAATTGAAAGCCATATTTTAAGAACTAAAAAAAAAATAGCTTCTATGGTTTGTAGTTTTTATTTTTTCTAAAACTTAAAACTAAAAGTAATTACCAAGAGTTTCCATTAAATAATATAAAGGAAAACTAATGAAAATGACTTGAAAACTTTGAGTTTTAACGATAAGGACAAAATAAAGGGTAAAGTGAATAGTACCAGGTTTGACTTTTTAGTGTAAAAATGTGGTTTTTCGTTAAAGTGAATAGTATTGTGGGCTTTTCGTTAAAACTCCCTTAAATATAACGATATAATTATTAGTTAAATGGTATAAAATAGATTTTGATCCATTTAAAGATTCTTTTTTGTTCTTTATATTTTGACACTCTGATGTGGTAAAAACTAACACACAAATTAAATCCTATTAAGATAGTTGTAGTACGCGTAAGTAGGGATCGTTCTAGGCCGGGGATTAGTTAAAAATGCTAATCAACACAAATTAAACTTAAAAACTGAAAACTAGACTCAAACAACTCAAAACAAGCTAAACTGACTCAAATAACACAAAACTAAGTTAAATTGACTCAAAACAAGAACTAGAGGGTGATTTGGACGAAAATTAAACTAAAAAGACTCAGAATACTAAATGGGGATTATTTTGACGAATTTAAAGTAAACCTAAGTACTTGCAGAAACAAACTAAAGGTAATACGAAATTGGATGCTTGTAGGGGTGTAAGGCTAGCTAGAGGGTCCTTCTCCACACATGACACATATGCATACAAATCGATTTCCAGTTATTATTCCTATAAACCATGAATGACAATGCCCCAAATTAATCGTGAGAAGCACAAATTAACTTTCAGATTTTTCTAAATTCATTGAATTGGACTCAGCGATGCAACCAAATTATTCTTATCAAGTTCCCTATATGAACAACATGATAGAGATACATATCAAAGATCATTAAGTTCTATGAAAATCATAAGCATTGACAAGGCATTCGTAACTATGAACTGCATGATACTCCTGCCAATAATTTACTTAACACAATCATGACTAGTGACTTTTACTACTTGTGAATATAAGTTCATAACGATTAGGTGAAATTCCCTTATATTCTAGCATCAAATTCATGCATGCAAACTAAGTATGCATCCTTAATCAACACACAAGAACAAGTTCTCCATAAAACATATAAGTAAATTGCATTCACGATGTATGAAATCATAATTGGATGTAATCAATTCATATCACATATATGTTCATGGCTTTGAATTCTCCTCTAGCTAAAACAAATTTAGTTCCTCATGTTCGCAATTAAACAAAACCAATCTAATTTAAACATTGAAAGCAAAAGATAGAATACACCTAGAAACGCTCCAGCAATCCAAAGGTCTTGAATGGTAGGCACATCTCCAAGCTTTCTCCTCTCCTTCCTTCCTTGCAAAGCTGCGGCACAAGTGAGATTTTCTGATTTTAGGCTCTTATGTGTGTGGTGAAATTGTGGCAAAGATGTGTATTTATATGGCTAGGGTTCGGCACAATTTCTGAAGGGAAAAGGATTGCACAACAATAATTTGTAGAGGAGAAGGATAACACAATCCTAGGAGGAAAGGGAATAGGATACACAGCAGGTTTCTAGGCTTCTAGAAAGGGGTTGTGGCGGGTTTCTAGAAGGAAAGGGATAAGAGGGTGCGGCACCAATTTAGTGTCACATCCCGACCAGGGGTCCATCATATCCCGGGCCCGCTCCACCACCGTAGCACGACATTGTCCGCTTTGGGCCCCAATTACGCCCTCACGGTTTTGTTTCTGGAAACTCACACGAGAACTTCCCAGTGTGTCACCCATCATGGGATTGCTCTCGCGTACTACTCGCTTAACTTCGGAGTTTCAATGGAACCCGAAGCTAGTGAGCTCCCAAAAGGACTCATGCTAGGTAGGGATGAGAATATACATATAAGGATCACTCCCCTGGCCGATGTGGGATCTTACAATCCACCCCCTTAAGGGGCCCGACGACCTCGTCGGCACACCATGGCTAGGGTTAGGCTCTGATATCAAATTGTCACATCCCGACCTGGGGCGGACCACTTCCCGGACCCGCTCCACCACCGTAGCACGATATTGTCCGCTTTGGGCCCCAACCACGCCCTCACAGTTTTGTTTCTGGGAACTCACGAGCAACTTCCTAGTGGGTCACCCATCATGGGAGTGCTCTGGCCACCTTCTCGCTTAACTTCGGAGTTCCGATGGAACCCGAAGCCAGTGAGCTCCCAAAAAGCCTCAAGCTAGGTAGGGATGGGAATATACATATAAGGATCACTCCCCTGAGCGATGTGGGATCTTACATTTAGGGCAGAGGATAAGGCTTCTAGAACCAGATATTTAGGTGATTTAATGTGAAATTGATTCCCCCTTGCAGCTGGAATTAAAGTAGGATAAGATTAGGATAGGATAAGATAAAATAAAGTTAGTTTGGATAAGATAAGGTTGGATAATGTTCCTTCCTTTTAGCCGATTCCTTATCTTCTTTGTCTTGACTTTATTTTCTTCATCTCATCAGCATATTCCTAGCCTCTTGAACTTGAAAAACGTCCATCCATCTTGCTTCATGCATGTACTATCTATTCTTGGCCCAAAACTGCTCCAAAATGCTTCAAATTGCACTTTCTTGCCAATTTTGTCATTTGAACCTGAAAACACACAAAAATAGCTTAAAGCACTCTAATAAGTAGAAATTAGCTATGACAATGCAAGAAAACAAGCTAACTAAGTCGTATAAATATGCTCCTATCACACTCCCCGGGGGGTTTGCGCACTATTCAAAAAGGTTTTGAGCACTTTCTAGACTAGTGTTATATCATTATAATCTTTTAGAAGTGGTTATAATTAATGATTTAGTTTTGTTGGAAATTTTGAGTAGAAATTTCTTATGTGGGGTTTGTCCCACATTGACCATTCCCACAAGGTCTCTACACTTTATAAGGCTTTATCTCTTATAGAAAGTGATTGGAAGATAGGCCTTGGAGAAGAAAATTGGGCTCACCCTTGGGGTTGGGCTTTGGGGTGTATTAATTAATTGATAATTAATTATATATTAATTTGTTGGAGTTTGAATGAAATTTCAACTCAAATGTGGGGTATTGTTGAAAATTTTGAGCAGAAATTTCTTATGTGGGGTTTGTCCCACATTGACCATTCCCACAAGATCTCTACACTTTATAAGGCTTTATCTCTTATAGAAAGTGATTGGAAGATAGGCCTTGGAGAAGAAAATTGGGCTCACCCTTGGGGTTGGGCTTTGGGGTGTATTAATTAATTAGTAATTAATATATAATTAATTATAAATAATATATAATTAATATATAATTAATTATCAAAAGATGGGCCTTGGGCCTTTAGGCTCTTGGGCTCGGGCTCTAATAATTAAATTATTTAATTAATTTTTTTCGGATTTAATTAAATTCGAATTTAATTAATTATTTATTTTTTATGAAAAGACTCATCATTTCAGATGAAGTCTGAGAGTTCTTTCTGAACACAGAGCAAAGCACCCCTCTGAAGAGATGTCTCCCAACAGTCACACCCCATTCTCATACCTGTTGCAAACAGACATCCATCTGCTATATATACATCCATCTGCATGGCATTTAGAACACAGAAAATAATCAACTTCATCTTCTACATTCCTAAACCTTCTTACTGAGAGAACCACACTAAATTCGCCAGAAGTTAGATTTTCCGGTGCTGGAATTTTAACTTGATCGTTGAATCCTGGTGAAGCAGACGTCCGTAGAACTACAAGCACAGAGTAGGGACGAAATTTCTGTTTCAAGGACATTGCGGTACGCAAGCCTCGATCTTCAAGTTGTCTGGTTTTATAATTCGTATTCTAGTTTATATTCTGTTAATTCCTATTGCATTTATTATTTATTAGCATATATAAATTATCACAGATTGTTGACTTTTATCCAACAAGTTTTAGGTCTTAGTGTGGCGTAGCACTGAATACAATATAAACTAGTCCAACTTGAGCCAAGCCAGCCACTCCAAACTAGTACAAGGCAGTATAATCCAAGCTAGTCACGCATAATAACATACTGGACCTATTGAGACGATAAACATAAAGCCATCTGTGTGCAACTAATGTTGTTTGGCTCATCTTGATCTAAATTCTCAACTAATTGAACACTTTGACATCACAGCAAAGTCATCGGAGCCCGGTACTACAACAGTGAGGATGACTATGACAGCACCGAGTTCCATTCGCCAAGAGACTCTATAGGACATGGAAGCCACACTGCTTCGACTGCTGCAGGCCATGACGTGCAAGCAAGTTACTTTGGACTAGCTTCCGGAACAGCAAGAGGTGGAGTCCCCAATGCTAGGATTGCTGTGTACAAAGTTTGCTGGATAGCAGATTGTGCGGCTGCAGATATCCTTGCAGCATTTGATGATGCAATAGCTGATGGAGTTGACATTATATCAACCTCAATTGGTTCGGATGAACCACTCCAGTACCTAAACGACCCCATTGCTATCGGGTCTTTCCACGCCATGAAAAAAGGTATATTGACCTCAAGTTCAGCTGGAAACAAAGGGCCATACCCCGCGACGGTTACTAATTATGCGCCTTGGATTCTGACTGTTGCCGCCAACACCATTGACAGAAGATTTACCGCTAAAGCAGTTCTTGGGAATGGACAAGTTTATTTTGTGAGTTTGACACTACAATTACATTGCTGTGTTTGTACCATCTAAACTGACCATCTAGTGTACTATGTCTCTGTTAAAGACGAGACTCACCATATAGTACCACACAAGATGAGTAATTGAGATGGTACAAATAATTTAGTTTTACTCTATATCAGTTGTGTATCATTATAATTAAGTCATATTACTAACAGTAATCAGTAATGGTGTGAATGTAAGGGATTTTCGATTAACAATTTCGACCTTAATGGGAAGTCATATCCCTTAATTTTCGGAGGAGATGCTGTAAACTTCTCCAGTGGTGCAAACTCAGAGCTTGCAGGCTATTGTCTTCCCGGGAGCCTGAACGCAAACAAGATTAAGGGGAAGATTGTTTACTGTGATTCTCCCACGGATGGTTCTGCCATTCGAATAGCTGGTGGTGTGGGAACAATTATGATCGACTTGGACACTGATACCGCCAACAGTTTCTCGTCACCTGTAACACAACTCACTGTAGAAGATGGACAAAAGGTTTTGGAATATATCAGATCCACAGAGTATGTATATCTTTCATAGACTTCTCTCTAAACAAGGGTAAAATACAATTACTAACGGTAAAATATGCAAGCTTCAATTTCATATATATATATATATATATATTTATTTTTTATTTTTTTTTTGTCAAAGTCTATTTCATAAACTAACAATGTCAACTTTTTTCAGGAATCCAATTGCAACAATTCTGGTTTCCGAACCTGAGACTGACAAGGATGCGATGGCACCATATGTTGCATCGTTTTCTTCAAGAGGACCTAACACAAACACACACACACACACACACACACACATATATATATATATATATATGCGCTTCAGAATCTTCATAGATTATATGTTGAGAATGTGGATAAATGTTTACACTACAGCCTGATCTGACTGCCCCCGGTGTTGACCTACTTGCTGCTTGGTCTTCTGTGGCACCATCTTCTGAAGATTTCTACCCCGACACAAGAAGTGTCAAATACAACATAATCTCAGGGACTTCCATGTCCTGCCCTCACGTTAGTGGTGCTGCTGCCTATATCAAGGCCGCTCATCCAAACTGGTCTGCTGCTGCCATCAAATCTGCCCTCATGACCACAGGTATGAACAAACTAAACTAAATGCACTCTTGCAAAGGAGAATGTACTAATGGTTACAGCGGGCTTTCCATTTTCGTCCCAATAAATTTTTTGTCTGAAACATACAATCATTACCTTTCATGTACTTCAATTTAGGCTGCTATTGCGTCCATAACTCTAATTAGACATCATGTGCTTTCGACGAGTAGGGGGATTGTGCTAACACCTCTGAACCACTAACTCACAAGACAGTAACAACAATAAGCAGTAACAATAGCGGCACAAAATGTAGTGGCTAAAAGCACTATCAGTGCCTAATAGTTAATAGACACGATTATTAAGCTTAGGTAATACAACGTAGATATGGATATGGATGGAAATTTTGTAAACTGAAAATGTTAAAGATGGTCTCACAGTCATTGATTGAAAATTTAAGAATCTGCTTTTGAGTCAATATCTAATACTACAAGGGTATGGTTATGCGTCTATAAATCACAAATAAATGGAAATTCTAGCAAACTTCAAGACTAAAAGATGCATTAATCTCCCTAATTTATAAGTTATAATCCATATGAATAAAATGCATTGCATAGGAATTGATACTTGAATGCGTTATTAATTTCATCTCTCTATTGAACTACCATTTGTTTTTCCTCATGAACAGCACATGTCGTGGACTCAAAGAAGCACGCAGACCTTGAATTCGCTTATGGTCTGGTCACATAAACCCTCTTAAAGCAGTAAATCCAGGTCTCATCTTCGATACATCCGAAGCAGACTACATAAATTTCCTCTGCACGCAAGGTTACAATAGCACCACATTGAAAATCATAACTGGTGACAACAACAGCAGTTGTGGCAGCACAAAGCCAGGCAAAGCATGGAACCTAAACTACCCCTTGTTTGGACCGAAAACTTAAACTTTGGGCTCCGGGAGGGGACCGGCCCAAAAGGAAGCTGGAAGGAAGAGTCGGTCAAAGCCCAGTGGTTCAGCGGAAGCCCAAGAAGGCAGGAAAGGGCCACCTCTGCCTTGGGACAGCTCACAAAGGCCACTTGCTCACCTACCCAAAGACCAAGTGGTGTAGACTGATCAGCTATACAGCCCATAAAGTACTTTATGGTGGCATTTTATGTAAAAAAGCCAATGAGTCATCATCTTCAAACCGCATTCGGGCAAGCTTGCTGCTACAGGAAGGCACGTTGGTTTGTCTATAAAAGAAGAAAGAGAAATCAGAATTGAGGACACTCAAACAAACAAACAAAAGCCAAAACTCTGCCAAAAGCCAGATTTGCCTTCAAACGATAAGCTGTAGTCAGCCAAAAGCCTTCATCCATCTCGGGATCACATCCAACCATTTTTATCAGCTCTGCTACCTTGTCAAACACTTGTCGTAGTATCGATTTCTTTCCCAAAAACCCTTTTCTTCTAAACTCTCAAGCCCCTTGTCCAACCTTAAAACCCAAGAAGTTGCAAGACGCCCAGTTTTGCCCGACAAGGTGAAAGCCTTGCCCGTCCCTTCTTGGTTTTGTCTCTTCAGTTATTAAACTAGCATTATGTTGTATGCTTTTAGCTGTATTCGAGTTATTTCAGATAACATGATGATTAAAAGAGTCTTTCAGTTCTTAAATCCGATTTAAAGATGTCGTTACTATTTAAATCAGATCTAAGTTCTAACTTCTTGGATATATAAGAATGATCATGTAAAAGTCCTTGGTCTCAAGGCATAAAAAAGAACTTTATGTGGACTTAACCCATCCACGACAATCCTTGATAAACAAAGAAGTCCGAAGTTACTTGGGGCGCAAGTAATCGACCGATCTAGTAGTTTTACTACCGTTGTATTATGATTATGCTAGGAACATTTGAGTATGGAACAAATTCTGATAGGAAGCCTCAAGGCCTATACCTAAGGCCCTACAAAGGCACCTATTTGGATGCGTTCTAAGCTCTGCGGGCTAGAACGTTTGAGTATGGAACAAATTCTGATAGGAAGCCTCAAGGCCTATACCTAAGGCCCTACAAAGGCACCTATTTGGATTCGTTCTAAGCTCTGCGGGCTAGGAACGTTTGAGTATGGAACAAATTCTGATAGGAAGCCTCAAGGCCTATACCTAAGGCCCTACAAAGGCACCTATTTGGATTCTTTCTAAGCTCTGCGGGCTAGCTAGTCAGAAATATAACGGTGGTGATATTACGCGCGACAATGAAACCAGAAGCACATAGTTATATATATATCCAAGAGAGGGATTGATTATGAATTGGAAGCCTCAAGGCCTATATCTAAGGCCCCACAAAGGCACCTGTCATAATTGATACGGTCTCCTGGATGCATATAGATATGTAGTTATGCGTATATGGATCCAACATCCGTTCTACATCTGCCATGCTAAAGATGGCAGTGGCACGCCTGAGCATCCAAAAGTTAACCTTGATTGTGAGCCTTAAGGCCTACACCTAAGGCCCCATGAAGGCACCTTTCAAAGTTAACGCTGTCCTTCTCTTTCAGCCTTGCCCGACAAGCCTTGCCCGACAAGACTTGTGAAGGAAAAATTTTGTCCTAGCTAAGAACATGTATGAACATTTGAATACATATGCTAACAATTAACTCTTTAAAGTAGGCATGCATCCAAAAACAATTCATGAAACCCATGACTTTCAAAGCCTAGTATATGGTGAACCAAAAGACTCTTTAACAACATTAAAGATAATTAAGAATTTAGAGATTCTTTACCCTTGAAGCTCATCCTTGATTACACAAGGGATTCACCCAAGTGGAGGGCCTTCAAGTCACCTCCTTGCTCCTTGGATCTTCCTTGTGATTTTCCTCCTTTTAGTGCTCATTTGCTTCTATGAGGATTTGAGGATTAGTTCTCCAAAACACCAAAAGTTTGATGTCTCTATGTCTCTTCACCAAGGATGTAATTTGTGAGGATGAAAATGGATCACTTAGGGAAGTAAATTTGCTAGATAACTTTCCCCAAGTAGCTTAGAAAACCCTAATTGAAAACAAAGCTATAAAGATGAATTTATACTTCATTTCTTAGGTGAGTGGCAAACTTGCAATTAAGCAAACTTGCATACCCTCACCCTAAATGGTTGGCCTATATGGTTATTGGGCTTATTGCACATTTTGTTTTAGTTGTCATACAACTTAAACATAATGGGCCTTGTGGACCAAAACACTTTTGGGCCCCGAAGCCCTAAAACCAACTTAAAAGTCCAATACGAACATTTCGTATAATTAATTAACTAATTAATTAATCTTGACCATTCTTCAATTAAACCATTTAATTGCTTATCCATTTCATTTAATTGCTTCACATATATCCTTATTTGGTGTGCGATCCATTAGGTTCCAATTAGCGAGGCAGTGGGCGATGTTACTCTTAACTATCGATTGTGAATTGAAACCACATTTCAATTCTCCCTTTTTGATGATTAGTGTTTGCTAATCAATAGGGCTTCCACAAACCATGAGTGACACCTAGCAGTATGTCATGGTTACCCAAGCTAAGTAGAATTGGTTGGAGAACCTATCCAGTTACAATTACAATGCAATACGGTCCTTCTCTAATACAATACTCTTAACCACATTGTTTTAAGTGATAGTTTGTTTCATGTCCACTATCCAATGTGATACTTTCTTATATGATTCCCTTGAATATGATTTGGAACATCTTCCTTAGTCATATTCATTTGCTTTGGCCAAAGACTTTAGAATCATATTTTAGAGTATACTCCTTCCACCATGGAAGGTTAGAGATCCCTTGTTGTGCATTCATATGCCTACATGACTAGATCACATGACCCCAACAATGCCGTGGACAATCCGAGGGAATGCCTTTGTCATGATCAAAGATCAAGGACCTAACCATTAGACATCTATGATGCCTCAGGTCTAAGGACTACTTTGCATATTGTAACCTTAGAGTTCGTACATGACATGTATGTTTGAACTCTCATTAATCGCAGTTCAGTGTACTCGATTACTCTTTCGAGCACCTATGTGTTTGTCTTAGTGTCCAACACCAAATGACTTGAGACTAGTTCATACTCACGTTTGAGTCAACATAACACATACTAACCTTATTGGATTGTCAATGCCCAATTGGCAATCCTATGGCTAGGAACGTTTTAGGAATGAACATAAGAGAAAGGTCTCCTTAATCTAACTCATTAGATCACTTATCTCTTATGTCAAATACATCCCTTGGATTCTCTTATTGATTAAACACATGATTCAATAAATAGTGATTAACAATAAGTATTGCCCTTCCGTTAAACATATAAAAGTTTAACATATTAAGTATTCCAAAAAGCTATTACATCAAATGAGTGGCTTTGTGGGCATACTTCCAACAATCTCCCACTTGCACTCAAAGCCATCCTCCCATGTATCTAATACTCATCTTATCCATATGATGATCAAGCTGGATTTGAGTCATTGGCTTTGTCAGTGGATGTGCTACATTATCGGCTGAAGCAACTTTGAGGATGTTGACTTTCCCCTCGGCAGCATATCATCTTATGATATTAAAGCGCCTATCAAAATGCTTGTTCTTTTGATGAGCCCTGGGTTCCTTGGCTTGAGCTATCGCCCCACTATTATCACAGTACAAAGTTACTGGTGATGTGATGGTTGGAACCACTCCAAGTTCAGTAATGAACTTTTTCATCCAGAACGCTTCTTTGCCGGCTTCAGTTGTAGCGACATATTCAGCCTCTGTCGTGGAATCAGCAATTACACTTTGTTTCTTGCTTTTCCAACTGACAGCCCCACCATTCAGAGTGAATACATATCCGGAGTTGGAACTTCTATCATCGACGTCAGATTGGAAATCTGCGTCTGTATAAGCTTCCACTCGCAACTCTGATGCTCCTTCATAAACGAGGAACATGTCTTTAGTTCTTCTTAAGTACTTAAGGACCATCTTGACAGCTGCCCAGTGTTCTGATCCTGGGTTAGATTGATATCGACTAGTAATGCTCACAGCATACGCGATATCAGGCCTTGTGCATATCATGGCATACATGAGACTCCCTATGGCGGAAGCATAAGGAATTTCATTCATTAGCCGTATCTCTTCAGGAGTCTTAGGTCCCATGGACTTAGAAAGGTGAATTCTATGTCTCACAGGAAGAAAACCTTTCTTAGATTGTTCCATCTGGAACCTATTTAGCACCTTATCAATGTACATTGATTGGGATAATCCAATTAATTTTCTGGATCTATCACGATAGAGCTTTATCCCAAGTACATAAGATGCATCTCCTAAATCTTTCATGTGGAAGGTTTTAGACAACCACACTTTTACAGAAGAAAGTACTGCAGTGTCATTCCCGAATAGTAATATGTCATCTACATATAACACTAGGAATACAACTGCATCCCCAACGACTTTTTGATAAACACAATTGTCGTCTTCGTTTTGAGTAAAACCAAACGTTTTGATTTCAGTATCGAAACGAATGTTCCAGCTCCTGGAGGCTTGCTTAAGTCCATAAATGGACCTTTGAAGCTTGCATGCCTTAGTCTCTTCAGACTCGGACACGAAACCTTCGGGTTGAGTCATATAGAGCTCTTCCTGTAGGTAGCCGTTCAGAAAGGCCGTCTTCACGTCCATTTGCCATCTCTTTGAATCAATGTCGGACATTGCTTCAGTGTAGTCCCTAGGGTCCTCCTTTGTTTCATTGTCACCTAAAAGGTACAATTCATCAAAGTCATTATTTAAGCCAAACCTCATAGGTGGCTTACTAACCCGTTCAGATCTACGTGGAGCTAGGGGTTCAGGAACAGGGTTGTCAATATGTCGAGTGCTTGTTTTTGGTTCATTATTAATCTCATTAATTTCCATCTGTTTGCTTATAGTTCCTTTGAGAACAAATTCGTCCTCTAGAAACTTAGCAGTTCTGGCGACAAAGACTTTCTGGTCGTCAGGATGGTATAACTCATATCCCATAGTTTCTTTAGGATATCCCACAAAATAGCATCTTACTGATCTCGCTTCAAGCTTAGTAGCCTCAAGCTTCTTGACATATGCTTCACAACCCCAAATCTTAATATGATTAAGACTTGGCTTTCTTCCATGCCATATCTCATAGGGTGTTTGTGAAACTGATTTGGAAGGTACTCTATTAAGCAAGTAAGCTGCTGTATATAGAGCGTATCCCCAGAATGTTACTGGTAGATCAGCGGAACTCATCATAGAACGAACCATGTTCATCAAGGTTCGATTTCTCCTTTCAGAAACTCCATTAAGTTGTGGAGTTCCCGGTGGAGTCCACTGTGATATTATTCCACACTCTTTGAGATAATCTAGGAACTCATTACTCGGATATTCACCCCCTCGATCCGATCTTAGGATTTTTATCTGTTTCCCAGTTTGCTTCTCAACTTCATTCTTGAATTCTTTGAACCTTTCAAAGGATTCTGACTTGTACTTCATAAGATATACATAGCCAAACCGAGAGTGATCGTCGGTGAATGTGATATAGTATGAGAAGCCTTCTCTCGACGTAGTAGACATAGGTCCACATACGTCAGTGTGGATTAACCCTAGAATTTCAGTGGCACGCTCTCCTTTTCCAGTAAATGGAGATTTGGTCATCTTCCCTTTCAAGCAACATTCACAAGTACCCATCCGGTCATTACCTAATGGGTGGAAATATCCGTCTTTCGACATCTTGCGAATCTTATCAAGGTTCACATGTCCAAGTTTAAGATGCCACATCTTTTCTTGGTTAACTTCTTCTCTAGCCCTTTTGGGTTTTGAGGTATTCCCGCTTTCAATACAGTGCATCCCACTATTCGTCTCTAGGTGAAAAAGTCCCTCTATCATATTACCATGAGAGATAATACGACCGTTCAAGTATAAAGTGAAACTCATTTTGTCAAACAACACTGAGTGCCCATCTCGTAAAAGCTTAGAGATGGAAATCAAATTCTTTATACATGAAGGAAAATATAAACAATTTTTAAGTTCCAGGACTTCCCCAGAGGGTAGGTTAAGCATATAGGTGCCTATTGCTTTTGCAGAGATTTTAGTGCCGTTCCCAACTCGCACAACCATCTCCTCATTGCGCAGTGATCTGCTCCCTGTTAGTCCCTGCAACGTATTACAGATATGTTGACTAGCGCCTGAATCAAATATCCAGGAATTGGAGCTCACTGTAAAAGCACTCTCTATGACAGAAATAGTCTCTTCAAAAGTCCGTGTCATAAGGCTCGCAATGCGCACCCTGTATTTCTTCTTCCAACGTTCATCCTTTCCACAATGAAAGCATGTTCCTTTGGATTTCTTTGCCTTCTTCTTACGCAACCTTTTCCTTATCATTGCATTCTCACTCCCACTGTCCTTTTTGAAACCTTTTTCAAATTTACAGCACATGTCAATCATCTCTTTCAAAGAATGATCGAATCTATTCACTTTATAGTTTACGATAAACTTAGTGAAATCATCCGAGAGAGATGCAAGGAAAAAGTCTTGGGCCATTTTCCCATCGATGGAAGTTCCTAAACTTTGAAGATCTTGAAAGATCCTTTCCATCTTTTGTCCATGTTTATGGACCGATGTCCCCTTTGCCATTTTGGCATTCATTAGACTACAAATATTTGAGAATCGTACATTACTAGTCTCAATGTCATGCATCTTATGCAAACTTTCAACCATGGCACAAGAAGTGTCCATGTGCTTATGTAGCTTCATAAGCTCCTCACTAAGTGAAGTGATGATTAAGCATTTGGCTTGTAAGTCATCCTCATAGTGTCTAACATAATTTTGACACTCCTCCTTTGAAGCTAGTTTCGTAGGAGGTACATGAGGAGGGGATTGCTTAAGTACATACAATATGTCTTTCACCTTTGAGACATTCTCAATGTGGCGATACCAAGCAAGGAAACGTTGGCCCTTTAGGCCCTTTTTGTCAAGTATAATGGTGGGTATAATTTTAGGCATGTCGTTCACTACATAACATAACAGAAATCGAATTAGCATTGTTGTTTAAAACTATTTTGATTGGGTCTTTTAATCAAATAGTATCACCCACCATTTTTGGCAAATTCCACATCCCTCAATAGAATTCGAGAGTTATATTGAACTCTTAGTGGGTTATGGGAGACTCACCATTACCAAGCCCACCTCACGATGATACGATGTTGGCTAGCAAAAATAATGATGAGAGAATAACGCATTATTCATTTACAACCTTTTGTAATTACCCATCTCGTTTGGCCTCTAGAGAATGTTGCCTCACGATGATACGATGTTGGCACCATTGCACTTAGTTTAAGTTATTCCCACCATGCTTAGTTCGTGAAGGGGTTCAAGAATAGCCTCACGATGATACGATGTTGGCTATCCTCGTTGCCTACACTCACCTCATCATATGTATATGGATTCCTCCTGGATATAAGCACATGCTTTGTACTCCCCCATGATAGGGTGAAGCCGGTGCATGAGTCACAAACGCTTGGAACCCACCACGGTGGAAGGCCTACGAAGAGATATTCTAAACATCTCTCGCTTATCAACTTAAATATTTGTTTGAGGGAATAGCGTTGGGCTACATCAAAACATTTTAATCACATTAAAAGAACTTGGGCCTATCACAACCATTGGTCCAAGTTTATATGAATTAGTAGTATATAATACTCCCACTGTTTCGTTGAAACAAGCGAGACTATATGGAACTACTAACGAATGCTTTGCATCCTCATATGGACTATATAGTCATATTAGGTTTTAGGATGATTATGAACCGTTTGATTTGATCCAACACGAGCCTTGTGTTGGACCTTGGGTCTAAGGTATGTAGTTGTTGATTTTAGTTACGCGTTTAATCCAATTAAACCGTTATTTCCTATTGGGCGTTGGACCCAACTATTCCATTTTGCATACATTTAAACAAAAGGAATACATGAAATAATAATAAGGGCTTATGCCCTTTTACAACACAAATGATGGACTTATGTCCATTTACAACAAATTGAATTAATCAAATTACATTCAAATCTACACTACCAAGCCCAAACATTCATAATGTAAAGCGGCCAATCACATAGCTCAATTATCGAGGCATTTGGTTCATAATCACCCTTCTCTTAATCAAACACATTTAATTAAGAAAACAACTTTAAAACAATTGGTTTTCGGATCCATAGAATTGATTTAAATGAAACTAAATAAAATGAAAATCCAATTCTCATTTAAAGAGACAAACCATTTTGTTCTCATCTAATTTGGGCCATTTTCTAAAAACAAAAACTTTTGGGGTCACTTTGTAAAAAACACAAGAGTCCACAACTTCATGTAATTACAACTTAGAACCCAAACATTTTTAATAATGTCAAAAACATCATTAAAGGAGCAAAACAATTTGTCCTTTAAAGTTTTTGGACTTTAACGTAAAAACGTAAACTTTTGGGCCAAAATGCAAATACACAAAAGTATCAAAACTTTATGTAAGTGCACAAAACACCCAAAAATACCCTATTTAATAGGGTGGCCAGCCATATAGTGTTTTAGTGATGAAAATTCAAATTTTATACAAAGTTTTGTAAGTGGGTTATGTTAGGTGAGGTAAAGATGAAATAAAATTTTGTAAGAAATGATTTATGTCATTCTTTAAAACAAAGTTTGTCTCCCATTAAAATTACTTAATCATTAACCATCACCCACTAAAATTAAATCAAAACTTTATGTAAAAACATAAAACTTTTTGAATCAAAACTTCAAAACTTTTTGTTCTTGGCAAGAACTCCAAGAACATTGAAGAACACTTATGAAAACTCAAAATACATGGCACCAAATTTTTAGTTCCAATATTCATGCTTAAATGAAATACATCTACAACATTTGAGATGCTAAATTTTCTAGCAAAATTTATATTCAAAGCAAGAACAAAGCTTGTAACATTTACAACATTTAAATCATAAAACATGAAAATCACAAAACCCAAAAGGATCCACCATACACTAGACCTAGGCTCTTGATACCACTTGAAGGAAAAATTTTGTCCTAGCTAAGAACATGTATGAACATTTGAATACATATGCTAACAATTAACTCTTTAAAGTAGGCATGCATCCAAAAACAATTCATGAAACCCATGACTTTCAAAGCCTAGTATATGGTGAACCAAAAGACTCTTTAACAACATTAAAGATAATTAAGAATTTAGAGATTCTTTACCCTTGAAGCTCATCCTTGATTACACAAGGGATTCACCCAAGTGGAGGGCCTTCAAGTCACCTCCTTGCTCCTTGGATCTTCCTTGTGATTTTCCTCCTTTTAGTGCTCATTTGCTTCTTTGAGGATTTGAGGATTAGTTCTCCAAAACACCAAAAGTTTGATGTCTCTATGTCTCTTCACCAAGGATGTAATTTGTGAGGATGAAAATGGATCACTTAGGGAAGTAAATTTGCTAGATAACTTTCCCCAAGTAGCTTAGAAAACCCTAATTGAAAACAAAGCTATAAAGATGAATTTATACTTCATTTCTTAGGTGAGTGGCAAACTTGCAATTAAGCAAACTTGCATACCCTCACCCTAAATGGTTGGCCTATATGGTTATTGGGCTTATTGCCCATTTTGTTTTAGTTGTCATACAACTTAAACATAATGGGCCTTGTGGACCAAAACACTTTTGGGCCCCGAAGCCCTAAAACCAACTTAAAAGTCCAATACGAACATTTCGTATAATTAATTAACTAATTAATTAATCTTGACCATTCTTCAATTAAACCATTTAATTGCTTATCCATTTCATTTAATTGCTTCACATATATCCTTATTTGGTGTGCGATCCATTAGGTTCCAATTAGCGAGGCAGTGGGCGATGTTACTCTTAACTATCGATTGTGAATTGAAACCACATTTCAATTCTCCCTTTTTGATGATTAGTGTTTGCTAATCAATAGGGCTTCCACAAACCATGAGTGACACCTAGCAGTATGTCATGGTTACCCAAGCTAAGTAGAATTGGTTGGAGAACCTATCCAGTTACAATTACAATGCAATACGGTCCTTCTCTAATACAATACTCTTAACCACATTGTTTTAAGTGATAGTTTGTTTCATGTCCACTATCCAATGTGATACTTTCTTATATGATTCCCTTGAATATGATTTGGAACATCTTCCTTAGTCATATTCATTTGCTTTGGCCAAAGACTTTAGAATCATATTTTAGAGTATACTCCTTCCACCATGGAAGGTTAGAGATCCCTTGTTGTGCATTCATATGCCTACATGACTAGATCACATGACCCCAACAATGCCGTGGACAATCCGAGGGAATGCCTTTGTCATGATCAAAGATCAAGGACCTAACCATTAGACATCTATGATGCCTCAGGTCTAAGGACTACTTTGCATATTGTAACCTTAGAGTTCGTACATGACATGTATGTTTGAACTCTCATTAATCGCAGTTCAGTGTACTCGATTACTCTTTCGAGCACCTATGTGTTTGTCTTAGTGTCCAACACCAAATGACTTGAGACTAGTTCATACTCACGTTTGAGTCAACATAACACATACTAACCTTATTGGATTGTCAATGCCCAATTGGCAATCCTATGGCTAGGAACGTTTTAGGAATGAACATAAGAGAAAGGTCTCCTTAATCTAACTCATTAGATCACTTATCTCTTATGTCAAATACATCCCTTGGATTCTCTTATTGATTAAACACATGATTCAATAAATAGTGATTAACAATAAGTATTGCCCTTCCGTTAAACATATAAAAGTTTAACATATTAAGTATTCCAAAAAGCTATTACATCAAATGAGTGGCTTTGTGGGCATACTTCCAACAACTTGCCCGACGAGTCCTGCCCGACAGTATAAGCAGAAGCCCGACAGCAGCCCTCAACCGAAGCCGAAACACTCTCTCGGGGAGCTGTGTGCTCGTCGCCCAGGAAGCCTCCCCGACGGAAATTCCTGGCCACGAACATAGTTTTGGCACGCCCGGTGGGATCCCTATGGTCAAAACAAAAGAGAAGCCATAAACCTAGCAACAAATCAAAAGGGAAGGTCTTCTACAAATGGCGGATCGATCAGAGAATCCTTCTTCTCCGTCAGGACAGGTGGTCCTAGAAAGTCCGACCACATCTGAAAAGTCACAAGGAAGGGGAACTAGTGAAGAATTACAAGCTACTATGATCCAAGTGCTGAGAAGCATGGAAAGAATCTCCTTGGAAACCAAGGGGGAAGTAAGCAGACTCTGTACGCTGACAGGGAATCTACAGAGAAGGCTTGACTTAGAATTCTCTACTCCAAAGGGGACTCAAGGAAGCGGGGTGAGCCAAGTTATCATGACAAATGAACCAATCATTCCCTTATTCCCGCTATTGGAAGAAGAAAAAGATAGAGGAAAGAAGAAGGTGGTCCCTGAAGATAGTCAACCAATAATGGAGTCAGTTCTGGAAAAGGAGTTTCCCAGCTTCCCATTATTATCACTCAATAATAGGAGGCAGAGTGAGCAAGAGAGAACGAGGTACGGGATGCCAGCTATAATCGGAGAAACTAGCGGGAAGGAGGCCACCACTACTTCAGATAAACCTCCACCTTACAGACCACCCTCATTAACTAACAAGGGAGGAGGGGCAAACTGGAGAAAGCCCGAGCCAAGAAGAGAGGCAAGCACGGGCAACGACCGGAGCCTCAGAAATGAACCTACTCTCGTAAGCCATATTGATAATTCAGCTACTCAACAATTGAGAGAAGAATTAGCTGAGTTAAGGAGGACAGTGGCTCAAAATGCTCAACCACGAGCCCGCCCAGTGTTAAGGGTTACTTACCAGAAGCCGTACCCTGAATACATTGATGAGCTGAATCCATTCCCCCTCAACTTTAAGATGCCTGCATTCCCAACATTTACAGGAGAAGACAGCAGTGTGTCTTCCAGAGACCACATTTTTAAATTTTCCAATCATTGTGTGGCATATGAAGACAATCCAAATTACAAATTGAGATTGTTTGGGAATTCGTTGGCAGGATTGGCATCGCAATGGTACTCTCTGTTACCCCCCAACTCTATTGCCAACTGGGGGCAAATGGAGATGGCTTTCCACGAACAATTCTATAGAATAGAGCCAGAACTGACCATCAATGACCTTGTTGAAGTCAAGCAATATGATCATGAATCTACTGAGGACTTCGTGATGAGATTCAGAAGAACAAGGATGAGATGCCAGTTCCCTGTCAACCAAGCACAGCTCATATCTATCGCTCAAAGGGCTCTGAGATTGCCTTTGAGGAAGAGATTTTATGACGCACAATTCAACGAGCTGCAAGAATTGGTAATAGCTGCCACTAAGTACGAGAGGTTGTTACAAGAGGAGCAACAGGTGAAACATACTTCCAAAGTTCCTCCCTCTACAAGAATAAAGCTGCGATTCATCGAGTGGAAGTAGTAGAAAGCAGACCAGAACATGAGGATAGCCACAACGAAGAAGACATAGATGTGTGTGCCGCTGAAATGACTACACCTTTCAAGCCATTCACGGTAAAAGGGCTAATTCAACCTGTCAAAGACCAGAAGATAGTAATGAATGATGGTGGTTTCATCCCCATGAAACCACCCAAATACCAGAGATATTCGTTTGATCTAACCAAGGCGCCCGAGATCTACGAAGAGCTAGTGCGGGCAAGGGTAATTTTGCCCGACATTACCAAGAAGATGCCTAAACCAGAAGAACTTAGAGGGAAGAAGTATTGTAAGTTACACTATACCTTCAACCACTCAATAGTCAATTGTGTCCAGTTTAGGGATTGGATACAAGACCTGATAGTGAAGGGAAAGTTGTTACTCGACAAGCCCCAAACCAGTATGCTGGTAGATACAAACCCTTTCCCGGAGGCTCCTATCAGCATGATCAACCTCATGTAAAGAGGAAGAACCAGGGCCACCAATCGGTATGGCGGAAGAAAATAAACAAAAGGGGGCAATGAGTTGCCCGAGATTAATCCAAATAGTGCTAAGAGCAGGGCAGGAGGCAAAAGACATGTTCATCCCAATAAAAAGGAGTTACAAATCATCCTATTCTAAAAAAATTTACATCTTCACATAGGGTGATTATTCGAGAGTGATATGTTTGCATAATGGCAAAGATCCTACTAGGCTCGGCTAAAACAGTGTGGCTATTTACAAGTTGAGACTGGGCTTGTTCCAACTCTGAGTTTGACTTATCCACCCCTTCAATTTGGTTTTCAAGGGTGTCCAGAAGAGTTGCTTGTTCCGCTTTGAGGACGACTAATTGCTCCTCCAGCTTTTGAATCTCGGAAGTAACAACTCTGACCCTCTCTTTTGTCTGCAAGCTTTCTTCCATCAACTGACCAACTTGAGTAGAAATGCTGGATTCTTTTTCCATAAAGCATTTTGCTCGATTGGCCTGTCTGTCCGCTCTCTGGTATTGTTCCCTAAGAGCCCTCAAGTTCTCAAAAAAGGAGATAAATGAATCATACTGAGGTTTTGACAGCCGACCAATTTTGAAAGATTCAGCTATGACCCTCTCAAGATCACAAAGGGCCTTGAGGCTGAATGAAGCAGTAAAATCCTTCCTTGCCCATTCCTGAAGGATTCGCTGTTGCTCTGAAGGAATGGAGGTTGCTGAAGTTTGTCTTGGGGATTTCAACAATGTCTCGAGGCGTCCCAGTGCTTCAAAAAGTTTGGGCAACTTATCAGGGTTCGAGGATGAAACAGGAGGAGGATCTTGCTTCATGGCTCCCTTTGCTGAAGCAATTCCTATTAAGGGTGCAGTTTCTGCTTGCCCGATCTGTCCAAGTCCAGAAGAAGGAATCTCAGTACCACCAGAAGATGAGTGAGGTTGAGAACGTTTTGATTTGCGAACCAAATGAGGAGGATATATTGTTCCTGGAGCTTGCTGCAAAAGCCAAGAGTACCAGGTCAAGAACAATCTACAAGCAGTAAGATATTTCTAAAGAAAAGAAAATCCCGTACCTGATCTTGGCCCTGGGGAGAAGGAGGAGATTCCTCAATAGCCACCGTCGGGCTAGCAGACACATGTAAAACTGCTTCCCCAAAGGAGACAGGAATTTCAGGGACTATGGGTTCGTTGTGCGCGGCCAGTGGCGTATGAGGAGGCTCATATGTTGTAGAAGGTTGCTGAAAACATAAGAAAAAGTTAATCGGGAAGCATTGTGCAGGATTTCAATATAAAGAAAATGATGACTCACCAAGTTACTATCTTCATCCACGAAATGTAACATAACTCCTGTAGATGGATCAAATTGAGAGGAGGGAGTTGCATCCAAAGCTGTAGAAGAAGTCATGGGCTTCGGAGGAGGGCCATGACCAGCCGAGGGGACAGATGCTTCAGCCTAAGCATAAATGTGGAGAAAAAGAAAGTTCAGGAATGAAGGCCAGAGATTGTCAAGTTACTCCGAAAAGAAAAGGTGTTTTTGAGGGGCTAACCTGAGAAAGAGAAGGGCTGGTCTTTCGGGCAAGTAAGGAGGAGGCCTCGGATGTATGAAGCTTCTCTCCTCTTGCAGCCTGGCTCAAATAAATCAGGTTTAAAGGTCTATGAAAGCAAGAAGGATGGACATGAAGAATAAAGGTCATACCTCGAGTTCTATGAAAGCGGTTTTTTGCAGATCCTCAGCCTTCTTGTGCATGGCAGCTCTTAATGGTTCCTCCTTGGAAGCCATAAGTGGTCTTTTAGATGCTTGAGACCCTTTTTTTTTTTCCGGACAAAACAAGAAGTCATTATATGTGAGAGAAAGGTAGTAGTTTGGGGAAAAAAAACAGAAACTTACTTGAAGATTGTTTCTTCTTCCTGCTCGCCTCAGAGGCTGGAACAGGTTGAACTGATGACATGGGGGGAGCAGTGGTTCTGGCTCTCTTGCTGTTTTTGGTTAGGATTGGTCGAGTGGTTGTAGGAAGAGGGGCAGGATCAGGATTCGAAGTCTTGATCCTAGCAGCTCTCTTTCGCTTGGGTGATTTAATGATTGCCTCAGATGTCTCCTCAGCTCCTGAATCCCCAAGGGATTCTGTAACATCTGCACCTCCCCCAGCTTCTCGTCTCTCAGCTTCTGCAGCAGCGCCATGAAGAACTACAGCATCAGCAGAATCATCCTCAGATTCAATAGCCTCCGATTCAACGACCACTGAAGCTGTAAAGTCAAGCAAAGGTGAGGATAGAAAAACTGCAGAAGGAAAGCAAAATCAGATTGAAAAAGAAGTACCTATCAGGAGTGACCGATTCTTTTCTTGGATCATTTCTTTCCAATTTTCAAGCTCACTCGGGCCGGGATACGATCTAAGAGAAAGTTGACTAAAAAGACGATCATGAGTCTCTCTCAAATCTCTTCCATACTTCTTGAACCATCTATTTTCCCACCAAGAGGAAAAGAGTGAAGTGCATTCGAAGTTGAGAGTAACAGAACTTCGGGCAGCCTGACTCATGATGTCAAGGCTATGTCGGGCAGCTCTGAATGTCGTCTCATGGGGACTTTGTAGTCGAAATGAAGTACCACAATGGACAGAATCAAAGAACGGGACGGGAATGGCCTGCCTAAACCCCAACTGCCTGCTGCAAAAGTTGGGGTGATACACTTCAAGACCCCGTTCATATCTATTACCCCGAACTCCCCAGGCCAGGTCTCTCGGTTGAATACAGCTGATAAATTTCTCCCTACAAGAAGGGGTTGCATCCTCGCCAGGAGCATCTTGAAAAATTTGGTCAGAAAACCAAGGGTATCTCCTCAAAACCGACGCACCCCATTCTAAATCTGATCGAGTCTTACAGACCCTGAAGAAATAGAAGCAAGCAAAAGAAGAATGATCTATTGGGGGAGCTTTGGCCAAGACTCGGGCAGGGGCCACACCCTCCGGGAATTCCAAATTGGCAGCCCGAAACTCCGGAAAGTACCATTGAAGCCAAGTTTGTATCATCCAGATTGGCCCATTCAGGTTAGTCTCAAATGGCTCGTCCTGAGTCATTTCGAAAAGAAGATGATAAAGGTGGGAGAGAAGGAATGGGCCAGTGGCTACATCATCAAAATTATGAAGAGCTTCTACTAATGGGATCCATTCAACCCTCACCCCTTTCGACTTGTTAGGGAAGACATGTCGGTTAAGCCAGTATAGGAGGAAATACATGTGCTCTTGATCTTTATCCGCCTGAGAAGCACTTGCCCCAAAGCTTTCCTTTACAAAAGGAATGAAGCCTTTGAAGGAGGTCCCATAACTCTTGAAGGTTGCAGGATTGTAGTTCAAAGGAAGGAAGGTAGTAGATGAACTTGAACTTCCAGTAATGGAGGGGGGAGCCCAGTCTTGGGTGACATCTACTATCCTGCCCGTTGGCCTTAAACCAAAGACCTGAGCCATATCAAGAATGGTTGGGGACATGGGACCCATACGAAAGTCGAAAGTATTCGTGCCCGAATTCCAGAATAGAAGGGCAGAAGCAAGTAATTCGGGCTTAGGAATAATGGAATTTTTCGAAAGCATGATTAATTCGTAAATTCCATTATTCATCCATTTCTGCTTGAAAGTGGGCTCCAATTCATCAATCCATTGAGCCCAAGCAGGATCATTCATCAAAGGGAAGCCTCGTCGGTATGACGACCATTTGGATGACGAGATGCCCGACTCAGCCAAAAAGGGGTTTGGGGAAAACCAATTATCCCTGGGCATGTTGCTTTCTATCACTGAGGGAATTCGAGAGATCCATGCAGGACCCAATGATTGTACCCCATGCATTTCAAAGAAAAGTTCGGAATACAAACCTGCCCGAGGACGATGAAGCCCGTTGAGCAGACGACGCATGGTATCAATTCCTTCGCCAGATTTGTAGGATGGTTGAGTTTGGCTAGATCCCGAAGCCATTTGACGAGGTTTGAGAAAGGATGTCAAAAAGGAGACAACGAGGGTGAGAGATATCAAGGGAGAGCTGACAGATTTAAGGAAAGAGGAATAGTTGAGGGATTTAGGAGTTTTCAAGTTACAGAGAGATTTCTTGCTAGGATCACGTAAGATTATAGAGTTCAACCGGAAGAAGTTCGTGGGTTTTTTTTTTAATAATGCACTTTTCAATTGATATTGGCGCCTGGAATTACAGGCTAAATATCAGTTGAAAGGGGGCACTGTTTGGACCGAAAACTTAAACTTTGGGCTCCAGGAGGGGACCGGCCCAAAAGGAAGCTGGAAGGAAGAGTCGGTCAAAGCCCAGTGGTTCAGCCGAAGCCCAAGAAGGCAGGAAAGGGCCATCTCTGCCTTGGGACAGCTCACAAAGGCCACTTGCTCACCTACCCAAAGACCAAGTGGTGTAGACTGATCAGCTATACAGCCCATAAAGTACTTTATGGTGGCATTTTATGTAAAAAAGCCAATGAGTCATCATCTTCAAACCGCATTCGGGCAAGCTTGCTGCTACAGGAAGGCACGTTGGTTTGTCTATAAAAGAAGAAAGAGAAATCAGAATTGAGGACACTCAAACAAACAAACAAAAGCCAAAACTCTGCCAAAAGCCAGATTTGCCTTCAAACGATAAGCTGTAGTCAGCCAAAAGCCTTCATCCCTCTCGGGATCACATCCAACCATTTTTATCAGCTCTGCTACCTTGTCAAACACTTGTCGTAGTATCGATTTCTTTCCCAAAAACCCTTTTCTTCTAAACTCTCAAGCCCCTTGTCCAACCTTAAAACCCAAGAAGTTGCAAGACGCCCAGTTTTGCCCGACAAGGTGAAAGCCTTGCCCGTCCCTTCTTGGTTTTGTCTCTTCAGTTATTAAACTAGCATTATGTTGTATGCTTTTAGCTGTATTCGAGTTATTTCAGATAACATGATGATTAAAAGAGTCTTTCAGTTCTTAAATCCGATTTAAAGATGTCGTTACTATTTAAATCAGATCTAACTTCTAACTTCTTGGATATATAAGAATGATCATGTAAAAGTCCTTGGTCTCAAGGCATAAAAAAGAACTTTATGTGGACTTAACCCATCCACGACAATCCTTGATAAACAAAGAAGTCCGAAGTTACTTGGGGCGCAAGTAATCGACCGATCTAGTAGTTTTACTACCGTTGTATTATGATTATGCTAGGAACGTTTGAGTATGGAACAAATTCTGATAGGAAGCCTTAAGGCCTATACCTAAGGCCCTACAAAGGCACCTATTTGGATGCGTTCTAAGCTCTGCGGGCTAGAACGTTTGAGTATGGAACAAATTCTGATAGGAAGCCTCAAGGCCTATACCTAAGGCCCTACAAAGGCACCTATTTGGATTCGTTCTAAGCTCTGCGGGCTAGGAACGTTTGAGTATGGAACAAATTCTGATAGGAAGCCTCAAGGCCTATACCTAAGGCCCTACAAAGGCACCTATTTGGATTCGTTCTAAGCTCTGCGGGCTAGCTAGTCAGAAATATAACGGTGGTGATATTACGCGCGACAATGAAACCAGAAGCACATAGTTATATATATATCCAAGAGAGGGATTGATTATGAATTGGAAGCCTCAAGGCCTATATCTAAGGCCCCACAAAGGCACCTGTCATAATTGATACGGTCTCCTGGATGCATATAGATATGTAGTTATGCGTATATGGATCCAACATCCGTTCTACATCTGCCATGCTAAAGATGGCAGTGGCACGCCTGAGCATCCAAAAGTTAACCTTGATTGTGAGCCTTAAGGCCTACACCTGAGGCCCCATGAAGGCACCTTTCAAAGTTAACGTTGTCCTTCTCTTTCAGCCTTACCCGACAAGCCTTGCCCGACAAGACTTGCCCGACGAGTCCTGCCTGACAGTATAAGCAGAAGCCCGACAGCAACCCTCAACCGAAGCCGAAACACTCTCCCGGGGAGCTGTGTGCTCGTCGCCCAGGAAGCCTCCCCGACGGAAATTCCTGGCCACGAACACCCCTCATTCTCCCTTTCACTCGTCGATGGTCAAGAGATCAATGCTAAGTTCCCAAGAACAGTCACCAATGTTGGCTCACCAAACTCAACTTATACCATAAGCTTCTACACACCCGATGACACAATAACCGTTTCAGTTTCACCAGCTACCCTTTCTTTCTCTTCTGTTGGGGAGAAGAAATCGTTTACAGTGAAGGTAACTGGCCCAAAGGTTTCAAACCAGCCAATCAAATCTGGTTCAGTTGTATTGAGTGATGGGGTTCATGCGGCGAGGGCTCCACTGGTTGTCTACACATTCCTCCCTGATTCTATTTATATCCCATCTCCCCACTCCTCTGCGCCTCAGAAGAAACAAAGCGTCAAAGGTTCTTCCTTGCGTTACAGAAATGGGATTCTCTTGCACAACTAACATAATCCTAATTACATCCAATTTGTGCTAGTTGGTTAAAATAATTACAATATAGTTCGGTCAAGTGCACTATCTGAATGTTAACTTAAATCATGATGTACTGAATGTCAACTTAAATCATGATACTGAAAGTCAACAATGTGGGAATCAAGGAAATAAAATATTGAGAAAGCAGAATCCCGAGGAAGAATAAAGAGAGCTCAATAACTGTTTTTCATTACTTCTATCACATCTCTTTCAAAAAATTTCCATCTTCAGTGTTAAAAAGTTATGTAAATTATGGTTTGATTTACGTATGATGTTCCCGAGTTTATAAATGTATCTATCGGTTTAATATCAAAATGAACGTGTATAATACGCAAATTTACCAAGAGTTCGGATTGTAACATTCTGTTTTATGTCAATATTGAATTACAAATGTAAAAGAAATGGACCATTTTCATACAAAACCAGTAAAACAGTTTGTGTCATTCAAAGATCGTGTTCTTGTGTTAATACTACTTACCATTCACCTACGTACGTCATGGCCTAAAGGATGAGAAATTGTCATTCAAAGAGCTAATACTTCCAGACGATAGTACTTGTACTTATCTAGTACAAAACTTCAAATTCACAAAAATATCATAATTTATAGATACTGCTAAGAATACTAAAGGAATTTACGTACACAATCAACTTGATAAACTCATCACAAGATATCAACATGGAATTTTTGTACGTAACCGGAACTAGCATCATTGTTAAAATTTAGTAGAAAATATTTTAAAAGGTGAACTGCCAATTTAGTGATTGAATTATCACTTAAGGGAAAATTAGGTCTCTAAACTATTTTTTTTAAGAAAAATCAGTCATTGAATTATAAAAATCTGCCAATTACATCCCTAATAGATTCAAAACTACTATATTCAATTTTCTGTCAATTTAAGTCACGTTACTTGCATGTGATACACATTGGAGGGTAGATTGGTAATTTTCCATAAAGAAATAGTGTATGGAGTTAACTTCGGATGGTAAATTAGACATTAGAAGTGTGTCAAGTGACTTAAGTTGATAAAAAAATTGGATAAAATAGATTTAAATATAATGGTAGGGATAAATTAGCAATTTTTAATGAATTTAGAGACTTATTATACTCAAAAAATAATTCAGGAACTTAATTTTCACTCAGGCGATAATTCAGAGATTAAATCGGCACTTAACTCTATATTAAACCCTAGAAAATCAACACCAAATGATATAGTTCCTCAAAACAACTTTCACCTGACCTACAGTCAAGGATTAAAATATCGGCCGTGCAGATAATATCGGGCCTCCAATTTACTGATATTTCGGGGGATATATCGTTATCGTTTTAGGTATTGGGAAAAAATCAACAAAAATGACAGATATAGGCATTGAAACACATAATTTTGGTCTAAAACTTTCATAGATGTTATGTACATTATCAATGAATGTATTGAACAAATAAAACTCAAAATTTACTAATAATAAGATATACATATGATGAAATATAAGTGGTATGTAATGCGCGTTAATGAAAAGTTTTCTAATAAAATGTTTATTAGAATGAATAAACCATGCATAAATCCATAGTTTGTTTAAATATTAGATTACAATTTAGATAAGTGTCCAACTACATAAATGAATAGCTCCTATGAGGTTCAAACAATGAGGAACAACCATCTAGATTCATACAATAGTCATACCAAGTCATGTAACCCGAGCAGTTTGTAAGCCATGTTTGAACACGGTGCACATATGTCTCTCTTGAGCTCCCTACTGTCCTCCCATACATGGAATAGTTTAGGATTAACCCAACTAGTAGGTCCATAGTCTGTTTCATCATCTTGAGCTCCATAACTAGTTCCACTATAATCAGACATGACATACCCATAGCCATCATAAGATTCATTTGAGTTAGTACTAGGTCTAGTTCCTATGCTCATAGATCCAAAACTGATCGCCATGTCATCTTCAGATGGATTGATTGGTTGGCTTCTTTTCCCTGAGTATTGCTTCCCAATTGCGCCAATGCCTGGTCCAGCTTCTCTGCATCTGTGATCCTCATCTTGGGTGGCATGAGTAAAATCAGCCTCGATAGTAAATGGGCTATATTGTCTTCCTTCTTCATTACCTCCTGATCCAGCATTACTTCCTCCATCATTATCTGACGAACTGGATGAACTTTCCTTTCTACTAGTACTGGCATCGTCTCTCAAGGGACGTCTTTGACCTTGCCGAGTGCCAAGCATATCCCTTTCAAATGATGAAGTATCTCCACTCCCAACATCTTCGGATATGACTCTATCAACATCAACTCCTTCTTGGGCAGCATGTTGTGCTATAACGGCATCATGGTTGTCTTGTTCATCATCCAAGTGAGCTATCATAATCCATTGTTGAATTGGATTATTATCATCATCAGATGGTTTCCCTGCAATGTCAAGAAGGTCTATGTAGTCATTTTCTACAACCTTGTTCATTTCGGCCTCTTCATCACGTAGCTTAAGTTTCATATTATAATAGCAAAAGACAATCTTTTCCAGCCTAGTATATGCGAGACGGTTCCTTTGTTTCGTGTGAATAAGAGCAAATGTACTCCAATTTCGCTCACATGCCGATGATGATGCTGTCTGTGACAATATACGCATAGCAATTTTTGCAAGTTCAGGGCAGAATCACCATGAAGATTCCACCATTCTGCTGGGGGGATCGATTTTCTTGATTTGACGACCATCTTAGTGCGAAATGTCTTTCTACAGTCTCTAAAATTTATCACCTAGATTCACAATGTTTTGTGTTCAGTATGCATAAAACTAAACTTAATGAGGAAGACATTGTTTTGTGTTCACTTACCTCGGCCCCAAATGGTTGCAAACCTCTATCCCCAGTTGGATTCAACCTTTCAAATACGCGTTGGAGTCCTGAAAGTAACTCTTTATTGTGGCCAACCCCTGTTTCATATTGATATCTAGGGTTCAAGTAGTGGGCTACAAATATGAAGATTAGTTAATGCCCGTTGTATAAATTTAAAAATTGATGCACGTTTATACTAAAAGATTAAAACATACCAACTTGATGTAATGGACGAGATAATGTGACATCCCATCTGTGATTGATGATTTTGAGAATCCCTTTTTTCCCTTCAACTTAGAAATCTTCTCTTTCATTATGTGAAACATATCATGTAAGATAGGCATTGTAGGAACTACCTCTGTGTCAACAATTCGCAGGATGCTATACAAAGGCTCATAGATGGATTGCACTCCTTCCATGGCATCCCAGAATCTATGATCAAGGACTCGACTTTCAATTCTCTTCCCTTCTTTTGATTCACTGAATCGACTATTATACCATTCCTCACTTGTAAAAAGTTGCCTCAGCCCAACTTTCTTATTTAAGATGCTATTGATGGTGATGTAGTTTGTCGCAAACCAAGTTGCACCGGGTCGGACCAAATCTCCTTGACAGAAGATCCTCATCTGAGCCAATAGCCAACCATGATTGTAAATGTAGTTGGTTAATTTCCTAGCTTTATTTGTGACATTAGCCACTGACTCTTGCTTCCCAATATCTTCAAATATTAGATCAATGCAATGTGCAGCACAAGGAGTCCAATAAATAGGATACCGCTCCATCATTATCTCTCCAACCTTAACAAAGGCTGAACCATTGTCGGTGACAATATGAACAACATTCGACGGCCCAACCTCTTTTATGACATCCTTCAACAATTTGGCGATGTACTTTGCATCCTTGGTTTTATTTGAAGCATCCACTGATTTCAAAAAAATTGTTTACCCGTTTGAGTAGACCATGAAATTTATTATGGACAACCTTGTCGGGCCAGTCCATCCATCACTCATGATGGTGCATCCATACACGCCCCAATCTTCCTTTACCTTTTCCACATAGGCTTGCATGTCTGTGTGTTCCATATCTAAGTACTTATGCTTTATTTCATATGGCGATGGTGTGGCTACGCCTTGACCTAATATAATCGAACTCATATTAGCAATTGGTGTGTTTAGAATATTTAAGTTCAAGAAAGGAAAGTCATAAGGAATAAAGCAAAACCTGCTTGTTGGGCTGCAACAATCATATTCTTGAAATGAGGGGAACTTTCTTTTTGAGGAGCCACATTCTCAAGTATGAAGAATTTGCTACAATATCTTCCAAGTACCTCTACTGAGTTTCTAATCATGCCTTTGATTGTTCTGTGTTTTGCTCTAGTGTTCTTGTGTGGCATTGGTACCGGAGGAGATCGGAATGGGTCTCGAAGGCTTTAAGTGCGACGGTATTGCGGTTGACTACTACCACTTGCTCCCCTTGCAAATCGTTTGCTTTCCATTCCGTAAACTCCTCCTTGTCTAAACCATTCTTCTTCCTTCGACGCTCTAATGGCAGCAAGGTAATCTTCTTTCTCCGTAGGGTGCATGTCTGGAAGATATGCATATCCATCCTCATCATCATCATCATCAACAGGATTGCTACTTTTATTGCCCATGTATCCCCCTCTTGCTGTAGATCTTATGTTTTCTTCAACAGATTTCTTATGTTGTTTGCTAGACTCTTTATCGTTTATCCATGCAATTACCTCCTTTTTAATATCTGGTGGTACTTCTTTGCACTTCTTTACTCTCTTATGTGGATCAAATCCGGCCAAATGATACTTTAATCGTGTAATTCCACCACTTTGAAATGTGGATTCACAAAATGTGCATATTGTGCCATGCTTATTGCCTTCTATTGGACGAGTATATTTCTATGCCACATCAAGACCACCAGGCACACTAGCTCCACTCGGTCTACTACTACTTGCCATTTTTAATCTATCACACTTAAATATATTAAATTAACTTACAATATCAAATCTATCACAAAAATAATACAGACCATGAGGGAGAGCCACATACTTGAAACAACAGTCAAAGAGAACTTGCAAACAAGGAAAGAAGCTCACAGACTAAATAAAAATTGAAAAGCTCACAGAGAAAGAAGAGAAGTGATTATTTGGTGCCCCAAAAAAAGTAAAACAACCTCTGATTTAAAGAGGGCTTCTCTCGTGATAACAATGGGAAGTTTTGGGGGTTGGGGGACAATGGTATATGGGCTTTACAGTCTTTATTTTATGGATTCCATTTGGATGATTCTCTGGCTTTGATGGAAATAAAGGTAGTCAGATTTTTTTGGAGGTATATGGGCAGCGCATTGCATATTGCCAATTGCCTGACTTCAAAAAGTGAAAAAGAAACAACAAAAAAACAAACCAAAAATATTAAATGATAAAGAGTTCTACAAGAAGCTCAAACACATGTGCATCATTTTCTTGTGGGTATTAAAGATATATTTGACTAGAAATTTAATATTTGGATTTGTGTATTTCTTTCTCTTCAGATAAGACACGTATGCCCCCTCAATTCATTGTGCATAGATTCTTTATAGTAATAATTAATGGATACTCCAAAAAATCTTTTGAAATGGATATTGCCAAAAGCCTTCACACATATCTAATCACTGCCCACATACCTCAAAAAAATCTTTTGGATTTCAATTTGCTTCAAAACTTTTGAATTTTTTTGGGTTTTGTTATAGGTATCGAGAAATATCGGCAAAATATCGGAGATATCGCACTTATCGGGGATATATCGTCGATATTCGAAGATATGGCCTTACCCCCCAGTATCGGTATCGACAGTTGAAAATATCGATATATCGGTGTATCGGCTGATATTTCAATCCTTGCCTACAGTATAGGTTCACGACCCGGATGAGCAGTGGCGGATGCATTGAGGGACACGGTGGTCAGCTGACCCTTTGAACTTCTGTTAACGTTCATGGATACCTTGGGTGCTGACCCTCCGAACTTCGGTGAATGTCCATGGATACCTTGGATGCTGCCCTTTTGAAGATTAGAGTTGGCTTCATACATGCCCTCCAACTAACGTCAGGCCTACCAAGATTCGATGAATGTCCATAGATACCTTGGGTGCTGCCCCTTGCATACATTAATAGGTGTGCAATTGCCTTTCCAAATGACTTTAGGCTTACCAAAACTCTATGAAATGGCGATATGCATGCTATTTCTGGTAAAAAAAAATTACGCGTTGTGCGCGCTATTCTTATTGTCTCCCCAAATATCATTTCCAAGATTCGCCACTGCGGACGAGGACTCCTCTTAAGGCATAAATACCCTCCTCCACCTTCAAGGGTAAACTTGCTTTTCTCTCTTATTGTTTTTTCTTTTAATCTACTTTATAAAGAGTGGTCTGAGTAGACCTGACATTCGTGCCGTATGCTCGTGTTCGTGTCGTTTTTGTGTCATACCCAATAGCTTAACGGGTCGTGTCGTGTAATACCTGTTAAAGTAAACGGGTAATATGACTCGACCCGTTACCCATTAAGAATAATATATTTTAAATCAATAAAAATGAAAATGAAGAACATAATTTCACCCAAAAAAATGTAAAACATAATACTAAATTAGTATATACATACTAAATTTCGGAGTTGACCCCTTCTTGAAAATTGTAAAACTTTTCATTACGAGTAATTACATTTTTCACACTTCTACAATAATTATTATTAATTTTGCACTCAAATAAAAAACACTGTTCATGAGATTTAGAGGGTTTTAAAAATCTAAACGACCATGTAACCATCGTCTAAGCGTTGAGGATGCAATTATGAACGTTTAGTATGCTTTCACATCTTTCAAACTTATACATTAATGATTATGAATTTTATTTATTTTGAACTCCCTTAAAAATACTATTCATGAGCGTTTGTATGGTTTTAAAAATTCAAACGATTATATACCCATCCTCAAAGCATAGATGATGCAACTACGAGCGTTTGCATAATTTTTTCATATTTTTTGCACATGTAAATTAATTATTATAATTTTTTTAATGTGTTTTATGATTTTTAATCTCAATCTTTGCCTATAATATACAATAAAAATAAATAAATAAATAAAGCTTATATTTTAAAATTGGGTAAAGTACAAAAAACTACCTCAACTATTGGTGTCACGACACTTTCATACCTCATCTTTTAAAATTAACAATGTCATACCTCATCTTATGAATTTGTGCCAATGTCATACATCCGTCAATTTTTCTGTTAATTTTCCTGTTAAGTGCTGACGTGGCTACATGCAGATCCACTCACTAATAATTAAATATACTTTTAATAATTAAAAATTAAAAAAATATTTTTTTTTAAACTCTCTAAGTCGTCCCTCCCCCTCTCTCTCTTCCACATCTTCCTGCAACCCAGAAAGAAGAAGAAAGAGGAGAAAGAATAAGAAAAAAAAAAAAAAACCCAATCCAGTTCGTCTCGCCCTTAACAAACTCAGAAAGAAGAAGAATGAGGAAAAAGAAGAAGAAGAAGAAAGAAAAAAAAACAAAAAAAAAAAAACCCAAACCAAATTCTGTTTGTCCCCTCTCCCCCCACCATAAACCCAATCCCCTGCAACCCAGAAAGAAGGAGGAGGAGGAAGAAGAAGAAGAAGAAAAGGAAAAAAAAAATGGAAATCGTCTGTCGGCCCACCCAACCTGCAGAAGAAGAAGAGAAAGGAAAAAAAAAAAGCGTCTGTCCCCCCCCCACACCCAACCTGCAGAAGAAGAAGAAGAGAGAAGGAAAAGAAAAAAAAAAAGGACACCCAATTCGGACACCCAGTTCGTCCATCCGCGCCCCCCCCCCCCGCCGCGCCCCCACCTTATTCCCTCCACATCCATTCCCCCCATTTTCCCGATTCCACCTCAACGAGATCTGGGGTTTATTTTTTTTTTGGGTTGCAGGTAGTGGGTGCGAGGTTGGGTGCAGAGGGTGGGTGGGAAGGTGGGGAGGTTGGGTCCAGGGAGAGAGGGGGTGGGGAAGACAAATTGGTTTTTTTTTTTTGTTTTTCTCTTCTTTTTTCTGGGTTGAAGTTGCAGGAAGAGGAAGAAGAGAAGATGGGGAGAAGAGAGAGAAGGGGGGGGGAAGGGGACGAACTAATTGTTGGTTTTTTTTTTTTTTTTTACTTTTCTTTATTATTTTAATATTTAAAAAATATTAAATGATTTTTTTTAGTTTTTAATAATTTTTTAATAAAAAATGGGCCCCAGATCAAGCCACGTCAGCATTTAACTGAGAAATTCACGCCAAACTAACGGAAGGTATAACATTGGCATAAATTCATAAGATGAGGTATGACATTGTCAATTTTAAAAGATGAGGTATGAAAGTGTCGTGACATCAATAGTTGAGGTAGTTTTTTGTACTTTACCCTTTAAAATTTATATAGAATAATAATTAATAAACAATATATACATATTCATTATGTCTATTGTATTTTATAGTAAGTTTTTTTTAGTAGTTTAAAAAATTAAAATCATCAAAATAACTTTTTTCTTATCGTGTCGAAACAGGTTACCCGCATGTCACTCTCGTGTAATCTTGTTAAGGACCCGTTATTAACGGGTTATTATCGTGTGACCCGATAATCACTCGATTAGTTATCGTGTTGACCCAAAATCCGTTATTTTCGTGTCATGTTAACAAGTCGTGTAAAAAATTGCTAGATCTAGATCTGAGTTTAGCCACAAGATGAACCCAAAAGGAAAATTTTTCTGTAGTTATTTTATGAGAGAGTGATTGTACTTATTTATGCGAATGATGTGTTTTATTATTTTATGACCAACTAATTGTACTTACACTCTATTCATAATCTGCGAGAGCAAACAAAAGTAGGGTGGTTCTGTCACAGCCCGTTCCAGGATTCTATATCGGGGACGTGAAATGACGGAAATAACCTAGACGGGTATTAAGGTATGTGTGTGTGTGATATATTATTTGGACTAAATGCACACATTTCATAAACTTTTGGAAAATTGTTTTAAGTTAGATTAATTGGCATGTGTGTTTGTGTGGCTAGGGTTACTTTGGACCACACAACCTGTCAACCTCCCTCTCTCCTTCCCCCGTGTTCTCTCTCTCCTCCCTCACGACTCTCTCAGTCTTTCACTCTCTCTCCCCCTCGAACGTACGGACAAGACCTAAAAACCCTCCAACTTTCACGGATCGACGCCAAAAAGGTATGATTCTTCATCCTTTTAACCTCCTGAGTCGATTGGTGTTAGTTTTAGGACATGAAACCTTCGAAATCACATGGAACCCGAACCCCCATTTTATGTCACTATTCATGCAATCGTTATATGTCGATTTTCATGGAATTCTAAGCTTGTAGTGAGCTTAGTGAGGTCCTAAGGAAGCTCGGAGTGCTTCGTTTGAAGGTTTTGGACGTCGGGATCACTGGGTTCAACTTTGGCAGGTTTTCTTGGAATTTTTCCGGTGAGATTTCATGATTTTTAGACCTTGAAACTAGTCTATCGTGATTCTTCATGTTGAGGGCTTCAAATTGATATAAAATTCGAAGAAAATGGTTGAGAAACTAGGGAGAACAAGGCAATTGAAAATTGCCCAGTTTTCCAGCCACCGGAAAACACAGTCCGGCGAGCTCACGAGGAAGAAGACGCGCGTGTACCCGTGCCTGTCCTGGCGCGTGGGAGGCGCGTGCCACGTCAAAAAAAATTTCTAAAAATTTGTCAACGTCCGTGACGTCGAGTAGGTCACTGTGGTATATTCATATACCCAATTTGAGCACCGTATGAGAAGTTATTACGTATTGTTGGTTATATGCTTTAAAATAACGTTTTTATAGTTATTTCGCATATAGGTGATACCTATCCCGAGGACGAGCTCATCCAGGGACGTCACGGGGGTTACGACCCTTCGACTTATCAGTGAATGGGCAGTATTTCTGTTTATACCTATATACTATTGATATGTTTCCCAGAAATTGAGTTTGAATGAAAATACGTTTTCAAATGCCATGCATGCATGATATGAGTTATATGAATTGATAATTGATGCATATATATATATATATATATATATATATATATGTGTGAATTGGTGCTGTGGACGCACAGGTGAGTATCAGGTGAGTTTATGTTATTCATGTGCATTGATGATGTATATTATGTTGATATCTCATAACCTGCAATCATGGTGTTAGTGCTTATATTATTCACCTCGCACCTCACGCTCACCTTGGATCCAAGTAGGTGCATGTCGTACAGACCATGTGAGGGTTCCGACATGTCGAACAGACCATGAGAGGGTTCCGACTGATAGGTGACCTTAGATTGTGTACACAGATGATTGACGAGAGAAGCACTAGAGCGTATTATTACACCATTCATGTCGTACAGACTACTTCAGGTAGTTCCGACTTATATGCAGTGTAATGCCGTACAGGTCACCGAGGTGACTCCGATTTGGATTGGATAGTGAGTTATAGAATTAACCGTACAGGACCGACTGCAGGGTCTCCGGTTAATTCATCATTTCACCTGTTACATTGATGCATCATTCATTCTGTTTTTGAAATTATAACATGGCATACTTTCTGGTTTTTGAGAAAAATTGATGATTTGAGATTTATGAAAAGTTATATGCTATTATACTATTTTCTAGGAAAGTATACAGGTTTTACAGCGAGGGGTTAGAAATGTTTTAAATGAAAGGTTTTCGAAAAGCTTTCTTTTACTGACCTACTCAATTTTGTTTTGCGCCCCTCCAGGTTCTAGTTAGCAGTGGCTGGCTCACGAGGTTTCGCTTCGGCATTCTGACAGACTTCCCTAATGTAGGACTCACCTGCGGGTGTTGTAATTTAATTATAGTCCTACTTGACTGCACCTATTGCTTAAGCTTTGTTTATGTGTGCACTCACACTTTAACTCACTCTAGCATGCTCTTTGGTCATTCTTGCTAGTAGTTGATTTTGTTTCCTTTGTAATTCTCTTATCTTTGCTTCCGCACAGCACTTATGGTTACGTCACGCTCACGTGACGGCCAGCACGCCTTCATTCTAGGATCGGGGTGTGTCAGTTTGGTATCAGAGCCTAGGTTGCAGTCCTGTATAATTGTTAATGCTCTAATGATCTTTTGGTGTCTTCTGTCAGAACTATGCCGCCTCATAGGGAACCACGTCGTGCTTTTGAGTCTAACTTCCCTGATATAGCTCAATTAGGGGAAGCGATTGCCCATGCTTTTCAGAATGCAATTCGTCCTCCTCCCCCTCCTCAGAGAACACCACTGGAGACCATGTACAATCTGAAGTTAGACCGCTTCATAGGTAATGAGGGGCATGAAGGGGCAGAGAAATGGCTAGATCATATTGAGAAGACTTTTCAGGTGATGCAAAGTCAGGGGAACCTTCCTGCTAACAGATGGGTACAGACGACTACCTGGTTTTTTGGGCGAGAGCCAGCAGGTTGGTGGAAGAATCAGGCTCAGTTTATGTCACCAGAGATGGCATCTGATTGGGAGGTATTTAAGGAGAATTTTAAGAAGAGATTTGTCCCTCCAGAGTATATTGACTGTAAGAAGCAAGAATTCGCCCGACTGAAGCAAAAGAATATGTCGGCGCATGAGTACTACAAGAAATTTACAGACTTATCTCGTTATGATCCTGATACAGCTGGTAATCCAGTAGAGATGCTTCGCCGCTTTAAGTTGGGAACTAAGAGGAAATGGCGGACTTTTGCTAGTGCACTTCCTTGCGCCGATTATCATGAGTTTTCTGAGATCTTGGTTCGGATGGAGGATTCCGATAACCTTCCCAGTAACAGTGATGATGATGAAGAGAAGAATGATACTCAGATGAGAGATGATAGGGGAAAATGTATCTCCATTCTGGGCCCCCGCAGGACGCAGAATTTCTAGAGGAGTGGAGCGAGCTCGAGTTCTTCCAGTGGAGGATATAGTGTGACAGGCCCGAGGGGAGGTGGAAGATTTGCGGGTGGACCTAGATTTCAGAGGCCGAGAGATTTTAGTGGAGCTGGTGGTTCAGGTGCTCCATTGTGTCGTCGATGTAACTTCAGGCATCATGGAGAATGTAGAAGAAGTGATGGTGGTGGTGGTTGTTTTACTTGTGGGCAGATGAGACATAGAGCTGCACAGTGTCCCCAGAGTCAGCAGAGACCTCAGCAATCTACTATGCCACCTCCAGCACCTGTTCAGCAGAATTATGGATCAGGCAGCTATGGTCAGACGGGTCGTGGTGGTGCTTACCACTATCAGGGTGATGCTGCTCCCTATACTTCCGGACCGAATCAGTATGCCCAGGATCCTTATTCTCAGAGTGGGTATTCTCAAGATCCTGGAGGTTATTCTTCATATTCTTCCATACCAGCCAGTGGATCTCAGCGGTATCAAGGAAATCAGCCCCGTCAGGGAGAGGTTGTTGCTAGCGATGCAAGACCGTCTAGACAGGCTAGCCAGTCAGGCCAGGGAAGCACTTCTTAGGGGCGAAGTAATCAAGGTAGCAGAGGTCGTGGTGGAAGACAGCAAGCTCAGGGACGTGTTAATCACATCTCACTGCAGGATGCTCAGAACCATCCAGACTTGATCATGGGTACGTTAAACATCCTTGGTCACTTTGCTAGAGTTTTGATTGATTGTGGTGCTACCCATTATGTGATTTCTCATACGTTTGCTCAAATGACACAACCTCACCCTACACCTCTAGGATTTGATTCAGAGTTTGCTATGCCTAGAGGAGACAAATGTTATGTTGATAGTGTTTATCCAGGGTGTCCAGTGATGGCAGATGGCGTAGTTATGCCAGCTAATCTTATCCCGTTAGATATTGTGGATTTCGATGTGATTCTAGGGGCCGATTGGTTGCATTTTAATCGTGCCCATATAGATTGTTACGGGAAATCAGTTACTTTTCTTCGTCCTGGACTACCAGAGGTTACTTTTGTGGGTGAAAGAAGTGGGGTGAAACATGGTGTTATTTCTGCCATGAGAGCAAAGAAGTTGTTATCGAAAGGTTGTCAAGGATACTTAGCACATGTGGTGTTAAATAATGTTGCTCCTAGCAGTATTGAGGAAGTTGGAGTAGTCAGGCACTATCCTAATGTATTCCCAGATGATTTGCCTGGATTGCCACCAGACAAAGATGTGGAGTTTTCTATTGATTTGCTTCAAGGTACGGATCCTATATCTTTGACTCCATATAAAATGGCTCCAGCTGAACTGAGAGAATTGAAAATTCAGTTACAGGAATTAACTGATAAAGGTTTCATCCAACCTAGTACTTCACCTTGGGGAGCCCCGATATTGTTTGTAAGGAAGAAATATGGTACTTTGAGATTATGTATTGATTACAGGCAATTGAACCGGGTAACGATTAAAAACCGTTATCCCTTGCCTCGTATCGATGATTTGTTTGATCAGCTTAAAGGTGCATGCGTGTTTTCTAAGATTGACTTGAGATCTGGATATTATCAGCTGAAGATTAAAGATGAGGATGTACCTAAAACGGCTTTCAGGACCTGCTATGGACATTATGAGTTTTTGGTAATGCCATTCGGATTGACTAATGCACCTGCAGCTTTTATGAGGTTGATGAACGAAGTATTCCAACAATATCTTGATAAGTTTGTCATTGTTTTTATTGATGATATTCTGGTATACTCTAAGTCGAAAACAGATCATATTCGACATCTAAACTTGGTACTAAAGAAATTGAGGGAACATTAGTTGTATGCCAAGTTCAGTAAATGCCAGTTTTGGTTGAATCAAGTGGCATTTTTGGGGCATGTTGTATCGGTACAAGGAATTCAAGTTGATCCTCAGAAGATAGCAGCGGTGGAGAATTGGGAACAGCCACGAACTATCACCGAGGTACGGAGTTTCCTTGGTCTAGCAGGTTATCATCGACGGTTTGTTCAAGATTTCTCTATGATTGCATTGCCACTAACAAAGTTAACCAGGAAGGATGTTAAGTTTGTATGGGATGAAAATTGTGAGCAAAGTTTCCAGCAGTTGAAACATTGCCTCACTCATGCTCCAGTTTTGGTACTTCCTGACGATAGTGGTAACTATGAGATTTATAGTGATGCTTCCTTGAATGGTCTGGGATGTGTCTTGATGTAGCATAATAGAGTGATCGCATATGCTTCTCGACAGTTGAAGATTCATGAAAGGAATTATCATACTCACGATCTTGAGTTAGCAGCCATTGTGTTTGCTCTGAAGATTTGGAGGCATTATCTCTATGGTGAGAAATGTAAGATCTTCACAGATCATAAGAGTCTTCAGTATCTTTTCACTCAGCATGATCTTAATCTTCGTCAGCGAAGATGGATGGAGTTGCTAAGTGATTATGACTGTACTATTGAATACCATCTGGGTCGTGCCAATGTGGTAGCTGATGCACTGAGTACGAAACCTCAAGGTCGACTTAATGCCTTGTATGCTTGCCGTGTTCCTCTACTTGCAGATTTGAGAGCTACTGGAGTAAAGTTGGAAATGGAAGAGCAAAGAGAAGCTTTTCTAGCTAGTTTCCAAGTCAGGCCAGTTTTGGTTGATCGTGTACTTGAAGCTCAGTTGGTTGATGAGGAGATTCAAGAATTGATTCAATTGAGGAGTGAAGGGAAAAAGAAAGACCTCAGGATTCGGGAATCAGATGGCATGCTTATGCAAGAGAATAGAATGTATGTGCCCAATAACGAGGAACTAAAGAAAGAAATTTTGGATGAAGCACATTGTTCGGCTTATGCGATGCACCCAGGAGGAACTAAGATGTACCATACCATTCGACCATTTTATTATTGGCCGGGTATGAAAAGGGAAATTGCTGAGTACGTAAGTAGGTGTATTGTTTGTCAGCAAGTCAAAGCTGAAAGAAAGAAGCCTTTTGGTCGGATGCAACCACTTCCCGTTTCTCAGTGGAAATGGGAAAATATAACTATGGATTTTGTGTATAAGCTTCCACGTACACAAAATGGATTTTATGGCATTTGGGTGATTGTAGATCGGCTTACCAAGTCAGCACACTTCATTCCAGTGAGAGAAAAGTATCCTCTGAATAAATTGGCTAAGTTGTTCATCACAAAGATTGTGAAGTATCATGGCGTTCCAGTGAATATTATTTCTGATCGAGATCCAAGATTTACTTCTAAGTTTTGGATAGCTTTTCAGGAAGCTCTTGGTACGAAATTGCTTTATAACACTGCTTATCATCCTCAGACAGATGGACAATCTGAGAGGACTATTCAGACGTTGGAAGATATGTTGAGATCTTCAATGTTGCAGTTTGGTGATTCTTGGCATGATCGCCTAGATTTGATGGAATTTTCCTACAACAATAGTTTTCATTCGAGCATTGGTATGTCACCATTTGAGCCACTTTATGGTAGAGCTTGTCGTACGCCATTGTGTTGGTCAGAGGTTGGTGAAAGAGTGCTAGAGGGTCCAGAGATTGTGGATGAGACTACTCAAAATGTTCAGGTGATTAAGGCTAACCTGAAAGCGGCCCAAGATCGACAAAAGAGTTTAGCAGATAGACATGCTACTGATCGAGTTTATGATGTGGGTGATTTGGTATTCTTGAAATTGTCACCTTGGAGAGGTGTAGTACGGTTTGGAAAGAGAGGCAAGCTAAGTCCTAGATACATAGGACCTTATGAGATCACTGAAAGGATTGGTGAAGTTGCTTACAGATTGGAGTTGCCTCCGGAGTTATCTAAGGTTCATAATGTGTTTCATGTCTCGATGCTTCGACATTATGTTTCAGATCCATCACATGTGATTCCTCCTCAACCCTTGGAGATTAATCTGGATTTGACGTATGATGAGGAACCAGTCACTATCTTGGATTGGAAAGACAAGGTCCTAAGGAATAAGACGGTGAGTTTGGTGAAAGTGTTGTGGAAGAACCACTCAGTAGAAGAAGCTACTTGGGAGACAGAAGATCGAATGAGAGAGATGTATCCAAGGTTATTTTATGAGTATTAAGTGGTTGGTTGGTCGTATGAATTTCGGGGATGAAATTCTATAAGGAGGGGAGATTGTAACAGCCCGTTCTAGGATTCGATATCGGGGACGTGAAATGACGGAAATAACCTAGACGGGTATTAAGGTATGTGTGTGTGTGATATATTATTTGGACTAAATGCACACATTTCATAAACTTTTGGAAAATTGTTTTAAGTTAGATTAATTGGCATGTATGTTTGTGTGGCTAGGGTTACTTTGGACCACACAACCTGTCAACCTCCCTCTCTCCTTCCCCCGTGTTCTCTCTCTCCTCCCTCACGACTCTCTTAGTCTTTCACTCTCTCTCCCCCTCGAACGTACGGACAAGATCCAAAAACCCTCCAACTTTCACGGATCGACGCCAAAAAGGTATGATTCTTCATCCTTTTAACCTCCTGAGTCGATTGGTGTTAGTTTTAGGACATGAAACCTTCGAAATCACGTGGAACCCGAACCCCCATTTTATGTCACTATTCATGCAATCGTTATATGTCGATTTTCAGAGAATTCTAAGCTTGTAGTGAGCTTAGTGAGGTCCCAAGGAAGCTCGGAGTGCTTCGTTTGAAGGTTTTGGACGTCAGGATCACTGGGTTCAACTTTGGCCGGTTTTCTTGGAAATTTTCCAATGAGATTTCGTGATTTTTAGACCTTGAAACTAGTCTATCGTGATTCTTCATGTTGAGGGCTTCAAATTGATATAAAAATCGAAGAAAATGGTTGAGAAATGAGGGAGAACAAGGCAATTGAAAATTGCCCAGTTTTCCGGCCACCGGAAAACACAGTCCGGTGAGCTCACGAGGAAGAAGACGCGCGTGTACCCGTGCCTGTCCTAGCGCGTGGGGGCGCGTGCCACGTCAAAATTTTTTTCTAAAAATTTGTCAACGTCCGTGACGTCGAGTAGGTCACTGTGGTATATTCATATACCCAATTTGAGCACTGTATGAGAAGTTATTACGTATTGTTGGTTATATGCTTTAAAATAACGTTTTTATAGTTATTTCGCATATAGGTGATACCTATCCCGAGGACGAGCGCATCCAGGGACGTCACGGGGGTTACGACCCTTCGACTTATCAGTGAGTGGGCAGTATTTCTGTTTATACCTATATACTATTGATATGTTTCCCAGAAATTGAGTTTGAATGAAAATACGTTTTCAAATGCCATGCATGCATGATATGAGTTATATGAATTGATAATTGATGCATATATATATATATATGTGAATTGGTGCTGTGGACGCACAAGTGAGTATTAGGTGAGTTTATGTTATTCATGTGCATTGATGATGTATATTATGTTGATATCTCATAACCTGCAATCATGGTGTTAGTGCTTATATTATTCACCTTGCACCTCACGCTCACCTTGGATCCAAGTAGGTGCATGTCGTACAGACCATGTGAGGGTTCCGACATGTCGAACAGACCATGAGAGGGTTCCGACTGATAGGTGACCTTAGATTGTGTACACAGATGATTGACGAGAGAAGCACTAGAGCGTATTATTACACCATTCATGTCGTACAGACTACTTCAGGTAGTTCCGACTTATATGCAGTGTAATGCCGTACAGGTCACCGAGGTGACTCCGATTTGGATTGGATAGTGAGCTATAGAATTAACCGTACAGGACCGACTGCAAGGTCTCCGGTTAATTCATCATTTCACCTGTTACATTGATGCATCATTCATTCTATTTTTGAAATTATAACATGGCATACTTTCTGGTTTTTGAGAAAAATTGATGATTTGAGATTTATGAAAAGTTATATGCTATTATACTATTTTCTGGGAAAGTATACAGGTTTTACAGCGAGGGGTTATAAATGTTTTAAATGAAAGGTTTTCGAAAAGCTTTGTTTTACTGACCTACTCAATTTTGTTTTGCGCCCCTCCAGGTTCAAGTTAGCAGTGGGTGGCTCACGATGTTTCGCTTCGGCATTCTGACAGACTTCCCTAATGTTGGACTCACCTGCGGGTGTTGTAATTTAATTATAGACCTACTTGACTGCACCTATTGCTTAAGCTCTGTTTATGTGTGCACTCACACTTTAACTCACTCTAGCATCCTCTTTGGTCATTCTTGCTAGTAGTTGATTTTATTTCCTTTGTAATTCTCTTATCTTTGCTTCCGCACCGCACTTATGGTTACATCACGCTCACGTGACGGCCAGCACGCCTTGATTCTAGGATCGGGGTGTGTCAGGTTCGGTATGGAATTCCAAACCGAAAATAGAATTCTGAATCTCAAATCAAAAATTTTCGGGACGGGAATTTGAAGACCAATCTCAAACCAAAATTTTGGTATTCCAAATTTTCGGGATTCCCAAAATATTTTCGGTATTTCGGGATGGTTTGGTATTCCCAAATTTCATACAAATTGAAATAACAATCATTCATACCAAGTTAAATTAACATGCAACCCAAATAAAATAAGTAACAAAACCCAAAAAACAAAAAAATAAGTTTCAAACCAAATATATTCGAAAACTAACAATACAATTTTTTTATTTCGTATAGAAGAAATAGACATATTTGTGGGAGGTTTGTACCTGCAAATGTGGCGATAAATGGTTATGGTTACTACCTGTAGACCACACCAATTATATTACTACTAATAGTTAGCAACCGTTCAAATATGTGTGTGTATAAATATACATACAAAATTATATAATTATATATATATATATATAATACTTATTTTCGGTTCGGTATGGAATTACTGAAAAATTGAGTAGACAATACCGAATTCCATACCGAAATTTCGGGATCAATTCGGTATTTCATGCCAAAAATTTTGAAAATTTTGGTTTGGGACTTTTTTTGACACACCTTGACCCGGAATGTCTACTAGGACTCCGAATCGAGATGTGTTGGCCGACACCTAGAAGGTGACGAAGCCATAAAGTGTGATGATGTGGAAATATAGTGAATAAATTTAAACCTAAGAGTGCCTAAATACCAGAGTCCACTGGTGAGCGGGAACGAACCCACTTCACACGTGACGCATAAGCAAGTACAGAAGAGTGAATTAAGAATCGTACCCTCGAAATAATCTCCAATACTAAGAATCGCCACGATTCCTCAACGATAAGAAATCTCAGCTAAGAAGATCTGGAGGGTGAAGACAAGATAAATGTGAGTGGCCCAGTAATTAAAATTTTAATAGAAACCATATAAATTTCTATAACCCCTTGCTACAACACCTGTAAAATTTCCAGAATTAGAATATAAAAATATACATATATATATATATATATATATGTATCAATTCAAGTCATGCTTCACATATTTATAATCATATGCTAACTTATCGCATATTCATCACGTCTGCTAGCTCATCACGTATTCACCACATATGCTAGCTCATCACGTATATTCATTATATATATGCTAGCATTTCATCACATATCCCATCATATATATATATGGTAGCATTTCATCACATATCCCATCATAAATATATATGCTAGCATTTCATCACATATAGGCTAGCACCTAAGTCAGAGTCACTTCTAGTGACCTATATGACATATTCATATCTCATCACATATCTCATCAATCATGGCTAGCATATAAGTCGGAGTCACCTCTAGTGACCTATACGACATATTAGTATCTCATCACGTATCTCATCAATCATGGCTAGCATATAAGTCGGAGTCACCTCTAGTGACCTATACGACATATTCATATCTCATCACGTATCTCATCAATCATGGCTAGCATTAAAGTTGGAGTGACCTCTAGTGACCTGTACGACTGAATCATAGCTCATCAATCATTGCTAGCACATAAGCCGGAGTCACCTCTAGTGACCTATACGGCACTACAATGCACACAAGTCGAAACCACTGAAAATGTATGTACGACAAGATTGGGTGTAATATAGTTATGCTCAATGCTACGCACATCAAGATAGCCATGCGATAAATCGCTAGTCACCTACGAGTCGGAACCACCTATGGTGGTCTGTACGACAAGACTGTGCACCTAAATTGGATCCAATGTGAGCATAGGCTGCGGGATATGACATTATATACAGGCATGTGTCATATCTCTGGCTAAATCACAATCACCCAGGGTGCAGGTTTATGAGCTCTAAATGCATCTAATACAACATGTACGACTCATAGGCAACCTGTACGACAATGTCGGAGTTGCATACTGTAGCAACTTGTACGACAGTGTCGGAGTTGCTAAAAGCGTAAATGTAGTCATATCATAACCCCATCAATTCAACGAATACCGTATACTTACTTGAACTTACCTAAACTTACCTGAACTTACCTGAATGTCCTGCGTTCAACTTTGCACTGCAGAGCGTTCACAGCACCTAATTATATATATATGCAAACAATTCATCTCATTGTTTAAGCATTATTTAATAGGCATGGCATTTTTAGAGCATAAATCATTTTGTTGCATTTTTTGGGAAAACATCAAGAGTATACATATATACTTAAAACCAAAAGCCCACACACATTGCTCGATTCCTTAAACAAGGCTATGGTCACGATTATTTAATCTCATTTCTTATATGGCTGCATCTAACGTCTCGTTAGACTGCCTACATACCCTAAACAAGGATCAAGCCATTCGTAGTTCACAATAATTATTTATAGTAATACGCATATGGATAGATCACGATGAAATCTAACTCAACCATCTCATAGTATTTTATAACATATAAATATATATATGTCATGGAATAAGTTTCTCAGTTTTATTTAAAAGCATTTATAGAATTATCAATCATGAAACATAAGATGAGCAAGGAAAGATCCACTCACCTGGAGTCCGTGCTACAACTTCCTAGCACAACCATCGGGGCGTCCCGAGCGATCGGCGCCTGCGGCCAATTATCAACCACATCTCAGAATCCTCATCAATAGAATAATTAATTCACATAAAACAAATCCTCAAGGACATTCTAAAATAGTTTGAGACCCATTGACCATAAGTCATTCGTCGATCAAAGATCGACGGTAGGGTCTACAACCCTGTATAACTCAATCTGGAAGATCCGCATATTAGATTTTCAATCCGCAACTTCCAAAGATCCACATTATGCTTCTAGAATAACATACTAAAATTTCATTGCGATCCAACGGTCGGATCTCCGCCAATTGCCCAAAACCAAGTGGCGGTTAACATTTATTTTATAAACTTACACATCCAATTCGGGAAGATCCGTACGTCGGATTCCTGATCTGTAACTTTCTATGGTCCTTAAACATTACGTACTATAATTTATTAAAGTTTGGTGACGATCCAACGGTCGGATCGTCAATTACTATTCTAATCAAGTGGTGGACCTTAATGGGACTTTGCCTGATTCTGCAGTTTTTGTAGATTTCCTGGGCGATCTTTGGAACTCCATATCTCACTTGTTTCTCAACCAAATTCAACCCATAATATACCAAATCTAAGCTAGAGAAATGTAGAACAAGATTATACCAGCTTTGAGTCCAAATGGTGGCCGGAGGTGGCCAGAAAATGGTCTGAAAGACGGCTGTCCGCGGGAAAACTGGTAACTCGCCGGAATTTCTGGGCAACTTTTCAACGTCCATAACTTTGTCAATACTCAACGAAAACAAGTGATTGAAAAGAAAAAATCATAGTTCTCGACGAGACGAAGAAATTGATACCTTACATGATGGCTATCTCGACGAGACGAAGAAAAAATCATAGTTCTCCCTGATGCCACTGCGATCCACCTGCCGGCATAGAGGAATAAGAAGAATAACCTCCAAAGTCCTGAGAATAAGGCTCCTGGGAATACTGATGAGGTCCAGAGGCATAAGGAGTAGCATCTCCCTGGTAGTGGTAGGCACCACCACGACCCGACTGGCCATAACTACCTGATCCAAAACTCTGCTGAATTGGTGCTGGAGGTGGCATAGTGGCCTGTTGCGGTCTCTGCTGACCCTGGGGGCAATGAGAAGCCCGGTGTCCCATTTGTCCACAAGTAAAACAAGCACCACCACTACCTCTCCTGCATTCACCATGATGACGAAAATTACAACGGCGGCACCACGGAGTGCCAGAACCACCAACACCACCAGAATCCCTTTGTCCCTGAAATCTGGGTCCACCAGAAAATCTACCACCACCTCTCCTCGGACCAGTAAAACTATATCCCCCGCTAGAAGAACTCGAACTCGCTCCACTCTTCTTAAAAGTCTGTGTCTGCCGAGGTCCTGGAATAGAGATACCCTTACCTTTATCATTCTTCTTCTGACCATCATTCATATCTTCGTCATCCTCACTGTCAGGAAGATTATCAGAGTCCTCCATCCTAACCAAAATCTCGAAATACTCATGATAATCGGAGCAGGGAAGTGCATTAGCAAAAGTCCTCCATTTCTTCTTAGATCCCAACTTAAAACGACGAAGCATCTCTACTGGATTACCAGCTATATCCGGATCATAACGAGACAAGTCTGTAAATTTTCTGTAGTACTCATGAGCTGACATATCTCTTTGTTTCAACCTGGTGAATTCCTGCTTCTTACGGTCAATGTACTCTGGAGGGACAAATCTCTTCTTAAAATTATCCTTAAACACTGCCCAGTCGGATGCCATCTCCGGTGACATAAACCGAGTCTGATTCTGCCACCAACCTGCTGGCTCTCGCCCCAAAAACCAAGAAATGGTTTCAACCCATCTGTTAGCAGGAAGGTTTCCCTGACTTTGCATCACCTGAAACGTCTTTTCAATGTGGTCCAGCCATTTTTCTGCCCCTTCATGCCCTTCATTTCCCATAAAGCGGTCTAACTTCAGGTTGTACATGGTCTCCAGGGGTGTCCTCTGAGGAGGGGGATGAGGACGAATGACATTCTGGAAGGCATGGGCAATCGCTTCCCCTAACTGAGCTATGTCAGGGAAGTTAGGTTCAGGAGCACGGTGGGACTCCCTACGCTCTCTACGAGGCGGCATAATTCTGACAGAAACATCAAAAGATCATTAGAACATTAACAATTATACAGGACTGCAACCTAAGCTCTGATACCAAACTGACACACCCCGATCCAGAGGATCAAGGCGTGCTGGCCGTCACGTGAGCGTGACGTAACCAACAATGCGACACGGAAGCATGATAATATAGAATACGAAGGAATTTAAACCAATCTCTAGATGAACAACCTACTAGAGTAATGGGGGAGTTAAGATAATACACAAATTCAGAGCATAGGTTTTAGTGCAGTCAAGTAGGACTAAAATAAAGTTACTTCACCCTCGGGTGAGTCCTACATGTCAAGAGTCTGTCAGAATGCCGGAAAAGACCTCGAGAGCCACCAACCGCTAACTAGAACCTGGAGGGGCGCAAAACAAAATGAGTGGGTCAGTAAAATCAAGATTTTTTCCAAAAACATTTCATTAAAATCATTTCTATCCCCTCACTGTAAAACCTGTATACTTTCCCAAAAAATAGTATATATACATATATATATATCATCAAAACTCAAATCACAATCTTTCCATGCTTTTAAGAAAGAATATGCCATGCCATGATATGCCAAAGTATAATATGAATGCATCAATATAAATCAGGTGAAAATAAGTTAACCGGAGACCCTAAAGTGGTCCTGTACGGTTGATTCTAAAGCTCAACATCCTTGCCAACCGGAGTCACCTCGGTGACCTGTACGGTCTAACTCTGCACGTCACTCGGAACTACATAAGGTAGTCTGTACGATGACAGGTGTATAATTACGCTCTAGTGCTTCTCACATCAATCAACTGTGCACATAATCTAAAGTCACCCACCAGTCGGAACCCCTCTAATGGTCTGTACGACTGGCATGTCGGAACCCTCACAGGGTCTGTACGACATCCACCTACTTGGATCCAAGACGAGCGTGCGGTGTGGTGAATAAATATAAGCACTAACACCTAGGGTGCAGGTTACGAGCTTAAACGTTTCAACATCAATAATTCAATGCATAATGACTCACCTGACTTACCTGCGCCTCCACAGCACCATGCAACATGTATGCATCATATATCAATTCATGTTTATATATATATCTATATCCATTATTAAATCAAATATTCAATGTTTTCATGCATGGCAATTTAAATTCATAACTTTCATAAAACGCGTATTTTCTGGGAAACAAATGTATATAGGTAAATATGAAATCAAAACTGCCCACTCACTGGTATGTCGATGGGTCGTAACCCCCGCGACGTCCCTGGATACGCTCGTCCTCGGGATGCTCGTCACCTATATGAGAAATAACTAAAATAACATTATTTTTAAGCACATCACCAACATTTCGAAATAACTTCTCATACGATGCTCAATTTGGGTATATGAATATACCACATCGACCTACTCGACGTCACGGACGTCTCATAATTTTTAGATAAATTTTTGGACCCTCCACGCGCCCTCACGCGCCGGCTAGGCCACGGCCCTACGCGCGGCCCACGCGCAGGTGCCCTGACGGAAGACACGGACGGCGTCAGGAATATTCCTCGGAATATTCCGTCAAAAGCTAACGGTTACCGTTAGAATTAACTAACAGCGTTAGCATATTCCGTTAACTTTAACGGAATATGCCGCTGTCTTCTCCGACCTACCCTCGCCGGACCCCGGTCACCGGAAAACTGGGAAAAACTTCTACTTCACTATTCTCACTCGTTTTTCGTCCATTTTTCTCGTACTTTACACCAAATTGAAGCCCTAAGTGAGTACTATCACGTTGGACTAATTTTAAACACTAAAAACCACGGGATCATACCTTCCAAAAATTCAAGAAATCGGCCAAACTCGAACCAGGTGATCCCGACGTCCAATTCTTCCAAATGAAGCACTCCGAGCTTCCTTAGGACTTCACCAAGCTTCCTACAAGCTTCAAATTCCCAAAAACATAAGAATTTACGTGTGCATGAACAGTGCACCATTACGGGGACTTTAGAAACTAGGGTTTTCGAAGGAGATGTTACCTGAAAATGGTACCGACGTACTCGTGGTGTCCTCAGGAGTCCAAAGGTGGTCCTAAGTCCGTCGATCCGTGATGTTTTGGGGTGGTGTTGGGTGTGCCGTACGATGGGTGGCTAGAGAGAGAGAATATCGAGAGGGAGGAGAGAGAAAGAGAGAGAGTGACGGGGAAGGGAGAGATCAGGGAGTGTTTTGGGAGCACACTCAATCCACACCATCCAATTTCTTATCCCTAAACCAAAATAATCCAATTCACATAATTAATTCCTTTATTATTTATTTTCCAACTTACTAATATATATTTCTCCAATTTGATTAATATGTGAACCAAATTAATGTCACATATACACGTACCTTAGTACCCGTCAAGGGTAAAATAGTCATTTCACGTTCCCGTCAAAGGTACTTCCGGGACGGGCTGTGACATAAACTGTGTTTGTTGGGTGTGATAAGTTTACTCAAACATTCTTGTGTGCATGTGATATGTTCTTTGGTTAATTGATCATGCTCACAACTAATGAAACACTTCGAAATCACAGAAAAATCATTGGAGCCCGGTATTACAATGCCGATGACGCCTATGACAGCAGCGAGCCCCATTCGCCAAGAGACTTCATAGGACATGGAAGCCACACTGCTTCCACTGCTGCAGGCGGGAGGTGCAAGCAAGTTACTTTGGGCTAGCTTCTGGAACTGCAAGAGGTGGAGTCCCCAATGCTAGAATTGCCGTGTACAAAGTTTGCTGGTTAGGAGGCTGTTCTAGCGCTGATATCCTTGCTGCATTTGACGATGCAATAGTTGATGGAGTTGACATTATATCAACCTCACTTGGCTCTAAATATCCAGTCCCATACCTGAAGGACCCCATTGCTATCGGGTCTTTCCACGCCATGAAAACAGGTATATTGACCTCAAGTTCGGCAGGAAACAGTGGGCCTTTACCGACAAGTGTTCACAATTATGCTCCTTGGATTCTACTGTCCCTGCCAGCACCATTGACAGAAGATTTGTTGCGAAAGCAGTTCTTGGGAATGGGCAAGTTTACTCTGAGTTTGAAACTTGTTTTTTACATTGGTATTGGAGTTTTGCTTTTTGTATACCATCTCAAATGATCATTTTAGTATATACCATCTCTTCAATAAGATGAAAGACTGCCTTAGCACAGGTTGTATACAACTATGAGTCGATCTCTCTCATCACATAACATCATTTCATTGGTCAAGTGATGGTATGGTATGCAACCGGTTTCAACTAAGAATTTCTCCCTTAGTGTTGGTACACCTAGTTCTATTCTTACTTTATATTTAGATGTATCATGTATCATTAAGTCATATTACTAATCCTATATAAACTCAATTTGTTTGAAAATGAAGGGATTTTCGATTAACAATTTTGGCCTTAACGGGAAGTCATATCCCTTAATCTGGGGAGGAGATGCTGCAAACTACTCCAAAGGTATAAACTCAGAGCTTGCAAGCGAGTGTTTACCTGAGACCCTAGACGCAGACAAGATTAAGGGGAAGATCGTATACTGTAGTTCCTTTTCGGATGGTTCAGACATTAAGCTAGCTGGTGCGGTGGGTACAGTTATGGTCGATTTTGACACTGATACCATGTTCAGTTATGCATCACCTGTAACACAGCTCACAATAGAAGATGGACAGAAGGTTTTGAACTACATCAAATTGACAAAGTAAGTATACATTCAATAGACTTCTCTCTAAACCAAGGTCACAAATACAATTCGGAACAAGAAATGAAAACCAACCTGTATCAGGAATCCAATTGCAACAATTTTGGTTTCCGAACCCAACACTGACAAGGATGCCATGCCACCATCCATTTCATCATTTTCTTCAAGAGGACTGAACCCTGTGACCCCAGATATTCTCAAGGTGAAAATGTTCAGAATGTCCGAGTTTGCACATCATTTTTCTCTACAAGTATGTTCCTGAAGAACTTACTTATTAATATGTTGAGATTGTGGATAAAATGTTACAGCCCAATCTGACAGCTTCTGGTGTTGACATACTTGCTGCTTGGTCTCCTTCGGCACCGCCTTCCGAAGACTTCTACCCCGATACTCGCAGTATCAAATACAATATAATCCCAGGGACTTCAATGTCATGCCCTCATGCTAGTGGTGCTGCTGGCTATGTTAAGGCTGCTCATCCAAATTGGTCCGCGCTGCAATCAAATCTGCCCTCATGACCACAGGTATGAACAAACTATAACCATATACACTGTTTATTTTAAATAGGATGAGAAAATGCTAGGCCTTAATTTGTGATGTCTTGAAACTATGAGCAAATTGGAGCAATGGTCCCTCAACTAAAAATCCATTATCATTGGTCTTTCAACTCATCAAAACGTGCAGCTATGGTCCCTCAACTAAAAATCCATTACATTTGGTCCCTTAACTTTAATTCAATTGGAGAAATGGTCCCTTAACTTTAACCCAATTGTAGCAATGGTCCTTCCAACATAACTCGTTTTGACAAAATTTTTTACGTAGTTGACGAAAATGACCATAATTACACACTTTGATGAGGTGAGGGACCCTAATTATATAAATGGTTATTCCAACATAACATATTTTGACAAAATTTTGAAGAAATTGATGAAAAGGACTATAGCTACACATTTTGATAAGTTGAGGGACCAATGGTAATGGATTTTTAGTTGAGGGACCATTGCTCCAATTTGATTAAAGTTCAGGGACCATTGCTACAATTTACTCTTCTTATAAATTACGAATAAATGGAAACCCTAGCAATCTACGTACAAGGACTAAAAGTGCAGTTTAATTGGGCTTTTAAGTTTAATCCACTTGAGTAATATGCATTACCATAGGAACTGATAGATACGTTTATTTCATCTCTATTAAACTACCATTTGTTTTTCCCCATGAACAGCTCATGTCCTGGACTCAAAGAAGCACGAAGACCTCGAATTTGCATACGGATCTGGTCACATAAACCCTCTTAAAGCAGTAAACCCCGGTCTCATCTTTGACGCATCCGAAGCAGACTACGTAAACTTCATCTGCAAACAAGGTTACAATAGCAGCATATTAAACATCATCACTGGTGACAACAGCAGTTGTGGCAGCACAAAGCCAGGCAAAGCTTGGGACCTAAACTACCCCTCGTTCTCCCTTCAACTAGAAGATGGTCAAGAGATCAATGCTGAGTTCCCAAGAACAGTCACCAATGTTGGCTCAACAAACTCAACCTATACCACAAGCTCCTACACACCCAGCGACGCAATAACTATTTCGGTTTCACCAACTACCCTTTCTTTCTCTTCTGTCCGGGAGGAGAAATCATTTATTGTGAAGGTAACTGGTCCAAGGATTTCAAACCAGCCAACACATCTGGTTCAGTTGTATTGAGTGATGGGTCTCATGTGGTGAGAACTCCTCTTGTTGTCTACACATATTTCCCTCGTTCTATTTCAGCCCTTCCTCTGGGCCTCAGAAAAAATTAAGATTCAAAGGTTCCTCCTCGCATCACAAAAATGGGATCCTCAAGGCACAAAAATGGGATTTGACCTTGTAAAACTTGTTTAAAAATATTTGTTTTCTTAAAGGAAGCTTTCATGAAACCCTTCCTTTAATTTGCTAAATTAAAAGGAAGGGATCACTCTTGTGATCGAACTCTTGGTTAGTGGTACTTTTCTTCACATTGTTAAAAGAGGTAAGTTTGAGTCTATGCAAGTCCGCCACTATCATAACCAATATTGTCTCAACTAACTACCTATTACTAGGTCTTGAGTTATATCACAAAGGGCCTCAATGACATTAGGATTGAGAACTCCATATATTAATTGTTTATTATTTTGTCATATGACCAATGTGAGATCCTATTCTCTAACAGAAGATTATATATACAAAAATACTATTGAACGCGTGTGTGGATTTACAGATGATTATTTTGACAAATAAATAATAAATAATAAATGGTATTGTTTGGGTCCAAAGCAATGCTTTGGGCCGAAGGTAACAAATGGGCCGAGACTCTTGATCCAATGGTAGTAAGGGGGATCATGGGCCGGCCGGGTACTGGGGGTTGTCTAGTTGTTTGTCGACCGAGTCCCTTTGTGAGAAGGATTGATTTGGATAAAGATGAAGGATGAATCCTTAAACCTCCAGGAGTGTTAAAGCTAAAGGCACTAAGGAGCACGAAAAGAACCTGGTTCGTTGTGGAGATGTGTTCAAAGTCCTAATTAAAGTAGGATTGGCCGAGTCTTAGTTAGATCAGGATGAGGAGTCCTAGTCTGGGTAAGGTTCTAACTCGGCCATGGAGTAAGTTCGCTACTATAAATACAGAGGATGAACACACATTCAACCCTCTCCAATTCAACACACAAACTGCCATGCGCAAACCCTCGCTCTACGCGAAACCTCTCAACAACCTTGAGATTTTTTATTTTCTTTTTCGCCAACACATCTTCAGTTTGGATAAACAACACTGTGAAGGCAACCGACGAACATCTTTAGTTTGGATAAACAGCACTGCCGCCGTAGAATCAGCCGACCACGAAGCACCTTCAGTTTGGATAAACAGCACTGCGTCAAGGCTGACTGGTTATCTATCCAAGTCTCAGTCGAGAAGGGTTTTCGAATCCTTATTGGCAGAGGTCATCTCACGAGCCTTCTCGACGAAGTGAGGTGTTACGAATCACTAGACTCGGCGCATTGAACGCCTAGTGGTTTTATGATTGGATATTCACAAGTTGGGTTTAGAGTTCGGCATTCTGACGGCCGAACCACATTTACGATTAAGACGTACATTTGCTTTGAATATTTGTATCCATATAGTTTGGTGTCGATTCGGCATGCTTATACTCTTACGAATATAATCACCATGACCGAATTCAACACCGACGATTTGTGAACTCCGTAAAACTATCAGCCTTGTCTTCAGGCTTTAGAACCCGAAGGCCGAGACGTGTTCCTTCCTCAGCCGTAATCGCAAGATCGAGAAGTCAGTAGTCTGACGCAACATCAACATATTTTACTCCTCGACCGAGCTCGGCCGACGAGTTGGCACTCATGTATACAACTGAATGATGTAGTTAGCTCATTAGTTACTCGGCCTGCGCGCCACGTAGGCTTGGTAGTTTTTAGGGTCAACATTTTGGCATGCCCAGTAGGAAAGAGTGCTAAAACTACGAAGTTCATGATCGTCGAAACACGATCGGTTAAAAAGAAAACAATCATGGGAAAGTCAACTACTGATCTGCCAGTTCAGAGTCCTGGACAAGAAATGTCACATGCACGAAATCCTCTTGTTGCTGTGACACCTGAGGCTGCAAGTGTGACACACAGAGAAAATGAAGTTTGTCTCAGTACCCAGCCTTGGAACACAGAAGTCCCTAACAGAACCGTAGGTGTTTTCATTGAAGGGATAGTGGAGGACTACGACGAAGATGGTGGTGAAGGCTCTGACCCTCCAACTAGATTGTTTCTTCGAAGACGACTTGATGAGCAATCTCGGCAGGTAGAACTGACAGTTATCCATAAAATGAACAGTTTGCTCGAGGTGATACGAAGTAATGGTGATACACACACCAAATTACTCGAATTATTAGTTAGCAGAGTCTTCAAAGGGGGGCCTGCTGGTCAGTCCTACCAGCTTCCACTCAAAAGTAATTTGCTACAAGCCGAAACAGGATCTACTCGGCTCAAAACGATTGACTTAGAAAAAAAGAGAGGATCAAGCAGTAGATCAGACGGATCCAATCAGAGAGTGGAGGCAACATCGATCGATATGATCGAAGTCCAAAGAATGATCGATTCGGCCTTAAAAAGGGGGCCGAAGTTCCCGAAATTCATCCATCCATAACCATCTTATGTAGAAAATTTCGAATATCCTAAAGGCTTTAACATCCAAGATTTCAGCCTTTTTGCTGGAGAATCGTTGTCACATCCTGGCCCGGGCCCCCACCACATCCCAGGCTCGACTCCACCGTAGCACGATATTGTCCGCTTTGGGCCCCGACCACGCCCTTAAGGTTTTGTCTTTGGGAACTCACACGAGAACTTCCCAGTGGGGCACCCATCCTAAGATTGCTCTCGCGTGAACTCGTTTAACTTCGAAGTTCCTACGGAACCCGAAGCCAGTGAGCTCCCAAAAGGCCTCGTGCTAGGTAGAGATGAGAATATACATATAAGGCTTACAGGATCCTCTTCCATGGGCGATGTGGGACGTTATAATCCACCCCCCTTAGGAGAAACTACCTCAGGCTCTGACACCACAACAACCATCCAAAGTCGCGGCAACATCTCCAAAGAAACTCGGCGGAGGCCAACGCCAGAAGGTGTTCGATAAGCTCGGCCCTCAAACACGAACGAACGACCCCCTTTCAGCTAGACGTCGTCTTGATTTTGACGCGTCATTTTATAATGAGGATTATTACTCACGTAACTCTAGCAACTCGAGTTCATCGGCGAATCAAAAAACCTTCAAGCCACCTGAACCACGCGACCAACGTTGGTATAGTTACAATTCTCCTACTGGGTTGTATACTGCATTATCCAAATCTTATAAACGTCGATGCCAGCGGATAGACTGCATGGCTCGACAGCAGGCAGCATAAGCCACTTCGGCTACCAAATGGCAACCGAAAAAAAAAAAGCAGCAGAAAGCGGAAATGATCAACAAACCCCAACAATCATGGCCGAATTACTTCAAGGGAAAAAGGTAATTGATCGCGACTTTGAAACCACCATTAAAGAATTCGAGAAGCGCATCAAACTCCTCATTCAGCCCAAGGAGATGAAAGCTCATTTTGAGCATTTCAGACAAGAAGTCGAAAGCAAGCTTCCATCACTACCCCAGCAAGAGCCATTGATAAGAGTCCAACCGAATTTACATCCTCCATTCCTCGAAGAATCCTTGGAGTACATGTGAGAGTTTCACAAGACACATTATGCCAATGACTTGTACGGCTTACCCAAGGCATCGCAAAAAGCCCTTGATCTGGCACTCACTTGCCCTGATGTTGAACAGATTATTCAAAAAACTACTAACCCAGCAATGAAGGCCAGGTTCCAGCACATACGTGAAGCTCGGGTCCTCGGCTCCGAGGTTGACCCGTACACGGACATAGACACCACCAAGCTCTCTTTCTCTTTCGAAGGCCTCCAGTACTTACGACATCATTTCGAAGTTTTCTCAGCCGTATCTCTTTTCGGCCTTACGGCCGATAAGAAGGATCTTGTGGCAAGTTTGGATGCTTACCTAGACACAAGGGATGCTCGAATCGCCTATGAAGAACGATCACGTAAAGCACTGCAAGGACAAAACCAAGCCCCAGCAACGACCGAGCTCGAAGATGACAACCATAATGAAATAGGTTTAGTTGACACACCACAAGAGCAGGTACCCGATGAGGCGAGAGATGATCAAGTTGAGGAAGTTCCAAAGCATGGTACCGCACTCGATAACCCAGCGAAGACAACCAAGACCCGATGGGCTCGTCAGTCCTCGAAAATATGGAAATCAAGATGGTCTATGTCCTACCTCCTAAATTTCAACCAACTACACCCCAACCAAATTCCTTGGATGAGGATGTGGTTGCCGAGGAAACAACACAAGTTGATTTCATCGCTACCAAAGATGATGAGCAAGCGAGTAAAGCCAACAAACTTAAAGCAGCTCTGGCTATACTATTTCCCCGTTCTTCTTCAGTTAATCTTCAACATTTGAACCTGTTGTATGTCACAGCTCACATCGAAGGTTATCCAATCTCCAAAATCTTCGTCGATTGTGGAGCTACGATCAATATCATGCCAGTCTCCTTCATGAAGGCACTACGACGGTCCAACGATGAACTCATCCCATCAGGAATAACCATGAGCAGCTTCGTCGGCGACAAGTTTCAGACCAAATAAGTGTTTCCTTTGGAGGTAAGCGTTGCAGGTCGCAATCACATGACCGCATTCTTTATCGTTGACTCCAAGACCGAGTACAATGCATTACTCGGTCGAGATTGGATCCATCAAACGAACTGCATTCCCTCTTCACTATATAAGGTTCTCATTTTTTGGGACGGTAAATCCGTTGTGGTGCATTCGACCAACAATCAACTTTTGAAGCCAATATGATTCAAGCACGGTATTATGATGATTACGTCGGCTATATTACCCTACAAGGTTTGAACGAAGAAGGACAACTGACTCGAATTTCGGTACAGAAAGCAATCGAGGTAGGTGCCGAGACTGTCCATCAGGATTCGGTGAGGCTTGGATTGGCCGATCTGATAGCAGATACTGATGTCTGAAGATCGATAGGACAGACGCTAGGCCGCTGTTTCATCTATCATGGAACGTCTATTGGCCCACTGGTATGCTATTTCCAAGCAACCAAATTCGGGCGTAAACTTAGTCAAATTTTTGGCCGAATGAGCCAACGGCCATATACTATCACTAGACAAGGTTCAGGCTGCATCGGCTGAGCTCGAGGATAGCCAACCTCAAGTTAAAGATCCATTAGAGGAGATAAATGTTGGAACGGTCGAAGAGCCACGGCCTTTATTCATTAGTACTTTGTTACCCCAACATGTAAAAGTTAAGCTTTGTAACTTGCTCAAATAATTTAAGGATTGTTTTGCTTGGAGTTACCATGAGATGACTGGTTTAGATCGCACACTAGTTGAACATGAATTGCGCATCAAATCTGGGTGTAAACCATTCCGCCAACCACTTCAACGATTCTCAACCGAAGTACAACTCAGCATAAAAGACGAACTCGTTCGACTGTCAAATGGATGGCAAACATCGTCCTTGTTTTAAAGAAAAGTGGTGCTCTACGCATCTGTATTGATTTTCGAAATTTAAACTTAGCAACTCCTAAATACGAGTATCCAATGCTAATTTCAGATTTGTTAATCGACGCAGAAGCAAACCACGACATCTTATCCTTTATGGATGGACATGCTGGTTATAACCAGATTTTCATCGCCCAGGCTGATGTTCATAAAACTGCTTTTCGTTGCCCAGGGGCACTCGGCACATACGAATGGGTCGTCATGCCATTCGGCCTCAAGAATGCCGGCGCCACATATCAACGAGCCATGAATACTATTTTCCATGATTTGATTGGTACCATCGTCGAAGTCTACATCGACGATGTTGTAATCAAATCAAAACATCGGCGGACACATCTGGATGACCTCTGTCAGGCTTTCCTGCGTATGCGCCAGCACAACCTTAAGATGAATCCCGCTAAATGTGTTTTTGGCGTATCAGCCGGCAATTTTTTAGGATTCCTTGTACATCATCGTGGTATTGAGGTAAACGAAAACAAGGCTCGAGCAATCATCAATGCTCCACCCCCGACGACTAAGAAACAACTATAGTCATTGCTTGGCAAGATTAACTTTCTCTGTCTATTCATTGCCAATTCGGTAGGGAAAATGAAGGCATTCTCCACACTCTTGAAACTTAAGGATTCTGACACCTACGAATGGCGTGCAGAACACCAGGAGGCATTTACGCAGATCAATGTCTCCCTCACAACTTCACCCGTCCTGGTTCCTCCATGACGTGGCAGACCTCTTAAGCTGTACATCTTGACGGCCGAAGAATCCATCGGATTCCTTCTTGCACAAGATAATGATGTTGGACGAGAACAAGCCATTTTTTATCTTAGCCGAAATCCCAACCCACCATAAATTAATTATTTCACCGTCGAGAAGCTTTGCCTCACTTTATTTTTTGCTGCATCAAAACTCAGACATTACATGCTCCCGTCGATCACTCAGGTCATCGCCTAGACCAATGTCATTCGTTACATGCTCACTCGGCTGATAGTAAAGGGCCGAATCGGCAAGCGGACAATGGCATTGTCCAAATTTAGTTTGTAATATGTGCCCCAAAAAGTTGTCAAAGGCCAAGCGTTGGCTGATTTCTTGGCCCAACATCCCTCGTTGTACGAGTTTGGGAGCAATGACGTTGAAATCGGCATGGTGGACGCACGTGATAACTACTGGACGATGTACTTTCATGGTTCTAGTACTTCGGTCTCAACTAGCGTTGGGATCGTTATTCAATCCCCAAATCACAGCCCTGGTATTTTTCTCTCAAGCTCGATTTTGATTGTACGAATAATCAAGCCGAATACGAAGCACTTGTCATCGGTCTCGATGTCTTACACGATTTGCGGGCCACTCGTGTCCTTATTCTCGGTGATTCTGAACTTGTGATTAATCAACTTAATGGGACATTTCGCTGCATGAGTTGTACTCTGGGACCCTATCACATGGTTGCTAGCTATTTGGCTGAATCTTTCGACGACGTTACTTTCAAACACATTTCACGAGTTCACAACACTGACACCGACGAATTAGCTCAAATAGCCTCCGGAGCACAACTCATGGGGGGCAAACTAGGCCGAGAAACAATTCAACACACAAACTGCCCTACGCAAACCCCCGCTCTACACGAAACCTCTCAACAACCTTGAGATTTTTTATTTTCTTTTTCGCCAACACATGTTCAGTTTGGATAAATAGCACTGTGAAGGCAACCGGCGAACATCTTCAGTTTAGATAAACAGCATTGCCGCCGTAGAATCAGCCCACCGCGAAGCACCTTCAGTTTGGATAAACAGCACTACGTCAAGGCCAACTGGTTATTTATCCAAGTCTCGGTCGAGAAGGGTTTTCAAATCCTTATTGGCAGAGGTCATCTCACGAGCCTTCTTAGCAAAGTGAGGTGTTACGAATCACTAGACTCGGCGCATTGAACACCGAGTGATTTTATGATTGGATACTCACAAGTTGGGTTTAGAGTTCGGCATTCTGACGGCCGAACCACATTTACGATTAAGACGTACATTTTCTTTGAATATTTGTGTCCATATAGTTTGGTGTCGATTTGGCATGCTTATACTCTTACGAATATAATCACCGTGATCGAATCCAACACCGACGATTTGTGAACTCCGTAGAACTAGCAGCCTTGTCTTCAGGCTCTAGAACCCGAAGGCCGAGACGTGTTCCTTACTAGGCCGCAATCACAAGATCGAGAAGTCAGCAGCGCATCCGACCCAACATCAACATATTTTACTCCTCGGCCAAGCTTGGCCGACGAGTTGGCACGCCTGCATACAACTGAAGGACGTAGTTAGCTCATTAGTTACTCGGCCTGCGCGCCACGTAGGTTGGTAGTTTTTAGGGTCAACAGGTATCAAACTATATAAATTGCAATCGGTGGTGATGAGTTTATATTTTCTTCATGGTATTGGAGTCAAGTTATATACCCGCGTGATAAAATTTCACGTGAGGGAGCGTGTTAAGGTGAGCCCCGCAACTGATTTCTACTGGGGAATTTGCAGTGCAGTCCGACCAGCGAGCAAATACGTTGCAATCTTCCAAGTTTGTGATTATATAAATACACAATGAGATCTTACCATCCAACACATGAACTTGCATAATTAAAACTAATTAAGTTGGTTCCAATGGTCAATGCAACTCTGCATTTGCTTCCATTTGCACTTTTCTTACAGCATTTGTGCTAGCTTGCCATGTTCTTTGGCTCATCTTAATAGCAACTAATGGAGATGGAACATTTGACCTTACAGTAAACTAATCGGGTGAAGCCAACTACGACACCACCGACTTCGAATCGCCAAAAGACTACGGAGGACATGGAAGCCACGCTGCTTCGACTGCTGCAGGCAGGGAGGTACCGGCAAGTACTTTGGGCTAGCTACCGGAACTCCAAAAGGCGGTGTCCCCAATTCTAGGATTGCTGTCTACAAAGTTTGCTGGGCATCCGGATGTGCTAGTGCAGATATCCTTGCTGCATTTGATGATGCAATACCAGATGGGGTTGATATTATATCAACTTCACTTGGCTCTGTCTTTCCACTCGACTACTTAGAAGAACCGATTGCTATTGGATCTTTCCCCACCATGAAAACACGGTATACTAACCTCAAGTTCTGCTGGAAACTCTGGGTCTCTTACAAAAACAATTTTTAATTATGCACCTTGGATCCTGACCGTTGCTGCCAGCACCGTTGACAGAAAGTTTGTTGCGAAAGCAGTACTTGGGAATGGAGAAATTTACAATGATGTAATGCAGGGAAACTCGGTTAACAATTTCGACCTTCATGGTAAGTCGTTTCCCCTAATTTATGGAGGAGATGCTGCAAACTTCTTTGCAGGTGCTAACTCAGCGATATCAAGATATTGTACTAATGGAGTCATGAATTCACATAAACTGAAGGGAAGATTGTTTTCTGCGAAGCCATCGAGACTGGTTTTGGCATCGTGGTAGCTGATGGGGCGGGTGCAATTATGGCTGATTCGTTTTACACTGACTCTGCATTCAGTTACCCCTTACCAACAACACTGACTGATCACCACAGAAGATGGACAGAGAGTTTTGGAATATATCAGATCAACAGAGTAAGTATATATAATCTTACACAATAAAAGTTCAGGAATCCAGTTGCAACAATTCTGGATGCTGAGACGGAGGAGGACGTCATGGCACCGTACGTTGTATCGTTTTCTACTAAGGGACCCAACGCCATAACCCTGGATGTCCTAAAGGTGACAAAAATCCGAATGAATGTCATGATTTTCATCTTCGCTTAATTGCCCTTAACTATGCTTCTGAACACATTATATGCTGGAAATTGTGAATAAATGATGTACAGCCTGATCTCACCGCTCCGGGTGTTGATATACTTGCTGCTTGGTCTCCCGTGGCGCCGCCTTCCATTGACTTCTACGACACCAAGAGTGTCGACTATAACATAATCTCAGGGACCTCCATGTCCTGTCCTCGTGCTAGTGTTGCTGCTGCGGTTGTCAAGGCTGCCCATCCAAAATGGTTAGCTGCCTCTATCAAATCTGCCGTATTGACTACAGGTATGAATAGAATAATATAAACACTAGTTTTCATTTTTCTGGAAAGCATTTCAGTTCCTGGTGTTCTCGACATGCCTCTCTCTATTAAACTATCACCCCTTTTTTTTCCATGAAATGTATAGCTCGTGTCCTGGACCCAAACAAGCACAACGAACTTGAATTTGCTTACGGGTTTGGTCACATCAACTCTCTGAAAGCAGTCAAACCCGGGCTGGTCTTTGATCTATACGAAGCAGACTACGTGCATTTCCTCTGCAAACAGGGTTACAACAGCACAACATTAAAACTTATCACTGGTGACAACGGCAGCGGCTGTGGCAGAACAAAGCCAGGAAGAGCTTGGGATCTGAATAACCCCTCCTTCTCCCTTGCAGTTGAAGATGGCCAGCCAGTGACAACATCTAGTTAAAAAACTACATTCATCACACTAATTAACATAATTGAAGGACTAAACCAGAGCTCATCAAATGCAAATGCCATATACACATTATCGATAACTTACAGAAAAAGGATTGAACTTGGTACAACACTTGCAACCAGTTTATTGACTGATCGAGTTATTTCAAATACAACATTCAAATACAAACGAGGCAGACATGAATGCTACCAGGGAGAAGGAGCTGTATAATGGAGAGATCACATGAACTGAATTCAATTAATAGCAACATGGAAACCAAAAATTCATACCTAAAAGTTTTTAAGCTGTGGCAGTCTTCTGGTTTGGCTTGAAGACGTTTTTAATGAGAGATTCCTTGATCGACAAGAGTTCAGGGAATTCTTTCTTCAATTTCGAGGCCTCAAGTTCATTGTTGCTCCTAGGAGCAACAATCACCTTTGCCTGCTCCTCAAGAGTAAAGTTCTTGTAAGAGAAGCTGGGGTCAATGTATTCCTTGTACATCTCCAAGATCTCATTGTGGCTGACCACTCCGGGGTTTGTAAAGTTGTAGATTCCGGTGAGGTTCCTCTTTGCCATCTCAATGGAAATGGGGAGGAGTTCGTCCAAGATCGTCATGGAGTTGGGAATGTCAACTACCTTATCATATCGAGTGATTTTCGTGATGAAGTTACGGGGGTTGCATAAGTCGGATGAAATTGGCATTCTAACACGCAAAGTACAAACGTTCTCGAAATTGTTGAGCAGATCTTCCACCTTTCAAGTATCATCAAGTAGCCAAAATTAGTAACCGCAACTTTTTGAGCATTCTTACACATCAAGTTTGAAAATTGGCAACGAGCTCAAAATTCTACAACAAAGTTTACTTTCGTAGCGTTAATGCTATATGTATCACATTTACTATTTTCACGTGGTAAGTCTCATTTCGAAGGTAAAAAGTTATAAAAGCGAGCATTTTAATTAACTGAATCCCTCCACAGAAAATTACCCCTTAACATTTTTTAAGATTTAACCGTTGTTATTTTGCCACCTAGAATTACGGTCTAGCAGTATTTCTCTAATTAAATGAGAAATTTTAGGGGGTGTATTCAATTAGGATTTTGAGGAATTTTAATTCTTTTAATGAATCTAGAGGTATTCAATCAGGAATTTAAGTTATTCTCTGAAATTCAATGTATATTCAATCAGGATTTTAAGATACTTTATGAAAATCCTTAGAAATCCGGAAATCCGGGTGTATTCAATTAGAATTTTAAAGAAGTTTATAACATTTCAGGTGTATTCAATTAGAATTTGATTTTAAAGAATTTGAGAAAGTTGAGTAATTAAAGGGAATTTGAGAGATTTCGTAGTGTATTTTGAGCATCCACAAATCTCACATCGGCAAGAGATTTCGAGGGAATTGAATCAAAATTTTACATAGAATCTCTACAAATCAATTAAACTCCATAAAAATCCATGGATTTATAAATCCATTAAAATCTCTCAAATTCTCAATTGAATACATCATCCTTAGTATTGATTTTCGCTAAAGACGAATTTAAATCAGCATTTTCCCCACTACGTAGTGTTGATAATATCGTTTGTTAAAAAAAAACTACGTAGTGTTGATAATAACGTAGTGTTGATAATATCGTTTGTTAAATCAGCATTTTCGCTAATGACGAATTTAAAGTCTTTAGATCTAAAATACCCAGATGAGATCTTACCAAGGGTAAATAGGTAATTTCCATGTAAACGAAAATTGGTAAAAATGGAAGGGTCAAACGAGACTCACCATGGCCTTGGTCTTGGAATAGAAAGATCCGATAAAGTTGGGGGTGTCCTCCTCCTTGAACCCAACGCCCGACCCGAGCGGGTGACCCGCATCGTACTCGAAAATGCACCCGGTCGCATAGTTAATGAGGATCAGGCCGCGCTCCCTACAGACGTCAGCAAGGGTCAAGGTGCCGACCACGTTGGTCCGGATGGTCTCGACCTTATGGGATTCGCACCAGTCGACGTTGGGGCGGCCGGTGACGCCAGCGGCGTTGAAGATGTGGGTGGGCTTAATATTGGTGATGTCGGCCTCGAGCGAGCTGCGGTTCTCGAGGCGGCCGGAGCCGTAGACGTAGTCGATTGATTGGCCCTCGCAGAGCTTGCCGAGGAGGCCGCCAATCCAGCCCGTGCTGCCGTAGATCAGAAACTTGAGCGGCTTCTCGGCGCCGTTGGATGGGAACCCCATCGCTCCACCGCCACAGAGAGAGGAGAGAGAAAGGGGAGAGAGAGAGAGGGAGCTGAAGAGTGTTTGAGATTTGGATCTGGAGATTGCGTGAGAAATGGAGTGAGGGGTGCGGGTGTTGTATATAGGTAAGACAAGTAGAGGGAACACGAGAGACGGAGTGGCCGAGTGCGAATGTTTCGGACACTGATGGCTTTTTTTTTTTAAATTCTGTGCCTGAATATTAGAGTTGGGTTGGGATGTGGAGCACCACATACAATCGTAATATGGACTTCACTCTTCTTTTTTTTTTTTTTTTTAACTTTTCTAATAATTTAGATTTTGTTTAAATGGAAGTGTGAATGCCCATCATATATTGTCACAAAATCATTTGTAAGATTGTTAAGTTGAAATATATGGTCAACCAAATATAAAATGGAAGAATGGAAGAATGGAAGAATGAAAGTAAAAGAAGTTTGGCTTAAGTGTTTAGAATCTCAACATTTGGCATTGTGGACATTTTCCCCTTTTTTTTTTTTTTTTGTAAATTGGGAAATCTGTTTCAGGGGCAAAGATGCCAGAACGTACAAGGAAAGCTTATAGCGAGGCAAACACATAGCTAAGCAAGCAAAAAACTGAGTAGTGCATGGAGGTACAACAATGCTAAAACATCCCCCCTGCACTACCAATACAAAAATTTAATGAGGATAAGGTAAACCATCATTGTTCAGAACAAGCACCAGCAAAGATGGGGGTCAGTAGACCTAAGTAACATCGCACATCTTCGAATTTATTGCCGATGCTAGTGAGTCCGCCGCCATATTGGCTAATCTTGGAATCCAAGACCAGCGACAATCCTGGAAGGACTCACCCCAAGTATTTGGCTTTCACCAATGTAGGAAAGGCATCCCAACTGCCATTTTCCAATGAATCCAATAAGCAAGAAATGGATTCAAGGGAATCAGATTCAATGATTATCGACATGTGACCCAAGCAGGCACCTAACACACACCCACGAAGCAACACCATGGCTTTAGCCGCCACAACATTCTGTGCCCTGATTGAATACCTTGTCGCTGCCACAAACACGCCTATCGCAGCTCGCATCACAACCCCAACAAAGCCATATTTGGTTAACGTGGACCAACTTGCATCAACGTTAACTTTTGAGAATGGGAAGGTTGAAGGAGACTAGTGGGTCACATGAACACCCTTACCTGAGACCTGAGTTCCAAGATACCGAGGTAACCTCGTTGCTTCCGAAAATGTGCACACCGAGTTGGATATTTCCATCAAAACCTATGTTGGGTTAATATCATTTTGGTTGAACACAAAGTTACATCTGGTTTTCCAAATATGCTAGCAAATGAATGCCATATACGACAACATCCAATATCCTTCCTCAGTGGACCTAAGATTGGAATTGTTGATAGATTGCAGCCAAAGCACCCATGTCGGTATGCCATTTTTGTCGATTTTATAGTTTAGCACACCACCAAACCAAATTGTCTTCACCCAAGGACATAGGAGGAAGAGGTGTTCAACTGATTCATCCTGATTATGGCAGATTGGGCATGTCGGGGAGGGGATGGATATCTCTATCCACCTAAACCCGAACATCCCGCCCGCCCGTGATCTGCTAGTGCGACCCCTGCAGCAACAAATTCCTTCCCAGAAGTAGCCTTGTCCATGTCCACGAGGCCCAACTCCATTTTCGAGCATCAAGGAATGAGCAGTTCAGAAAGTACCGGGCCTTTATGACCCTAGCCCAAAGTGAACTTAGGTCACAAATCAATTGCCAACATTGCTTGGTAAGAAATGCATCGTTGAACGCTTAAAAGCTCCTGAAGCCCATACCCCTCATTTGCTTAGGTAGGCCTAAGGTGTCTTTCGATACCCAATGGATTTTTCGCTCCCCACCAACTTGTCTCCACCAGAAGCCAGATATCATTGCATCTATCTCATTGCAAACCACTGTAGGAAATTTAAAAATATTCATAGCATAAGTGGGAATAGCTTGAGCCACGGCTTTAATCATGACTTCCTTACCCGCTTGTAACAAGGTACTTTGTTTCCATCCTTGTATTTTCCCTATAAGTCTACCCTTCACATAAGCAAGACCTCGTCTCTTCGATTGACCCTAGATGGTAGGGACACCAAGGTAAGTGCCCGGATCAATTACCACGGGCATGCCGAGAACACCACCTAACTCCTTGGAGACATTCGTCGGTATATTGGCATCGAAGAACACACTAGAGTTGTGCATATTGACTTCTTGTCCCGAGGCAGAGTAATATGCCTCAAGTTATTGGACCAAATTACTACAGTTCTTCATATCTACCTTAAGAAATATCAGTGTGTCATCATCGAAGAAAATGTGGGAAATAACCGGCCCTGCACACTCATTTTTACACCATCCAGTAGCTTCTTATCAACAGCCACATGGATCATCCGGGAGAGGATCTCGTTAACCATGAGGAATAGGTACAGAGGTAGAGGTCCCTTGACGAAGACCTCTTAAAGGAGTAAACTTATTTCCAGATTGTCCATTGAGAATGACGGCAAAATTTACCGTGGTAACATAACCCATGATAAGCTTCCGCCACATAACATTGAACGCCATTTTATCCATAATTGCATCGAGAAATTCCCATTCAACCCTATCGTAAGCTTTGTGCATGTCTAACTTGATGCCAAGTTCTTCCGAAGTTTAAGGAAATGAAAAAGCTCATAGGCAATCCCAATATTGTCCTGAATTTGTCTTCCCGCAACAAACGCATTTTGCATAGGGGAGATAAGATTCGGCATAAGAGGTTTAAGTCTATTTGCAAGAACCTTTGATAAAACTTTGTAGGAATAGTTGCATAAACTTATAGGCTAGAATTGCGACACTGATTTCAGATTTTGCAGCATTGGAATCAGCACAATATGTTCTCATCTCCAACTTCCGTACTCGACTGGGGTTCTCCTCCCAAGATCTGTTCTCATCTCTAACTTTCAACACTTTATTCCTCCTGCATTGTTGCATAGTAGATTGGTGGGAAAATGTGGTGTTGGCATCCCCCTTCTGAAGCCATTTAACCCGAAACCTTTGCTGCCAGTAACATTCCTCTTGTGCCCATAGTCTATCAATTTTCCTGGACTTATCCTTCTTCTCATCAATGTCTGCTCCCCAATTATTTTGGAATTCCCCAAGTTGGCTGAGAAGTTTTTCAATTTGCCTTCCCTTCATTTTAAACTTATTTCGGCTCCACTTGATTAGTTAAGAGTGACAATCATTAATTTTTTATAGCCTGCTAGTCGAAGCTTCCCCCTCCCATTGGTGTTCTCATCATCTTCTCACCAGCTCTTTACACTCTTCTTCCTTTGCCCAAAAGGCTTCAAAACGAAACAATTTTCTACCACTTTTTATCCCCGGTTCAGTTTGGATAATGATCGGACAGTGATCCAACTCCAAAATTGTCTTGTGGGTAAGTATGGTAGGTCCAGCCAGAGCCTATTAAACATCCCCTTATCAATTCGCTCTTCCACCAGCTCCCCATTTCTAGTGCCTCTCTAAGTAAAAGCTAGACCATTGAAGTCCAAATCCATCAATTCCATGAATTTCATGAAATCCTCTAAGTATCGGTGCCGATTATATAGAACCTCAGTCCCTCCTGACTTCTCAGAATCCCAGATGAATTCATTAAAGTTGCCTCCGCAAAGCCAAGGGATACTTGACGGGGTGAACTGAGAGTTCGTCCAACCCAAAAAAAAAACAGCATTTTCTCTATGATAAGAAGTCTCATAAACCTCAGTGACCTACACCCAAAGCTGTTCACCAACCTCGTGCATCCGCACATCAATAATATTCTTTGAAGAAAAAGTAACTCTAACTTCCACCGAATCATCCCACCACAAACTTAGCCCACCAGCCTTCCAAATTAAAGGCACATTAAACCCACTCAAAAACCCATACGCCTCCTCACTCCATCAATTCTATGATCCTTTATTTTTATCTCTGATAGAAAGATCATAGAGGGCTTATGCTTTCTAATTAGCCCATGTAGGGCTCGAACTACCATGTCTGACCCAAGACCACAACAGTTCCAAAAGAGTTGTTTCATGGAGAGCAGGCGGTTGTTGCAGGCCAGCCGCCACCACCCCGGACAGAATTGCCCGCTCTTCTTGCCAGGATCACTATCTTCTCTAGTTTTGAGGCCTCCTCCATGTAATCCCACATGTCCTGATACTTAACTAGGACTTCCTACAGTTCTTCTTCAACATAAATAGTTATTTCCATCATCAAACATCTTTCATTGATACTCATTTTTCTCAGCTTCTCTGCCGTTTTTCCTTTTCTTTCCTACCTACTTTCGATACACTTGACATTCTTCTGTGGAGATGGCGCCATTTCCAGATGTTGGAGGTCAGCTTCCATTTTCATATGGCTGGCCTCGGCCTCTCCCCTATTAGGATCCGTTAGTTCCTTTATGTGGGCCTTAACTGTATTAGGACCAGGATCCTCTCCACTCGGTGAGGTAGAGTTCTCTTCATTGATCTCTTGAATCATGATCGTCTGCTTGTTTCCCTGCTGATGGTGCATAGCCATGATAGGTGGTTGTAGGGAGTATAGAGGCCCGTAGCCCAGAAAGACCTGGCTTGTTCTGTGGGGTACTATCCATTGAGGTGGAAGGCTCTTCGTCCCATCCACGGTTATTTGACGTCTATGCCATCTTTTCCTCCATCTGTTTGATTGAAATGCCATCTCCATGTGGTTGAGGTCCATTACTGCTACTATCTTCCCTATTTTCTTCCGACCCTGTAACACTAACATTTCTTTAGGATATTGGTTTTGGGCCAATTCTCACTGCACCTGCAGGTCTCATTTACCCCACACCTATAGTTAGAGGTCTATTAGTCTCCACCACGTTCCGAATTGGAGCTGTTTTGGTCCATTTTCCAAAGCTAGCACCTCCCTTGTTTAGCTCGAACGAACAGTCATTATTCGCGTGACCTATCCTTCCACATCGGTAACAGAAGTCTTGCAGATGTTCATAACGAAACTCCACCCAAGTATCTTTATTGCTCTCCCTTCCCAGCCAGCATCCATTTGTTAGAGGATTCGTGGTGTTGATAGTGATCTTAGCCCGGAGAAATTCTTGGGCCTTGGCCGGATCTTCGAGCTCAATAAACTCCCTAATATCCTCTATAAGACGTCGAACATTTTCTTCCGAGGTGAGGCATAGGGGGACCCCCTGATTGGTACCCAAAATGGGACCATCTCTATCTTAACTTCCTCCAAGGCGAGTTCCGGAGGCCATCTCTTGACAGAAAAGTTATGTTCCATCACTGCCCATGGTACCTGGGTCAGAATTTTTGTTGCTATGCTTTCATCTTGGGCAGTTATGATAAAAGTATTATCTCTTACCCACTTGATTTCTACCTCCCCAAATTCTCTCCTAGAGGATCGTAGAATATTCCTGACCCCCACTTGTTCAAATTCATGTTCACCAGAGCTACATCCACCAATTTCATTCCTTGTTCCATTGACGATAGATCCATTGATTGTTCAAGATGGACCACTAACTCATCAACTTCTTGGTGAGCCGTTTGTCTCTTGGCGTAATGTGTAGGTTGGTCTATTCGCACGGATGTGTACGAGAGCTAGACAGTAGAAGCCCTCCCCAAAATTGAAGTTGGGTTAATAGTCTCCTTTTTCCTCCCAGCTCCTTTCAGCTATTCATGTTGGAAGTATACCAAAATCACAACAAGAACTATTGGTTGAAGGTACCTGTGTCTGGTGGAAAACAAATTCCTGGAGCTTTTAATTATTGACCCGTAGGTAGTTGTGTCCATTATTCCCATATTTATTGCTGGAGTTGTTTGGGGACAACTATTCCCCTTCTCTTTGCCCGTTCTTCCAGATCTATAGCTCGCCATAACTTTCTCTTGCCAGTGACTGGGATAGATACCAGAGTTAAATTCCTCACCTACCCCGAAGAGCCAGTTAATCAATTCATATCTGAGAACTTAATCTGGTGGGTAGGGATTTATGGTGGGTAGTAGGATGAGATTCAATCGGATGAAGTTCAAAGAAGGACCGAGTCAAATCAGTCAGATCTGAGAGGGGTCTAAATGTCTAACGAGGATTGATTGCAGGCAATACGAGTTGAGATCGAAAGATGAGATGGGAACCCACGTGTTCATGTACCATCCCACATCACCCAGGGGAATGGATCTTGTAAACCTTATATATATATTCCCATCTCTTCCTAGCACGAGGTCTTTTGGGAGCTCATTGGCTTCGGATTCCGTAGGAACTCCAAAGTTAAGCGAGAAAGGGGCCACAACATTCCCAGGATGGGTGACCCACTGGGAAGTTCTGATCGAGTGAGCTCCCAGAAACAAAACCTTGAGGGCGTGGTCGGGGCCCAAAGCGGACAATATCATGCTACGGCGAAGTCGAGCCCAGGATGTGGTGGGGGCCCGGGCTAGGATGTGACAGTTCACACGAAGGAGATGAGGACTTGCACATTGGAGGACTTTCACGGAGGAGAGCATGGTAAGTGTATGAAAGGAAAGGAAAGAAACAGAGGAAATGAAAGAAAAAAGGAAACGAAGAGATAAAAGAAAGAAGAGATATGCAGGAGAAAATACCAGTGAGCCAGCAATGGAAAAGCTAGGAATAGTCGGGATGAGGGGTGGAATTTAAAATTGTACAAAGTCCAGAAACATGTAGACAATCAAATCCTTTTAGATAGTTGACAATATTAATGTTGTTTATAATGCATCAATATAAAGAAGTTACAATTGTTGCCGATGATTTTCATGTCATGGAAACGTCGTATAATAGGCTCATTATTAATAAAAGCAAAAACATCTCTCTCAATGTAAACAATCAAGCTATCACTCAACCATTAATCTCTCATTTTGTTATGCATTGGCGTTTTGAAAATATTAATGTTGTTTATAATGCATCAATATAAAGAAGTTACAATTGTTGCCGATGATTTTCATGTCATGGAAACGTCGTATAATAGGCTCATTATTAATAAAAGCAAAAACATCTCTCTCAATGTAAACAATCAAGCTATCACTCAACCATTAATCTCTCATTTTGTTATGCATTGGTGTTTTGAAAATATTCATAGCAAAAATACTCTATTCACCGAAATAATTATAATCAGTAACATTAATACTAATATAAGAAGCTTATACACTAACTAGCTTTCCCACCTTCCAACCATGCATATTTAAATAAGGTTGGCTCCAATAGAAAATATGATGCATTTTACATTCTTCACAATAAAAAACTGTGCCACATCAAATACTTGCCAAAAAAACAAGTTTTTTTACTTCTAAAATTATTATTTTGTTATTGTAAATCTATTCAACCCCTTTATTAGACTACAATATTTAAACATCTGTAAAATAATATCAATTTTCGAGAACCCACGTGTTCTCTGCATCCACCATCCTTTCCTATCTTGTTTTCACTTCGTCCTCTCCGTGTAAGTTTCAGCTTTCTCTCGTTTTCTCCGTCTAAGTTTCAACTTTCTACAACTAACATGCGGCATATTGCTGTGGGGCAACAACAAACCTTCCAAAGACGACCACAAGTTTTGCCAAAAAGATCATAGGGCCCTAGGTATTAAAAATAATAATAACACAACATCAACAAAGCGCTGCAAACCAGAAGCAAAACTAGATTCTCACAGGCTCGAAAGATCAGAGGGGCGGCCCCTCCTTGTCCCTCTGTAGCTTCACCACTCTGAGCTAGGCAAGAGAGAAAAGAGAAAACAATGAGAGTTATTTTGTACTCCTATTATTTTAGATAATAAAATAAAGTACTACTGTTGCCTGAGGATGTAGGCACACTTACCGAACCTTGTAAATATTGTGTCTTATTTACACTTTATATTCCACTGCACGCATATGCTCAATTTCACAACACATTATCAGCACGAGAAGTTCTCATGTCGGTGGAAAGTACAGTGCCATAAATCCGGTGAAGCACTGCCTACCTCTCACCTCTATTGGCTAAAACCTCGCAGATAAGAAAATCCTTTTACTTTATCTTCATACTTCTATACGATTAATTTTCTTAAAGCAAATATACATATGATTATATAACTATAATTTAAAATGAAAAAATGAAAAAATTGCTTTGCCTTGAGTCGATTATATCACTTGGATAATATAACCGGTCATCACTTTATAATTTTGTGATGGATTATAGTAGTCTTGTATGGGTTATGAATACAACACATGATAAATTTGTGTAATTCAGAGCCTCTCTTTGCAGAATGATTCACCAAAACTTTACACTGGCATATTGGAAATAATTTCTCTTGCTTTAGTATGACTATATTTCGTTATTACATGTCTGTGCTAACAATAATTTTCTAGGTTTACAAGTTTATACTCGTGTCTGTTGGTGGAAACATACCAATATGTATAAATTAAACTATATGGCCTTTATCCAAAAAATAAATAAAATATATATGTGCTTTATAGTTTGCGTCCGTGATGACAAAGCCAAGGTGAACAGGTATGGTTGTTTTTAATTGGTATGATTGTTTGATTTTATTGATGCACAAAATCGGGTCGATCTTGGACCAATGTAAATCCGACCATAAATCACACAAATGCATAAGAACATAAAGATATATCGTGGTTCACCCCAAGTTGGGGCTACGTCCACACTGGTGTCGATATAATGATGGTTTCACTATGTAAAATGTGGCTTACAATGTACATGGAGACTATAGAGGCTAGGGTTTGCTCCCTTTGCTATTCATTTGCCCTTTCTCTAAGTGAGGGTGAAGGATCTCTTTTATAGAATAAGGGTTTCCTTCACCTCCTACATACATCATGGGTCTGGTCATGAGGCCCAAATACTAAGGTCAATGTATGGTACAACAAGAGTCCCTAAAGTCTTCAATCAAGAGAGTCTTTTGGCTGGAGACTTCAAATCCAATCCATGTGCGGGCCAAAATGACTAGATGTCGTCCAGAATCGATACTCGACATGAGGTGGTGCTCAACATAAAGCAATACTCAGCTAGAGGTAACACACATTGCGAGGCTGCTCGGCTAGAGGTTGTGCTCACAGCGAGGTGGTTGCTCAGCTGGAGGCTATGCTCGTTACAAGACGGCTCGGCTCGTGGCGTTCCTCATTGCGAGTATGCGTCTATGTGAGTGTGTGCTCAATATGAGTAAACTCTCGACATGACTTGGGACCGCTTGTCGGGTTCGCATATTGGGTCTATGTGTCGGGTCCATTGGCCACTCGTCAGGTCTTTGAGTCCGGGGCATACATAGGGTCTTTGAGTTGGGTCCGTGAGTCGGGGTCCGATCTCAAAGGTGTCCAAGCTTGTGGGTGTCCAAACTCGTAAGTGCCTGAACGAATGGGTGTCTGAGCTCGCGGGTGTCCGAGCACATAGGTGTCCAAATGAACGAGTGTCCGAGCAAGCGGATGTCCGGTCAAACAAAAGATCACCGTTCGGACTAAATCTTTATCACCATAAGCATGTGGCTCATCAATCTATAACTTTGTATAATGTACTATGCCATGAACCACCAAAGCTATGTCACCCTAACATTCAAATAATAAAATGTGTAATTTGGTCAGACTTGCCACATGTTATGGGAAATAGTCATGTGATAAACCATTAATAATAATGTAAAACATAATATTATAACATGTCATCCCATTCATTTAGGCAATAGTGCAATTTATATAATAGTAACTAGCATTTGCCTACACACTGTGTGTATGAACACATTTTTTTAGAAAATGAGAAGGAGAGAGGGAGAGAGAGAGAACGTGAGGGTATTTTTTATTTTTTTATTATTATTTTTTATATATTTTAAATATTAGAGATATTTTAACATCATCTGTAGGTGAGATTTCAATAAAAAACAGTAAAATTTGAACATTATGAAATTACATGATTACCCATTATTTTTTTTGTGTGATAGAAGATTAAATTGTCTTTTCATCATATTTTAGTTGATAAAGAGAGTTTCATTAATTAGTAAAGATAAAATCTCTAATGTCACAGCCCGTCACGAAATATTATGTTCCTAGGGGTGAGATTACTTATTTACCCTTGGACGTTTTGTGTGGTTATGTGGGTGAAATTTTATTTGGTCAAATTCTAAATTTTCCTAAGTTTTTGGAACACTTAGTGATAGGAGCATATTTATGCGACTTAGTTAGCTTGTTTCTTGGTATTTATTTAGTTAGTTTCTACTTATTATAGTGATTTAAGCTATTTTCGTGTGTTTGTAGGTTCAAATGACAAAGTTGGCAAGAAAGTGCATTTTGGTGCAGTTTTGGGCTGAATTGGAGTGCATGCATGTGGAGCAAGTTAGATGGACATTTTTGGTGCTTAAATGAGGCTAGGAACATGCTAAAAATCTGGAGAAACAAATGCAAGTTACAAGAATGGTTGGTGCACTCATCTAACCTACCAGAAATTGAATTGTTGGTGCACTCATTTAACCTACCAAAATTTGAGTTGTTGGTGCACTCATCTAACCCACCTAAATTGAATGGAATGTGCACTCACCTAACTCACCTAATCCATCATTTCCTTATAAATACCATTGCCATGCATTGCATTGATCATTCACCATTCTACACATCCATTCCTTCCCATACACAATTCCAGCCATTCTCCTTTCCTTGCTGCAGCCCTATTCAACCTTTACACATCTTTTACCCCTTCATTCAGCCATAAACATCCATAGTCACTTGTGCCGCAGCAAGGTGGGGAAGAAGAAGGGCTTTTGACGCTTCAAGCTTGAGGATTTGAGCGTTTTAGGTGTACTTCATTCTTGTTTTCAATGTCTACTTTATTATTCTCTTATTTTGCTGTAACTATGAGTGGCTAAACCCCTACTTAGCTAGGGGGAAGTTCGAAGCCATGAACATCCTTGAGATATGAATTGATTTCTTCCAATTGTGATTTGATAAGTTGTGAATGCAATTTAATTAACTGTTTTCTTCAAAACTGATTCTTGTATGTTGATTAAGGATGCATACTTAATTTTCATGCATGAATTTGATGCTAGAATATAAATGAGTTTCACCTAATCGTTACAAATTTATATTCATGAGTAGTGAAGGTTGCTAGTCACAATCGCGTTAATTGAATTCTTGGCAAATGTATCATGCATTCATAGTTACGAATGTCTTGTCAACACTTATGATTTTCATGGAACGTAATGATCTCTGATTGTATCTCTATTATGCATTCATGTAGGGGACTTTTGGAGAATGATTTGGGTTGTCGCATGCATTCATCCAATTCAATGAGTAAAGGAAAATCTGAGGGTAGTACATCACGGTTAATATGGGGTGTTGAGCTTCATAATTTATTGAAAAACAATTGGAAATCGATTCATGAACAAGTGTGTCATGTGTGAAGAATGGACCTCTAGCTAATCCATCAACCATCTTATTTCCCAAAATTTGTTTTACAATTTGTTTGTTTGTTTCAAATTTATCAAAACCAAATCCCCCCTTACTTTGTTGAGTCATATTATTTAGAAATTGTTTTAGTTTGTGTTTTTAAGTGTTTTGAGTCAAGGTAAAACCAATTTTCGTCCAAATTCACTCTTAGTGTATGTTTTGAATCAATTAGCTTGTTTTGTGCTGTTTTGAGTCATTTGAGTTGTTTTAGTATATTAGAGTCTAGTTTTCCATTCTTTGAGTCTAGTTAAGTGTTTTCAAGTTTAGTTTTGTGTTTTAAAGTCAGTTTAGCATAGATTAGCAATCCCTCGTAATCCCCGGTCCAGAACGATCCCTACTTACATCTTTACTACAATTGTCAATAAGAGGGTTTAATTTGTGTGTTAGTTAATTTTTGCATCACTTAGGAATTAAAGTGTTTATTTGGTTTTGGTTGAGGACCACGTGTGCCACACACACATACACACTTACACTCCCTCTCTTTCTCCTTCCCGTGCACTCTATCTCTCTCGACTTTCTTCTGTTTCCACTAACCTTGTACGAACGAACGCCAAATTCACCATTCACGCAAGGATCAACGTTAAAAAGGTAAGGTTCTTGTTCCCTACAAGCTCCTAAGTCCATTCGTACCGTTTTTAGGACTTGAAAACCCCAAAAACCCCAAGAACTCTAACCCCAGATTTCATGCACTGTTCATGCACTAATTAATGTGAGGTTTTTAGGAGTTTTTAAGGACATAGGGAGCTTTGAATCATCCTCACGAAGCTCGGAGAAGAAAAACCAAGTGATTTGGACGTCGGGATCGTCAGTTTCATGCTGGGCCAGTTTTTCTCAAATTTCTCCCGCGAGATCCCGTGATCTTTGGGGCTTTAAACAGGTAAGGAAATGTTCTACAAGTTAAGATCTTCAATTTGGTTCTGGTTTCATGAAATTTGGTTGAAAAACGAGTGAGATATCAAGGTTTAAAGAATTTCCTAGTTTCCGGCGCCGGCGACAGTCACCGGAGTTCTGAGGTTAGGGATGACGGAATATTCCATCAATTTTGACGGAATATTCCTAACGGCGTTGGTTAGGTTAACGGAATCCGTTACTATTTAACAGAATATTCCTAACGGCGTCACCGTTACCGTTAGTGTGCCAGGCACGTGCTTGCATGGGTGGTTAGAAAATTATTCTAAAAATATGGGGATGTTCGTGGAGTTGTGTAGATCACGTTGGTATATTCAAACACCCCATTTGAGCAATGTATGAGAAGTTATTAGCTAGTATTGGTTATGTGTTTTAAATTAACATTTTTATAGTTATTTCGCATATAAGAGAGGCTTATCCCGAGGACGAGTGCAGTCAAGGGCGACTCGGAGGCTACGACCCTTCGACATACCAGTGAGTGGGCTTTTGGTTTTCAGTATATATTTATATACCTGATATTTTCCCAGAAAACTACGTTTAAATGAAGTATGCCTTGAATTGCCATGCAATAAATTTATATTCTCTGTATGAGTTGATATATGATGCATAATATATAATTATGGTGCTGTGGACGCTCAGGTAAGTACCAGGTGAGTTATGTTTGGTTATGTGATGTATCGATGATGTGATATGTGATTGAGAAACATTGAGCTCATAAACCTGCACCCCGATATTAATGATTAGCCAGAGATAGGGCACATGCCTATATATCATGTCACCTCCCACACCATATGCTCATAAGTGGTTCCGACTCGTAGGTGACTAGCGATTTATTGCCCAGCTATAATGAGAGAGTAGTAGTGAGCATAACTATATTACACCCAGTCTTGTCGTACATACCCCTTTTTAGTGGTTCCGACTTATGTGCAGTGTAGTGCCATATAGGTCATTATAGTGACTCTGGCTAGATTGACTAATGAGCTATGAATTCAGCCGTACAGACTTCTACAGGGGTTCGGCTAATATATTTTTTTCCATGAATTTATTCTCACCTGAATTACTTATTCTGTTATATCTTGGCATGGCATACTTACGGTTATGAATATGTGAAGCATGATTTGAATTGAGGTATTTACATATATATTTATGCATATGTTTATATTCTATTTCTGGGAAAATTATACATGTTTTACGGCAAGGGGTTAGAACTTTTGAGGAATGAAATGGTTTTGTAAAACATTTATTTTTGCCCACTCACGTTTTCTGTTTTGGGCCCCTCCAGGTTTTAGGTAAGCTTGATGTTGGTGGCGTACGAGGATTTCGGCGGCTCTGACATAATAAAATATTTGTAGGACATCTTTTGGTACTATATAATTAGTACTTGTCCTACTAGACTGAACCTAGACTTTCTATGCTCTGATTCGGAGTATTTACTTTTGTATCTCACTCCTAACACTTCCTGTCTATTAGTGCACCTTAGTAGCTTTCAATGTTTATTTATTCGTATAACTCTTATCTTTATCGCTTCCGCACTGTGCACATGGCTACGTCACTCTCACGTGACGGCCAGCATGCCTCGATCCCGGTCGGGGTGTGTCATCTAATATTAGAAAGCCAGAAGCACACTTTGGTGTCTAAAGGTTTCACCAAAAATAAATGGACTGAAAAGCCCCTAAAAAAACTAAAACTGGACGAATTTGATTCATGAAAACAAGCAAAGTGTTGTAAAATCGACTGTGGGTGCAGTGGAATAAATGAAACAAGACACAAAATTTACGAGGTTCCTCTACAGTCAGTGTGACTGGAGTACGTCCTCGGGGCTGCAGTGGTGCTTTCATTATAATCTAGAATAATAGGAGTACAAAGATAACTCTCTCTATTATCTCCTCCTCATCTTCCTCTTCTTCCTCTCTTTCTCTTCTTTCCTCTCTCTCTCTTCCTTTCTTCCTTTTCCTTTTTCTCTCCCGTGAACCCTTAATACTTCATCTCATCTTCTTCCTTTATATAAACAAAAGAAAGCACTATTCACTTTACAAATTTTCCACAAATGAATAGTGAAAATACTGTGCATAAATAGTAACAAACTATTCATGTGGGTCATCCACATATTATTCACAACACTCCCCCTTGGATGGCCACAAGTCTTCGATTAACTCTTTAAAATCTTGATCTGTTTTAAATGCTCCCCCTGATGAGTATCTCCCCCTGATTTCAAATCATTTAGGTTGATCGTTGATCATTCTGCTTCAGTATCTTAGTAAGAAGAGTTGCTGAAAAAGGTGTTTTGCTTGTTGTTAACTTTCCACAGGTTTTTTTCTTGAACTGGGCTGGAGGACCTTCTGCTAGACTTCCTCCAAAGGTCTGAATTTACTTCTTTCATCTGGAGCTGAATTTGATTCAAGGGTGGTGGACACTTGATCTTGAATCGGACTTGTGATTTCTTCAAGGACCTTCGAAGCTTGATCTTGAATGAAATTAAACCATGAGGAGCTTCACGTGACAAGTGATCTTCAGCTTAGTTGGGGATGAATCAACACGTGTTCATTGCACTTGTCTCCACATGCTTCAATGTATCATTTTCACTTTCCTTACTTGCTTCCCTTGCTTAAGTAGTATTTTCCCTGGTTTTCACCCATGCATGTGTGACATCTTCTCCTGCAGTATTTGCCTTTTGATGCAGGAGTGGAATGCAACCCTTGCATTTGGATGGTCCTTCAGAACATTCCCTCACAACGACTCATCTATGCTTGGCAGCTTCAGTGTAAAGAGCCACTATCTGATCAACTGTCATGAGGTATTTGCCGGTGGAATTCATGACCTTGACAGCAGTTGAGGATGAGTACTCGAGAGCAATACTAGGTAAGCAATCAGGAAAGGTTCCAGGCAGTCGGTTCCTTACCGGGAGTTTGAGTGGAGGTTCCGACATATGGCTTTCTTTATCCTTGTCTTTGCAGGTAAGAACAAGGACAAATGAAAGGACAGAGAGATTGCATGATATGAGATAATCTTGCTCTGGTCCCTGAAGATATGTGATAATCTTGCTCTGGTGTGACATGTTTGAAGAGCTATTCTCGGAGAGGAAGAAAACTGAGTATTTCGAGATGCTATGTTGAATATGCATTCTCGGAGATGAGGAAGAGTTAGGTATTCTTGCAGTGTTGCAGGTCTGCCTTGTTATGGAGAACAGAGGTCGACATATATAGAGATTTCTCAATAGCAAGTGTGGTGCTGTGCTTTTACTCTTGTCAGCAACTGTGGTGTAAATAGAATAGTAAGATTTACGCGTTTTCAACTTTGTCAGAGATCTTTGACAAAGTTGCACGCGATATCCGAAAAAGCTGAGATTGCGTCTGAAAAATGCCAACGAACTTTATTCAGGAAAATCTGGCTTTTGAAATTCGGAGAGCCGTGCACCTTCGATCTTTGAACAAGTGGCTCTGTTGCCTCTTCTTTTATAGAGACATCAATTGTGTTCAAGAGTATGCTCAGAAAGTTGCTGCCTGAGAAATTTCCCCCTTCTTGCTCTTCTGAAATTTTATTGGACCTCCATTTTCCTTCATCATTTCTGAAAATGACTTGCCCATCTAACATTTGCTTAGATTTGAGTCTTAGGAGTGATACAGATGAGCAACATCAAGATAATATATGGCGCCCGTCCTTCTTATCTTCTAATGGTCCCCTTACAGTTGGGGACTCTGTGATGAAGAATAACATAACCGCTACTGTGGTAGCTAGGAATCTTCTCACTCCAAAGGATAACAAGATCCTTTCAGAACGGTCTGAAGAGTCGGCCGTTCAAGACTCCTTGGCTCTTAGTGTTCAGTGTGCTGGCTCTGTTTCTAATATGGGTCAACGCCTACTTGCTCAAACTCGCCAAGTTGAATCATTGATGGCGGAGGTGGCAAGTCTTAAACAAGAGATCGGGGAGCTCAAGCACGAGAATAGGGTGTTACACGTGCTTGCAAATAATTACTCTACGAGCATGAAAAGAAAGCTCGACCAACTGCAGGAATCTGAAAGTCGGATTCAAAGTGATCACCAGAGGTTCGTTGCTAGATTTCGAAAGCAACTGATGCCTTCCTCTTCTGGTGTTTTGCTAAGTACTGGGGTGCCACATGATCAATCTCCAGTGCCTCCCCCTTCTGGGGTACTTCCGAGTACTGAGGCTTCACATGAGCAACCTTTGTGAAGGCTCTATCCTCATGTGTATGTACATATCTGTAATTTCTTGGAGATATTAATAGATAAGCTTTATTTCATTCAATGTATTGTGCCAAATACAATAAAGCATATACTTCACTAAGATGTGGTACTTCTGGACCAAATATCAATTTATCTTTACCCTCACGAAGATAAATGATTATTCTTAGTGTCTTCATCATTTGAGTATTCAACTCATAATCTTCAATCCATATGGTTCTTTTAATATCATAAACATCATGGATAATATTCGTGTTGGTAGATTGTTCGATCTGCAGCTCGAGACAATAATTCTCTCAACACTTTATAATCTTTCTTGACTTTTCAGGAGTCTCAATTTAATATCATCAACTCTTCAGGAGTTCTAATTTAATGTCATTGACTCTTGCAAGAGATTTTAGTATGTTGCAACAATATCATAATGATAGTACTCACTAAGGCAATTTATACCATCCATTGGTATTGAGTACATATTTTATGCTTTACCCTTCGGGGGCTTACTTCAAGCACTTTGAATTATTCAGAGATTTTCTACACTTCATGACACATTTTCCTTTGGAATTTATACAGAGCAACTTGCTCCCATGTATAATTGAGGGATTTACTTATGGAGATATGATGTGGGCGACTCATAAACCTTTCATATATAATTCTCCATTCATATGAACTCGTTTACAGGAGTATAATTTCAGGTTTCAATTAGTAACCTTGTGTCATATCATGTGAGTGTATTTTCACTGTATTACAAATGCCCATATGTAACCTCTTTGGTTTAACATCTTTTGGCTATTTGTATTATATACACATATATAGGTCCATTTTTCCACGTTCTTACAAAATTGTAATGGAATTGCCTTTCTCCATTTTGGCCAATAATTTTCCTTTCGTTGACGGAAAAAGAACGGGACTCAATATCAACACAGCTCATTGATGAATTTAGTAGCTACTTGTAAAAACCAAAATTACCATTGGTTATCATCAATTTGTGATCCCATATTCTCAAGTGCATGCGCATGCATAAAAGCTTTTCATTTCTTTGGATATCCATTGCCTCTTCAAGGGCATGACACTATCTCTTCCAGGATAGTCATAATTTAGAGAATGTGGATCATAACCTCCTCTTGAGCATTATAGAGCTTGAATTTTAATCTCCACTTCCAAGAGTTGAGTCATTTAGAACCTATACGTCAATCATGCTTCATGCATGAGACATCATCATTCCCATGTCTGCGGATTGTCCTTTCTGGGACGTGTATCCATGCAACGACTGTCATGCTTCTGGCATGCAACAGTTATGCTTCGGGAATGCAATAGTTCAGTAGTGTCATATTCTTCTTCTTTCGAATGACTGAACATTTTGAGTCTGAGGGTCTGCCACGCTTCAGGCGTGCAACAGATAAATCAATAAATCATTTGCTGCCACATTATTTTGTCCAACAAGGACATCAATTCTTGTAGGCACATTTGTAGCAAATATATGTGATTTCATCACTTTCATTGCATCATTCAATTATTCTTACTTCATTTTTTCATTGATTGCTTCGTAAATCAAAATAAGACAAATTCTTTTTGTTCTTCTGAACAGTATTTTCTCATCATTCTTCTGGAATGATATTTTCTCATCGTTCTTCTGGAACGGTGTTATTTTCTCCCCCTAACGGCGGGAAAATTATCTTATCAAAATGATAGTCCGCAAACCACGCGGTAAACATATCCCCAGTCAAGGGTTCTAAATATTGAATGATAGATGATGAATCAAATCCAACATAAATTTCCAGTTTTTGAGTTGATGCCTTATTTTAGTACGTTGTGGCAGTGCAATAAGCACATTGATAACACAACCAAAAACTCATAACTGTATAATGTTTGGCTTGTGCCCAAACACAAGTTGTACTGAGTAGTATTGATGGTTGGCAACAGATCTCAACCAAATTAATATTGCATCATGTAAAATGACATGTCCTAATGTAGAAAACTTGGCAATTTCATTTTCATGAGCAGAGCGCAGGTAGTCAATTTCATCCGCTTAATAAATACTTCTGCTAAGCCATTTTGAGTATGGACATAAGGAACTTCTGGTCCTTATTTAATAGTCTGTAGACTGAGACTCTTATGGCTTTTATTACAATTAAGTTGAGGCACTGTGGCACTTCAAACTTACAGTACTCATCAAGGAACTTCATGTCCTGATCTTGAGGATCAAGGGACTTCATGCCCGATCTTTTTGCATGATGGAACTTCAGGTCCAATCATTTTTTTTTATATGATAAGGATCAAGAAACTGCAGGTTATGATCTGTTCAAGGAACTTCGGGTCCTTGTTATACACTCATCGTAACAAAAGATAAGTATAATAAATAAATTAAAGCAATAGGCGGTAATTCCAGCCATAGTAAATAAATTGCATTTAAGTAAATGAGGCTTGTGACAAGGGCTTTAATTCAGCACCATTCACATAAATCAAAACTTAAAGCAGTAGGCGGTAAAACCGTCCATGATAAATAAATTGCTTTAAAGTAAATATGACTTGTGAAAGGATTTTAAGCCAACACCATTCACATAAATAAAGCAATAATAGAAAAGGGTGATGATTAAGTTTCCATCATATTTTTTTTTTTTCTTTGATTGGCAATCATTCAAACTTTTCCCCTTTTTTTTTATTATTATTCTTATTCACATCCTGCATCATTCCAAAAACTTTGCCGTTTGTTTTCTTTCACATGGTGCAACGTACCACTCCAAAAGACTTTTGGTTTTATTCCTCCTTTTTCTTTATTCTTTCACATGGTGGCTCACCATTCCATAATCCCCTTTGTTTATTATTTTTCTTCTTTCTTTGTCTCTGCCAATCTCGAACCCAGGGTCACACAAAACCAATTCAATTCAAAGGGCTACCAGAGACTGGTGTTGTTCTTGCATGGCCCAGAGAACATGGCATCGCAAAGCAAGAACTTCCATACAGGAACATAGATGACAGTGGGGTTGATGGAGGCACAAGAAAGGGAGGCCTGTGTGGGGTCAGTCATGCCATCACCATCTCAGACAACTGAGGATTCATGGAGTTCCTCGAGATCCATTGAGAACGACACGATCTGGGTTTCCAAGTCTAATGAGATTCTTCTGGATCTCTGGAAACCAGTTGTCAGGTACAAGTTTTCTTATCTCGTGACGACTTCAGGTCGTTGTAAATTTCAATTCGCACCGGAATTCGGTGGGGCGCTTCTGGCGCGATGGGAGAAACGAAAAATGGACATACCTTTGCTTGTTTTGCTGCACCTTTGTTTGTCTGTAAGATCTCTCCATCTTTCTTGTCCACGAAAGAGAAAATAGATTGCAAGTCTAGCATGGATAAGGATTAGCACATCAATAGTTAAAGTGATAAAGGAAAAAGTGATAAAAGAAAGGTTGATGGATTTTTGTAACAAGATGGTCTTCCCTGTTTGACATGTCTGGCTTGCCGTCTCTACTCTGTGAGATTTTAGCTGACCGAGGTGAGAGGTAGATAATGCTTCACCGGATTTATGGTGTTGTGCTTTCTACTGACATGAGAGCTTTTCGTGCTGATAACGTGTTGTAAAATCGACTGTGGGTGCAGTGGAATAAATGAAACAAGACACAAAATTTACGAGGTTCCTCTACAGTCAGTGTGACTGGAGTACGTCCTCGGGGCTGCAGTGGTGCTTTCATTATAATCTAGAATAATAGGAGTACAAAGATAATTCTCTCTATTATCTCCTCCTCATCTTCCTCTTCTTCCTCTCTTTCTCTTCTTTCCTCTCTCTCTTCCTTTCTTCCGTTTCCTTTTTCTCTCCCGTGAACCCTTAATACTTCATCTCATCTTCTTCCTTTATATAAACAAAAGAAAGCACTATTCACTTTACAAATTTTCCACAAATGAATAGTGAAAATACTGTGCATAAATAGTAACAAACTATTCATGTGGGTCATCCACATATTATTCACAACACAAAGGCAATTTTGTAAAAAAAACATAAATCTAAATTCATTTTCTTATAAGAAAATAAAAAGGGGAAGACGTGCTGGACTAAAGAGAGATTAAATCTCACTAAAAATGGGGGCCAAGGCAACTAACCCCACTCCTCCTCCATTTTAGGAGAGAGATTATTATCCCATATAAATGCATAAAAATAAGAAAATACAATAATAAAACGCAGGATGATTTTGTAAAAATTTGTTTTATTGAAAAAAAATGAAAATAACAACAAATAAAAAGGAGACGTGTTGAATCCTTCTAATAAAAAAATAGAATGTGGAAACTGAAAAACTACACCCACGAGCAAAAAGCATTTTTCTTTTTTTATCAAACTAAACTAATAACAAATTGTATAAACTTATGCACCACGCAAGCTATGTTAACTCCTTTTTTTACTCCCTCTCTCGGATTTCTGTTCACCATTTTCAAGGTGTTGTAGCCTCGGATTAGTTATTGGAGCTTTTCGCATATTTTCTTGCAACATTTGTGAGAGATTTAATTTTTCTTTTTATTGTCAAAGCAAAATGTGCTAACTCTTTTCTTTGTTTTTCTGTGCTCAATGTATGATTTGCATTCTGGAATTTATGATTCGATTGGAAATCATGATGACATATTGACTTCGATATTTGGGGCGAAACCGGTAAGCTCTTATCTACATTCCACTCTCATTGGTATTGGATTTTGATTGACCATCTAAATACAGATTTTGACTTGCACCGCATAATTTCAGTTTACTATTTACAATCATATTTTTTGAGATTTTTTTTTTAATAAATCAGATAATGATCCCACGCAATGGAGAGTTGGATCATTTCATTTTCATTTTCATAGTTTAACTTATGTTTTTTAATGTGATCTACTTAAATAATTTTGCAGGCTGCAAATAAGATACAATCAGTTTTTCACCCGACTACTTTTTGAGAAGAATGTTTCGGCAAAGAGAAGAGTTTCCATCTTCTTCGACAACACAACCAATGCAGACGTGAATGGTAAGATGTCGTACTAAGATATGGCTTTTCTCCTTGCTCTATGTATTCTTCTGTTTGTTGCAGTAAACATACAAAGATCAGCAAATAGTAATTTTATGTGTATTTGGTTGTGAATGTTCATATTTTATATGTCAATCATAAGAAGGTTTACTTCATTTTTACGTTTTCTAATCGGTTTCATTGTGAAGTTTAATTTTACCATGACATTCAATCTCCCTTCAACAGTTTTGGGTTCCTATGTCAAAGTTAAGCACAATGGGGCATCCAAAGAAAAAGTCATCTTGGCAACAAGAAGCTTCTCCTGTTTAGGCAAAATTTTTATTGTGATTTGTTGGTTGACCAATTCGGAGTTCAAGATTGTAATTTTACTGTAATATTATTTTTTATGATGGAGGGTTACTCTTCCTTTGTATATTGAGGTTGTGTTTGTGCGGTTCATTTATGCAGTTTGATGACAATTTAGATAGTGTAATCATGTTTAGCTTCATTTCGTTTATATGCTTTTCTCTTTTCAAGTTGAGAGATTTGATGTATCTTAAGTTAAATCTAAGGTGCAAAAGTTCATACAAACTTTTAGCCAAAAAAAAAAAAAAGAATGTCTCTTGACAAATACAAATATTAAAATTAAAAATTGTACGTCGCGCTTAGCACATTGTAACCATAAGAAATTCTTTATGCGTGAACAAATGTAAAAAGAAAAAATAACTCTAAGCGCCCCGTGATGTAAAAAAAAGCCTCATGCGCGTGCAGAAAAGCTAGTAATAATAGTAGCGATGGCATAGCAGTAGTCATGTACGAAAATAACTATAATAAAATATTTAAATAATCAATACAAAATAATTGAGAAAGTTAAAAAATAAAGGAAGATAAAGATGCTCGAATCTTCTTCGTGAGTTTTTCCTAGACGACATGTACAACATGGCCGGAAATTTCAGAGGAGCTACCTTCGGCGAGCTTGCAATGCCGACGTCACTTGGGTTGAGTGTGAAAAACAATCTGAGTCCCCCGATTCCACTGGTGGTGAAGGCGTTGCCAGTAGACAAACGAAATTCCGCCAATCGCTCAACGACCTCAACTTGGGTTTGATGACATCGGTTTCATCTGGGTTTCATAGGCCGACCCGCAGCGGTGCGGCTAAAGGGAAACTGATACCCACAAGCTGGTCATGGTTGCAAGTTACAGCCTGGGTGAGCAGCGGCTGCGATTCGGAAGAAGGGGCTTGATTGGGTCTGCAGCCTCATCCTTATGACCCGCGAAAATTCCCAAAAATAATGAGTGGGTGTTTTTGTTTCGTGCTCTAATGGCAAGCCCCAAATCCCTAATTCCTAATTTTAAATCAGAATGGGTGGGTGTTGAGGAAGTAGTAGCAGTTTAGAACCACATAGAGAGAAGGAGCAGCTTCTCAACTTCAGTAGATTCCCGAAAGAGGAAGAAATGAACACGGGCTAGGTTTTCTTGGGTTTGTGTGAATTTCTGATGCGAAAATTAACTAACGCACAAATTAAACCCTATTTGTGACAATTGTAGTAATGATGTAAGTAGAGATCGTTCTAGGCCGGGGATTAACTAGGGATGCTAACCAAAGTAAAATTAAATTAAAAACGTAAAAACAAAATTTAAAACACTAAACTAAAATCAAAACACTTAACTAGAATCACTCAAAATAAAACTAACAAATAAACTAAAACAAATCAAAAGACTCAAAATAATTCAAGACTCAAGAAAACACAAACTAAATTGATTTCTAACAAATCTAACACTTTAAAATAAATGGGGGATTGATTTTTTGATGAAATTGAACTTAAAACAGAAACTTAAAAATAAACTTCAAAGAAAATATATTTTATAGAATTAAAATGATGAGATACTAGTTAGAGGGGTCCTTATCCACACATGAACTTATGCATATAATTTGATTCCCAGTTATGATTTCAACAAACGAATAAATGACAATGCTCCAAGTTAATTAGGTCCGCTTAAATTAACCTTCAGATTTCCCTAGATTCATTGAATTGGACGGGATACGCATCACAACCAAATTATTCTTATCAAGTTCCCTAACTATGGAATACGCATGATAGAGAGACATATCAAAGATCATTAAGTTTAATGGAAATCATAAACATCGACTAGGCATTCATAACTATGGAATACGCATGTTAATCCAACCTAGGGTTTACTAAACACAATCGTGGCTAGCGATTTTTACTACTCATGAATATAAGTTCATAACGATTAGGTGAAATTCCCTTATATCCTAGCATCAAGTCTAAGCATGCAAATTAAGTGTCGACCCTCAACCCACATACATAAACAAGTTCTTAATCAACACAGAAAAGTAAACCACATCCAACGTTCAAGAATTCATAACTGGAGTAAATCAAATCATAATAAACATTTATCCATGGTTTCAAATTTCCCTCTAACTAAACAGAAATTAATTACACATGTTTAATATAATTGGAAAGCAAATTAAATTAAACATGAGTTTTAGAAAAATAAAACCAAATGAGGAAGTGATCCTCTGTGCTTAAGCTCGAGGCAGCTGTCCTCCTCTCCCACGCTGCCCTGTCTTCTTTCCTTCGTGCTGCCCAAGTCAGCACTGCCGTCCTCACCGTCCTTCGTGCTGCACAAGTCAGCACTGCCTTCCTCCTCTCCTTTCCGCGCCTTCTCGTGCGCCCTGTCACCGCGCAAGGCCTCTTCTTGAGCTGCAAAGGCACCTTCCTTCTCCTCCTGCCTTCTCTTCTCGCTGTCTCAGCACGTCCCTCATTTTTCTAGCTGCCTAACGTAGGCAGCTTCTTCTTTCCGCGCGCACCGCGCCCTCCTGCTTCACACGCTGCCAAGCAGCTCTCTTTTCCGTCTCTCCCACGTTCCCTCGCTGCCAAGCAGCTCGCCGCTCTGTCTTTCCTTCGAGCTGCCCCTTGGCAGCTCACTCCCAGCACGTCTCGCCAGCTGCCCGTGGAGAGCAGCTCCACTCTTTCCCAATCTCGTCTCTGTCAGCCCGTGCTCCTCTCCGAGGCAGCCCTCCTCTGCCTTCCTGCACCTCCCACTCTCCTGTTGCGTCCCCCCCTTTTCTATATGCCTTTCTTTTTCTTTTTATTTCTGGTAGCTCCAAGGGCAGCTGTGTTTCCCCCACCTTTTCCACTAGTTTTCTGTTTGTTTATTTATTTGCGCATGCCTTCTTTTCTTTCTTGCTGTGCTTCCCCCACTTTCTTTTATTTTATTTTCTTTTCTTCCGTGCTCTCCCACTCCTCTCCTTCTTTTATTATTTTGCTTTCCCTTTTCAAGCTGGCATGCGCGCCAGCTTTTCTTATCTCCTTTTCTGAATGTTCTCTCCCCCGTTTCTGGCAGCATGTTTTCCTTTGATAGTCCATGTGCATCATTATTTGCATTACCTTGTAAATAATACCAGCCACTTTAGGATCAAGCACGTATTGATAACTATAAATCACCACATTCGAAAACAAAAACAAAATAAGATAAGTGAGCAAGGTAGAAATGACGAATTTATTACTTAAAATCACACTTGTGCTATTTTTATTTTCTTAGCTAGATAAATTCAATAAAACACAAAAACAAAGTAAATAACTCAAAAATATAAGAAACTAACTAAGAAAAGACGAGAGAATTTGATGTAAAATATGTATAAATATGAGCTTATCAATTTCACGGTGGACAATGGTGGTTATGAGGGTTTCACAATGGTGGTTGTGAGGGTTACGCAGTGGAGAGATGAGGGAAAATCGACATAGCTTTCGTATCAATTCTTGCAGAAGACGTCAAATGTTGATGGGTCGATCTTGAACCAACGTAAATCCGATCGTGAATCACATAAACACACAAGAACACAAAGATATATTATAGTTCATCCCAAGTTGGAGCTACGTCGATAAGATTTCACTATGTTAAATGTGGGTTATAATGTACATAGTGACTATAGAGGTTAGGGTTTGCTCTCTTTGTTATCATCCGCTCCTCTTAAAGTGAGAGTGAAGGATCTCTTTTATAGAATAAAGGTTCTCTTCACCTCCTACATATATCTAGGGCTGAGGCCCAAATACTGAAGCCCAATGGTACAATAGATTTCAATGATAAGGACTTGGGGTCCAGTCTCTAACCATTGCGTTTATTAAAATTGGTTTATTGACCATGTTGTTATGAAGTGATTCCATTAAGAGAATCAGATTGATACACAGTATTACATTAGTTTAGAGAATCCCATTATTTAAAATGGAAGATTGAGTGGCTTCATGATACAGACAAATCATGTCTTGATAGGGGAAGATGCAAACTGCGGCATCATTGGAGATTATTGAAGCCAGGATTAGGGTTAAGTGCTTAAATCCCTAGCTGAATTTTGGTCGATCGGTTTCTGCATATCATTGGGAATATGCTTTCTGCCCATGTAATGTGGTGAGAAAAAAAATGGAAAGATGAATTTGCAATGTGAGATTCAAACTTCAAAGGAAAGGCATGTCATGTGAACTGTCTACGTTTGGCAGTGCATATAACCTCTCCGATTAGTCACCACCAGCCTTGAAGTTGAAGCTATTGAGAAAAGCATATGTACGTGGGTTGGTGGGTGCTCATTTTGGACAGAGCCCGGAGAAAGATAGAAGTGAGATGAGTAAATGAACAGGATTGCCAAACTGAGATGCTTCTTATGGAATAAAGTCCATATTTAAATTTCAGTTCTAGGTGTTTTCGACATTTGAGTTTATCAAATAATTGGGCATGAGGGCATGAAGGATTTCCTTTTATAATCACCAAGAAGATGTCTTTCCTCTTACACCAATGAGTTAAAGTGTTGGGCTCTTTTGTAAAAGGAATGACTAGACGTGGAAATGCTGCTTATTCAGTAAGCATACATAATTGAATTAGACAAGATGATGATTATTAAGTAAGCATATGAATTGGATGTACATAGTCATTGGGTTGGTTTATTCATAGTTAAGAGCATCCATATGTACTTGATGAATTCAATGATACTAACTAATTGAATTTTTTACAATGTGAAGTCAAAGTACGTTAGTGGAAATACATGCAGTGAAATAAGGAAATCCTCAAATGAAAGTACATTGCACAATCGGGATAGGAAGCATATTGGCTTCAAAATTTTGTAGGGTATAATCCTATGCATGTATTGTGATGGTTTGCGAATAAGGCAAAGAACAAATTAGAAAGAGTAATTTGCATGTAAAAGAGATAATAAGTAATATCTCTTATTATGAATGACTTTTAAGGTGTGAAAAGGTTAGAGATCTCTTTCAAATACCTTAAATGTGAGAGAAGTCTACTTCCTAGCAAATTACTTATTAGTAAGTCCGAACATATGTTTCAATGACTCTCCAATGAAATTTGTTCCATGCATGATGGAATAATTTGGCCAACATTAGAAATAATCAACCTAAATGGTACCAAATATTAAGGGTTAATTTGACTAGAGAGTAAGTTGATCATTGAGGGGAATGAGGCTAAAGCCAACATAACTAATGAATCAGCTAGGTGGAAACCTACCTTAGTTGATTGGAGATCCCATGGTCTAAGTTCAATAGGCAAACTAGTTGGGCATGATTCAAAGAAATTAACACACTATGTACCTCATTCCTATGGTAGAAGAAGTGTGTTGTTTGCGGAAGTTTTAGGATATATATTTATACTTAATGACAATGATATCTTATAAATAAGAGGAATATTGCAGAGTATTCTTGATCAGTGGTCTCCTATGTGAGAGTAGAAGTGGGCCACTTCTATGAGAATGAGATGGCTAAATTCTCTAAAGTTCTCGTGAATCCGGAACTTTTTCAGGACCAAAATGAACAAAATTGTATGAACCGTAATGTAGTAGGATTAGTGATGTGTGTTGTTTATTGTCTCGATTTACTGATGCGGTGAATAGTACAAAAGACACCTCTCCCGATGCATCTCTTGTCCGCTTGTACTCTCAAATTCTTCTAATTTTTCATTCATGTGGGGGATTGTTGGAAATTAAATACTTTATGTTGTAATATATAATTTTAATAATTGAATGAAAAATAGTGTTAATTGTATTTCTTAAAAAGGTTAAGTTGTTTAGGTACATTCTCTTGCTAAATGATGTCTACTTAATGAAAAGTTATATCTCTTTAATAAACAGTACTTGGATTCTATATAAATTCATGAAACCATTGGCATTAAGGGAAAAAAAGGAGAATTAATTACTCTTGAGAAATAGGGTTCCCCACTCTGTTTTTCTTATTCTTCGTTTGTCAAACTCCGAGTTGTGTGTTGAGACTATAGAATATATAAAGTTCACCAGAGTCCAAAGATTGAAGTGCTTCAACTTCGGATTATAGATTGTTGAATCCTGAGAGATGGACGTCTACCAAACTGCAAGCCTCAATCACCAAGTTTGTCAATATTTCTAACTTTCTCCCTAGTTGTTTATGTTAATCTCATACATAATTGATGTTGTGATTTTCTTTATGATTATTATCATTGGAATTCTTGTATTATTTTCATATTTTCTTTTATTGCTTCAACAAAAGGTTATAATGATGTCAATATCGATAATAAATTTCGAGTACATATGCATAATGTTTTGACTTGAAGTTCAAAATAGAAATAATGTTAAGAACTTGAACCTCTAACATTTTGTGTAGACATGTGTTATGTATGGTATGAATTAAATATCGCAAGTTCCATCATACCTGAATTTCTTCCTTTTGGGAATAAGAAAATGGTGAACTTAGCAAAACTCAATTTTGCTACCGTCGACATCTTATACAAGAGATATTTTCATGAATTCATAATGCCTGAGAATTCATGTGGAAGCATACAATATTAGAAAACATCTTTGCTTAAAAGCTCATTGAATCATATTCATGAAACCAGAAGTTTCCATCATTTCTTCATTGATTCATATTAATGGAATCAAAAGTTTCCATAGTTTCCTATATCTAGTAAACTGAACCAGAAGTTTCAGGCATGTATAAAACCTGAAGGGATGGTTATATATAGGGAATTGTTATTGGCACTCCAAAATTCTCATTGTACACTCCAAACTTTCTATATTTAGAAAGAAAATACACTTGTGAGGAGTGTAGAATGAAATTTTTGGAGTGTCAATAACACTTCCCTATATATATATATATATATATATACAACTACAAAAAAAATGGGGTCTTCACAAAGGTTGTTCATGTGAAGCTTCAGTACTTGGCAGAACCCTAAAAGGGAGAGGCATTGGAGATTGCTCATGTGAAGCCTCACTTGGCAGAACCCCAGAAGGGGGAGGCACCATGGGTTGATCATTTGAAGTACTTGAGAACTGCAGGCGGTGGAGGCAATGGATTCCTTCAAAATAGAGCCACGAACCTTTAATGGTCACTTTGAATCTGACTTTTGGATACCTGCAGCTGGTCAAGCTTTCTTTTCATATTCGTCTAGTAATTATTTGAAAACATGTATAACTCTCTATTATCATGGTTGAGCCCTCTAGTCTCTTGCCTAAGACATGCCACCTCAACCATTAATGATTCAACTAGGCGAGTTCGAGCAAGTAAACGTTGGCCCATATTGGATACAGAGCTCACATATTGAACACTAAAAGCCAAGGTGTCTTGAACAACCAATTCACAGCCAATTCATCGGACCGTTTTGAAAGTATTCTTTTATCAATGAGAGAAGATTCCTAGCTACTACTATGTCGGTTATATCATTCTTCATCATAGAGTTCCCAACCGAAAGATGACCATTAGAGGATAAGAAGAATAGGTGCCATATGTTGTCTTGAAGAGGCACGTCTGCATCTTCCACAACATTCAAATTGAAATGACGGTCAGATGGGCAAGCCATTTTCAGAAAAGATGAAAGAAAAGGAAATCAGGTAAAGTGAAATCTCAGAAATACAATAAAAGCAATTTTCACAAGATGGCAACTTTTCGAGCGTTTTTTTGGATACAATTGATGCCTTTATAAAAGGAAAGACAACTCGGCTACTTGTTCGAAAATCGAAAGGACACTGCTCTCCAAACAAAAGCTAGATTTTCCTGAATTAAGTTCATTGGCATTTCTCAAACGCAATCTCGGCTTTTTTGATATCAAGGACAACACTATCAAAACATCTCTCACCAAGTTGAAACGCGTGAATTTTACTATTCCAACCACACCACAATTGTCGACAAGCGTGAAGGAGATGGTCCTAACATCACCACTACCTTTTATTGGGAAATCCCTATATATGTTGACCTCCGTCCTCTATGGCAAGGCAGAGCTCCAAAAATGTCTAACTTTTCTTCCTTGCCGAGAATGCATCTTCAACCAAGCCTCACAAAATAATCAGTCTTCCTTCTTTCTAAGAATACGTCTTCAACCAAGTCCCTCAAAATGTCAAACTCATTTTCTCAGCAGGAAAATATTTTTGTTCGAGAAGCTTTACATCAACATCAAGTCCTTCTACTGTTTTTTTTTCAACAGCAAAAGTATCTCATATCATCAGGGTCGAAAGTAAGAGTGTCTCATATCATGCTCTTTCTTTGTCTTTTCCTTTGCCCTTGCTCTTACCTGCAAGACAAAGAGAAAGAAAGTAATTAATTGGAACCTGAAATCAAACATTCAACCTAAAACTGATTGCCATGAACCTTTGCCTGATTGCTTACCTTGCATTGTTCTTGAGTAGTCATCTTTAACTGTTATTAGAGAAGGGTTTCAAGTCTCCAATGTCGCAGAAAAGTTGGTACTTTGTTGGCTCTTTACATTGAAGCTGGTAAGCTTGGATGAGTCACCGAGAAGTAATGTTTTGAAGGATCATTCAAAGAAAATGGTTGCACACCACTTCTGTTATGCCGGAGGCTGAAGCTGAAGGATCAACAATGAACCCATAGAATTTCAAAGGGAAATGTGGCTGACTAAGTGAATGGAAGACCAAAGTTCAATGATGGGAATCCTACTCACAGCCCCAGCAAACTCTATCGGTTTATATCATTCCGATGATGTAAAGGTAATACAATCTTCACAATTGCTAATAAACTATCAAATGCAATAACAAGTTACAAAGATGCCGCATGGATTGAAGTTTCAATAAGACTATCCATGGACTTGGCGCTACTAAACTATTGTATGCCCGAAACATGACAGTTGCCACATGAATTCAAGTCCCAAAAGATTAATCCATGGACATGGCAATTTTAATATATCTCATGCTTGAAGCATGATTGATGTCTAGATTCCAATGATTCAACTCTCTAGAAGTAGTGGAGATTAAAAATCAAATCTCTAAAATGCTCTAGAGGAGGTTATGGTCCAATTTCTCCAAACAATTCATCTAATAAGAGATAACTATCCTAGAATAGACTATGTAAAGCCCTGAAGAGGCAAGGATATCCAAAGTAATGAAATGCTTATAAATATGCATGCACATGCACATGAGAATTATGGAATCACGAATTGATGATTACCAATGTTAATTTTGGTTGTATAGTAGCTACTAAATTCATCAATGAGCCGTGTTGATATTTAGCCACGTTCTTTTGTTCAATGACTAAAAGGAAAATTATTGGCCAAAATGGAGAAAGGCAATTCCATTACAATTTATTAAGAATGTAAAAAAATTGACCTATAGTATAAATCGCCAAATGATGTTGAACCCAGAAGGTTACATATAGGCTTATTATACAGTAAACTACAATGACATGGTACGTCATGAGGTTCCTAGTTGAAACCTGAAATTTTAATACACTCCTGTAAACATGATTTCCCATATGAAACTTGTTCATTTAAAGGGAGAATTATATATTACACGAAGCTTTATGAAATGTGTGAAGCATATCTCCATAAGTAAATCCATCAAGTATACATAGAAGCAAATTGCTCTGTATAAATTCCAAAGGAGAATGTGTCATGAAGTGTAGAAAATCCCTGATGGATTCAAATTGCTTGAAGAAAGCCCTAAAAGGGTAAAGCATAAATTATGTACTGAATACCAATGGATGATATAAATTGTCGTAGTGAGTACCATCATTATGATATTGTTGCAACATACTAAGTGTACATTCCAGAAGTTGGTACATGATATCGGATTATGTCAACTTAATCAGTCAGATTGAAGAATCCAAAATCAGGGGGAGATACTCATCAGGGGGATCATCCAAAACAAATCATGGTTTTAACGAGGCAACTAATATTGATATGGGCATCCAAAGGGAGTGTTGTAAATGGAGGTGTGAATGCTCATAGCAATAGGCAACCAAATATGACCTACAATGTTGTCACAAAGACATTGGTAAGATTGTTAAGTTGAAACACATGGCCAACCAAATATGAAATGGAAGAATGGAAGTCAAAGAAGTTTGGTTTAGGTGTATATAATTTCAACATTTGGCATTGTGGACTTTTGCATGGTAAGTGTTCTATATAAAATCATATGTAGTGTATGAAAAACACAAGAAGTGAGAAAGATACTGAGGAAAGGAAAGTAAAGAGGAACGGGAGAGAGAAAAGAAAGAAAGATATGCAGGAGAAAATACCAGTAAGCTAAGCTAGAGAGAAGAGAGAAAATAGTGAGAGTTATTTATTACTCCTATTAATTCAGATAATGAAAGAAAGTATTACGGTTGCCCCAAGGACGTAGGCATACTTGCTGAACCTCGTAAACATTATGTCTTATTTACTTTATATTCCACTACACACATATCCTCAATTTCACAATAGATTTCGATTTTAGGCCAATTATTTGTTTGATCGAACGTGAGAGAGAACAAGAATCAAACTTTCATTTGGTTCAACGAATGAGAGAATGAGAGTCGAACTTTTGTAGTGGATACAAAAGGGTAGGGCAAATTATATTTTACACCTTCAGGTTTGGATGCAATTGCAATATCATACAACATCTTTAAAACATTTAAATCTCATACATTTATTTTCATTTTATTTCAATATCATACATTCGTTGAAAATCTGTCAAGCTAATCGTTAATGGATGACATGACAAATACATAGCTCACATATTTTGATGACTTGACAAATAAAAAAATATTAATTATAGAAAATCAATTAAAATACAAAAATTAATTAAAACAAAATAAAAAGGCACCAACCCCCTTCTCCAGCAAGCCCGATACCACCTCCTTTGACAATTTCTTCACTGACGTTGAGAAATTTTTTCTAGGAGCCGGGTACACATGACACTTGGTGTTCCCCACCTATTAGCATTTGATACCTTGGTTATCATCTTTCTAAATGACTCAATCCCTTAAATTCAATTTTCCAGAATATAAATAAAAATAAATGTAACACAAAAATTAATTAAAAATCCAAATTATAATTTCTATGATAGCAACTACTTACCACATTGTCACAGCCCGTCCCGGAATTTACATTATCGTTGATGTGAAAAGACAGAATTACCCTTAACGGTTGCTAAGGTATGTGTGATATATTTACTTGAATATTGCATACCTTCCTAAATTCTTGGAAGAAATTGAGTTGGAAAAAAAAATTGTTTGTATTTTGTGTGGTTAGGGGAAGGACACACACACAAAGCAAACCCCTCACTCTTCCTTTCTCTCCTATCCCGTATATCTCTCTTCCCTCTCAGTTTCACTCTTTCTCTCTCCCTTCGAACTGTACGGACACACTCACCCACGATCATCCAGGCACGGATCGAAGGTTTCAAGGGCACCATTGTACTCGTGAGGACCCTACGAACTCACCCATACCCATTTCAGTGAGGGAAAAGTATCCCCTGAATAAATTGGCTAAGTTGTTCATCACGAAGATTGTAAAGTATCATGGAGTTCCAGTGAATATTATTTCTGATCGAGATCCAAGATTTACTTCTAAGTTTTGGATAGCTTTTCAGGAATCTCTTGGTACGAAATTGCTTTACAGCACTGCTTATCATCCTCAAACCGATGGACAATCAGTGTTGCAGTTTGGTGATTCTTGGCATGATCGCCTAGACTTTATGGAATTTGCCTACAATAATAGTTTTCATTCGAGCATTGGTATGTCACCATTCGAAGCACTTTATGGTTGAGCTTGTCGTACGCCATTGTGTTGGTTAGAGATTGGTGAAAGAGTGCTAGAGGGCCCAGAGATTGTGGATGAGGCTACTCAAAATGTTAAGGTGATTAAGTCTAACTTGGAAGCGGCCCAGGATCGACAAAAGAGTTTAGCAGATGGACATGCCACTGATCGAGTATATGATGTGGGTAATTTGGTATTCTTGAAATTGTCACCTTGGATATGTGTAATGCGGTTTGGAAAGAAAGGCAAGCTAAGTCTTAGGTACATAGGACCTTATGAGATCACTGAAAGGATTGGTGAAGTTGCTTACAGATTGGAGTTGCCTCCGAAGTTATCTAAGGTATATAATGTGTTTCATGTCTCGATGCTTCGACATTATGTTTCAGATCCTTCACATGTGATTCCTCCCCAACCTTTGGAGATTAATCCGGATTTGACGTATGATGAAGAACCAGTGACTATCTTAGATTGGAAAGACAAGGTTCTAAGGAATAAGACAGTGAGCTTGGTAAAAGTATTGTGGAGGAACCACTCAGTAGAAGAAGCTACTTGGGAGACGGAAGATCGAATGAGAGAGATGTATCCAAGGTTGTTTTATGAGTATTAGTGGATTGATTGGTTGTATGAATTTCGAGGACGAAATTCTATAAGGAGGGTAGATTGTCACAGCCCGTCCCGGAATTTACATTATTGTTGATGTGAAAAGACAGAATTGCCCTTAACGGTTGCTAAGGTATGTGTGACATATTTACTTGAATATTGCATACCTTCCTAAATTCTTGGAAGAAATTGAGTAAACTCCTGCTTCTTACGATCAATGTACTCTGGGGGAACAAATCTTTTCTTAAAATTCTCTTTGAATACTTCCCAATCAGTTGCCGCTTCAGGTGACATAAACTGAGTTTGATTTACCCACCAAGCTGCTGGCTCTCGTCCTAAAAACCAAGTAGTGGTCTCGACCCATCTACTAGCAGGAAGATTCCCTTGACTCAGCATCACCTGAAAAGTCTTCTCAATATGGTCTAACCACTTTTCTGCCCCTTCATGACCGCTTCATTTCGTTTGAAGGTTGTGGACGTCGGGATCACAAGGTTCGAAGGTGGCCGATTTTGGTAGAAATTTCCCGACGTGATTTCGAGAGATTTGGAAGTTTTAAAAGGTATAGCCTTCTTCCTCTCGTGATTTGTGAAGTTTTGGTGAAAATTTCGTGAACAGTGCTCAAATCGGACCTTGAGTTTTCAACGTGAAATCGAAAGGTTCCTTACCTGAAATGGGTATGGGTGAGTTCGTAGGGTACTCACGAGTACAATGGTGCCCTTGAAACCTTCAATCCTTGCCTGGATGATCGTGGGTGAGTGTGTCCGTACAGTTCGAAGGGAGAGAGAGAGAGTGAAACTGAGAGATTGAGAGGGAAGAGAGATATACGGGATAGGAGAGAGAGGAAGAGTGAGGGGTTTGCTTTGTGTGTGTGTCCTTCCCCTAACCACACAAAATACAAACAATGTTTTTTTCCAACTCAATTTCTTCCAAGAATTTAGGAAGGTATGCAATATTCAAGTAAATATGTCGCACATACCTTAGCAACCGTTAAGGGCAATTCTGTCTTTTCACATCAACGATAATGTAAATTCCGGGACGGGCTGTGACAGCATTGTCGGCCAACTATTTTATTGGCGACACCCCATCTCTTCTCTCTCTTCTCTCTCTTCCCATTTTTCTTTCTCATATGTCTTCTATTTCTCCACTCCTCGACATGGAAGTGGAAGGATGTTCGGCGGCAACTCAACCTGAAATCTGGTGTCCCCAATCCCGATCTAATTGATGGTGAAATGGTCGGCCTTCCGGTGTTCTTCCCGGCGTAGTAGAGGAGGAGGAGAGAGAGAGAGAGGTGAGGGAAAGGGAGGAATGTGTGTGGGTGGGGCGGAGGGTTCCAGATCCAAGAGGTAATTTAGGTTGTTAGTCTGTTTATTGTATTGATTTTTTTGTTAAAATTAATTTTATTTATATTCTGGAAAATAAGATTGACGGATCGAGTCATTTAAAAGAATGATATCTAAGGTGTCAAATGTTAATAGGTGGGGAACACCATGCGTCATGTGTACCAGCTCCTGGAAAATTTTCTCCTTTTTTCCGACGTTCTACTCACTCCAAGTCCAACACAAAGAAGTTTAATTTCCCTTCACTTGCATAAACCCCCACCGACGGTTTTGCTTTCCCCTTCTGATGGAAGATCCAAATCTGCTGGAAAACCCCGTTTATCGGATTCGAACCCAGGATTTTTTATGGAAGATTTACTGCACAAGGACAAGAAATCGTCTTCGTTGTGGCATCTCCGCCTGCGACTCCGACTGGTGGCACCTCGGAATCTCCGCCAACTACTCCGCCTCAACCTGGATCTCGCCCGTGCTCAGCAGCTTTCCCCCTGAAATCTCCGGCGGGTTGTTAGGAAAATTAAACTTGGCGGCGATTGCGGCAAGGCCATGATGTGGGAAGACGAATCCCAGCGAACGTCCTCGTGGCCCACTACTGCACGAAAGACCGCGCGACTCTAGCTCGATAGCGGGGAGTGAGAGCGGGAAGAGGAAAAGGAGCGGGAGCAGCCACGGAGGCGACCGGAGGGTGTACGTGAACATAGGGGCGGGGGCGGGCAGAGATATTGGGAAAAGGGAGCCTGGGGACAATGTACAGGTGGTGCTGGATGACGGCAAATGCAGATGCAGTGAAATCGAGGAGATTGTGGGTCGCTTGTTACAGATTGTAGTCAAACCGGAGAGAGAGAGAGAGAGAGAGAGAGGTGGTCAGCGGTGATAGGAGAGTGGGGATGGTATATATCGGCGGTGGCTGTGAGGGAGGAGTTGGGGAAGGAGGAAATGGGAATTGGGAAATGGAAAGTTAGGCGTAGGATTTAAGGGGTGGGGCCCAATTTTTTTTTTTATATTTACTTTTTAATTTTATGTAAACAAATTTTACTGCCATGTCAGCCAAATATAAACATTTTATTTGCTATGTATCACTTAACTGTTAAATTGACGGTTTGATTAACGGATGTATGAAATTACAATGAAATGTTAAACAATGTATAAAATTGAAATGTTTTAAAGATAATGTATGAAATTGCAATTACACCCGAACCTAGGGATAAATTGTAATTTAACCAAGAGAATAAGATTGTGCACTAAAATTATAACTAATTATGACAAGTTTCACTGTAAATGGTGATTTTTAAGTTTGAAGCATTTTCTTTTGGGAGTTGGTGTATGGTTGTGGTTATTAGATAAAACAGCACGATAGTTAGGAATTTTCTCTAATACTTTAGAGTTTGGGATATTTTAGGTTTTATAACTGTTAGATTTTTAGTTAAACAGTCACATCCCGGCTCGGGGTCCACCACATTCCGGGCCCGCTCCACCACCGTACCACGATATTGTCCGCTTTGGGCCCCGACTACGCCCTCACGGTTTTGTTTCTGGGAACTCACACGAGAACTTCCCAGTGGGTCACCCATCATGGGATTGCTCTCGCGCGCTACTCGCTTAACTTTGGAGTTCCAATGAACTTCAAAGCCACTGAGCTTCCAAAAGGCCTCGTGCTAGGTAGAGATGAGAATATACATATAAGGCTTACATGATCCACTCTCCTGGGCAATGTGGGATGTTACAATCCACCCCCCTTAGGGGCCCGACATCCTCGTCGGCACACTTCTGGCCAGGAATTGGCTCTGATACCAAATTGTCACATCCTGGTCCGGGCCCCCCACCACATCCTGGGCTCGACTCCGCCGTAGCACAATATTGTCCGCTTTGGGCCCCGACTACGCCCTCACGATTTTGTTTCTGGGAACTCACACGAGAATTTCCCAGTGGGTCACCCACCATGGGATTGCTCTCACGCGCTACTCGCTCAAAGCCAGTGAGCTCCCAAAAGGCCTCGTGCTAGGTAGAGATGAGAATATACATATAAAGCTTACATGATCCACTCCCCTGGGCGATGTGGGATGTTACATAAAAGCACGTAAAATAATATCCAAACAGTTAAAAAACTTAGGGCTTGTTTGATATTCTACTTGAGTTCAACTTTTTTAACTCAAAAACACTTTTTGAGTCTTAGATTTTGAATTCTTGTTTGGTAGAACTCTTTTTAAAAATTGGATTCAAAACTAAGGTAAAAACATAAGTTATTTCTTAAAAACACTAAAAGTGAGTTTTTAGAGTTTTTCTACTCTCTCCTCAACATCTTCTTTTGTTCCTTCGTAACCCTCTCTTTTTTCTCTCTCAACCCTCTCTTTTTTCTCTCCCCACGTCACACCTTGTTTTTTCTCTCTCCTCAGCCTTTGTCTTGTCTCTCTCTCATTACACTCTCTTTCTTCTCACTCCTCATCTCCTCATCGTAATTTTTTGCTCTCCCTATCCTCCTCGGCCTCTCCCTGTCTTTCTCTCCCCTCACCAACTATTTCCTCTCTCTTTTCTCTTTTCCAATTCTTTCTCTCCTCCAATTTTTGTTCAAGGAAGTTTGAATTCAAACTAAAAACATTATTTTTTAAAATTCAACCAAACAGATTTTTGAAATTTTGAGACTTAAAAAGAATATTGTTTTTAAGTGATGTTATTTGAAAATTATTTTTAAGAACAACCAAAATTTTTGGGTAGGATACCATGTTGGAAATGTGCCCTAAAGCCATTCATATGATGATACTTTACGGATATTTCACATGTTAAACTAATCTAGTTTACATATAAAGGGCAAACATTATTGTTTGAGACGTCTCATATAAATGTTATATGCTTAAACGATAAAGTCCAAGGAATATGTGATTGGAAGAATGCAATCTAATGAAGTTAGATTAATGAGACCATTCTTTCGTAGACACATCCTAAACGTTCCTGATCATAGGATTGCCAATTGGGCATTGACAGTCCGATAAGATCAGTACGTGCTATGTCTTCTCTCAGGGAGAGTGACTAGTCTCGAGTCATTGGTGTGTGTGACATCAAGACAAGTACGTAGGTGCTCAATAGAGAATGAGTTCACTGAACACGATCAACGAGGAGTTCTCATACTCATGTCACATGAGAACTCATGTTTGGGATAATGCAAATTAGTCCTTTGACCTGAGGCATCACAGTTGTTGTCTTGTGGTTAAGTCCTTGATCTTTGATTATGTCAAAGTCACCCCATCGGGGTGTCCACGACATCATTGGGGTTAAGCCACTTAGTCATGAAGACAAGTGAATGTGCAACAAGGGATCTCTAACCTTCAAAATGGTTTGAGGGAGAATACTCTATGATATGATTAAAATCTCTGGCCAGAGTATGAATGAGATTGGGGAATGCGTTCCAAATCACATTCAAGGTAATCATAAAATGCAAATGAATCACATTGGATAGTAGACATGAATAAATAAACTATCAAACCAAACAATGTGGTCAAGAGTATTAGATTAGAGAAAGACCGTATTGCATTTGTAATCCGAAACTGAATAGGTTCTCTACCTCTTCTAATTAGCTTGGGTAGCCATGATATGCTGCTAGGGGTCACTCATGGTTTGTGGAAGCCCTAAACGTGTGTAATCACTAAAGGGAGAATTGAAAGTAAGTTTCAATTCACAATCGATGTAAAATGGTTTTAATCGCCCACTGCCTCGCTAAAAGGAACCTAATGTATCGTACACCGAGTAAGGTGGAGATTGAAGAAACAAAGGAGATGAATTAAATGGTTTAATTATTTATGGCAAGGATTAATTAATATGTTAATTAATCAAACGAATAAGTTCGTTAAAGACCTCGGGATAGTTTTTGGACCTTAAGGCCCAATGGGCTTCGAACGTCAAAGCCCATTGACTTAAGTTGTATGACAACTTAATGAATAAAGATTCACAAAGGCCCAAAAGCCCATATCCATTTAGTGTTGAATTAGGGTTTTTGGTTCTTTAGGTCATTTAAAGAAGTGACTATATAAAGAACTTTATAACCTAAAATTCATAAGTTGTTGATTTTAGAGAAAATTGGTGAGAACACAAAGCTTCCATTTCTCTCTAAGAGGCCAACCACCTTGGGGGATATTATCTAGCAATTCTACTTCCTCAAGGTCACTCATTTCTTCTCCAATCCAACCTTGGTGTAGAATCTTTAGAGGTTCTCTATTTTGGGAACTTGGAGAATCTAATTCATTCAACCAAATCCATGGAGCTAAGAAGCAAGGAATGAAGGCCCTATCTCTTGGGTGATTATCCTTTGCATATGCAAAGAGGAATCTACAAAGGTAAATATTTCTCAACTAATAAATGTTGATTTAAAAGTTGAGTCAAGGTTCACCAATCTACTAGGCTTTGAATTTCATGGTTGATGTTTTGTTTTTGAATGCATGAAAGCATGATTCCGCCTTTAATTGTTAATTGCATGCTATATGATGTTATTCAAATGAACATGTTTTTCACAAAATTTCCTTCAAGTGGTATCAGGGCCTAGGTCTAGTAGTTGGTGAATCATTTTGGGTTTTGTAGTTCATAGTTTTTTGATTTAAAAGTTGTAATATGTTACAAGCTTTATTCTTGTTTCTTTGAATGTAAATTTTGTTAGAAAATTTGCCATCTCAAATGTTGTAGATGTAGTTCATATGAGCATGAATTTTGGAGCTAAAATTTGGTGCCATGTTTTTGGGGAAATTCGGCCAAATCCAAAGGGTGATTTTTTGGGTTCATGTTTGTCTTGTTAAAATGGTTTTAAAGTGACTTTTGGAACCCCTAAGTACCCTAGGATGTTAACCCTCTTTTGAGTGATGAAAATTTGAGTTTTGGTGAGTGAAAACATTCATGGAGCTATTATGAGTTTTCATGAGTGTTCTTCAATATTCTTGAAGTTCTTGCCAAGAACAAAAAGTTTTGAAGTTTTGATTCAAAATGTTTTATGTTTTTACATAAAGTTTTGGTTTAATTTTAGTGGGTGATTTTAGTGGGTGATGATTATTTGTAAAGTATTATTAATGGTTTTAATGGTAGACAAACTTTTTTTAAAAGTTTGACATAAATTCAATTAATGGCTATAATGGTAGACAAACTTTTTTTAAAAGTTTAACATAAATTCAAAATATTTCATCTTTACCTCACCTAACAAAACCCACTTACAAAAACTTTGTAAAAATCATATTTTTTCTATCATGGCCGGCCACCCTAATAGAATAGGGTATTTTTGGGTCTTTTATTCAATTACATAAAGTTTTGATACTTTTGTGTATTTGCACTTTGGCCCAAAAGTTTACGTTTTTACGTTAAGGCCCAAAAACGTTAAAGGACAAATTGTTTTGCTCCTTTAATGAAGTTTTTTGTATTTGTTGAAATTTTTGGGTTCTAGTTGTAATTACATGAAGTAGTGGACTTTTGTGTTTTTACAAAGTGACCCCAAAAGTTTGTGTTTCGCAATATAGCCCAAAAAGTTGTGGTTATTGCATGATGGCCCAAATTAAGTAGGGAACAAAAATTGTTTTGTCTCTTTAAATGAGAATTGGATTTTCATTTCATTTAGCTCCATTTAAATCAATTTTATGGATACAAAAACCAAATGAAAATGTTGCATTCAATTTAATTAGTTAAAATGTTAATTAATTAAAGGGTGATTATGAACCTAAGCCTACGATAATTGAGCTATGTGAAAGGCCGTTTCAAATTTGTTTGAACCATGGGAATGTGTAGATTAATTTTGGTTGTAATTTGATTTGATCAAATGTTGTAAAAGAGCATAAGCTCTTCTTTACTTTAAAGTAATTTGTTTTATGCAAATGTTGTAAAGAGCATAAGCTCTCTTTTACTTTGAAGTACTTCTTTCTTGCTTTATTTGATATGCATGAAAATGAAGTAGTTGGGTCCAACGCCCCTAGGAACAACACGCCTTAATGTGATTAAACGCGTAACTAAAATCAATCTCCATCCCTAGTCCGAGATTCAACACTAGGCTCGTGTTGAATCTAAACAAAGGTTCATAGTCATCCTAAGGCCCTAAGGCAACTATATAGTCCATCAAATGAATGCAAACCTTATGTTAGTAGTATCATATACTCTTGCTTTAAAAACCGTTTTATAAGCATAGTGGGAGTATTATATACAACTAAAAACAAATGGACCAATAGTTGTAATAGGACCAAAATTGTTTTAATGTAGATTAAAATGAATACTTATATGTGATGAGACCTAAAACCCTCAACCAAACCATTATTAAGTTGAAAAGCGTGAGAGTGCTTAGAACACTCTTTCGTGGCCTTGTACTCCAATCGTTTATGACTTGTACACCGGCTTCACCCTATCATGGGGGAGTACAAAGTGCATGCTTATACTCAGGAGGAGTCTATATACATACTTGATGAGGTTAGTGTAGGCAACGAGGATGGCCGACATCGTATCATCGTGAGGCTATTCTTGAACCCCTTCACGAACTAAGCATGGTGGGAATGACTTAACTAAGTGCAATGGCGCCAACATCGTATCATCGTGAGGCAACATTCTCTAGAGGCCAAATTGATGGGTACTTGCATTAGTTGCAAATGAGTAAGCGTACTCTCTCATTATTATTAATGCTAGCCAACATCATATCATTGTGAGGTGGGCTTGGTAATAGTGAGTCTCCCATAACCTACTAAGAGTTTCCTCCAAAACTCTCGAATTCCAATGAGGGATATGGAATTTGCCAAAAATAGTGGGTGGTGCTATTTGATTTAAAGACCCAAATCAAATGGCTTAAAATCAATCAATTTATATTCGTTATGTATTTGTTTACCAATATATTTGCAAACGCTATCCAAAACTTGACAAAGAAAAGCAGAATGTTTTAGTTTCCGGACTTGGTAACACAATCCCAAAGATTGTCTTAAATGGATTGTGCATGTACCTAAGAAGTCTCATCCTCACAATCTTCCTATTGATAATGTATCATTGGAAGAACATGTTAGAAATGTCTATCATGAAGAGGACAACACTGATCGGATCATATTTATATATATTTTTACTTCGAATTCACTCGTCTTTTCTTAGTTAGTTTCTTATATTTTTGAGTTATTTACTTTGTTTTTGTGTTTTATCGAATTTATCTAGCTAAGGAATTAATAATAGCTTAAGTGTATATTTTTAGTAATAAAATCGTCAAAACTGCATTGCCCATTATTTTTGGTTAATAAAAATAAGATAGTATTATAAATATATATATATATATATATATATATATATATATATATATATATATGTTGTTGAGTGAAGAATAAACATCAAATGGAAATATAAGTGGGACGGTGGAAGAATAATAAAAGAATGGATGTGCATGTGGGTGTGTTTGATAGAAAGTAAAAGAAAACTAAGTGGAGGGCTGACAAAGAACGGGGGGACAGAAATAATAAGGAAATGGAGTGGAGGGCCAGAGAAATAAACAAAAACAAAAGCATGGCAGACAAGTCCTTGAAGTGCAAGCTGGCAGTGAGTCAGAATCCAAAGAATGGAGGAAGGTGAAGGCTTCGGCATGGGGGAAGTTAGATAGAATAAGAGGGGCTCCTCGGCCTAGGAATTTTGGAGGTGTGCAGGAACTGTGCACAAGAAAAGGGGAAGCTGCTTTGGCAGCTTGGAAAGAAGTGAGGCACAGAAGGGAGGCGCACGGAAAGCAAGAAGTCTTCGAGGGGGAGGAATAAGGCGCGGACAAGCAGGAGACAGGAGCTGGGAAAACAGACTTGCGCAGCAAATCAGGAGGTCAAGACGTGGCTGCCCTTGTGCAGCGGGAAGAAGGAGACAGCTCGCTAGCTGCTGACCAGGAAAGGGGACGGACAGAAGCACCAAAATCCCCAACTCCTCCATTTGGTTTTATTCCTTTTATTTTTATTTACATGTTTAATTTAATTTACTTTTAAATTATGTTAAACATGTGTACTTAATTTTTGTTTAGTTAGAGGTGAATTTGAAACCATGAATATTTGTTTATTATAATTTGATTTACTCCAGTTATGAATTTATGAATGTTGGATGTGGTTTATTTTTCTGTGTTGATTAATAACTTGTTTATGTATGTGGGATAAGGGTCGACACTTATTTTGCATGCTTAGACTTGATGCTAGGATATAAGGGAATTTCACCTAATCGTTATGAACTTATATTCATGAGTAGTAAAAATTGCTAGCCACAATTGTGTTTAGTAAACCCTAGGTTGGATTAACATGCGTATTCCATAGTTATGAATGCCTAGTCGATGCTTATGATTTCCATTGAACTTAATGATTTTTGATATGTCTCTCTATCATGCGTATTCCATAGTTAGAGAGCTTGATAAAAATAATTTGGTTGTGATGCGTATCCCGTCCAATTCAATGAATTTAGGGAAATCTGAAGGTTAATTTAAGCGGACCTAATTAACTTGGAGTATTGTCATTTATTCGTTTGTTGAATTCATAACTGGGAATCAAATTGTATACAATTATTCATGTGTGGATAAGGAACCCTCTAACTAACGTCTCGTCATTTTATTTCTATAAAATATATTTTCTTTGAAGTTTGTTTTTAAGTTTCTGTTTTAAATTAAATTTCTTAAAAAAATCAATCCCCCGTTTATTTTAAAGTGTTAGATTTATTAGAAATAAATTTAGTTTGTGTTTTCTTGAATTTTGAATTGTTTTGAGTCTTTGGATTTGTTTTGGTTTATTTGTTAGTTTTATTTTGAGTGATTCTAGTTAAGTGTTTTGATTTTAGTTTAGTGTTTTAAATTTTGTTTTTACGTTTTTAATTTAATTTAGAATAGATTAGCAATCCCTCCTAATCCCCGGTCTAGAACGATACCCTACTTACATACTTTACTACATTTGATAAAAAGAGGGTTTAAATTTGTGCGTTAGTTAATTTTCGCATCAAATTTTTGGCGCCGTTGCCGGGGATTAGCAAATTTGCTAATCCCTTGTTTATGTTTTTGTTTGTGTTTTATTTTATTTTAATTTTTTTGTGTTTATTGTATTTTATTTGTTTGTGTTTGTTATGTTTTTTTTAACTTTTGATATTTGATTTAGTTTTCTTCGATTTTAGGTACAATGGAGCGAGACATGGCACTCGAATCCATTCAAGCTCAATTGGCACAACTCACTGCTCAATTGACTCAGAATGCCGGAAGGACCACAATGCCCAGTGGCCCTACATTTGATATGCCCTATGAGCAAGGATTTCAAACTCATCAATATCCCCAATTTTCTGCAAATGAAGATGTTTGGGGATATCAAGGCTATAACCAATCAAGGGGCAACATGTTTTCCAACGCTTATAATTCGGATTGGAGAAGTAATTCAGAGTATATGTGGGATGAACCTCAACAATTTCAACAAGGTGGATATTGGCAGCAAGACGAGTTCTATTCAAGACCTATGCAGCCACCACAGCATCCCCCACAGCAATTTCAATCGAATTCAAGTATGCCCATTAATTATAATGAAATTCTTGATGGACTCATTTCTTTGGCGCAGGGTTCACAAAATCAAGCTGAGGAGACTCACCAAGCAGAATATTGGCAGCCATCGGATGGGTACTATCAATGGCCATATGAACCACCACAGCCTCCACCACAATCTCCCAAACCAAATTCAGGTACGTCCTCGGATAATGACATTTTGAATAAGTTACTAACCTCTTTGACCCAGGACGTAGAAAATCGAAACATGGAGATGCAAAATAAAGCCAACAAGGTGGATGCATTGGAGGAGCAAGTTGGGCAGATTATGGAATTCATGGCACAGATTCGAGATCAAGGTGACATGGAGGATGAAGTTGTCCCAGAACCATCCAAACAGAGCCCGAACATGGATGAATTGCCAATTCAAGAAGAAGATGAGGATGACGACTTGGGCAGTTTAGAAGAATTCTTATCACAAACCCCCCAAGTCCTTATGCCATCCAACTCAGGTGAGGAGGTTCAAAGTTCAATTCATTCTAACATCGTTCCACCAAATGTCCTTTTTCCTTGCAGGTTTTTAAATCCCAAGGAAGAAGTGAATGAAAAAGACGTTGTGGAAGCTCTTCCAGAGGTGAAAAGTGATATCCAAACTCTTGGTGCACCAAATCATGTTCCCGATGACGTTGAAACATTCAAAGAGATTTCTACACCAAGAAGAGGGATTCCAGGAAAGGAGGGGGCCGGAGAATTTGTTGAACTTATCAAAGAGGCTGTGCATGAGACAATCAAGCCCAAAGTAGTTGAGTTTGATGACACGGGACAAGCCACAACCATCATAATAAATCTGGCTAAGTTCAAAGTCCCGGAAATGTTCCAAGACGTGGTGTTTGTAATTGAGTTTGAACATGAAAGTAAGCCATCTTCTCCATTTTTAATTTTATGTTATACTAACAATTTAATTTTGATGATTCAGGCACCGTCATTAGAACTTAGACCGTTGTCGGATCATTTCAAGTACCACCGTCCGTTCAATGATAAGCCCATGCATTTGAATAATGAAGGGAGGCCTAGGAATCACCCACAATCAGATTTGCATTCCTAATCCCTTCTCTTTACTGCTTTCATTTTGTTTTGTTTATTTAGTTGTGATTTTTGTGTAGAAAGTTAAACATAGTCTTTTTAATTTGATTTACATATTTTTACATTGATATTTTTATTTTTATTTTTTTTATTTTTTTTATTTTTTCTTTCTTGCCTTAAAAAAAATAATAAAATAAAAAAAAATAAAAAAAAAAAAAATAAATAAATAAAAACACAAAAATACTTATATTTATGGATATAATTAAATAAACTTTAAAGCATAAATATTTTACAATAAATTAAACTAATAGCTTTCATTGGTCGTTGGTTGGTGGTGCCTCGGAGGTTGACGGAGCCCCTGAAAGACGAAGCGCCAGAGCTGGATCATTCGGAGCCTCAATACTTGGTGCTGCTCCCGAGGACGAAGGCAACATAAACCTCGGGAGTAACGTCATAAACCGTTGATGATCACTCTGAATCCGCACTTCGGACTCCTGCAGCTGATCAAGCTTCCTCTTCATGCTTGTGGAGTAATTGGTTGCGAGCATGTGCAACTCCCTGTTCTCATGCCTAAGCACTCTGACCTCCTGCCGAAGACTAGCCACTTCAGCCATCAACGACTCCACCTGACGAGTTCGTGCAAGAAGGCGCTGGCCCATGTTTGATACTGAGCCTGCGCATCGGACGCTGTAGGCCAAAGAGTCCTGGACAGCAAGTTCGTCGGACCGCCTGGAAAGTATCCTAGTGTCTCTAGGAGTGAGCAGATTTCTGGCCACCACCGATGCGGTTGTTTCATTCATCATCATGGAATCCCCAACTGTAAGAGGACCATTTGGGGATATGAAGGATGGCTGCCAAATGTTGGTTGGAGAAGATATATCACTATCTTCCCCAACATTCAAGTTAAGGCGACGGTCAGAAGGGCAAGACATTTTCTGAAGGTGTTGAGAATGAAGAGTCGGAATGATCAAGATTAAAAGAAGTGCAAGAGGGAGTGTTTACAGGAGGGAGTGTTACAGGGGGAGCTTAAGTGTGTTGTGGAACAAAAATGAGCGTTCTTATAAGAAGAAGAAATCGTTGAGGCATCACTCAGCAGTCGAAGAGGCGCCCTCTCGCAAATCGAAGAGCCGGGCTCCTTTCTCAAAAGCCGGATTCTTTTCTCAAAAGCGGCGTCGCCGTTCTCAAAAGTCGGGCGCCTTTCTCAAAAGTCGGAGCGGTCAGGAATCACGAGGCGAGCTGTTTTTCCAATTTTGTCGTCACTCGTCACGCGCGCTGTCAGCTTTGCGCAAATTACGGGTGGCTTTTTCAGAAAGCGCGTGACCTGTACTGTTCATCCATCCACCGGCTGCCGACAGGGGTAAAGGAATAGTTTCGGTTATGAAGAAAAATTCTATAAACGTCTACCTTCGCCTTCAACAGCAAAGGCAAACTCTCTCAACACTTCTTCATCTCCGAAATTTTTCATCTCCGAAAATGCCTTTCCATCAAACCCTCTCGAGTTTCTCTGTGTTTCTCATTCCCTGGGATACCTTTGCAAACAAGTAATCTAGAGCTAGAGTATTTCATATCATGAAGGTTGAAAGCAAGAGTATCTCATATCACGCTTTCTCCCTGTCCTTTTCCTTGTCTTTGGGGCAAGGAGAAAGCGGGCAATCAGCCAGCACTCGGTGTCAATCTTCCAATCTAAGAACCGACTGCCTGGAAATCCTTCCTGATTGCTTACCTAGCATTGCTCTCGAATGCTCTTCTTCAACCACTGATGTACTTCCGAAGAAGTCGCCACATCTGCCTGGAGAACAGACATGGCAAGTGAAAATGATACTTGAAGCATGTGGAGACAAGGTGCTGCTTCATCTTCAAGATCAAGTCTCATTTTCCTTGCTAAGAAGTTCCCCAGCCCAGTTCAAGCATACACCTGTGGAACGATACTTCTTCAAAAGCAAAAGTATCCCATATCATCAGAGTCAGAGGCAAAGATATCTCATGGCATGCTTTTCCTTTACCCTTGCTCGTGGCTACGGGACAAGGTGAAAGAAAGGCAATCGGTCGGCACTTGGACAGATTGAACAAAGAAGCAGACCACCACCTCTACCTCGTGCCTACCTGCCATGCAGAAGAACAAAAAGAGAAGAATGTAGCCTGAGACTCAATCAACCCGGCAGAAGGAGTCCGAGTTGAAACCAAGAGCTCGAGAAGCCTCAACAACACCACCAATCAAGTCTCATTTTCCTTGCTAAGAAGTTTCGAGGCCAGTTCAAGTTCAAAGCTGTGGAAAGTCACCAAACAGGACCAATGATCACTTTTAGTTTTATTCATTGTCTTTTATTTTCATTTTCAATTTTTCGTTTGCATTTTCTACATTTTCTTGTGTGCTTAACTGAATTATTTCTTTTCTTTGCAGGAACTTTTGGTTATTTCCACCCTTGAAGTTGATTGCAGAATTTTAGCTTGGGAGTCATCGCTTGATTTTTCTGCAAATTAGGGAAGTTTTCAGTCCTATTGCTTTATTTTATTTCGTTATATTTATCTACTTTATTTTTATTTGCATTTTATTATATTTTCTGACATTGGGGACAATGTCTAGTTTAAGTGTGGGGGTAAAAAGTATAAAAATGACCAAATTGAAAATTTTATACCTTCGACTTTGAACTGGTTTCATTTGTTTCCATGTTATTGCTTTGTGTTTTCTTAATTAAGTTGTTGTTTAAAAAAAAAATAAAAAAATAAATAAAAATCGAAAAATTTAAAAAAAAAAAAAAAAAAAAAAAATCCAAAAATATTTCCTTGTTTTCCTTATTGTTTTGAATTAGATTTTTGTTAGTTTCCCGACCCAATGATATAATTGAATAAAATTTGAACCATGATTATCAAGAACTTAGTTAACATGTGTTGTGTGAAATTCCTAATTCTCGTGTTAGTTTGTACATATTTGATCATCTTTGAAAAACCAAATGCACATAGCCTTGTTGATGTGAAACTAAAGCATGATTTAAAGCTCCATATGTGAATTTAGTGACCATATACATCCTATGTGAGTTTTTTTTTTTTTAGCCTATTGAAAGTGTGTGCATTTTTCATACACTCCTATTTTTTTCATGTGTGATGAACTTATGTGAGATACTTCTCTAGAACTTGCATAACGATCTTTCGAAATTTTTGTCATTGATTGCATGAACTTGAAAATGATAGAGGCATTAGGTTTACCACCATGGCCCAAATAACCTTGTTTCCCAAAGAAAAATGATATCATTAGATTGCCAATTTGAGCCGTATTTGTGAGCCTTTTATTTCTTATCACCAGATATGTCTACCCTTATGCCTGAAATAAATATTTTTCCTTACCCTTTCCAAGCGAGCAATGCGAGATTGTCTTATGAGAAATGTTTGTGAAGTACTTTGAAGGTGTTTGGCAAAAGAATAAGTGTGGGGGTTTTTCATATTTATTTCATGTTTGTATTAAAAAAAAAAAAAAAAAAAAAAAAAAAAAAAAAGAAAAAGAAAAAGAAAGATTGTATACAAAGAAAATAAAAAGTTTTTAAAGTTTCAGTTTATGGGTGTGGTTGGAGATGTCAGAAGAATTGTTGGAGAGCTTGAGTTCTTATAAATCTAAAGAAAAGAATTGCTTGCAATGTAGCTTGGAACTTGTGTTTTCCTATTCTTTCATTTCAATAACCCTATCCCTAAGCCTCATTACATCCAATAAAAGTCCTCTTGATTTAAGTTTTGCAATTATGACTGTGGAGAAGTGATCTTTATGCAAGCTTATGGTAGAACTTTCACACTTGATTCTTTGAGAGAAACACTTTAAAACTAAACACATGTGTGATTGAGTGTAAATCCCGTGAGAAGGTCGCTAGTTTGCATATGGTGTTTTTAAAATAAAATTTGAAATTGCATTAGCATGGCTATCTCACACACTACACTTCAAGGATGTTTCAAAGATTACTGCTAATATTTGAGTAAGGAAAATGAACTTTAATTGCTTGTTGGTGTTAGCTATGGTTCTTGATGATTGTGTTCTCGAATGAAGTTCTATGAGGGTCACATAGGGGGAAACTAATAATTTTCATGTTATTACTTTTTCTGTTTTCGTTTGTTTTGCTTGAGGACTAGCAAAAGTTAAGTGTGGGGGTATTTGATCGGATCATATTTATATATATTTTTACTTCGAATTCACTCGTCTTTTCTTAGTTAGTTTCTTATATTTTTGAGTTATTTACTTTGTTTTTGTGTTTTATCGAATTTATCTAGCTAAGGAATTAATAATAGCTTAAGTGTATATTTTTAGTAATAAAATCGTCAAAACTGCATTGCCCATTATTTTTGGTTAATAAAAATAAGATAGTATTATAAATATATATATATATATATATATATGTTGTTGAGTGAAGAATAAACATCAAATGGAAATATAAGTGGGACGGTGGAAGAATAATAAAAGAATGGATGTGCATGTGGGTGTGTTTGATAGAAAGTAAAAGAAAACTAACTGGAGGGCTGACAAAGAACGGGGGGACAGAGTGGAGGGCCAGAGAAATAAACAAAAACAAAAGCATGGCAGACAAGTCCTTGAAGTGCAAGCTGGCAGTGAGTCAGAATCCAAAGAATGGAGGAAGGTGAAGGCTTCGGCATGGGGGAAGTTAGATAGAATAAGAGGGGCTCCTCGGCCTAGGAATTTTGGAGGTGTGCAGGAACTGTGCACAAGAAAAGGGGAAGCTGCTTTGGCAGCTTGGAAAGAAGTGAGGCACAGAAGGGAGGCGCACGGAAAGCAGGAAGTCTTCGAGGGGGAGGAATAAGGCGCGGACAAGCAGGAGACAGGAGCTGGGAAAACAGACTTGCGCAGCAAATCAGGAGGTCAAGACGTGGCTGCCCTTGTGCAGCGGGAAGAAGGAGACAGCTCGCTAGCTGCTGACCAGGAAAGGGGACGGACAGAAGCACCAAAATCCCCAACTCCTCCATTTGGTTTTATTCCTTTTATTTTTATTTACATGTTTAATTTAATTTACTTTTAAATTATGTTAAACATGTGTACTTAATTTTTGTTTAGTTAGAGGTGAATTTGAAACCATGAATATTTGTTTATTATAATTTGATTTACTCCAGTTATGAATTTATGAATGTTGGATGTGGTTTATTTTTCTGTGTTGATTAATAACTTGTTTATGTATGTGGGATAAGGGTCGACACTTATTTTGCATGCTTAGACTTGATGCTAGGATATAAGGGAATTTCACCTAATCGTTATGAACTTATATTCATGAGTAGTAAAAATTGCTAGCCACAATTGTGTTTAGTAAACCCTAGGTTGGATTAACATGCGTATTCCATAGTTATGAATGCCTAGTCGATGCTTATGATTTCCATTGAACTTAATGATTTTTGATATGTCTCTCTATCATGCGTATTCCATAGTTAGAGAGCTTGATAAAAATAATTTGGTTGTGATGCGTATCCCGTCCAATTCAATGAATTTAGGGAAATCTGAAGGTTAATTTAAGCGGACCTAATTCACTTGGAGTATTGTCATTTATTCGTTTGTTGAATTCATAACTGGGAATCAAATTGTATACAATTATTCATGTGTGGATAAGGAACCCTCTAACTAACGTCTCGTCATTTTATTTCTATAAAATATATTTTCTTTGAAGTTTGTTTTTAAGTTTCTGTTTTAAATTAAATTTCTTAAAAAAATCAATCCCCCGTTTATTTTAAAGTGTTAGATTTATTAGAAATAAATTTAGTTTGTGTTTTCTTGAATTTTGAATTGTTTTGAGTCTTTGGATTTGTTTTGGTTTATTTGTTAGTTTTATTTTGAGTGATTCTAGTTAAGTGTTTTGATTTTAGTTTAGTGTTTTAAATTTTGTTTTTACGTTTTTAATTTAATTTAGAATAGATTAGCAATCCCTCCTAATCCCCGGTCTAGAACGATACCCTACTTACATACTTTACTACATTTGATAAAAAGAGGGTTTAAATTTGTGCGTTAGTTAATTTTCGCATCAAACACAAACAACCAATGCTTATTCCTTCGTTATATGAACAAAGGAACTTATGAAGAAATGAGAGTTGCCTTGAACAACTCTTGAAAGTTTGTAATTATGTTTAGAACATAATGGTTGGTTGACAAAAATAGTCCATCAACATGGACTTATGATGATTTTGAATCATTGAGTGTTGAAGTGATAAACCACTTAACGAGACGAAAACTAAGCTAGGACTTCACCTTTATGTCCCTATCCTAATGGTTCACTAAGTTTATTGTAAACTATGTAGTGAACAATAATCACACACTCTCCAAAATGTTTGATGTGTATAACAGAATTGAAAAAGGTTTCAAGAGAGATAGTGGGAGTTTAGGGACCATGACTATTGTAGTCAAAGGAGAAGTCAAATGAAGAAGATAAAATTAACTCCAAGGGAACAAACTTTCTTTATGAAAGGATGGACATTGGAAGGGGTATTTGCAAGAAATGTCTTGCAAGTGTCAAGAACACACCTTTCGAAGGTATTGTAAATTGTTCTTGAAAAGTTCAAAACAGTTGGTTCTTCTACTTGAATGCTTGATTCCGTATTAGTAACTATGTTTTACAATCGTTGTAAAAGTGTGGCTAATAAGAAGTAGAAGATTAATGAGAGAAGAGAAAGTACTTCACATTCGGAACGTGAATAAAATATAGATCTCTGCGAAAGCAGATGGTACTAACTTCCTCATATGAACTACCAAAGAAATTGGAAAAACCAAAGATTGTCTTTACATTCCAATTTTAAAGAACTTAATTCCGTCACTATAGTAGAGATGGATGAATGTTTTGTTTGACAAAACATTGTTCTTTATTAATCACTGATTGGATTATAGTAATCTAATTGATTGTCTCTATAGTAGAGATGATATGGTAGTGTTAACTGTTTAGAATATAATGATGCTTAAAACCCAAAAGGTTTCAAAGAATTCAAGAAATGTAAGTTGATGAGTAAGACGTCTAAAGTACTTACCTCCTTAGATTTGATCCAAGGAAAGGTAACACTTTAGATGAGTTTCCTTGAAAGATATCAAGGAAATTAGCATCATAAGATAATGATTTTCTCCATTAGGAGAAGAACGAACTTGAATAAGATTTAGTTCGTTGGATATTATCAATTACCCATATATAGGATATATATGCTTCTAAGACAATATGATTGTCAATTAGAAGATCTTCCAAAATTTTCATAACTCCATAGGATGTAGTTGGAAAGAAAGACAAATCTTAATCATGTTAAGATTTGGGGTTGTGTGCTAATAAGCAATATTTGTTTAAAAATTATCTTGTGGATATCCTTAAATTAACCTTTGGATATCACTTCTATAAACCAACCAACAAATGTTGTTTGTTGAGTAGTTCATTGTAAATCCTACAATGTGATTTGCCTTAGAGCAAATGAACTAGGAATAGAATTCAAAAGAATGGGTTCTTTGAGAGACAAGATGATAATCAACAAATATAACAACCTAGTTCCTATACCACAAAGCTCCAAGGTAGTCAAAAAGGAATTTTAAACCGTCTCAGTTGAATGGTTTGAACTTTATGACTACATTGAGTGTATATACGATATATACTCAAGGAAATGGTAAAGTACCATTTGACCCGAAATAATGAAACCTTCATAGCTAATTGGTAGCTTAAGGTGACTACAATCAAAGAGAATGGTTGACTTTGAAGGAACCATCTTTGACGTAGTCTTAGTTTCAATTAATTCAAAGATTGCTAGCTACAACTAAATGGTGATTCAATGTTTGGACATGATATAGGTTTCCGAAACCATTATTAAGATAGTCCTAATAATATATGTCTAAAACTATGAATCACAAAACATGTAAGTTGTAGAGATCCAACCATCATGGATCTTAGCAAGCTAGTGGGAGCCATAAGCGTTTTATGAGAGAAAAGGTCAAATCGTTTGATTTCTCATAAAGATGTAAATGAATCTTTTGTTTACTAGGTTTACAAAAGATTAGTGGGAGTTAATCATGTTCCTAAAATTTAAATATATATATGATATATTAATTTTGGAAATGAAAAGAATACTTCATTGTTAAAGTTATGACTTTAAACATTCTATAAAGATAGAATGTATATGGGAGACATAGTCTATATACATGGGATGGAAATCTATAATGATAGATTTTAGGATATAATTGGATTATATCATGCCCTAATAATAGACAAAAGGATGCTAGGAAGTTTCTCATATGATGATAAACTTCAATAAGAAGAACAACTCTAGTGAGACTAGGAGGTAGCTCTTCTCAAAGGGAACGTACCCTTTGACTCCCAAAGAAATAATGCGTAAATCGAATCCTTTATGCATACGCAGAAAGGTGATTTATGTATTTCATATTGTATGAAAAACATTGATATGAGTTGTACCTAGAAAGGTACAAGGCGATATCAATGCAAGCCCAGGATCAGAACCATGGCAACTGTCAAGTGAATCCTTAAGTATTTAAGAAATACTAAAGGATAGGTTCCTCGAAGAATGAGAAAGAATTAGAGTAACGTAATGGAAGCGTAAATGTATTAGATTGTGAATCTAATCCATCATTGGATGTTTCTTCATTATGAATGAAGAGATAAACAGATATCTCTTTATTATGACTAAAGAGATATTTGGATGGAAACATTAAAGTAATGACTTTAGTGTGTTCCATTATGAATGCAAAATGTATTGCCATATAGAAGTTTACAACAATGTTGTTTGGATGGGAAAGTTCATTTATGAACTCTCTATTCGGTTCCAACCAGAAAGTGTATCTAGTGTACTGACACTACGACACTAATGGGGCGATAGCTCAAGCCTGGGAATCAAGGTCTCATCAAGATCCGAACTCATATGAGAGACTGAACCACATGATTGGGAATCATGTATAATGGTGACGTCGATATTCTCAAGGTTGCTTCTATGGATAACATATAGATATCCATTTCCTAGGCCTACTACTCAGCCATTTAGGAAATGACTACAGAAGAGGAATCATAACAGATGACCAAGCTGATTGGCTCTAGTGCAAGTGGGAGATTGTTGGAAATGTGCCCTAAAGCCATTCATATGATGATACTTTACGGATATTTCACATGTTAAACTAATCTAGTTTACATATAAAGGGCAAACATTATTGTTTGAGACGTCTCATATAAATGTTATATGCTTAAACGATAAAGTCCAAGGAATATGTGATTGGAAGAATGCAATCTAATGAAGTTAGATTAATGAGACCATTCTTTCGTAGACACATCCTAAACGTTCCTGATCATAGGATTGCCAATTGGGCATTGACAGTCCGATAAGATCAGTACGTGCTATGTCTTCTCTCAGGGAGAGTGACTAGTCTCGAGTCATTGGTGTGTGTGACATCAAGACAAGTACGTAGGTGCTCAATAGAGAATGAGTTCACTGAACACGATCAACGAGGAGTTCTCATACTCATGTCACATGAGAACTCATGTTTGGGATAATGCAAATTAGTCCTTTGACCTGAGGCATCACAGTTGTTGTCTTGTGGTTAAGTCCTTGATCTTTGATTATGTCAAAGTCACCCCATCGGGGTGTCCACGACATCATTGGGGTTAAGCCACTTAGTCATGGAGACAAGTGAATGTGCAACAAGGGATCTCTAACCTTCAAAATGGTTTGAGGGAGAATACTCTATGATATGATTAAAATCTCTGGCCAGAGTATGAATGAGATTGGGGAATGCGTTCCAAATCACATTCAAGGTAATCATAAAATGCAAATGAATCACATTGGATAGTAGACATGAATAAATAAACTATCAAACCAAACAATGTGGTCAAGAGTATTAGATTAGAGAAAGACCGTATTGCATTTGTAATCCGAAACTGAATAGGTTCTCTACCTCTTCTGATTAGCTTGGGTAGCCATGATATGCTGCTAGGGGTCACTCATGGTTTGTGGAAGCCCTAAACGTGTGTAATCACTAAAGGGAGAATTGAAAGTAAGTTTCAATTCACAATCGATGTAAAATGGTTTTAATCGCCCACTGCCTCGCTAAAAGGAACCTAATGTATCGTACACCGAGTAAGGTGGAGATTGAAGAAACAAAGGAGATGAATTAAATGGTTTAATTATTTATGGCAATGATTAATTAATATGTTAATTAATCAAACGAATAAGTTCGTTAAAGACCTCGGGATAGTTTTTGGACCTTAAGGCCCAATGGGCTTCGAACGTCAAAGCCCATTGACTTAAGTTGTATGACAACTTAATGAATAAAGATTCACAAAGGCCCAAAAGCCCATATCCATTTAGTGTTGAATTAGGGTTTTTGGTTCTTTAGGTCATTTAAAGAAGTGACTATATAAAGAACTTTATAACCTAAAATTCATAAGTTGTTGATTTTAGAGAAAATTGGTGAGAACACAAAGCTTCCATTTCTCTCTAAGAGGCCAACCACCTTGGGGGATATTATCTAGCAATTCTACTTCCTCAAGGTCACTCATTTCTTCTCCAATCCAACCTTGGTGTAGAATCTTTAGAGGTTCTCTATTTTGGGAACTTGGAGAATCTAATTCATTCAACCAAATCCATGGAGCTAAGAAGCAAGGAATGAAGGCCCTATCTCTTGGGTGATTATCCTTTGCATATGCAAAGAGGAATCTACAAAGGTAAATATTTCTCAACTAATAAATGTTGATTTAAAAGTTGAGTCAAGGTTCACCAATCTACTAGGCTTTGAATTTCATGGTTGATGTTTTGTTTTTGAATGCATGAAAGCATGATTCCGCCTTTAATTGTTAATTGCATGCTATATGATGTTATTCAAATGAACATGTTTTTCACAAAATTTCCTTCAAGTGGTATCAGAGCCTAGGTCTAGTAGTTGGTGAATCATTTTGGGTTTTGTAGTTCATAGTTTTTTGATTTAAAAGTTGTAATATGTTACAAGCTTTATTCTTGTTTCTTTGAATGTAAATTTTGTTAGAAAATTTGCCATCTCAAATGTTGTAGATGTAGTTCATATGAGCATGAATTTTGGAGCTAAAATTTGGTGCCATGTTTTTGGGGAAATTCGGCCAAATCCAAAGGGTGATTTTTTGGGTTCATGTTTGTCTTGTTAAAATGGTTTTAAAGTGACTTTTGGAACCCCTAAGTACCCTAGGATGTTAACCCTCTTTTGAGTGATGAAAATTTGAGTTTTGGTGAGTGAAAACATTCATGGAGCTATTATGAGTTTTCATGAGTGTTCTTCAATGTTCTTGAAGTTCTTGCCAAGAACAAAAAGTTTTGAAGTTTTGATTCAAAATGTTTTATGTTTTTACATAAAGTTTTGGTTTAATTTTAGTGGGTGATTTTAGTGGGTGATGATTATTTGTAAAGTATTATTAATGGTTTTAATGGTAGACAAACTTTTTTTAAAAGTTTGACATAAATTCAATTAATGGCTATAATGGTAGACAAACTTTTTTTAAAAGTTTAACATAAATTCAAAATATTTCATCTTTACCTCACCTAACAAAACCCACTTACAAAAACTTTGTAAAAATCATATTTTTTCTATCATGGCCGGCCACCCTAATAGAATAGGGTATTTTTGGGTCTTTTATTCAATTACATAAAGTTTTGATACTTTTGTGTATTTGCACTTTGACCCAAAAGTTTACGTTTTTACGTTAAGGCCCAAAAACGTTAAAGGACAAATTGTTTTGCTCCTTTAATGAAGTTTTTTGTATTTGTTGAAATTTTTGGGTTCTAGTTGTAATTACATGAAGTAGTGGACTTTTGTGTTTTTACAAAGTGACCCCAAAAGTTTGTGTTTCGCAATATAGCCCAAAAAGTTGTGGTTATTGCATGATGGCCCAAATTAAGTAGGGAACAAAAATTGTTTTGTCTCTTTAAATGAGAATTGGATTTTCATTTCATTTAGCTCCATTTAAATCAATTTTATGGATACAAAAACCAAATGAAAATGTTGCATTCAATTTAATTAGTTAAAATGTTAATTAATTAAAGGGTGATTATGAACCTAAGCCTACGATAATTGAGCTATGTGAAAGGCCGTTTCAAATTTGTTTGAACCATGGGAATGTGTAGATTAATTTTGGTTGTAATTTGATTTGATCAAATGTTGTAAAAGAGCATAAGCTCTTCTTTACTTTAAAGTAATTTGTTTTATGCAAATGTTGTAAAGAGCATAAGCTCTCTTTTACTTTGAAGTACTTCTTTCTTGCTTTATTTGATATGCATGAAAATGAAGTAGTTGGGTCCAACGCCCCTAGGAACAACACGCCTTAATGTGATTAAACGCGTAACTAAAATCAATCTCCATCCCTAGTCCGAGATTCAACACTAGGCTCGTGTTGAATCTAAACAAAGGTTCATAGTCATCCTAAGGCCCTAAGGCAACTATATAGTCCATCAAATGAATGCAAACCTTATGTTAGTAGTATCATATACTCTTGCTTTAAAAACCGTTTTATAAGCATAGTGGGAGTATTATATACAACTAAAAACAAATGGACCAATAGTTGTAATAGGACCAAAATTGTTTTAATGTAGATTAAAATGAATACTTATATGTGATGAGACCTAAAACCCTCAACCAAACCATTATTAAGTTGAAAAGCGTGAGAGTGCTTAGAACACTCTTTCGTGGCCTTCCACCGTGGTAGGCTCCAATCGTTTATGACTTGTACACCGGCTTCACCCTATCATGGGGGAGTACAAAGTGCATGCTTATACTCAGGAGGAGTCTATATACATACTTGATGAGGTTAGTGTAGGCAACGAGGATGGCCGACATCGTATCATCGTGAGGCTATTCTTGAACCCCTTCACGAACTAAGCATGGTGGGAATGACTTAACTAAGTGCAATGGCGCCAACATCGTATCATCGTGAGGCAACATTCTCTAGAGGCCAAATTGATGGGTACTTGCATTAGTTGCAAATGAGTAAGCGTACTCTCTCATTATTATTAATGCTAGCCAACATCATATCATTGTGAGGTGGGCTTGGTAATAGTGAGTCTCCCATAACCTACTAAGAGTTTCCTCCAAAACTCTCGAATTCCAATGAGGGATATGGAATTTGCCAAAAATAGTGGGTGGTGCTATTTGATTTAAAGACCCAAATCAAATGGCTTAAAATCAATCAATTTATATTCGTTATGTATTTGTTTACCAATATATTTGCAAACGCTATCCAAAACTTGACAAAGAAAAGCAGAATGTTTTAGTTTCCGGACTTGGTAACACAATCCCAAAGATTGTCTTAAATGGATTGTGCATGTACCTAAGAAGTCTCATCCTCACAATCTTCCTATTGATAATGTATCATTGGAAGAACATGTTAGAAATGTCTATCATGAAGAGGACAACACAAACAACCAATGCTTATTCCTTCGTTATATGAACAAAGGAACTTATGAAGAAATGAGAGTTGCCTTGAACAACTCTTGAAAGTTTGTAATTATGTTTAGAACATAATGGTTGGTTGACAAAAATAGTCCATCAACATGGACTTATGATGATTTTGAATCATTGAGTGTTGAAGTGATAAACCACTTAACGAGACGAAAACTAAGCTAGGACTTCACCTTTATGTCCCTATCCTAATGGTTCACTAAGTTTATTGTAAACTATGTAGTGAACAATAACCACACACTCTCCAAAATGTTTGATGTGTATAACACAATTGAAAAAGGTTTCAAGAGAGATAGTGGGAGTTTAGGGACCATGACTATTGTAGTCAAAGGAGAAGTCAAATGAAGAAGATAAAATTAACTCCAAGGGAACAAACTTTCTTTATGAAAGGATGGACATTGGAAGGGGTATTTGCAAGAAATGTCTTGCAAGTGTCAAGAACACACCTTTCGAAGGTATTGTAAATTGTTCTTGAAAAGTTCAAAACAGTTGGTTCTTCTACTTGAATGCTTGATTCCGTATTAGTAACTATGTTTTACAATCGTTGTAAAAGTGTGGCTAATAAGAAGTAGAAGATTAATGAGAGAAGAGAAAGTACTTCACATTCGGAACGTGAATAAAATATAGATCTCTGCGAAAGCAGATGGTACTAACTTCCTCATATGAACTACCAAAGAAATTGGAAAAACCAAAGATTGTCTTTACATTCCAATTTTAAAGAACTTAATTCCGTCACTATAGTAGAGATGGATGAATGTTTTGTTTGACAAAACATTGTTCTTTATTAATCACTGATTGGATTATAGTAATCTAATTGATTGTCTCTATAGTAGAGATGATATGGTAGTGTTAACTGTTTAGAATATAATGATGCTTAAAACCCAAAAGGTTTCAAAGAATTCAAGAAATGTAAGTTGATGAGTAAGACGTCTAAAGTACTTACCTCCTTAGATTTGATCCAAGGAAAGGTAACACTTTAGATGAGTTTCCTTGAAAGATATCAAGGAAATTAGCATCATAAGATAATGATTTTCTCCATTAGGAGAAGAACGAACTTGAATAAGATTTAGTTCGTTGGATATTATCAATTACCCATATATAGGATATATATGCTTCTAAGACAATATGATTGTCAATTAGAAGATCTTCCAAAATTTTCATAACTCCATAGGATGTAGTTGGAAAGAAAGACAAATCTTAATCATGTTAAGATTTGGGGTTGTGTGCTAATAAGCAATATTTGTTTAAAAATTATCTTGTGGATATCCTTAAATTAACCTTTGGATATCACTTCTATAAACCAACCAACAAATGTTGTTTGTTGAGTAGTTCATTGTAAATCCTACAATGTGATTTGCCTTAGAGCAAATGAACTAGGAATAGAATTCAAAAGAATGGGTTCTTTGAGAGACAAGATGATAATCAACAAATATAACAACCTAGTTCCTATACCACAAAGCTCCAAGGTAGTCAAAAAGGAATTTTAAACCGTCTCAGTTGAATGGTTTGAACTTTATGACTACATTGAGTGTATATACGATATATACTCAAGGAAATGGTAAAGTACCATTTGACCCGAAATAATGAAACCTTCATAGCTAATTGGTAGCTTAAGGTGACTACAATCAAAGAGAATGGTTGACTTTGAAGGAACCATCTTTGACGTAGTCTTAGTTTCAATTAATTCAAAGATTGCTAGCTACAACTAAATGGTGATTCAATGTTTGGACATGATATAGGTTTCCGAAACCATTATTAAGATAGTCCTAATAATATATGTCTAAAACTATGAATCACAAAACATGTAAGTTGTAGAGATCCAACCATCATGGATCTTAGCAAGCTAGTGGGAGCCATAAGCGTTTTATGAGAGAAAAGGTCAAATCGTTTGATTTCTCATAAAGATGTAAATGAATCTTTTGTTTACTAGGTTTACAAAAGATTAGTGGGAGTTAATCATGTTCCTAAAATTTAAATATATATATGATATATTAATTTTGGAAATGAAAAGAATACTTCATTGTTAAAGTTATGACTTTAAACATTCTATAAAGATAGAATGTATATGGGAGACATAGTCTATATACATGGGATGGAAATCTATAATGATAGATTTTAGGATATAATTGGATTATATCATGCCCTAATAATAGACAAAAGGATGCTAGGAAGTTTCTCATATGATGATAAACTTCAATAAGAAGAACAACTCTAGTGAGACTAGGAGGTAGCTCTTCTCAAAGGGAACGTACCCTTTGACTCCCAAAGAAATAATGCGTAAATCGAATCCTTTATGCATACGCAGAAAGGTGATTTATGTATTTCATATTGTATGAAAAACATTGATATGAGTTGTACCTAGAAAGGTACAAGGCGATATCAATGCAAGCCCAGGATCAGAACCATGGCAACTGTCAAGTGAATCCTTAAGTATTTAAGAAATACTAAAGGATAGGTTCCTCGAAGAATGAGAAAGAATTAGAGTAACGTAATGGAAGCGTAAATGTATTAGATTGTGAATCTAATCCATCATTGGATGTTTCTTCATTATGAATGAAGAGATAAACAGATATCTCTTTATTATGACTAAAGAGATATTTGGATGGAAACATTAAAGTAATGACTTTAGTGTGTTCCATTATGAATGCAAAATGTATTGCCATATAGAAGTTTACAACAATGTTGTTTGGATGGGAAAGTTCATTTATGAACTCTCTATTCGGTTCCAACCAGAAAGTGTATCTAGTGTACTGACACTACGACACTAATGGGGCGATAGCTCAAGCCTGGGAATCAAGGTCTCATCAAGATCCGAACTCATATGAGAGACTGAACCACATGATTGGGAATCATGTATAATGGTGACGTCGATATTCTCAAGGTTGCTTCTATGGATAACATATAGATATCCATTTCCTAGGCCTACTACTCAGCCATTTAGGAAATGACTACAGAAGAGGAATCATAACAGATGACCAAGCTGATTGGCTCTAGTGCAAGTGGGAGATTGTTGGAAATGTGCCCTAAAGCCATTCATATGATGATACTTTACGGATATTTCACATGTTAAACTAATCTAGTTTACATATAAAGGGCAAACATTATTGTTTGAGACGTCTCATATAAATGTTATATGCTTAAACGATAAAGTCCAAGGAATATGTGATTGGAAGAATGCAATCTAATGAAGTTAGATTAATGAGACCATTCTTTCGTAGACACATCCTAAACGTTCCTGATCATAGGATTGCCAATTGGGCATTGACAGTCCGATAAGATCAGTACGTGCTATGTCTTCTCTCAGGGAGAGTGACTAGTCTCGAGTCATTGGTGTGTGTGACATCAAGACAAGTACGTAGGTGCTCAATAGAGAATGAGTTCACTGAACACGATCAACGAGGAGTTCTCATACTCATGTCACATGAGAACTCATGTTTGGGATAATGCAAATTAGTCCTTTGACCTGAGGCATCACAGTTGTTGTCTTGTGGTTAAGTCCTTGATCTTTGATTATGTCAAAGTCACCCCATCGGGGTGTCCACGACATCATTGGGGTTAAGCCACTTAGTCATGGAGACAAGTGAATGTGCAACAAGGGATCTCTAACCTTCAAAATGGTTTGAGGGAGAATACTCTATGATATGATTAAAATCTCTGGCCAGAGTATGAATGAGATTGGGGAATGCGTTCCAAATCACATTCAAGGTAATCATAAAATGCAAATGAATCACATTGGATAGTAGACATGAATAAATAAACTATCAAACCAAACAATGTGGTCAAGAGTATTAGATTAGAGAAAGACCGTATTGCATTTGTAATCCGAAACTGAATAGGTTCTCTACCTCTTCTGATTAGCTTGGGTAGCCATGATATGCTGCTAGGGGTCACTCATGGTTTGTGGAAGCCCTAAACGTGTGTAATCACTAAAGGGAGAATTGAAAGTAAGTTTCAATTCACAATCGATGTAAAATGGTTTTAATCGCCCACTGCCTCGCTAAAAGGAACCTAATGTATCGTACACCGAGTAAGGTGGAGATTGAAGAAACAAAGGAGATGAATTAAATGGTTTAATTATTTATGGCAATGATTAATTAATATGTTAATTAATCAAACGAATAAGTTCGTTAAAGACCTCGGGATAGTTTTTGGACCTTAAGGCCCAATGGGCTTCGAACGTCAAAGCCCATTGACTTAAGTTGTATGACAACTTAATGAATAAAGATTCACAAAGGCCCAAAAGCCCATATCCATTTAGTGTTGAATTAGGGTTTTTGGTTCTTTAGGTCATTTAAAGAAGTGACTATATAAAGAACTTTATAACCTAAAATTCATAAGTTGTTGATTTTAGAGAAAATTGGTGAGAACACAAAGCTTCCATTTCTCTCTAAGAGGCCAACCACCTTGGGGGATATTATCTAGCAATTCTACTTCCTCAAGGTCACTCATTTCTTCTCCAATCCAACCTTGGTGTAGAATCTTTAGAGGTTCTCTATTTTGGGAACTTGGAGAATCTAATTCATTCAACCAAATCCATGGAGCTAAGAAGCAAGGAATGAAGGCCCTATCTCTTGGGTGATTATCCTTTGCATATGCAAAGAGGAATCTACAAAGGTAAATATTTCTCAACTAATAAATGTTGATTTAAAAGTTGAGTCAAGGTTCACCAATCTACTAGGCTTTGAATTTCATGGTTGATGTTTTGTTTTTGAATGCATGAAAGCATGATTCCGCCTTTAATTGTTAATTGCATGCTATATGATGTTATTCAAATGAACATGTTTTTCACAAAATTTCCTTCAAGTGGTATCAGAGCCTAGGTCTAGTAGTTGGTGAATCATTTTGGGTTTTGTAGTTCATAGTTTTTTGATTTAAAAGTTGTAATATGTTACAAGCTTTATTCTTGTTTCTTTGAATGTAAATTTTGTTAGAAAATTTGCCATCTCAAATGTTGTAGATGTAGTTCATATGAGCATGAATTTTGGAGCTAAAATTTGGTGCCATGTTTTTGGGGAAATTCGGCCAAATCCAAAGGGTGATTTTTTGGGTTCATGTTTGTCTTGTTAAAATGGTTTTAAAGTGACTTTTGGAACCCCTAAGTACCCTAGGATGTTAACCCTCTTTTGAGTGATGAAAATTTGAGTTTTGGTGAGTGAAAACATTCATGGAGCTATTATGAGTTTTCATGAGTGTTCTTCAATGTTCTTGAAGTTCTTGCCAAGAACAAAAAGTTTTGAAGTTTTGATTCAAAATGTTTTATGTTTTTACATAAAGTTTTGGTTTAATTTTAGTGGGTGATTTTAGTGGGTGATGATTATTTGTAAAGTATTATTAATGGTTTTAATGGTAGACAAACTTTTTTTAAAAGTTTGACATAAATTCAATTAATGGCTATAATGGTAGACAAACTTTTTTTAAAAGTTTAACATAAATTCAAAATATTTCATCTTTACCTCACCTAACAAAACCCACTTACAAAAACTTTGTAAAAATCATATTTTTTCTATCATGGCCGGCCACCCTAATAGAATAGGGTATTTTTGGGTCTTTTATTCAATTACATAAAGTTTTGATACTTTTGTGTATTTGCACTTTGACCCAAAAGTTTACGTTTTTACGTTAAGGCCCAAAAACGTTAAAGGACAAATTGTTTTGCTCCTTTAATGAAGTTTTTTGTATTTGTTGAAATTTTTGGGTTCTAGTTGTAATTACATGAAGTAGTGGACTTTTGTGTTTTTACAAAGTGACCCCAAAAGTTTGTGTTTCGCAATATAGCCCAAAAAGTTGTGGTTATTGCATGATGGCCCAAATTAAGTAGGGAACAAAAATTGTTTTGTCTCTTTAAATGAGAATTGGATTTTCATTTCATTTAGCTCCATTTAAATCAATTTTATGGATACAAAAACCAAATGAAAATGTTGCATTCAATTTAATTAGTTAAAATGTTAATTAATTAAAGGGTGATTATGAACCTAAGCCTACGATAATTGAGCTATGTGAAAGGCCGTTTCAAATTTGTTTGAACCATGGGAATGTGTAGATTAATTTTGGTTGTAATTTGATTTGATCAAATGTTGTAAAAGAGCATAAGCTCTTCTTTACTTTAAAGTAATTTGTTTTATGCAAATGTTGTAAAGAGCATAAGCTCTCTTTTACTTTGAAGTACTTCTTTCTTGCTTTATTTGATATGCATGAAAATGAAGTAGTTGGGTCCAACGCCCCTAGGAACAACACGCCTTAATGTGATTAAACGCGTAACTAAAATCAATCTCCATCCCTAGTCCGAGATTCAACACTAGGCTCGTGTTGAATCTAAACAAAGGTTCATAGTCATCCTAAGGCCCTAAGGCAACTATATAGTCCATCAAATGAATGCAAACCTTATGTTAGTAGTATCATATACTCTTGCTTTAAAAACCGTTTTATAAGCATAGTGGGAGTATTATATACAACTAAAAACAAATGGACCAATAGTTGTAATAGGACCAAAATTGTTTTAATGTAGATTAAAATGAATACTTATATGTGATGAGACCTAAAACCCTCAACCAAACCATTATTAAGTTGAAAAGCGTGAGAGTGCTTAGAACACTCTTTCGTGGCCTTCCACCGTGGTAGGCTCCAATCGTTTATGACTTGTACACCGGCTTCACCCTATCATGGGGGAGTACAAAGTGCATGCTTATACTCAGGAGGAGTCTATATACATACTTGATGAGGTTAGTGTAGGCAACGAGGATGGCCGACATCGTATCATCGTGAGGCTATTCTTGAACCCCTTCACGAACTAAGCATGGTGGGAATGACTTAACTAAGTGCAATGGCGCCAACATCGTATCATCGTGAGGCAACATTCTCTAGAGGCCAAATTGATGGGTACTTGCATTAGTTGCAAATGAGTAAGCGTACTCTCTCATTATTATTAATGCTAGCCAACATCATATCATTGTGAGGTGGGCTTGGTAATAGTGAGTCTCCCATAACCTACTAAGAGTTTCCTCCAAAACTCTCGAATTCCAATGAGGGATATGGAATTTGCCAAAAATAGTGGGTGGTGCTATTTGATTTAAAGACCCAAATCAAATGGCTTAAAATCAATCAATTTATATTCGTTATGTATTTGTTTACCAATATATTTGCAAACGCTATCCAAAACTTGACAAAGAAAAGCAGAATGTTTTAGTTTCCGGACTTGGTAACACAATCCCAAAGATTGTCTTAAATGGATTGTGCATGTACCTAAGAAGTCTCATCCTCACAATCTTCCTATTGATAATGTATCATTGGAAGAACATGTTAGAAATGTCTATCATGAAGAGGACAACACAAACAACCAATGCTTATTCCTTCGTTATATGAACAAAGGAACTTATGAAGAAATGAGAGTTGCCTTGAACAACTCTTGAAAGTTTGTAATTATGTTTAGAACATAATGGTTGGTTGACAAAAATAGTCCATCAACATGGACTTATGATGATTTTGAATCATTGAGTGTTGAAGTGATAAACCACTTAACGAGACGAAAACTAAGCTAGGACTTCACCTTTATGTCCCTATCCTAATGGTTCACTAAGTTTATTGTAAACTATGTAGTGAACAATAACCACACACTCTCCAAAATGTTTGATGTGTATAACACAATTGAAAAAGGTTTCAAGAGAGATAGTGGGAGTTTAGGGACCATGACTATTGTAGTCAAAGGAGAAGTCAAATGAAGAAGATAAAATTAACTCCAAGGGAACAAACTTTCTTTATGAAAGGATGGACATTGGAAGGGGTATTTGCAAGAAATGTCTTGCAAGTGTCAAGAACACACCTTTCGAAGGTATTGTAAATTGTTCTTGAAAAGTTCAAAACAGTTGGTTCTTCTACTTGAATGCTTGATTCCGTATTAGTAACTATGTTTTACAATCGTTGTAAAAGTGTGGCTAATAAGAAGTAGAAGATTAATGAGAGAAGAGAAAGTACTTCACATTCGGAACGTGAATAAAATATAGATCTCTGCGAAAGCAGATGGTACTAACTTCCTCATATGAACTACCAAAGAAATTGGAAAAACCAAAGATTGTCTTTACATTCCAATTTTAAAGAACTTAATTCCGTCACTATAGTAGAGATGGATGAATGTTTTGTTTGACAAAACATTGTTCTTTATTAATCACTGATTGGATTATAGTAATCTAATTGATTGTCTCTATAGTAGAGATGATATGGTAGTGTTAACTGTTTAGAATATAATGATGCTTAAAACCCAAAAGGTTTCAAAGAATTCAAGAAATGTAAGTTGATGAGTAAGACGTCTAAAGTACTTACCTCCTTAGATTTGATCCAAGGAAAGGTAACACTTTAGATGAGTTTCCTTGAAAGATATCAAGGAAATTAGCATCATAAGATAATGATTTTCTCCATTAGGAGAAGAACGAACTTGAATAAGATTTAGTTCGTTGGATATTATCAATTACCCATATATAGGATATATATGCTTCTAAGACAATATGATTGTCAATTAGAAGATCTTCCAAAATTTTCATAACTCCATAGGATGTAGTTGGAAAGAAAGACAAATCTTAATCATGTTAAGATTTGGGGTTGTGTGCTAATAAGCAATATTTGTTTAAAAATTATCTTGTGGATATCCTTAAATTAACCTTTGGATATCACTTCTATAAACCAACCAACAAATGTTGTTTGTTGAGTAGTTCATTGTAAATCCTACAATGTGATTTGCCTTAGAGCAAATGAACTAGGAATAGAATTCAAAAGAATGGGTTCTTTGAGAGACAAGATGATAATCAACAAATATAACAACCTAGTTCCTATACCACAAAGCTCCAAGGTAGTCAAAAAGGAATTTTAAACCGTCTCAGTTGAATGGTTTGAACTTTATGACTACATTGAGTGTATATACGATATATACTCAAGGAAATGGTAAAGTACCATTTGACCCGAAATAATGAAACCTTCATAGCTAATTGGTAGCTTAAGGTGACTACAATCAAAGAGAATGGTTGACTTTGAAGGAACCATCTTTGACGTAGTCTTAGTTTCAATTAATTCAAAGATTGCTAGCTACAACTAAATGGTGATTCAATGTTTGGACATGATATAGGTTTCCGAAACCATTATTAAGATAGTCCTAATAATATATGTCTAAAACTATGAATCACAAAACATGTAAGTTGTAGAGATCCAACCATCATGGATCTTAGCAAGCTAGTGGGAGCCATAAGCGTTTTATGAGAGAAAAGGTCAAATCGTTTGATTTCTCATAAAGATGTAAATGAATCTTTTGTTTACTAGGTTTACAAAAGATTAGTGGGAGTTAATCATGTTCCTAAAATTTAAATATATATATGATATATTAATTTTGGAAATGAAAAGAATACTTCATTGTTAAAGTTATGACTTTAAACATTCTATAAAGATAGAATGTATATGGGAGACATAGTCTATATACATGGGATGGAAATCTATAATGATAGATTTTAGGATATAATTGGATTATATCATGCCCTAATAATAGACAAAAGGATGCTAGGAAGTTTCTCATATGATGATAAACTTCAATAAGAAGAACAACTCTAGTGAGACTAGGAGGTAGCTCTTCTCAAAGGGAACGTACCCTTTGACTCCCAAAGAAATAATGCGTAAATCGAATCCTTTATGCATACGCAGAAAGGTGATTTATGTATTTCATATTGTATGAAAAACATTGATATGAGTTGTACCTAGAAAGGTACAAGGCGATATCAATGCAAGCCCAGGATCAGAACCATGGCAACTGTCAAGTGAATCCTTAAGTATTTAAGAAATACTAAAGGATAGGTTCCTCGAAGAATGAGGAAGAATTAGAGTAACGTAATGGAAGCGTAAATGTATTAGATTGTGAATCTAATCCATCATTGGATGTTTCTTCATTATGAATGAAGAGATAAACAGATATCTCTTTATTATGACTAAAGAGATATTTGGATGGAAACATTAAAGTAATGACTTTAGTGTGTTCCATTATGAATGCAAAATGTATTGCCATATAGAAGTTTACAACAATGTTGTTTGGATGGGAAAGTTCATTTATGAACTCTCTATTCGGTTCCAACCAGAAAGTGTATCTAGTGTATTGACACTACGACACTAATGGGGCGATAGCTCAAGCCTGGGAATCAAGGTCTCATCAAGATCCGAACTCATATGAGAGACTGAACCACATGATTGGGAATCATGTATAATGGTGACGTCGATATTCTCAAGGTTGCTTCTATGGATAACATATAGATATCCATTTCCTAGGCCTACTACTCAGCCATTTAGGAAATGACTACAGAAGAGGAATCATAACAGATGACCAAGCTGATTGGCTCTAGTGCAAGTGGGAGATTGTTGGAAATGTGCCCTAAAGCCATTCATATGATGATACTTTACGGATATTTCACATGTTAAACTAATCTAGTTTACATATAAAGGGCAAACATTATTGTTTGAGACGTCTCATATAAATGTTATATGCTTAAACGATAAAGTCCAAGGAATATGTGATTGGAAGAATGCAATCTAATGAAGTTAGATTAATGAGACCATTCTTTCGTAGACACATCCTAAACGTTCCTGATCATAGGATTGCCAATTGGGCATTGACAGTCCGATAAGATCAGTACGTGCTATGTCTTCTCTCAGGGAGAGTGACTAGTCTCGAGTCATTGGTGTGTGTGACATCAAGACAAGTACGTAGGTGCTCAATAGAGAATGAGTTCACTGAACACGATCAACGAGGAGTTCTCATACTCATGTCACATGAGAACTCATGTTTGGGATAATGCAAATTAGTCCTTTGACCTGAGGCATCACAGTTGTTGTCTTGTGGTTAAGTCCTTGATCTTTGATTATGTCAAAGTCACCCCATCGGGGTGTCCACGACATCATTGGGGTTAAGCCACTTAGTCATGGAGACAAGTGAATGTGCAACAAGGGATCTCTAACCTTCAAAATGGTTTGAGGGAGAATACTCTATGATATGATTAAAATCTCTGGCCAGAGTATGAATGAGATTGGGGAATGCGTTCCAAATCACATTCAAGGTAATCATAAAATGCAAATGAATCACATTGGATAGTAGACATGAATAAATAAACTATCAAACCAAACAATGTGGTCAAGAGTATTAGATTAGAGAAAGACCGTATTGCATTTGTAATCCGAAACTGAATAGGTTCTCTACCTCTTCTGATTAGCTTGGGTAGCCATGATATGCTGCTAGGGGTCACTCATGGTTTGTGGAAGCCCTAAACGTGTGTAATCACTAAAGGGAGAATTGAAAGTAAGTTTCAATTCACAATCGATGTAAAATGGTTTTAATCGCCCACTGCCTCGCTAAAAGGAACCTAATGTATCGTACACCGAGTAAGGTGGAGATTGAAGAAACAAAGGAGATGAATTAAATGGTTTAATTATTTATGGCAATGATTAATTAATATGTTAATTAATCAAACGAATAAGTTCGTTAAAGACCTCGGGATAGTTTTTGGACCTTAAGGCCCAATGGGCTTCGAACGTCAAAGCCCATTGACTTAAGTTGTATGACAACTTAATGAATAAAGATTCACAAAGGCCCAAAAGCCCATATCCATTTAGTGTTGAATTAGGGTTTTTGGTTCTTTAGGTCATTTAAAGAAGTGACTATATAAAGAACTTTATAACCTAAAATTCATAAGTTGTTGATTTTAGAGAAAATTGGTGAGAACACAAAGCTTCCATTTCTCTCTAAGAGGCCAACCACCTTGGGGGATATTATCTAGCAATTCTACTTCCTCAAGGTCACTCATTTCTTCTCCAATCCAACCTTGGTGTAGAATCTTTAGAGGTTCTCTATTTTGGGAACTTGGAGAATCTAATTCATTCAACCAAATCCATGGAGCTAAGAAGCAAGGAATGAAGGCCCTATCTCTTGGGTGATTATCCTTTGCATATGCAAAGAGGAATCTACAAAGGTAAATATTTCTCAACTAATAAATGTTGATTTAAAAGTTGAGTCAAGGTTCACCAATCTACTAGGCTTTGAATTTCATGGTTGATGTTTTGTTTTTGAATGCATGAAAGCATGATTCCGCCTTTAATTGTTAATTGCATGCTATATGATGTTATTCAAATGAACATGTTTTTCACAAAATTTCCTTCATACCAAACCGGCCCTTAGTATTCTATACTTCTAGAACACTAGAGATTTTTGTGAAATTTACTACATTGAGTTTTTCTTATATATGGAAATTATTATTGTAGTCTTAAACTGAAGGCACATTAGTAATTTCTTATTTGGACCTTCTTTAGTAGATGTATTGTTGTGCCCTCATTTTCATTGTTGAGAAAAGTTCCAACTGTAAATGTCAGTCAGATGCGTGAGTAAGTTTTAAGTAATTAGGGGAGTGGCAAAAATCAGTGTGATTTTATGAAGATTAATAAAAGAAAATAAAAATATTGTAATTGAGAGGTCTAACGTTCAACTTGACACACCCCGACCTAGATCGAGGCATGTTAACCGTCACGTGAGGATGACGTAGCCATGTGCACAGTGCGAAAGCAATATTAATATAAGAAATGCGAATAAACAAAAAAAAAAACCAAACCAACTAGAGCACTAGATAAGATAAGGTGCAAGTGCAATATTAAGTGTGATTGCACAACCAGAGCATAAGCAGCCTAAGTGCAGTCCAGCAGAACAAATACTAATTATACAACACCCAAAGGTGATCCTACACTGGTGATAATCTGTCAGAACCTCCGTCAAATCCTCGTAAGCCACCAACAAGCACTCCTACCTAAAACGTGGAGGGGCGCAAAACAAAAAGTGTGAGTAGGCAAAAACAAAGTTTTCCAAAACCATTTCAACATCAAAGATAGTAACCCCTCGCCGTAAAACCTGTATAATTTCCCAGAAAATAGAATATATACATATCTCAAAACCATGCTTAGAATAGTAATATTTAAAAGTATGTCATGCCAAATATCTCAAAATAACTGAATAAGTAACTCAGGTGAATTAACTCATGAGAAATAACATATCAGCCAGATCCACCTAAAGTGGCCTGTACGGCTGAATCTATAGCTCAACAAGTATGCCTGCACACGAGTCGAAACCACCTAAAGTGGTTTGTACGACAGGACTGGGTGTAAATAAATATGCTCTAGTGCTACGATCACTTGAGGACTGTGCGAATAATCGCAGGTCACCTACGAGTCGGAACCACCTATAACGGTCTGTACGACAGGACTGTGCACCTAACTCGGATCCAAGGTGAGCGTATGGTGCGGGAGGTGAACATCACGTGAATGACTGTTCCCTAACAACAGGCGGGAGCACTAACACCAGGGTGCATGTTTATGAGCTCTCAACACATTTCACATAATCATCAATTCACATAAACAATCTACAACTCACCTGGTACTTACCTGAGCGTCAGCAGCGTCAAATCACATTTATGCATACCATACAAATTCATAGTCTAAGCATAAATCAATAGGCATGGCATTTCAAAACATAATTTCATTTAAACACATTTTCTGGGAAAAATACCAAGTATATAAGTATATACTGAAAACTAAAAGCCCACTCACTAATATGTGGAAAGGTCATAGCCCCCGAGTCTCGCTTGATTACGCTCGTCCTCTGGATAGGTCTCACCTATATGCGAAACAACTATATAAACGTTATTTTAAAGCACATAACCAAAATTAGGTAATAACTTCTCATACATTGCTCAATTTGGGTGTTTGAATATACCAACGTGATCTACTCAACCTCTCAAACACCCCATATTTTTAGAAAATTTTCCGAGTACCCACGCGCCCTCACGCGCCGGCTAAGGCATGGCCACATGCACAGCCACATGCGCAGCCACGCGCCTGGCACACCAAATAGAACAGTTAATGCCGTTAGGGAATATTCTGTTAAATATAAGCATATGCCGTTAAATATGCTTGACGCCGTTAGGAATATTCCGTCACCTTTGACGGAATATCCACCTTCTTCTCCAGTGAGTCGCCGGATTCCGTCGTTGTCGTCGGAAACTAGGAAAAACTTCAAATCATCAAATCTTCTTCATTTCTCAACCATAATTCATGAAATTTGTACCAAATTGAAGCTTAGGATGAGAGGAACAAATCATTACCACTTTTAGGTCCTAACACCCACTAAATCTCGCCGGGAAAACTTCGATACTCCGGCCACCTCTGCAACTCCACGAACTTGGACTTCCCAGCATCCAAAACCCTTCAAAACCCTTCCCTAAGCTTCGTGAAGCAATTATAAGGCTCCTTAGACCCTTAAAACTCGAAGAAAAGTCTGTGATCACGTTAGATGAACAGTGCACCAAATCGAGGCTCCTTGATATCTCGAGTTTCCGAGGTTCTCACGTCCAACCAAAGCTATGGTTCGCCTTCTGGACTTGCAAGGATTCCAAAAACACCAACTACAACCTCAAACCGTGAAAGATGACGAGATTTGAGGAGATGACCGTACGAGTGTACGGACGAATGGAAAAATTCGAGAGGGATGAAAGATAGAAGGTCAACGGGAGTGGTATGGGTGTGTGTGTGTGGTCCAGGTTAGGCTTCCACCCAAAAACAAAGAAAAACTTAGTTCTAATTGGGTCCAAACAATTAGAACTTAACATATTTGGTCCACAACCAAAGTGCATGTCACACAACACCATATAACGTCCAAGGGTATATAAGTCATTTCACACCATCGATAAAATATTTCGGGACTGGCTGTCACACAACTTATTTGAATGGTGACTTTAATACCTAAATATTATGGCTCACTCAATATCTGACTTAGCCTAAATCTTTCTTTTGATTTCCATCCTTTTCTTCCTCCTCACTCTCACTAGGCATATTCTCTGAATCTTCAATTCGTAGCAAAATCTCATAAAACTCTTGGTAAGTAGCACAGGAAGCTGTGGTCACCATACAACGCCACTTTTTTCGAGTACCCAACCTAAAACAACGGAGCATCTCAACCAATTTAGCAGCAACCTCCGGGTGATAGCAAGATAAATCAGTAAACCTTCTGTAATACTCATTAGCTGTCATTTTTCCTTGCTTTAGGTGCGTGAATTCTTGCTTCTTGCGATCTATATATTCTGGATGAATGAATCTCTTCTGAAATAACTGCTTAAAAACTTCCCAATCGGCAACTTCCTGTAGGGACAACTGATAAGACTCATGTCTCCACCAGGATGCATGATGCTCACCTAAAAACCAGATAGTCGTCTCAACCCACCTATCATCCAGAAGATTTCCCTGTCTATGCATCAAATAGAAAGTCTTCTCGAGATGATTAATCCATTTCTCTGCTCCCGCATGTCCTTCATTACCCATGAAATTACTCAACTTCAAATTATACAGTCTCCAGATGAGTCATTTGGGGAGGGCGAAATGAAGACTGAATAGCATTAGCTATAGCTTCCCCTAATTGAGCTATATTAGGGAAACCAGAGTCAGTTGAAGGACGTGGCTCTCTACGAGGCGATATAGTTCTGATAGAAGACACCAAGATAATTAGAACATTCACAAGGTATGCATGACTGCCAAACCTAGGCTTCGATACCAAACTGACACACCCCGAACTAGATCGAGGAATGATGGCCATCACGTGAGGGTGACGTAGCCATGTGCACAGTGCGGAAGCAATATTAATATAACAAATGCGAATAAACCAAAAAAAACGAACAAACCAACTAGAGCACTGGATAAGATAAGGTGCAAGTGCGATATTAAGTGTGATTGCACAACCAGAGCATAAGTAGCCTAAGTGCAGTCCAACAGGATGAATACTAATTATACAACACCCAAAGGTGATCCTACAGTGGTGATAATCTGTCACAACCTCCGTCAAATCCTTATAAGCCACCAACAAGCACTCCTACCTAAAACCTGGAGGGGCGCAAAACAGAAAGTGTGAGTGGGCAAAAACAAAGTTTTCCAAAACCATTTCAACATCACAGATAATAACCCCTCGCCGTAAAACCTGAATAATTTCCCAGAAAATAGAATATATACATATCTCAAAACCATGCTCAAAATAGTAATACTCAAAAGTATGCCATGCCAAATATCTCAAAATAACTAAATAAGTAACTAAGGTGAATTAACTCATGAGAAATAACATATCAGCCAGATCCACCCAAAGTGGCCTATACGGCTGAATCTATAGCTCAACAAGTATGCCTGCACACGAGTCGGAACCACCTAAAGTGGTCTGTACGACATGATTGGGTGTAAATAAATACGCTTTAGTGCTACGATCACTTGAAGACTGTGCGAATAATCGCAGGTCACCTACGAGTCGGAACCACCTATAACGGTCTGTACGACAAGACTGTGCACCTAACTCGGATCCAAGGTGAACGTATGGTGCGGGAGGTGAACATCACGTGAAGGACTGTTCCCTAACCACAGGCGAGATCACTAACACCGGGGTGCAGGTTTATGAGTTTTCAACACATTTCCCATAATCATCAATTCACATAAACAATCTACAACTCACATGGTACTTACCTGAGCGTCCACAGCATCAAATCACATTTATGCATACCATACAAATTCATAGTCTAAGCATAAATCAATAAGCATGGCATTTCAAAACATAATTTCATTTAAACACATTTTCTGGAAAAATACCAAGTATATAAGTATTTACTGAAAACCAAAAGCCCACTCATTGATATGTGGAAGGGTCGTAGCCCCGAGTCTCCCTTGATTACGTTCGTCCTCTGGATAGGTCTCACCTATATGCCAAACAACTATATAAACGTTGTTTTAAAGCACATAACCAAAACTAGGTAATAACTTCTCATACATTGCTCAATTGGGGTGTTTGAATATACCAACATGATCTACTCAACCTCACAAACACCCCATATTTTTAGAAAATATTCTGAGCACCCACGCGGCCTCACACACCGGCCAAGGCACAGCCACATGCGCGACCATGCGCAGGCACATGCCTGGCACACCAAACAGAACAGTTAACGCCGTTAGGGAATATTCCGTTAAATAAAAGCATATGCCGTTAAATATACCTGACGCCGTTAGGAATATTCCGTCACCTTTGACGGAATATTCGCCTTCTTCTCCGATGAGTGTCCGGATTCCATCGTCCTCGCCGGAAATTGGGAAAAACTTCAAATCGTCAAATCTTCTTCATTTCCCAACCAAAATTCATGAAATTTTTACCAAATTGAAGCTTAGGATGAGAGGAACAAATCATTACCACTTTTAGGTCCTAAAACCCACTAAATCTCGCCGGGAAAACTTCGATACTCCGGCCACCTTTGCAAATTCACAAACTTGGACTTCCCGACGTCCAAAACCCTTCAAAACTTTTCCCTAAGCTTCGTGAAGCAATTATAAGGCTCCCTAGACCCTTAAAACTCGAAGAAAAGTCCGCGATCACGTTAGATGAACAGTGCACCAAATCGAGGCACCGTGATATCTCGAGTTTCCGAGGTTCTCACGTCCAACCAAAGCTATGGTTCGACTCCTAGACTTGCAAGGATTCCAAAAACACCAACTACAACCTCGATCCGTGAGAGATGATGAGAGTTGAGGAGATGACCGTACGAGTGTAAGGATGAATGGAAAAATCCGAGAGGGATGAGAGAGAGGGTCAACGGGAGTGGTATGGGTGTGTGTGTGTGGTCCAGGTTGGGCTTCCACCCAAAAACAAAGAAAAAGTTAGTTCTAATTAGGTCCAAACAATTAGAACTTAGGGTAAAAGACTGTTTACTACCCTCATGTTTCGTGGTTTTCAACATTTAGTACATCAAGTTTTTTTCGTCTTAGATTCATACCTAAAGTGTAAATTTTGGGACAGTCTCATACATCTGTTAGTCAAACTGTTAAATCGGCCGTTAATTGTGACGTGGCGCCCATGTGGACAATGACTGGGCGCCACGTGTCATCCACGTTTTTTTTTTCTTCTTTATTTTTTCTTCTTCTTCGTTATTCTTCTTCTTCCTCTGACTGCAACTTTTTTTTTTCTTCCTCCTTCTCCTTCTTCTTCTTCCTTCTTCTTCATTCTTCTTCCTTCTCCTTCTCCTTCTTATTCTTCCTCCGAATCTGGGAAAGTTTTTTTTTTTTTTCTTCTTCTTCCTCTTCTTCTTCTTCTTCTTCTTCTTCCTCCTAATCTGGGTTGCAGATTCGGTTTTTTTTTTCTTTTTTTTCCTTTTTTCTTTTTTCTTTTTTCTTCGACTGCAACTTTTTTTTTTTCCTCCTCCTTCTTCCTTCCCCTTCTTCCTTCTTCTTCCTTCTTCCTCCTCCGAATCTGGGGAAGATGAAGGTTTTTTTTGTTTTTTCTTCTTTCTTCTTCTTCCTCCTTCTTCCTCTTCTTCTTCCTCCGACTACAACTTTTTTTTTTCTTCCTCCTTCTTCATTCTCCTTCTTCTTCTTCTTCTTCATCTTCCTCAAAAAAAAAAAAACCTTCATCATCCCCAGATTCGGAGGAAGAAGAAGGAAGGAAGAAGGAGAAGGAGGAAGAAAAAAAAAGAAGTTGCAGTCGGAGGAAGAAGGAGGAAGAAGAAGAAAGAAGAAAAAAAAAAGAAAAAAAAAAAAACCGAATCTGCAACCCAGATTCGGAGGAAGAAGAAGAGGAAGGAAGAAGGAGGAAGGAGAAAAAAAAAAAAAAAAAAAAAAACTTCCCCAGATTCGGAGGAAGAATGAGAAGAAGGAGAAGGAGAAGGAAGAAGGAGAAGAAGGGGAAGGAAGAATGAGGAAGGAAGAAGGAGAAGGAGGAAGAAAAAAAAAAGTTGCAGTCAAAGGAGGAGGAAGAAGAAGAAGAAGAAGAAGAAGAAGAAGAAGAAGAAGAAGAAGAAGAAGAAGAAGAAAGAAGAAGAAGAAGAAGAAGAAGAAGAAGAAGAAGAAAAAACGTGGATGATACGTGGCGCCCAGTCATTGTCCACATGGGCGCCATGTCACAATTAACGGCATATTTAACAGTTTGACTAACGGATGTATAAGACTGTCCCAAAATTTACACTTTAGGTATGAATCTGAGAGGAAAAAAACTTGATGTACTAAATGTTGAAAACCACGAAACATGAGGGTAGTAAACAGTCTTTTACCCTAGAACTTAACATATTTGGTCCACAACCAAAGTGCATGTCACACAACACCATCTAACGTCCAAGGGTATATAAGTCATTTCACACCATCGATAAAATATTCCAGGACGGGCTGTCACACAACTTATTTGAATGGTGAGTTTAATACCTAAATATTATGGCTCACTCAATATCTGACTTAGCCTAAATCTCATACTTTTTAAAATAAATATCATTATATCAAATTACAAACACAGTATGGAAGAAGTTGCATATTTTATAAGGGAATTTTTATTAAAGCTCTAAAATAGTCATTATTGACTTTTTATGTATTTTTCTCATTACAAAAGAGTCCATAATTATTATTTTTGAGTGACAAATAACAACTTCTTAATTTATAATAAACAAACACAATTCACCTTTCTAAAAATAAAAAAAATTAAAACACTTAGGGCCTGTTTGGTATCCTATTTGAAATTTTTTATCATTTCTCAAAACATTTCTTAAGAACATTTCTTGAAAACAATTTTCTTTAAGACTCAAAAACTTGATAGGTTTGCTATTTAAAATTTTTAAATCTTACGACTTAAATAGACAAAGAGATCTAAAAAGAGGGAATCGCAGGAGAGGGATAAAGAGAAGAGAGGATGAAATAAAGTAAGAGATGATTGAAGGAAAGAGAAGGAATAGAGAGGATCATACGAGATAGAGAGGAAAATGAGTGAGAGAAAGAACCGAAAGAATGAAGAGGATTGGAGGAGAGACGAAAAAGGTAAAAAAAAAAGAAAGAGAAAGAAGAAAAGAGAGAGAGATAGATTTGGAGTGAGAAGGGAGGAGGGAGAGAAAAGAAATGAGTGAGTTTAAGTCTAAAAACTCACTTTTTATGTTTTTAGAGGATAAACTATATTTTTGAGTTAGTATTACATTCAGTTTTTAAAATAGTCCTACCAAACAAGTTTTTAAAGCCTAAAACTTAAAAATTGTTTATGAGTTTAAAAAGTTGGATTCAAGTAAAGTACCAAATAAGCCCTTACATGTTTGAGACTCCTATTTTCAAGTATTAAACATTTGAATATCTTAATTCAGATGATTGGAGTTTGAGAAATTCAAGCCACTTGCTAGTTGTAGTACAATAGTTAATAGGGTAGTGTCCTCCATATCTCATTTTACTTCTCACACGTACTTATGAATTTTTGGCCATTGGATTAAATAAATTGAAGAAGATCAATGACCAAAACTTAACATGGGTTTATGAGAGGTAAAATGGATGTGTGAATAGCACTATCCTATTTAATAAAGTGGAGATTGGACTCACATTTTCTCATTAAAAACTCATTTGCATTGCATCTTGAACAAATTGCGTGCAAGTTTGTGACTACAAGAATGTGAAGACAAAGTCCCATATTAGTGAGGGACCAAATCATGCAATGGCTTATAAGAGGTTGGGCTACTCCCCATGCCAATCGGTTTCATAGTGGAACCTCAACTTTATTTATAGTATCAGAGCAGGTTGGCCCATGTGTAGTGCACCACATCACCCAATATAAGTTGCCACGTGTTAAACTTGAAAATTAGCCACATGTGAAGGGATGTGCGAGAATGTGAGGATAAAGTCTCACATCAGTCAGGGACCAAACCAAGCAAGTGCTTATAAGAGGTTGGACTATTCCCCATATTGTCAATTGATTTTATAGTGAAACCTCAAATTCTTTTTTTGACCAAGCTTCATCTTCTCTACATGTTCTAAATAATTTAAGTGTATTAATCTTTGCCTACCTTTTATTTTATTTTAGCTTTCCTTCTTTCACCTTTTTATTTATTTTATTTTTATTGCTCGGTACTTTCACTTTCTGAATCTCAGATCCAATGCAGGAAGGTTCCACTTCCACAAAACCTTAAAAATTCTAGTCTTTTGGGTAGAATTCAAACTACTCATTTCTAAAATTTTAACATAGTTTTTAAAATTAAGACATACTACCGGGTTGTTTGATAACCATTTTGTTTTCAATATTATTTTTAACTAGAAACTGAAATCTAGTTTGGTTATTACTTTCAATCTTAAAACTACCTTCTTGAGTTTTCACTTTTTGGCATTAAGTTTTCACTTTTTGGTTTTTAATTTTCATTTTTCTTGAAAACTAAAAACTGAAAGTAGTTACCAAAAAAAAAAAAAAAAATCTTAGTTTTCAATTTAAAAAAAAAATGAAAACTGAAAACAAAATGGTTATCAAATGACCCCTAATTGTTATCTATACTATTATTTAAGAGAACTCTCTTGTTAACTGAAATTAAAAAAAAATATATCAATGTGCTCTTCAGCCCCCTTATTAGTTCTTTTTTTTTTAAGAGAAAATAATCCATTAAAAATGGGAAACCCCAGTGAGCTACATCAAGGGAGGCAGAAAGTACTCTAACCTCATGAAAGAGGTAACCATACAGTTAGAAAAAGACCAAACATTGGCAAAAAAAGAGAGCTAGAGAAGACAATAAAGGTTGTAACAAGACATAAAGAGTACCTTCTGTCCAACCTGTAGATGACACTCTAACCCCTAAAACAAAGAAATCAATGGGGGCAATTGAAAGAATATGAACTTGAGAGGATGAGAGTTTGTCGATCTAGACGTTTGGACACATCCCTCTTTTACAATGTGATGCAACCCAGTTGGTTGCAGAGTTCGCGCGATGGGAAATCCAACTACACTTGAGGAAATGGAACCGGTGACGAAGATTTTTGGTTGGGAGCAGAATTAGGTAAATCGACTAGCTCCAAGAATTAAAAGCTCGATTGGAAATGCTTTTAAAATGAGTAAAATGACTTTTAGAGAAAATATTTTAGGTTCCAAAAGCACTTAAAGTGTTTTTCCATGATTCACTTGTATTTTTATTAAGGATTGGTTCCAAAAAATATTTGTACCAAAAGCGCTTCAGTCATTTTAAAATCATTTCCAAACGAGCTCTTTGGAATCCAATTCAAAGATACCGATGAGAAATTGTAATGGATATCAGCCTCCAAAGCAAGGAGTGGAGCATAAGCATTGGATTCCAAATGGGAAGAAGCAGATCCCTTTTTTGCAATCCAGCATCAAGAGAGCCATTGCAATCACGTGCCAGAACTCATAACCCCGTGGAAACATCTAGAATAGACCATGCACCATCGAAGTAAACTTTGATGGTTTAATCAGGCGAGTGGACCAAGAAAATGGTTGAAGAACAGTCAAACGTGATAAACATCGGGGCTAGAAGTGGTGCGTGGGACCATGATTTTCTAGGGTCGGATTAAGGTTGATCCAAATACCACTACCTTATAAGTCTGATCATGGACTCAACAGCTCTAAGTGGAACTGTATCAAATGGAGCAGCGGTGCCACCAATGGATGAAGTTCGAGTGACTTTGCTAGAATGACTGCTTATTCCGCAAAACACAGGATTTGTGCATCTGCACCACTGATTGCAGTGCACGAATTTGGTTCTAACAATTGATGCTTTAATCGAAAGTGAACTCATTCTCATCTTGACCAAATCACTCTACACCCATGGATGTTCCTCCCAAATCATCTTGTTGCGACTGTGCCACCACCACGCATGACGTCGGCCATGAAAACCATGGAGTTTTCGCCATAGATCAGATATGGGAAGACGTGATAGAGATATGTCTATCCATAGAAGACATTCAAAAAAGCCTATTGACAAAAAACAACAAGATTCCCTAACCTAAGGACTCGAGTAAAAGATTTGGAAGACGTTGTCTTCTGCTTTAAGGAGGCATTGATCTGGGCAATGCTTAACTAGATCCCAATATAAATTGCTGGTCTGAGTTATACCAAGTCGCCCTGATGACCCGCTCTTGAAGCACATCGCAGAAAATCCAGAAGGCTTCAGGGCCTTCATCTTGTCTAGTAGCCTGCAATAAGCATTGAATGGTGGCTTTAATCAACAAACCACTAACCATCGACTCCAACATTGATTAGGGATGGGCAATGGTTATGTGGATGGGTAACCGCGGTTAATTTACCCATAACCGTTTATGCTCATACCCGCATAACCGTTTACCCGTTGGGTAATTGCCTAAACGGTTATACCCATACCCATAACCGTTTATAAACGGTTAACCATACTCATAACCGCATACCCATTTAACCGTAACCGTTTAATACCCGTTTACCCATTTATCATTTTTAACCCGTTTATCTTCTTTTTTTTACCATTACCCTTTTTCACCCGTCTATATGTTTTTTAACAACTTGAAAATTAAAAAAAAAATTGTCATAATAATTTTTTTGACAATTAAACACCGTTATAGGTACATTTATCATACATTTCCATATTTTCATTTTGTTAAGTCCTTATACCATTCCAATAATTGAAATAATAGTTTACGGACGATATTTTTAACTGTTACCAATGAAGGTAAATATAATATTTGCTAAGTATTATTGGGTTACAAAAATTGTTTAGAAGACATTTCTGTCAAAGCATTTATGTCAATTTCACGGTTACCCGCAAGGAATTTAAATTAATTTGGCCAATTCCTTGATGATGAGAATCATCATTCCTGTAATAGTGTTATTAAGAGAATGACCGATGAATTCCTTGCTAATTTATTGGGTGCTAAGTATTATTGGATCGAGAACATGGTTTGTGTTAGTTTTACATATATAAAATAAATGGGTAAACGGTTACCCGTTTATAACCGTGGTTAATACCCATAACCGCTCATTTAAATTTCGCGGGTAAACGGTTATACCCATAACCGTTTATTTATCTAAACGGTTACCCATAACCGTAACTGTTTAATTTAAATGGGCGGGTAACCGCGGTTACCCATAACCAATGGGTATTTGCCCATCCCTAATCTTGACGTTGTCTGATTGAGAACTGGAAGATGTCTCACTCCATGACAATGCTCTCATCGTCAAGGTGCAAATCTACAATGCCATGGTTAGCTGAGTCTTGGTGGACAATAGATCAAGAGTGAACATCATCTTCAAAGATGTTGCAGAAAAGATAGCCATTCTTGATAACATTAACAAGGGAAAAACCACCATCCACACCTTCAACAGGGCCTCAGTCTGATCTCCAGGTATGGTAAAGGTGGCAATTCAGGCAGAACCCAACAACCTCCTGGTGAATTTCCATGTTATGGACTGCCTGACTCCTCACAAAGTCATTCTTGGCCGAAACTAGCTGCACAAGATGAGAGTTGTCGCATCAACCTACCACTAGTTGCTTCGCCATCTCGCTCCAGACGAGGTAAAAGGATAAAGAGGGATCAACCGACATGCTTGCTGTTGTGCTGTCGAAAGCATAAACATAATCCACTAAGGATAACGGAGCTTCAGCACTCCCATAGATGCGTCAGCATAACAATCATAGTCAGGGGTCAACAAATAAGCTACAAACAATTCAACCTGGACCTTGACCCCCAAGACAATAGCATTCCGAAGTTGAATGCCGACGACAATGTTGTGCACATAAGCCTAGGTCTCGACAAATCAAAACAAAAAGCCATGACCGAATCAAAACTAACTGACTAGGAGAATGAGTTGTTTACCAATTTCTTACGAGCCAACAAAGATGTGTTCATCTGGTCAGTAGAAGATATGCAGGAATCAACCATTCGATGATCTTCCATTGCCTTCACCTGGGCCCAATCGACAGACCAGTTATCTGGCGCAAACGAAATCAAGAAACCAAACAAAGTAAGATCATAAAAGCCGATATTAGCAAGCTCAAGGATGCCAATTTCCTCATCAAAGTACACCATCTGGATTGGTTGGCCAATGTTGTCCTGATACAAAAGAAAAATAGCAAATAGAGGGTGTGCATGAACTTCATGGACTGAATAACGCATGCCCAAAATAAACAAGACGTACTCAGCAGATTCTGCACAATCTTTATACAAAGGGAAGATCAGATGAAGATGAATCATCCTATTGAACACTGTATGCGTGGTGGGAAAATGGTTTATGGCCACTCTTCAAGGAAAAACTTGATTTTGGAGAGAGTCATTGTCTTTCATAGGCATTTCCAGAAATCAGCATGAATTTGATGGGACTGCTGGGCCTTTTGAATGACAATTTGTTTGTCCAAAGTGGCGAGAATATGGAAAAACGCATAACCACATTTTACGGAATAAGAACCATTTTTTGTCCAAGGCCAAATGAGCCATCACATCTATCAAGATCACCCAAGATGATGGTCTCAATACTTTTAGTTTTAGAGGGCAAAAGAAAGTTGTTCGTTGCATTAAGATTCTAAGACCTAGATTCCCAATTGATAAACTCGCCCGCAGTGGAGGGGGCTTGTTGCGTAATGGGCAAAAAAAGGATGAAGTAGGTCGTCATTGTTATTTGAAATCCATTGGTCCCGCCAAATGTTGATTGTAGTTCCATTCCCACTTTCCATCAAATAATAATTATAGTTGCCCTTCAAGAAGACTACTTTAGGCCCAAGAAGCTAGAGACCATTTCGTAGAAAAAAATAAAAGAAAAAAAAACATCCCCATCAGGGAAGTAGCGTCCCTTGATAATCCTTGGCCAGAACGAATGAGGTTCCTAAACAACCCTATAAAACTGTTCTACAAGTAGGGCCTTACTAAGATTGGACAGACTCTTGAAACATATTCCACCTGTATCTTTTAGAAGACCAATAGAGTCCTAGTTCCTCCAATGAATTGTCCGCCGCTCATCTCTTTGCCCCCACCAAGCTTCGATCTCCCTGCAAAAAGTGATAGAGAAAAGGAAATAGTTCATAGGGTAAGTGGGTATTGCATAGCCATGACTTTGATAAGAACCTCCCTCCTATGCAAAGCCAAAGTGTTTAGCTTCCAGTTTTGAATATTTTTTTTCTTGATACGGTCTTTGATAAAAGCAAAAGCTTCATTCTTAGACCTTCCCTAAATGGTGGGGAGATTGAGATGAAGGCTAGGGTCAGTGGTCATAGGTATGCTTAGAATTAAGGAAATTTCATTTTGGACTTTTGTAGGAGTGTTTAGGGTGAGAAATAAGGAGGATTTTTAATAATTTATAAGCTAGCCCGAATTCTCATAATAGATATTGAAAAAAGGGAGTAATTTGTAGCAAGAGGTGGGGGAGGGTTGAATGAAAAATAGACCGTCATCCGTAAAGAAAAGGTGGTTTCGGGGACGAGATGGCCAAATTGATCCCAAGAAAATACACACCATTGCAAGAATTGGTGATCAAACCTAACAGGGCTTCGCTGATGAAAATGAGGGGGTGATTCGCCAAGTTTTTTGATGTCCACGAAGTTGGAGTGACTTTCAACTCGAGCTACCACTTGGTTCTTTTGCAGCTTGTCGACTGAGGTGTTGATCTTCATCAAGGTTTCTAAATCTGGTCCATGAAAAAAGGGGATATGTCGGTCGAGCCCTCATTATTTCCGGGTGCAGCTGTCGTTTCCTAACAGTTGTTATTTGCTCCAGGCATGGCAAAGACGTTAGGCAGCGGGTTACCCGTCCTTGGAATAACGGATGTATCAGAAATGGGGTTGTCCTCACCGACGGGGTTAACGTTGGTTAACCGTGCTTTTTTTAAGGGACGTGTTTGTGGTAGAGTGATCTGGTCAAGAAGAATATGAGTTATCTCTCAATGAAAGCACCAACTGTTGGTGGAGGTACAAATCCGAGTAACTTGCAAAATAGAGAACAACGTGAGCAAGCTTGAGACCTAGGGGGGTGATGAGAGAGGTGTTGGGTGTGTGCTACCAAAGGCTTTTCGATGGTTAAGTTAGTAAGCCGTTTAAGACTCAAGCAATAGGCAAGAGAATTAGAGTATCAAGATTGTTACCGGAGATGAACCCTGGATAGATGTATTTATATCATTGGGAGATAGACCTTTTTAAAATAGAATTCTTGTTCTAAGCTGCGAGAATCCTAGAGGGTAGAGGTAGATATTGCACCCACTTTGGAGTTGTGATTACTTGTGGTGCACATTAGCTTCTAGATTGTAAGAACTCTAAGACATATGAAATATCTAATTGATTCTATACTCGGATCAGATAGCGTGTCTTGCGAAACAAGCATGGTCATACTAGCAGAGTAACTAAGACTTCAGCTATTGCCCCATAACAGGATGATGGTGGCACCGCTAGCTCCGCTTGGAGCTACTGAGTTTATGACCAGACTTTAGAGGTAACTGCATTATGATCAGCCTTACTCCAGCCTGGAAAATCATGGTCCCACAGATGTGAAATCCAGAGAACACGTGGAGATTAAGATTCCCCCATTTCTAATGGTGGAAGTTCAAAGGGCAAAAAAACCTGCAAAGCTTGTGAAGGTCTTATCCCCGGAAATGAGAGTTGATTCAGCCAAGATTGGTAGAAGATGGCATGTGGTGGACAATGATGGGAAACCAAACAAAGAGATGAGGGCATCCATAACTAGAATGGTCTAGAGACAACACAAAGCTTATGTGAACTCTCTCAATGCCCCATCCATATTAGAAGCTTCTATAAATGCTAAGTTTCAAAAAGTTACCCTAGAAGGGCAGATGCCACCTAACTAGAAGACTAAGTGACACACCCCGACTTGGAATGTCTACTACAACTCCGAATCGAGCTGTGTTGGCAAACACCTAGAAGGTGACGAAGCCATAAAGTATGGTGATGTGGAAAATGTGAAAAAATTTAAACCTAAAAGTGCCTAAAGACAAGACTGCGCTGTGAGCGGGAATGAACTCATTTCACACGCGACGTCAGAGCATAAGTAAAGTACAATAGTGTGGGTAAGGATCATACCCTCAGAGGTAGCCACCTATACTGAGATTCGCCAAGATTCATCGTCGATACGAACTTTCAGCAGCCTGGAGGGGCGAAAAAAAATAGAAAACGTGTGTGGGCAAAAACAAAGCTTTTTGAAACCATTTCTCTTTCAAAAATAAAAATAAAAATAACCCTTCACCGTAAAACCCGTGTAATTTCCCAGAAAATAATAATACATACGTATGTAGAAATCATGCTCGAGAGTAGTGGAAACCAAGTATATGCCATGTCAAGTATCTCAGCAATGAAATAAGTAAGCCAGGTGAAATAAATCAATGTAAACTGGTATATCAGCCGGAGTCACCTAACATGACCTGTACGGTTGAGCCTATAGCTCATCAACCAATTCATGCACATGAGTCAGAACAACCTAATGTAGTTTGTACGACAGACTGGGTGTAAGTAGATATGCTTAAGTACTACGATCGTGTGAAGGCTGTGCGAAGTATCGCAAGTCACCTATGAGTCAGAACCACCTAATGTGGTCTGTACGACAGGCTAGCACCTACCTTGGATCCAAGGTGAACGTGTGGTGCGGGAGGTGAACGATCACGTGAAGGCTAGGCCCTAGCCTCGGGCGGAGCACTAACACCGGAGTGCAGGATAATGAGCACTAAATGCATCTACACATAACCATACACACTGCAATCACTATCATCAATATGCACTTACCTGAAGCTTACCTTGGCATCCGCAGCGTCATGCAATAATATGCATATCTATACTAATGCATATACTAAAATGTAATACAATTGACATGGCATTTAAAAACGTAAATCCATTTAAAACAATTTCTAGAAAAATGGAAAACATATATACATATATATAGAAAACCAAAACCCACTCACATGGAGTGCGCACTACAACTCCCTAGCACAAACATCGAGGCATCATGAACGATCGGCTCCTAGAACAATTATCAAACCACATCTCAGAATTCTTATCAATAAAACACGTAACTTACATAAAACAGTTCCCCCAAGGACGTTATAGAATGATTTGTAACCCATTGACCAACCCTACGTAACTTGATCCGGAATATCCGCTCCTCGGATTTATGATCCGTAACTTCCAAAGATCTACGTTATGCTTGAAGAATAACATACCAAAATTTCATTACAATCCAATGGTTGGATCTCCGCCAATTGCAAATTCATGTGGCGGTCAACGTTTTATTTTACGAACTGCAAGTCTAATTCGGAAAGATCCATACGTCGGATTTCCGATCCGTAAGTTCCTGTGGTCCTCAAATATTATGTGATATAGTATATTAAAGTTTGGTGATGATCCAATGGTCGGATCATCGATTACTATTCTAATCAAGTGGCGGACCTTAATGGAACTTCGCCGGATTCTGCAGATTTTGCAGATTTCCTGGGCAATCTTTAGAGCTTCATATCTCACTTGTTTCTTAACTAAATTCAACTTATAATGTACCAAATCGAAGATAGAGATGTATAAAAAAAGGTTATACCTGCTGGAAGTCCAAATGGTGGTCGGAGATGGCCAGAAAATGGCCTAAAAGACGGCTGTCTGTGGGTAAACAGGGAAATTCACCGGAATTTCTGGGCAACCTTTCAACATCCATAACGTTGTCAATACTCAAAAAAATCGAGTGATTCAAAAACGAAAATCATAGTTCTCCATGAGATGAAGACATTGGTAGGTTGGACTATGGCTATCGCATCATGATTTGACCGGAAAATGACTCAAAAGTGGCGGAGTTCGCCGGAAACTGGGCAAACTTTAAATCGTTATAACTTTCTCATTTCTTCACCAAATTAAACGATCCAAACATGAAAATTTATCTAATCGACAAGAGGAATCGATTTATACCTATTTAGAGTTCAAAATATGGCTGGAAGTTATCTGAATCACCCCTAAAGTTCTCGGCCCAAAACCTTGTTCTTTGAACTCGTGTTTCGGGTTCATTTTCAATGAAACAAAACTCAAAACTGGGTTTATGGCGATGAAGACATGCAGATAATGATTGTTTTGATGTTCAACAAGCCGAAGGATTTGGTGATGATGGTGGTTTGTTTCACAGGAGAAAGGAAGAGCCGAGAGAGAGAGAGTTAAGAGAGTAGAGAGAAGGGCTACGGAAGAAAGAAGAAACATAAAGAGAGAGAGTGTTCCAAAAAAGTGGGGGTGGCCCCACGTGGCACTCATCCAACGGTCCGACAAAATACCAGATGTTCAATTAATTATCAATTTACCAAAAATGTCCTCGACGTTTAAATGGTCGTAGAATCTTCGTTATAACTCCAAATTACATTCTGTTTGTGCCCACACATTCGTGGCAATGAGTACTACGAGAATACGCCAAGAAAATAAACCTTACATGACATGACAAGACGGTCCACAAAAGTCAACATCTTTGCCTCGAAGGGCATTTTCGTAAATTCATAATTATAAATTATAAAAATCATAATTTTTAGGGACGGGTTGTTACAATCTACCCCCCCTCAAGAAAATTTCATCCTCGAAATTTAAAATAACTTGCTAAATGTAAAATACTCGAAAATAGGGATAGGTATATAAATACATACACAAGGAAGAAATTGAGTTAGAGCGGCTGCATAAAAGAGAATGTCATTCCGTCGCGATCGGATTGCAATTATTCCTCTTTCATGCCTCTAAGCTCATACCTTCTTCCTTCCTCGATAATATAGTAGTATGACACCCGTATAAAATATAGAGTCAAAAATATGTAATACTACGTAACAACATAAGGTCAAAAATATATGCATATAATAAGATACGACAAGAAATAGATATAAAAATGTACGATTAAAATACTTGTATGGAGTTTAAAACCAAGAGTGGAAATAACTCACCCAAAATTTGTAATGGCAGAAATACCCATATAATTAAAATAACGAAGTAGAAAAATGTTTGCACAAAAAACCAAAACTCAAATTGAAAATGGACCTCGCCAAACATTCGTCGTGTCACAAACTTCGAGAATTAGTCCGAACCATAGCTAACTAGTAAGTGTTGCCGTAGATGAGCCGTCTTGCCCACTTGCCTAGTGAACCCAACAATTAAGCCATTGATATATTACAGTCTGCAGTCTGTATTGCTGATAACTCATTGTTGTCTAGGTAAGCGAGTGAGAAGTTCTCGAGGATGTCAAAATAACGTTTTGCTCTTCATGTGCGAATATGCCTAAATCATCCGATTTATGCCTCGATCGCAATGTCGTACTATCCCAGAGCGCCCCAATCCGGCTGCTAAAAATGTTTCGACGTCCATGTTACCACAACAATAAGGCTCTGGAGTGAAACAGTGGAAATATATGTAGAGATGAACACATATTGCGAAAAGCTTCCTTCGTGACTAATCACTAGAGTTGCTCTCCAAATCGAAGGGTATAAGATCTGAAAGCTTAAATTAGAGAAACCATATCTCTAACGACGTTCTTCGAATGACAGTTGCAGTTTCGAGCCACACTTGAAAATTAAAGCCACAATCGCCAAGCTCATAACCTACGTTCATACCTTCACCAATATCATGTTGTAATACTGCTTAATCCCCAAAGCCGCTTGAATTTTTTCCTTGGTAAGTCTGCTAAACTCGTAAGAAGATTATACTCTAGTGGTTCCTGCTAGCATCGATATGAAACTGGCGCACATATCTGCCAAGTCGACCTATCTTGAATTCCTCACTAATTGGGTGAGAAACCATGTTGAGAAGGCTAAAAGAACACTAAAAAAATATGAGAGTCAAAACAAGTTCATCAAATTTAAAGTTCAAGATATCTAGATTGATTGTTTACCATCCCACTACAAAAACAACTTCTGGAATATTCTATCACCAACGGCAATGATTCATCCAACATAGTATTTAACAGGTGATTGAAGAATTAATGATCACAACTAGACTTCAATATCCAAGCAATTCTTCTGAACAATCTACCTATCTTCAAAATAATACGAACTGCAGTAGAGTAGACATGTGCCCACAGTTAACTAGAATGTCTTTCCAGCACAAGGGAGTGAATATGGGGTCACAGTCAGAAAATATGTTGATCGAAATGCCAAAAAAATTGATAAATTCAAGAATGGGTAATTTTACCAAGTAGTCAAAAATATAGTCCCTCTGGACCAATGAAAAATGGGTTCTCTTGTCAAATCGATCTATAAACATCGAAACATTATCATAATCTTCACATGTACAAGATACCTCGTACCAGGAGCTTATGGTGATATTTCCCATTTGCATTTGGATACAAAAAGTGATTATAATCATTCAAACGATTTCTTGATGGGTTAGAGGTAACGTCATATCAATACTTGTGAACTTCAACTGGAATAGGATAAGGACGACTGAAAATGTTTAGGGGTAGAAACAATTCTTACTACGGTGCTTAATAATTATGTTTGCAAAATCGGGATGATCCACGATATTGCAATCATAGATGTTGATTTAGTTCTTCTAATGCTGTTGTCAGAAATTTAGCTCTTTCCAAAAGTAAGTGAAATTGAAAGTTCGAAGGTTAAATAAGATTTTGGACATATTTCTCCACAGAAGAGTACCAATCGGTTTTCGATGAAAATGACAACTGTTGACTCTAGGTCATATTATGATGGCTCATTTTGAATGGTTCTACAGTTGGGAAATGTAAACGATACTCCATCATACTACCTCTACACATTTGAAATATCCAAGGAACACATCATCATGGACTTCCAAAATGATCAACATCATCAACAAGTGTAAAGCAATGGTGAGGTAAGAACAATAGTTCAGTTGTCAGAAACTTTATTCATAATCAACACCCCAAGCTTGACTAACTTTTCCTTGGCCGATAAGTGAGGAAAAACACTATAGCCGAAAATCGCTAACCAATTGTCGAGAAACTCGACAAGACTAAGGATATCTCAAATCTCACAACACTTTGTGAGAATTTCAACCTTCTTCCTCTAAACTCTTTTAGAAAAAGGAAAGAATATCGTCTGCAAAGATCACGTCTCCCGAGATGTGTACCAATCTAAACAAAACTAATGTTTGAGACATTTGGTCTTACTATCGAAGCAGATGGGAAAGTTGTCGAAAAGACTACTGCGAAGTCGTCAGGTTATGGAAGAAACTTGAGATACAAAGGGTGGATCGGCTAGATCATTAGCTCGACGTAAGGAATAATAGTTTTTAATCGTCACCTGAGGAAGTTGTTAAAATCTAGGTATGATCCTAAGGTTCGTAGTTCCCTAGATAAGGGGCTTAGATGAATAAATCCCTAATCGGTAAGCTTTAGTAACTAAGTTCTTCCAAACAGTAGGAGTTGCTTGAAAGGACGCAAGGAAATTAGTGTAGTATGAAAAAGTGAATCGACGATAATATCTCAGGTAAGACTTTGGAATATGACACCTAAATGTACGTCCTCAAAATGTCAGTTCACAGTTTCAAGGTAACGAATAATATCAAAATGTCATAAATCCATTAATTAAAGTGCGACTAATAGACTAATTAACAGTGACTGCTGAAGCTGAAGAAATTAAATATCGGAACGTTAGGAGAAAGCTTTATATTAGGACAATAAACTCATCGTTGTTTTTACCTTGTCACCTATCTAGATAAACATAACCTCTTCGACTAGCCACCTTTTCGATCACTTCCATAGGCAGACTGTAAAATCGAAGTACAAGTTAATTTCTCATTGTTAGAATGAATGGAATATCCAGGAAGCTATGAAGACCTATTAGCAAGTGGCGTAGTGAAAGGAAGTATTATGGTACGTTTTGAATACTGGTTGACAGTTCCTGGATATCGGACAATATCGTCAATTAGTAGTGCCACCATAGGCTAATTACAGACTAGAGCCCTCTCGGGTGGGTGGCTTTGGATGACTAACAAGGAACTAGTCCTGTGAGGGTGTTCCATAATTCTAGAGGGAATACTCACTACTTCGAAGATTTTGTACTAATCATAGGTATAACAACTCGTACTTCGGTGCCTATACTCATCAAAATGACGAGTACATCACCCAAAGAAATTTGGAAACTGGTATAGGTTAAAATGTCCCAAAGCCGAAAAGAGGAATTTACTAATAATCTACTTTAGGACTGCTTAAACGGAAGTCGATCTTTCTCCTGAAGATCTGAAATGATAATTAGTGTGTTTAAGAAGGCAAGTACTATCGGGAACCATAAGTGACCGTCCCCCAGATATTTCTTTTGTCGAGTGCTACCACTTTAGCACCAAGTTGTCGCTCAAGATAATTTTGGAATCCTGACGGAGTAAACTTCGTAGGAATCCCAATAAATGGTATGTTAACGGGTACTGCCAAGGAATCAAAATCAATTCTAGTTTCCTATCTCGACAAGGTTGATAATGATGGCATGAAAATAATGATGGGATTGATTTATAGTTCCCTGGTGATACACCGTTATCCATACATTAGCCCTGCTTTAGGGCCATCAACTTGTCTTAAATCTACATCTTTCCTTGGCAGGGAAGTTCTTCGCTTTAAGTCTAAAAGTGTTCGCCAAAGTGATCTTCTAAAATGTCGACAAGTCGACAAAACTGCCCAAAAATTAGGAAAAGCTAACATATTTTTCGTATTCGACGAGGTGGCAAAATTCGGAAATTAGGTTCAAGAACCGAAAATGCTTACATTACGCGTATGATGAACGCAATACTGCCCAACTAATGCTCTAATACCAAACTGACACACCCCGACCCATAAAGTCTACTAGGAGTTCGAATCGAACTGTGATGGCCGACACCTGGAAGGTGACGAAGCCATAAAGTATGGTGATGTGGAAAATGTGAATAAATTTAAACCTAAAAGTGCCTAAAGACAAGAGTGCGCTATGAGCGGGAATGAACCCATTTCACACGCGACATCAGAGCATAAGTAAAGTATAGTAGTGTGGGTAAGGATCATACCCTCAGAGGTAGCCATCTATACTGAGATTCGGCCAAGATTCCTCATCGATACGAACTTTCAGCAGCTAAAACCTGGAGGGGCGAAAAAAAAGAAAACGTGAGAGGGCAAAAACAAAGCTTTTTGAAACCATTTCTCATTCCAAAAAAAATAATAATAACCCCTCACCGTAAAACCCGTATAATTTCCTAGAAAATAATAATACATACGTATGTAGAAGTCATGCTCGAGAGTAGTGAAAACCAAGTATATGCCATGTCAAGTATCTTAGCAATGAAATAAGTAAGTCAGGTGAAATAAATCAATGTAAACTGGTATATCAGCCGGAGTCACCTATCGTGACCTGTACAGTTGAGCCTATAGCTCATCAACCAATTCCTGCACACGAGTCGGAACCACCTAATGTGGTCTATACGACAGACTGGGTGTAAATAGATACACTCAAGTGCTACGATCACGTGAAGGCTGTGTGAAGTATTTCAAGTCACCTATGAGTCGGAACCACTTAATGTGGTCTGTACAACAGGCTGGCACCTGCCTTGGATCCAAGGTGAGCGTGTGGTACGGGAGGTGAACGATCACATGAAGGCTAAGCCCTGGCCTCGGGCGGAACACTAACACCGGGGTACAAGATAATGAGCACTAAATGCTTCTACACATAACCATACACACTGCAATCACTATTATCAATATGCACTTACCTGAAGCTTACCTGGGCGTCCGCAGCGTCAAGCAATAATATGCATATCTATACTAATGCATATACTAAAATGTAATGTAATTGACATGGCATTTAAAAACGTAAATCCATTTAAAACAATTACTGGGAAATTGAAAACATATATACGTATATATAGAAAACCAAAACCCACTCACCTGGAGTCCGCGCTACAACTCCCTAGCACAAACATCGAGGCATCACGAACGATCGGCTCCTAGAACAATTATCAAACCACATCACAAAATTCTTATCGATAAAACACATAACTTACATAAAACAGATCCCCCAAGGACGTTCTAGAATGATTTGTAACCCATTGACCAAAAGTCAACCGTCGGTCAATGGTCGACAATAGGGTCCACAACCCTACGTAACTCGATCTGGAAGATCCGCTCCTCAGATTAATGATCCTTAACTTCCAAAGATCCATGTTATGCTTCTAGAATAACATATAAAATTTCATTACGATCCATCGGTTGGATCTCCGCCAATTGCAAATTCAAGTGGCGGGCAACGTTTTATTTTACGAACTTACAAGTCTAATTTGGAAAGATCCATACTTTGGATTCCCAATCCATAAGTTTCTATGGTCCTCAAATATTACATACTATAACGTATTAAATTTTGGTGACGATCCAACGGTCGGATCATCGATTACTATTCTAATCAAGTGGCGGACCTTAATGGAACTTTGCGGGAATCTGCAGATTTTGCAGATTTCCTGGGCAATCTTTAGAGCTCCATATCTCACTTGTTTCTCAACCAAATTCGACTCATAATATACCAAATCGAAGCTAGAGATGTATAGAACAAACTTATACTTGCTTGGAGTCCAAATGGTTGCCGCAGACGGCCAGAAAATAGCCTAAAAGACGGCTGTCCGTTGGAAAACAGGGAAATTAGCCAGAATTTCTGGGCAACCTTTCAACGTCCATAACTTTGTCAATACTCAACGAAATCAAGTGATTCAAAAACAAAAATCATATTTCTCAATGAGATGAAGAGATTGGTACCTTGGACGATGGATATATCATCGTGATTTGACCAGAAAATGACTCCAAAGTGGCGGAGGTCGCCGGAAACTGGGCAAACTTTAAATTGTTATAACTTTCTCATTTCTTCACCAAATTAAACGATCCAAACATGAAAATTTATCTAATCAACTAGAGGAATCGATGTATACCTGTTTAGAGTTCAAAATATGGCTGGAATTTATCTGAATCACACCTAGAAGTCTCCGCCCAAAACCTTGTTCTTCAAACTCGTGTTTCGGGTTCGTTTTCAATGAAACAAAACTCAAAACTGGGTTTATGGTGATGAAGACATGCAGATAATGGTGGTTTTGATGTTCAACAAGCCGAAAGATTTGGTGATGATGGTGGTTTGTTTCGCGGGAGAAAGGAAGAGCCGAGAGAGAGAGAGAGAGTTAAGAGAGTAGAGAGAAGGGCTACGGAAGAAAGAAGAAAAAGAAAGAGAGAGAGTGTTCCAGAAAAGTGGGGTGGCCCCACGTGGCACTCATCCAACGGTCCGACAAAATATCACATGTTCAATAAATTATCAATTTACCCAAAATATCCTCGACGTTTAAGGTTCGTAGAATCTTCGTTATAACTCCAAATTACATTTTGTTTGGGTCCACACGTTCGTAGCGACAAGTACTATGAGAATACGCCAAGAAAATGCATGACATGACAAGACAGTCCACAAAAGTCAACATCTTTGCCTCGAAGGGCATTTCCTTAAATTCACATTTAAAAATTATAAAAATCATAATTTTTAGGGACGGGTCGTTACACTAAGAGGTAAGTGGATTTATCCTGTAATATTTTTGGAGGTTGAGTTTATTTAAACTCTTAATAAAATATATAGCTTGTTTGAAGTGGGATCTTATAATTACAAGAGCATCCTTGACAGATTTTACCTGTGTAAGTGTGAGAGTGGTGTCGCTTTATATGAGAATTGGGCCTTCATCTACAACTAATATTCTTCTTTCCTCAATCTTTTCCTTTTTACTTATTGGCCAAAGAAGAGTGTCTTTGTGGTGGGGCTTTGAACTCTTCCTTTTTGTGCAGATAGGTTTGAGCAGGGTCATCATGGCCCAATGCGAGCAGGACGATTGTCTGAGCCTCAAAATATCAAGGGCATAAAAAATATTAGGGCAGTATATTCATATATATTTTCATAAGAGTATAAATTTATAAAATTTGGTTAAATGCTCAAGAAGTTTAACAAGATGGAGTGGTTTCTGCTCCTTAAAATTAAGAAAGAGGTCTTGTGTTCGAAAATCTATGTGTGTTTTATTACTTTCCAATTTTTTATGAATTTCTTTCCATAAGAGTATAAATTTAAGAATTTTGGTCAAATGATCAAGAAGTTTAACTATTTTTTCTATTTAAAATAAATGAAGAGGTTTTGGGTTCAAAGTGCCATGTGTGTGTGGGTTTTTTTTTTTGTTTTTTTCAATTTTTACAAATTTCTGTTCGGTTGTTAATTTTGTTTTACCTCCTATTCAATTATAATTACAAGTTAGTACCTATGTGGGTTGCAATATTTGGACCTTCTTCCAAGTTTAACCTTCAATATAGAGTAAGGCTAAGTATATCAAATTTCAAACCATATGATGTGTCACCAATAGAAAAAGTATGTTAATCAACATTTAAGTAATAATTCATTAATCAACACTTAAGTAATAATTCATTAATCAACACTTAAGTAATAATTCAAGCATTAACAACATCATAGGATGTACAAAATTTGATTTAAAAATTTGGTCTCCCTGACATTAGCCTTCAATAAATAAATGTACGTAAGTCTTTACTAATACTAGGTTTAATTTTGTGCTCATTCATTGCTTATACATATCAATTAAAGACTCGAAAATATGATAATTTTTTTTAGTCCCCTATTGACAAGGTATGTAAATAAGAAAAAAAAACCACCTCACAATTTATATAAAATAATATAACAGGTCAAATAGAGGGGAGAAAAAACTCATCAGCTATCTACTTGTAAGCCCCGAGGTTTTTTCGTTCCCTTTTCTCAATACAAAACATATTAGTTTTTACATGTTTCTAAATTATTGAGTTTGAAGTGTTTCTCTAAGTATAGCTTGATCGAAGTCTTACGTGTGAAAACAAATAATTTTTCTTCTGTGAAGTTAGGCCACATTATTTGGTGTTCCCTCGAGCCTCAAAAATCTCAAAACCGACCCTTGTTTGAGTCATATAGCAATTCAGTTGGGTTGTTGTATCCTGAATGAGAAAAGTCAAGAGATATATTGCTGTACAAGTTCATTAACTTTTGTCAAACCGCAATGGGCTTGAATCTCCTTAAAGAGAGTGAGATACTTGTGTCTCCACCTAATTGTCTACGTGCTTCCTAGAAGAATATCACAATTTTCTTATAATTTTTCCAACACATAATACAAATACCATTAAGAAAGAGAGAATCGAACACAAAATCTCATCTCTAATTTCTAATATTAGAAAGCCAGAAGAACACTTTGGCGTCTCTAGGCTTCACCAAAAACAAATTGGACTAGAAAGCCCCTTAAACAAAAAAAAACAAAAATTGATCGAATTTGATACATGAAAACAGGCAAGGGCAATTTTGTAAAAAAATTATAAATCTAAAATTCGTTTTATTAAAAGAAAAAAAGAAGAGAAAAAAAAAAAGGGAAGACGTGCTGGATTAAAGAGAGATTAAATTTCAACTATCCCCACTCCTCCTCCATTTTAGGAGAGAGATTATTTTGTAAAAAATTGTTTTATTACAAAAAAATGAAAAAAAAAACAAATAAAAAAGAGACAAATCCTTCAAATAAAAAATAGAACATGGAAACTGAAAAACTTCATCCATGTTCAACAAAAAGTAGTTTCTATCAAACTAAACCGCCAATTTATCATTTTATTGGGAAAAAAATGATAAGAAAAACAAATAAAAAGAGACGTGATGAATCCCTCAAATAAAAAATAGAACATGGAAACTGAAAAACTGCACCCACGAGAGTTTGATAAACTGAACTGCCAATATATCATTCCACAAATTTCATTTCAATTTAGCAATCAGAAAAGAGAAATGTGCACAGAGTCTCCATCTTCTGAAATTTTCAATTTCTTCTCAACCAGGTTCACTACATATTATCTGATTACACGAATATATTTTTTATAGCAAATATTTTTCCATTCATTGCATAAATCAAGGAGAAAGAAACAAGGGTGAGGCGGAGGATGAAACAGAGAGACCAATCGACAAAGTGTCTTCCTAAGTACAACTTCTCAACTCTCAATCTTAATCTTTTATTCTCAATTCTCAATCTCGATCACTTCGTCTTGTCAATCTTAATCTTAATATTTTTAGTTTGTATCTCTTTAGATTAATTCAAAAGGTTGTTTATGTTCGTATTGCGCATTAATTTTGACACACCCCGTCCCGGAGGAGGGCATGCTGGCCGTCACGTGAGAGTGACGTAACCATTTACACAGTTCGGAAGCTTTAAAGAATACAGTTACTAATATAAAACACCCGAGGGTGAGTCCTACTTTTGTGAATTCTGTCAGAACACCGTTGGATTCCTCGTGGCCACCAAAGCTCTGCTAACTGGAACCTGGAGGGGCGCAAAACAAAATTGAGTGGGTCAGTAAAACAAAGTTTTTCGAAAACATTTCATTTAAAACATTTCTAACCCCTCGCTGTAAAACCTGTATACTTTCCCAGAAAATAGTATATATAAAACCATATGAAATCTCAAAACTCAAATCCCAAGTCTTTACCATTTTTCAAGAAAAATATGCCATGCCATGAATCAAAATATAAATCAGGTGAAATAATAAGTCAACCGGAGACCCTGCAGTTGGTCCTATACGATTAATTCAATAGCTCAATATCCCACTCAGCCGGAGTCACCACAGTGACCTATACGGCCCTACACTGCACATCACTCGGAACTACATAAGGTAGTCTATACGATGAAAGGTGTAAAAATACGCTCTAGTGCTTCTCTCATCAATCATCAGCGCGCATAACTAAGGTCACCCACTAGTCGGAATCACGCCTAATGATCTATACGACTAGCATGTCGGAACCCTCACATGGTCTGTACGACATCCACCTACTTGGATCCAAGGCGAGCGTGCGGTGTGGTGAATAATATAAGCACTAACACCTAGGGTGCAGGTTATGAGCTCAAAACATCTCAACATCAATCAATTAAATGAATAAATGAACTCACCTGACTTACCTGTGCCTCCACAGCACCATGCACATGTATGCATCATATATCAATCATATAATTCATATAACAATTCATATTTTCTTCAAATAATTCTATGCATGGCATTTGGAAAACATATTTTCAAATAAATGCATTTTCTGGGAAAAACAATAGTATATAGGTAATACGAAAACAAAACTGCCCACTCACCTGGAGTTCGCCCTACAACTCCCTAGCACAACACATCAAGGCGTCATGGCGATCGGCGCCTAGAACAATAATCAAATCCAACCTCAGAATTCATATCGATAGAATATAACTTATATAAAACACGTCACTACGCAGATCGATCTGGAAGATCTGCAACTCAGATTTCCAATCCATAACTTCCAGAGGTCCACAATATACTTCTAGGACAACATCCTAAAATTTCATTACCATCCAACGGTCGGATCTCCGTCAATTAACTAAACCAAGTGACGGTTAACATTCTATATTATGGACTTACAACTCCAATTCCGGAAGATCCGTAAATCGGATTCCCAATCCGTAAGTTCCTATAATCCTCAAATATTACGTATTACAACGCATCAAAGTTTGGTGACGATCCAACGGTCGGATCGTCAAATCACATTTTCACCTATTGCGAAAACTATAAAACGTTATTTAAAGCACCTAACCAACAATTCTTAATAACTTTCTCATACGGTGCTCAAATTGGGTATATGAATATACCACAGTGATCTACTCGACGTCACGGACGTCGACATATTTTTAAAATAATTTTTTGATGTGTCACGCGCCCCCACGCGCCAGAGCAAGCACGGGCACACGCGCGCCCACGCGCACCTTCTTCCTCGCGAGCTCGCCGGACTGGTTTTTCCGGTGACCGGAAAACTGGGCATTTTTCAAATGCCTTGTTCTCCTTCGTTTCTCAACCATTTTCTTCGTATTTTATATCAAAATGAAGCCCTCGACATGTAGTTTCACGCTATACTACTTTAAAGCTCTAAAAACCAAGAAATCTCACCGGAAAAATTCGAAGAAAACCGGCCAAAGATGAACCACGTGATCCCGACGTCCAAATCCTTCAAACGAAGCACTCCGAGCTTCCTTGGGACCTCACTAAGCTCACTACAAGCTTAGAATTCCCTGAAAATCGACATTTTACGTTTGCATGAATAGTAACTCAAAAATGGAGGTTCGGGTTCCACGTGATTTCGAGGGTTTCACATCCTAAAACTAGCACCAATGAACTTAGAACGTCGAAAGGATGAAGATACATACCTTGGTTGCCTCGATCCGTCGAGTTTTTGGAGGATTTGGGTGTGTTCCGTACGGTTTGGGTGTGTGTGAGTGAGAGATCGTGAGGGAGAGAGACAGAGAAGACACGGGGAAGGAGAAGGAGAGAGATAGATCCTTTTTGAGGTCCAAACTAATCCACACCATCCATTTTCATCCTAACCATACATAACAAAAAAATCAACTTTCAATATTAACCAACTTATTAATATATATTTCTCCCAATTTGATTAATATTTGAACCAAAATAACGTCACATACACACGTACCTTAGTACCCGTCAAGGGTAAAATAGTCATTTCACGCCCCAAATATATAATTCACGGGACGGGCTGTGACAAATTTATTTTAATTAATTTAGTAGAAATTTTCATTTTTATGTTCCTTCTGCCAATTAGTTTAATTTAACTAACAGAATAAAAAATTTATTATTGGTTTCTGGGTAAGTGAATGTTTGAAATTTTTAAATTTGTATAATCAATTTTGAAGTTGGTTTCAAAGGGAAACTACGCAAGAAGTATATTTTCACCATCCAACTATGAAAGGTTTCAGGTTTCAGCCCTTTCATTTGGTCTTCTTTATTATATACTATTTTATTAGATAAATAATGGTTACTCTTTTTTGCAGAATTTAAAGGGTTGGGGGATTTTAGTTTCACTGTCCATTTTAATATGATGGTTTCAAATTTATATTGATTACTTATGGTTGGAAATGTGCCCTAAAACCAATCATGTGATGATACTTTACGGACATTTCACATGTTAAACTAATCTAGTTTAATATCAAGGGCAAAGATTATTGTTTTAAGCCGTCTCATATAAATGTTATATGCTTAAACGATAAAGTCCAAGGAATATGTGATTGGGAGAATGCAATCTAAAAAAGTTAGATTCATGAGACCATTCTTTCGTAGACACATCCTAAACGTTCCTGATCATAGGATTGCCAATTGGGCATTGACAGTCCGTTAAGATCAGTACGTACTGTGTCTTCTCTCAGGGAGAGTGACTAGTCTCGAGTCATTGGTGTGTGTGACATCAAGACAAGTACGTAGGTGCTCAATAGAGAATGAGTCCACTGAACACGATCAACGAAGAGTTCTCATACTCATGTCACATGAGAACTCATGGTTGGGATAATGCAAAGTAGTCCTTTGACCTGAGGCATCATAGTTGTCTTGTGGTTAGGTACTTGATCTTTGATTATGTCAAATGTCACCCATACACGGGTGTCCACGACATAGTTGGGGTTAAGCCACTTAGCCATGGAGGCAAGTGAATGCGCAACAAGGGATCTCTAACCTTCAAACTGTTTGAGGGAGAATACTCTATGATATGATTAAGAATCTCTGGCCAGAGTATGAATGAGATTTAGGAAGTCGTTCCAAATCACATTCAAGGTAATCATATAAGCACACGTATCGCATTGGATAGTAGACATGAATAAACTATCAAACCAAACAATGTGGTCAAGAGTATTGTATTAGAGAAAGACTGTATTGCATTTGTAATCCTAAACTGAATAGGTTCTCCACCTCTTCTGATTAGCTTGGGTAACCATGATATGCTGCTAGGTGTCACTCATGGTTTGTGGAAGCCCTAAACGTGTATAAACACTAAAGGGAGAATTGAAAGTAAGTTTCAATTCACAATCGATTTGAAAGAGTTCGGAATCGCCCACTGCCTCGCTAAAAGGAACCTAATGGATCGTACACCGTGTAAGGTAAAGATTGAAGAAACAATGGAGATGAGTTAGAATAATTAAATGGTTTAATTATTTATGGCAAGGATTAATTAATATGTTAATTAATCAAACGAATAAGTTCGTTAAAGACCTCGGGATAGTTTTGGACCTTAAGGCCCAATGGGCTTCGAACGTCAAGCCCATTGACTTAAGTTGTATGACAATTTAATGAATAAAGATTCACAAAGGCCCAAAAGCCCATATCCCTTATATGGCCGGCCATGTGTATTGAATTAGGGTTTTTGGTTCTTTAGGTCATTTAAAGAAGTGACTATATAAAGAACTTTATAGCCTAAAATTCAAAAAGGGTTCTTTTGGAGAAAATTGGAGAGAACATGTCTCTCCTTTACTCTCTAGGAGGCCGGCCCCCTTGGAGGGTGGATCTAGCAATCCTACTACTCCAAGGTCACTCATTTCTTCTCCAATCTAACCTTGGAAAAGATACTTAGAGGTTCTCAATTTTGGGAACTTGGAGAACCATTTCATCCATCCAAATCCATAGATCTAAGAAGCAAGGAATGAAGGCCCTCTCTTTGGGTGATTAGCCTTTGCTTATGCAAAGAGGAATCTACAAAGGTATAAATTTCTCAACTCACTTTGATTTGAGTTGAGTCTTGGTTCACCAATCTACTAGGCTTTGAATTTCATGGTTAATGTTTTGTTTTAAGTGCATGCAAGCATGATTCCGCCTTTTAATTGTTAATAGCATGCTATAGATGTTGCTTAAATGAACATGTTTTTCACAAATCATCCTTCAAGTGGTATCAGAGCCTAGGTCTAGTAGGTGGTGACTCCTTTTGGGTTTTGTAGTTCATAGTTTTGATTTAAAAGTTGTAATATGTTACAAGCTTTATTCTTGTTTATTTGAATGTAAATTTTGCTAGAAAATTTGCCATCTCAAATGTTGTAGATGTAGTTCATATGAGCATGAATATTGGAGCTAAAATTTGGTGCCATGTTTTTGGGAATTTTCGGCCAAATCCAAAGGGTGGATTTTTGGGTTCTTGTTTGACTTGTTAAAAGTGTTTTCAAGTGACTTTTGGAACCCCTATGTACCCTAGTTTGGTTATATGTTATTTCCCTAAAGTTTAAATGGTTTTGGGATGTTTTTGGATGAAAAATGTTCATGGAATTTTTTTGAGTTTTTCATGAGTGTTTTTCATTGTTCTTGACATTTTTGCCAAGAACAAAAAGTTTGGTGTTTTGATTCAAAGTTTTGATTTATTTCATAAAGTTTATGTTCTATGTTTTTTTTTCAAATGTTTTAATGCATTAGATATTTGTTTAAATGGTGATAGAATTATTGGTGGGTGTGAAATGATTAATTCCCTTTCACACACACCACTTGCACCACTTGCATGCTTTATGTCAAAACTCACAAATCAACACACACATCACTCACACTCCTCTCCAAAACCGGCCACTCCCTCAATGGGAGTACTTTTGGGGCTTTTATGCAATTACATAAAGTTTTGATACTTTTGTGTATTTGCACTTTGGCCCAAAAGTTTACGTTTTTACGTTTAGGTCCAAAAACGCTAAAGGACAAATTGTTTTGTTCCTTTAATGAAGCTTTTGATTTTTTAAATTTTGGGTTCTAGTTGTATTTACATGAAGTAGTGGACTTTTGTGTTTTTACAAAGTGACCCCAAAAGTTTGTGTTTTCGCAATATATCCCAAAAAGTTGTGGTTATTGCATGATGGCCCAAATTAGGTTGAGAACAAAATTGTTTTGTCTCTTTAAATGAGAATTGGATTTTCATTTCATTTAGCTCCATTTAAATTAATTTTATGGATACAAAAACCAAATGAAAATGTTGCATTCAATTTAATTAGTTAAAGTGTTAATTAATTAAAGGGTGATTATGAACCTAAGCCTACGATAATTGAGCAATGTGAAAGGCCGTTTCAAATTTGTTTGAACCATGGGAATGTGTAGATTAATTTTGGTTGTAATTTGATTTGATCAAATGTTGTAAAAGAGCATAAGCTCTTCTTTACTTTAAAGTAATTTATTTTGATCAATTGTTGTAAAAGAGCATAAGCTCTTCTTTACTTTAAAGTACTCCATTCTTGTTTTATTTGATATGCATGAAAATGGAGTAGTTGGGTCCAACGCCCCTAGGAACAACACGCCTTAATGTGATTAAACGCGTAACTAAAATCAATCACCATCCCTAGTCCGAGATTCAACACTAGGCTCGTGTTGAATCTAAACAAAGGTTCATAGTCACCCTAAGGCCCTAAGGCAACTATATAGTCCATCAAATGAATGCAAACCTTATGTTAGTAGTATCATATACTCTTGCTTTAAAAACCGTTTTATAAGCATAGTGGGAGTATTATATACAACTAAATTCAATCCAATGGACCAATAGTTGTAATAGGACCAAAATTGTTTTAATAAAGATTAAAATGAATATTTATATGTGATGAGACCTAAAACCCTCAAACCAAACCATTATTAAGTTGATAAGCGTGAGAGTGCTTTGAACACTCTTTCGTGGCCTTCCACCGTGGTAGATCCAATCGTTTATGACTTGTACACCGACTTCACCCTATCATGGGGGAGTACAAAGTGCATGCTTATACTCAGGAGGAATCCATAAACATATGATGAGGTTAGTGTAGGCAACGAGGATGGCCGACATCGTATCATCGTGAGGCTATTCTTGAACCCCTTCACGAACTAAGCATGGTGGGAATGACTTAACTAAGTGCAATGGAGCCAATATCATATCATTGTGAGGTAACATTCTCTAGAGGCCAAATAAGATGGGTACTTGCAAGAGATGCAAATGAGTAAGCGTACTCTCTCATTATTATTAATGCTAGCCAATATCATATCATTGTGAGGTGGGCTTGGTAGTAGTGAGTCTCCCATACCCTACTAAGAGTTTCCTCCAAAACTCTCGAATTCCAATGAGGGATATGGAATTTGCCAAAAATAGTGGGTGGTGCTATTTGATTTAAAGACCCGGATCAAATGGCTTAAAATCAATCAATTTATATTCGTTATGTATTTGTTTACCAATATATTTGCAAACGCTATCCAACACTTGACAAATAAAAACCGAATGTTTTAGTTTCCGGACTTGGTACCACAATCCCAAAGATTGTCTTAAATGGATTGTATATGTACCTAAGTAGTCCCATCCTCAAAATCTTCCTATTGGTAATGTATCATTGGAAGAACATGTTAGATAAGTCTATCATGAAGAGGACAACACAAACAACCAATGCTTATTCCTTCGTTATATGAACAAAGGAACTTACGAAGATTAGCATAATGACAAGGACACTTTTAGTGTTATTAGTTCTTCACTTACAAATCGTTGTATGAAGAAATAATGAGTTGCTTTGAACAACCCTTAGTCAATGCAAACACTAGTGCTTGTTTCTTTGTTAAATGAACAAAGAACTTGAGAAGAAAGCACAAAGGCATGGACACTTTATGTGCCATGATTCTTCGCTTACAAATTGTTGTATGAAGAAATTAGAGTTGCCTTAAACAACTCTTGAAAGTTTGTAATTATGTTTAGAACATAATGGTTGGTTGACAAAAATAGTCCATCAACATGGACTTATGATGGTTTTGAATCATTGAGTGTTGAAGTGTTAAACCACTTAAAGAAACGGAAACTAGGCAAGGACTTCACCTTTGTGTCCCTATCCAAATCGTTCACTAAGTTTATTGTAAACTATATAGTGAACAATAACCATACGCTCTCCAAATTGTTTGATGTGTATAACACAATTGAAATAAGTTTCAAGAGAGATAGTGGGAGTTTAGGGACCTTGACTATGGTAGTCAAAGGAGAAGTCAAATGAAGAAAGCGAAATAACTCCAAGGGAACAAACTTTCTTTATGAAAGGATGGACATTGGAAGGGGTATTTGCAAGAAATGTCTTGCAAGTGTCAAGAACACACCTTTCGAAGGTGTTGTAAATTGTTCTTGAAAAGTTCAAAACAGTTGATTCTTCTACTTGAATGCTTGATTCCGTATTAGTAACTATGTTTTACAATCGTTGTAAAAGTGTGGCTAATAAGAAGTAGAAGATTAATGAGAGAAGAGAAAGTACTTCACATTCGGAAAGTGAATCAAATGTAGATCTCTACGAAAGCAGATGGTACTTACTTCCTCATATGAACTACCAAATAAATTGGAAAAACCAAAGATTGTCTTTATATTCCAATTTTAAGGAACTTAATTCCGTCACTATGTGAAATGGATAAATGTTTTGTTTGACAAAACATTGTTCTTAATTAATGAATGATTAGATTATTGTAATCTAATTAATTATCTCTATAGTAGAGATGATATGGTAGTGTTAACTGTTTAGAATATAATGATGCTTAAAACCCAAAAGGTTGCAAGGTAGTGACTAATCCCAACTAAAGTTGTGATACCTCTAAAAACATAAATTACGAGTTAGTCATAGATGGATACTTTGGATCGTTAGATCCGGATCCAATGCCTTCTTGTTAAAATTGTATAGAGGCAAAATGTTTGAATCTTTATTCTTTTGGAAAGAATAAAGAATCACAAAGTTGTTGAGGTTAATTCACTTAGATGTTAGTGGCACTTGTCCACAACATAATACTACTCATGTTGTATGACATTCACCAAAGATCACCCTCGGTTGGACTATAGTTTATTTTAAATAAACACAAGTCCGAATACTTTGCAAAAGGTTTCAAAGAATTCAAGAAATGTAAGTTGATGAGTAAGACGTCTAAAGTATTTACATCCTTAGATTTGATCCAAGGAATGGTAACACTTTAGAATAGTTTCCTTGAAAGATATCATGGAAAGAAGCATCATAAGATAATGGATTTCTCCATTAGGAGAAGAACGAACTTGAATAAGATTTAGTTCGTTGGACATTATCAATTACCCATATATAGGATATATATATGCTTCTAAGACAATATGATTGTCAATTAGAAGATCTTCCAAAAAATTTCATGACTCCATAGGATGTAGTTGGAAAGAAAGACAAATCTTAATCATGTTAAGATTTGGGGTTGTGTGCTAATAAGCAATATTTGTTTAAAAATTATCTTGTGGGTATCCTTAAATTAACATTTGGATATCACTTCTATAAACCAACCAACAAATGTTGTTTGTTGAGTAGTTCATTGTAATCCTACAATATGATTTGCCTTAGAGCAAATGAACTAGGAATAGAACTCAAAGAATGGGTTCTTTGAGAGACAAGATGATGATCAACAAATATAACAACCTAGTTCCTATACCACAAGCTCCAAGGTAGTCGAGAAGGATTTATAAACCGTCTCAGTTGAATGGTTTGAACTTTATGACTATGTCATAGAGTTGCACCTCTTAATTCGAAAGAAATAAGAATGAAAATCCTTATGACTACATTGAGTGTATATACGATATATACTCAAGGAAATGGTAAAGTATCATTTGACCCGAAATAATGAAACCTTCATAGCTAATTGGTAGCTTAAAGTGACTACACTCAAAGAGAATGGTTGACTTTGAAGGAACCATCTTTAACGTAGTCTTAGTTTCAATTAATTCGAAGAATGCTAGCAACAACTAAATGGTGATTCAATGTTTGGACATAATATGGGTTTCCGAAACCATTATTAAGATAGTCTTGATAATATATATCTAAAACTATGAATCACAAGACATGTAAGTTGTAGAGATCCATCCATCATGAATCTTAAACAAGCTAGTGGGAGCCATAAGCGTCTTATGAGAGAAATATCAAATTGTTTGATTTCTCATAAAGATGTAAATGAATCTTTTGTTTACTAGGTTTACAAAAGATTAGTGGGAGTTAATCATGTTCCTAAATTAGAATATATATATACACATATATGATATATTAATTTTGGAAATGAAAAGAATACTTCTTCGTTAAAGTTATGACTTTAAACATTTATTAAAGTTATGACTTTAAACATTCTATAATGATAGAATGTATATGGGAGATATAGTCTATATACATGGGATGGAAATCTATAATGATATATTTCATGATATAATTGGATTATATCAATCCCTAATAATAGACAATAGATGCTAGGAAGTTTCTCATATGATGATAAACTTCAATCAAAAGGACAACTCTAGTAAGACTAAGAAGTTGCTCTTCTCAAAGAGAACGTACTCTTTGACTCCCAAAGAAATAATGCATAAATAGAATCCTTTATGCATACGCAGAAAGGTGATTTACGTATTTCATATTGTATGAAAAACGTTGATATGAATTGTACCGAGAATGGTACAAGACGATATCAGTGCAAGCCCAGGATCAGAACCACGGCAACTGTCAAGTGAATCCTTAAGTATTTAAGAAATACTAAAGGATAGATTACTCAAAGATTGAGGAAAAATTAGAGTAACGTAAAGGAAGCGTAAATGTATTAGATTATGAATCTAATCCATCATTGAATCTTTCTTCATTATGAATGAAGAGATTAACAGATATCTCTTTATTATGACTAAAGAGATATTTGGATGGAAACATTAAAGTAATGACTTTAGTGTGTTCCATTATGAATGCAAAATATATTGCCATATAGAAGTTTACAACAATGTTGTTTGGATGGGAGAGTTCATTAATGAACTCTCTATTCGGTTCCAACCAGAGTGTACCGACACTACGACACTAATGGGGCGATAGCTCAAGCCAGGGAATCAAGGTCTCATCAAGATCCGAACTCATATGAGAGACTGAACCACATGATTGAGAATCATGTATAATGGTGACGTCGATATTCTCAAGGTTGCTTCTATGGATAACATATAGATATCCATTGTCTAGGCCTACTACTCAGCCATTTATGAAATGACTACAGAAGAGGAATCATCACAGATGAACAAGCTGATTGGCTCTAGTGCAAGTGGGAGATTGTTGGAAATGTGCCCTAAAACCAATCATGTGATGATACTTTACGGACATTTCACATGTTAAACTAATCTAGTTTAATATCAAGGGCAAAAATTATTGTTTTAAGCCGTCTCATATAAATGTTATATGCTTAAACGATAAAGTCCAAGGAATATGTGATTGGGAGAATGCAATCTAAAGAAGTTAGATTCATGAGACCATTCTTTCGTAGACACATCCTAAACGTTCCTGATCATAGGATTGCCAATTGGGCATTGACAGTCCGTTAAGATCAGTACGTACTGTGTCTTCTCTCAGGGAGAGTGACTAGTCTCGAGTCATTGGTGTGTGTGACATCAAGACAAGTACGTAGGTGCTCAATAGAGAATGAGTCCACTGAACACGATCAACGAAGAGTTCTCATACTCATGTCACATGAGAACTCATGGTTGGGATAATGCAAAGTAGTCCTTTGACCTGAGGCATCATAGTTGTCTTGTGGTTAGGTACTTGATCTTTGATTATGTCAAATGTCACCCATACACGGGTGTCCACGACATAGTTGGGGTTAAGCCACTTAGCCATAGAGGCAAGTGAATGCGCAACAAGGGATCTTTAACCTTCAAACTGTTTGAGGGAGAATACTCTATGATATGATTAAGAATCTCTGGCCAGAGTATGAATGAGATTTAGGAAGTCGTTCCAAATCACATTCAAGGTAATCATATAAGCACACGTATCGCATTGGATAGTAGACATGAATAAACTATCAAACCAAACAATGTGGTCAAGAGTATTGTATTAGAGAAAGACCGTATTGCATTTGTAATCCTAAACTGAATAGGTTCTCCACCTCTTCTGATTAGCTTGGGTAACCATGATATGCTGCTAGGTGTCACTCATGGTTTGTGGAAGCCCTAAACGTGTATAAACACTAAAGGGAGAATTGAAAGTAAGTTTCAATTCACAATCGATTTGAAAGAGTTCGGAATCGCCCACTGCCTCGCTAAAAGGAACCTAATGGATCGTACACCGTGTAAGGTAAAGATTGAAGAAACAATGGAGATGAGTAAGAATAATTAAAATGGTTTAATTATTTATGGCAAGGATTAATTAATATGTTAATTAATCAAACGAATAAGTTCGTTAAAGACCTCGGGATAGTTTTGGACCTTAAGGCCCAATGGGCTTCGAACGTCAAGCCCATTGACTTAAGTTGTATGACAATTTAATGAATAAAGATTTACAAAGGCCCAAAAGCCCATATCCCTTATATGGCCGGCCATGTGTATTGAATTAGGGTTTTTGGTTCTTTAGGTCATTTAAAGAAGTGACTATATAAAGAACTTTATAGCCTAAAATTCAAAAAGGGTTCTTTTGGAGAAAATTGGAGAGAACATGTCTCTCCTTTTCTCTCTAGGAGGCCGGCCCCCTTGGAGGGTGGATCTAGCAATCCTACTACTCCAAGGTCACTCATTTCTTCTCCAATCTAACCTTGGTGAAGATACTTAGAGGTTCTCAATTTTGGGAACTTGGAGAACCATTTCATCCATCCAAATCCATAGATCTAAGAAGCAAGGAATGAAGGCCCTCTCTTTGGGTGATTAGCCTTTGCTTATGCAAAGAGGAATCTACAAAGGTATAAATTTCTCAACTCACTTTGATTTGAGTTGAGTCTTGGTTCACCAATCTACTAGGCTTTGAATTTCATGGTTAATGTTTTGTTTTAAGTGCATGCAAGCATGATTCCGCCTTTTAATTGTTAATAGCATGCTATAGATGTTGCTTAAATGAACATGTTTTTCACAAATCATCCTTCACTTATGTAATGCATGGTGGATGTACTCATTAATCTTGAGTGATGAAGATATGACTATCAAGTTTTTAAGGTAAACTAATATGTATTTTTATCTTATTTTTTTCGTGATTTCACGAACCCTTACTATTATGTTAAAAATTTATGGTTTAGTTTTATTAAGGTATTGTGATTTGTATCGGATACAAAATGACACTAATTCCATTCAATGTATATATTAATTAAAAGTCATAACTTTATTTTGAATGTAACTAATGCTTGCAGGGATTAATAGTCCTTAGTCCCACCTTGCTTTTACTGTAGTGATCCGCATTGCTATAGCATACTTTGGTTGCCCTTTGTTGCAAATTGCTACCACTCAGAAATTGGAATTATCACAAGTTTGGTTTACTAATGCTTGGAATAGAGATGGTTTCAGGGGAGAAAATATATGATGGAGTAATACTTTGCACAGGCAGCTTCAAGGGAGAGGAGAAACAAGCCTTGGTTTGCATGTATGTTGATATTGGTTTCTCCTTTTTAGCCAACATTTTTATTATGTTATTTTTAATTTACTGCTAACACGATTTTTTTTAGTTTTGGGGAATGCGAGAAATAATTGATAAATATTATTAATTTTGTTCTTCGATATGTTTGTATATTTTGGGTGACTAATTCGGACTTCAAGTTTGTAATTTTACTGTGATCTTTTTTTTTTAGACAGAGGGTTAGTTTTCTCTTTGTATATTGAGGTTGTCTTTTTGTGCGGTTTATTTACTCAGTTTGATGATAATTTAAATGGTGTATTCATATGTGACTTGTTTGCTATCATTTGGACATAAAGTTTCATTTTTTGTGGCATTTGTGATTTGGGAGATTGATCAGGAACATTAGCTTCATTTTGTTTATGTGCTCTTCTCTTTTCAAGTTCAGAGACTTGCACTATCATAATTTAAATCTGATGCTGCAAAAGTTCATACAAATTTTTAGCCAAATAAATTAAAATGAAAGAATGTCTCTTGACAAGTACAGATATTAAAATTAAACATCATACGATGCGCTTAGGACATTGTAACTATAAGAATGTCTTTATGTGTGAACGAATGTAAAAAGAAAAAATAACTCTACACGCCGTGCGTAACGTGCCATGATGTAAAAATCTACACGCGCCGTGATGTAAAAAAGGTCTTTCTCATGCAGAAAGGCTAGGGTGCAAGAAGTTGAGTTATAAGTTACTTGCGCTCCTTTATTTTTAGTTTTTATGTTGTACTTTTATGTAGTGGAGGGAATTGAATCCCATGCAGATCCAAATTGTAAAAATCCTAAGGATTCTTACATTTTAGTCATTCATCGTGTATCGTGTGGTCAGAAATCATTTGACTTTTTTTTATTTAAAATTAAACATAAATAGTATCTGACGAAAACTGACTGCATGATATACGATGAACAGCTAGGATATGAGAATCCATAGAATCCTTACAAAGTAAATCCGAAGAGGATCTTCTTCCGTAGTGGAGCACTCCAACTCCTACTTTTCCGATGTTTTTGAATTCTTATTGTGCAGCTTATAAGGACAAAAATTAGTTTGTCATAAAACATGAAAGCATGTTTACCTCTCCTTAAGAATTCCAGTGTCTATTGTTGAATTTGAAGGAAATTTTTTGTCCTAGCTAAGAACATGTGAGAATATTTGAACACATAGGCAAACTATTAACATATTAAAGTAGGCATGCATTCAAAAATAATTCTAAAACCCATGACTTTCAAAGCCTAGTGAATGGTGAACCAAGAGACTCTTCAACAACATTAAAGAGAAGGAAGGATTTAGAGATTCATTACCCTTGAAGCTCATCCTTGTTTACACAAGGGATTCACCCAAGTTGAGGGCCTTCAAGTCACCTCCTAGCTCCTTGGATCTTCCTTGTGATTTTCTTCCTTTTGATGCTCCTTTGCTCCTTGAGGATGTGAGGAAAGGATCTCCAAGAACACCAAAGATTTGGTGTCTCTAAGTCTCCACACCAAGGATGAGGTGTGAAGATGAAATGGATGACTTAGAGAAGAAAAGATTGCTAGCTATCTCTTCCCTAAGTGGCCGGCCTCTTTTAGAGAAAAAGAGAGAAAGTGTTTCTCATCTTTGTCTCAAGAAAACCCTAATTAGGTAAAAGCTATAAAGATGATTTTATATCTCTTTTCTTAGGTTAGTGGCAAACTTGCAATTAAGCAAAACTTCCCACTTCCCTCACTATGGCCGGCCATCTTAAGTGATTGGGCTATTTGCCCATATTTGTTTTAGTTGTCATACAACTTAAACATAATGGACCTAGTGGACCAAACACTTTTGGACCCCGAAGCCCAAAACTAACTTAAAAGCCCAATACGAACATTTCGTATAATTAATTAACTAATTAATTAACCTTGACCATTTTTAATTAAACCATTTAATTGCTTATCCATTTCATTTATATTTCTTCACTTTCATCCTTACTCGGTGTACGATCCATTAGGTTCCAATTAGCGAGGCAGTGGGCGATTGTTACTCTTAACAATCGATTGTGAATTGAAATTTCATTTCAATTCTCCCTTTGATTAAGATTAGTGTTTGCTAATCTTCAGGGCTTCCACAAACCATAAGTGACACCTAGCAGCATGTCATGGCTACCCAAGCTAAATAGAATTGGTTGGAGAACCTATCCAGTTACAATTACAATGCAATACGGTCCTTCTCTAATACAATACTCTTAATCACATTGTTTGAGTGATAGTTAGTTTCATGTCTACTATCCAATGTAATACTTCTCTATATGATTCAATTGAATATGATTTGGAACATACTTCCTAAGTCATATTCGTATGCTTTGGCCAAAGACTCCCGAATCATATCTTAGGTTATTCTCCTTCCACCATGGAAGGTTAGAGATCCCTTGTTGTGCATTCATATGCCTACATGACTAGATAGCTTGACCCCAACAATGCCGTGGACACTCTCGATGGAATGCCTTAGACATGATCAAAGATCAAGGACCTAACCATTAGACATCTATGATGCCTCAGGTCAAAGGACTACTTTGCATATTGCAACTAACGAGTTCTTACATGACATGTATGTTCGAACTCTCTTTTGATCGTTGTTCAGTGTACTCGATTACTCTTTCAAGCACCTATGTGTTTGTCTTAGTGTCCAACACTAAATGACTTGAGACTAGTCATACTCACGCTTGAGTTGACATAGCACATACTAACCTTATCGGATTGTCAATGCCCAATTGGCAATCCTATGGCTAGGAACGTTTTAGGAATGAACATAAGAGAAAGGTCTCGTTAATCTAACTTACTTAGATCACTTCTCTCTCAGATTAAATACTTTCCTTGGATTCCCTTATTGCTTAAACACATGATACAATAAATAGTGATTAACAATAAGCTTTGCCCTTCATTAAACATATAATAGTTTAATACAATAAGTATTCCAAAAGCTATTACATCAAATGAGTGGCTTTGTGGGCATACTTCCAACATAATTTATGGCTTAATTTGGCCTTTGCATTTTGTGAGCCTAGCAGCCCAAATTAAATGGGTCTTTAGTTGCCCATATGAAAGTCACATGAGTGGCTAGGGTTTAATTGGCAGCAGCAACCCTTATATAAGGCATCATGCTTTTTTTATTTAATAAATTATTATCTACACTAAAGGCACGGAATGATGTTAAGCATTAATCATGCCCTTTGTTTTCAGATGAGAGAACAGAACCGACAACCTCAATCTTGAGAAGAAGAAAGTTGCTGCTCCCTCCTTTGTTGGCAATCACTCCATCAAAGTTATGGTTGGTATATTATCTATTAGTTTTGTTTAGAGAGGAACCTCTATTTGTTTCTTTGGTGTGTGAGAGTTATTGGGCGCACTGTATAGGAGTTTTGGGTTGTGAGATTGCCAAACACTTTGTAAACACACCTATTTGGTTGATAGTGAATTATTGGTGAGCTCTTACTGCTCCGAGGATGTACTCCATTACACTGACTGTTGAGGAACCTCCCAAGATCTTAGTGTCTTTCCTATTTTGTTATCGCATTTCATTTGGTATATTTCTTGTCTGTTAGCTTGTGCTTGTTTCTAATTGGTTTGGTGCTATTCTTGCACTACACCTATATATACATGCGCATGTATACTTAGCAATTCAATTGTTAACCTCAAATTTGGAAGTTTTAAGAGCCTGTGGTTGTGCGTGCCTGTAAGAGCATTTTGAACTTTATACCCTGCAGTGATTGTACATCCTTCACGTTCTAGTCGCGACACGGTGACGCATCTCTCCGCTTATTATTAATGCAAGGTGTGACACTCCTTACATACACGTAATAAATGATTTACGAGAACACTAGTACTAGCCTGAAATTGGTCTTAGCTTGAAGCTCGGAGTTTTTACCCCACACCATCATTCAGCATTCATATTTGTGAATTTCAAAATGTTGGTCCAATGGAAACCTTTAGAAAATGTTGCAGCAATTTTACAGGAACAGATCAGCAAGCAGTCTACATTCGCAAGCAAACTTGGACAAAATTTAATGAAATATAGTACATAGAGACGAAGGATCGTTAGCCAGCCGATCGAAAACATGAATTTATACAACGTTTCACATGTAATTAGTTGGCCATTTGTTACTTAATGTCTGTTTGAAAAGTGTTGGCTAATTAGACTATACATACTTCCCCAATGCCACACAATTCAACAGCCATATATATCATCAGACACAGAAGTGAGTTCATCAGTTTCTCTGATTATCAAACAAGATCCAACGGTTGTTATGGTTTGTCATCTATCGTTTGCGCTTGGACTTCAAAGAGGTGACTGATTGAGAGTTGCTGTGCCAGTTGCGCTTCCTTTGATTGATGAACCAATTGTTTATCTGCTTTAGCTGCAACCCTGTCTCCTCCACAAGCTTTGCCTTGTCATCTTCCTGCATATATCATATGAATCATTCATTAATTCTAGAAGGAATCTGAAGAAAGTTGAGGTTCCACCGTAAAACCAATTGGAAGTATAGTGCAAGGTCCCTTCTTTCCCCAACGTGGGATTGATACTCTCAACAGAATTACACTATCATCATAATGCTCTCAAATGACACTATTGTTATAGAAAACAATCCAATTAGATCGATATCATCTCGGCATGATGCAGCAATTTTCTCAAATACCACTATTTATTGTAGCAAATAGTCTCATTATATTAGTATCATCTGGATATGTTGTTGATAATGTCACTATTTGTCCCATAATCACGAATCAACGATAGTAATTAATATGCTGTCAATAAATTGTCGATACTGTTGATTCACTATATATAGTAATAGTGTTATTCAAGAGCATCTCCCAAAATTCTTCCATCATTTCTGTAACATTTACTTTGTTGGGCATATACAGATTAAGCAGAATGGTAAATATGTATGGAGTGCAATAAAATCAAAGTATGGGGTTTGGATTCGGTACTACGTTGTATTGAAGAAAAATCGCAAAGTATGAAAGGTGAAGTTTCTTGCTTACAGTTGGGTAGGGCCACTTAGAATGCTGCTGCCACCAATTCTTCAACACTGTAGTTGTGTCGCCAGGTAATTTCCCTGCCCTTCTTTTTCTTAAAATCTCCTCTCTTACATCTTCAATTCTCGACTTAAAACCCTGCAAATATTTAACAATGCAAGTTTGTTATATATTTAGGAAACCGAAAACTCAGTTCACATCCCGAAAGCATAACAACATAACTGCAGCAACGGTGTAACTTTTATCTGTGTATAAGTTGTACCTGCTTCAGCTCAATTTTCAATTCCTGTCGAACTCTTTCCATTAGTGATCGCTCAGATTCGGTTGGGAGTAGAGGGCCAAATCCCATCATGTCATGCCCTTCGGCGCCGGATTGATCCATAGGGAAGTCCATCTGCATGTCATCCTCATCGTCGGACATTGTTGCACCCGAACCTTCACCCAGACTTACTCCTGAAAAGAGATGAGACAGAAAATAAGCCTCAAATACAAGTGATTAATTCTACTTTGTGTTTGCCATGGAAAGAACAGAATAAATGCTTCAACTCCTACTTCTCCCTGTTAATTCCTCAATCTTAGTGAAATGAGTTCGTGTGAGTGACAAGAAACTGAAACCAAGAACGGTGAGCTGGGCCTATAAGTAACTGGGCTGGGAAATGTTTTGCTAAACAGTTATCAGAAATGAGTTAACCGAGGCTATTTCATAATCATTTTGTTTTTTCATTTTCACCTTTCACTTTTTGCGTTAGGGATAGAGAGGACAAATACATGAAAGAAATGAGGGATGAAGAATAGTGGATGGAGGATAGCGAGAGAGATGTAGAAGAAACGTACAAGGAAAGACACACAAAATGAAAACAAAAATAATAAATTATTCCAAGTTGTTTTCACTTTCAAAAGTATCACCCGTCACCCTTCATACCTCCTTAATTTACCCTGTATACTTTACCCACATCTCAAGCATAAAAATTAAAACCAAAAACTAAGGATTATCAAACGAGCCTTAATTACTGGGGCTAAAGAAACCAGTCAAGTCCTTGATTCCAGAGTTCCCGCAACATATATGAATTCTTCTTTATTATTATTCTTTTTACCAATTCTTTTTACCAAAAGTATCATATATATATAAATACTAAAGCATAATGATTTGAATGAGACCTCGAGTTCAAATTCGATACATGAAAGTTTATAACTTGTGTTACATTGTACTTTTATTTTTTAAAGCAAGTTATCTTTTCCCTTGGAATGTCATGTTAAGATCGTATGCAGGAATTAAACTAGATAACTTACTAGATTTTATATATGTTATATGACAAAATAGATGTCAAATTCCAATATTTTTTTTTTGTCTGAATTGTAGCTATAACGCATATACACTATGAACTCGTTTGGAAGTACTTTTAAAGTGGCTAAAAGCGTTTTTGATGAAAATGGTTTTGGAACCAATCTAATAAGAAAAATACAAGTAAATTCAGGAAAAACACTTCAAGTGATTTCTGGAAGAAGCACATAATTAGTGTTTCTTACATAAAACACTTCAACTGCTTATAGAACCCAAAAACATTTTCTTTCAAAACGTTTTATCATTTTTAAAGTACTTTCAAACTAGCCATTTGAGATTTCGCAAGCATGCAAGAATTGAACAAAGAACAACAATGTAGGATCATTCTTCTCTTTTTCTCTTAGGTCTTCTTCCATGTTTGCTTATTACTTTGTCGTTTTCTTTACCTTGATATCAACCAAAACTCTTTTTTATTACCGCCTAGATCAAAGTGTACCCTTTATTCTATATTATTATAGTATCCTCCCCTACATCATGATCAACAGCTAGTCATCACTTTAAACTAAGGAAAACACACAAAGTCTATTTAGGATAATTCCAATTAACCATTTAGCATGACCACGAAAATACTAGTCAAACTTTTATATGCAATTCACAAGTTCAAAAAATATTTATATGTATATAAATATGAGGTGTGATATCCACACACCCTTTTTTACTTCTCTCACACCTTTTTAGTTTTCGGACGTCGGATCAGATGAATTGAAGAAGATCAACGGACATAAATTAACAAAGGGTGTGTGAGAAGTAAAAAAATGTGTGTGAATAGCACACCCCTATAAATATATATATGTTTGAGTTAAAAAATAAAAAAATAAAAAATAAATAAAAAAGACAACTCAAGAAGTGCAACCTTTGAGGTTTTTAAGTGAAAAAAAAAGGAAATAAAATTGATATTCCAAGCTACCATTACCATATATATGCAACCTACAATAGCATGAACCCTAAAATTGGCTTGAAACAAGCAATTACTCAACCAATTATACTATATAGACATAAAAAAATATATATCTGAAATATCTTGTGCAACTTGCATTCTGGTTTTTGTGTTGTGTCCCCAACCCTAACAACCAATTAATCAGACATAAATTCTAGAAAAAAGAAAAAAAAAAGAAAGGATAATGCTTGTGTCGCCTTTATGGGAGGACTTACATGTCTCTTACTTACGATTAACGAATCTTTACTTTCCGAACGTCATAATCGAAATCGTTCATTCTCTTTATCATTATCGAAAGATCATATATGCAAAACATTATTTAATTTGGAGATCGTTAAGTCATTCATACGCGTTAAACCAATCAACGATTTTGATCGTGATAAACTGTCCATTTGTTTTATGTATATGAATGGCTGAAAGATCTCCAAATTGAATGATTCTTTGTAGGCTTAATCAAGATTTATCGATTCCAATTATAAAATTTTAACATTAAAAATACGTAATTTGTAAGTGAGAGAATAAGTTCATTCTTTCATAAGGGAATGTAAGCAATATTCCTTTATTAATTAATTAATTTAGTGAAAAGACCCTGTACCAGTTTCAGTTGGCGTCTCCACCTAGCAGATCCCCCATAAATCAAAGAGAGTTTTAACGAAAAACCCGCGGTACTGTTCACTTTAACGAAAAACCACATTTTTACACTAAAAAGTCAAATCTGGTACTATTCACTTTACCCTTTATTTTGTCCTTATCATTAAAACTCAAAATTTTCAAGCCTTTTTCATTAGTTTTCCTTAAATCAAACCCTTCTACTTAATCATCATTAATTTATGGTTACGTGCACCTACTTATACTCCACCACCAAATTATTCACCAAACTTCCAACATACGGATAATCCAACAAATAAACAAGTTCATGAATTCTATATTATATTCCCAACGAAAAAAATATATTAATCATTGCAATCATCAAAATCAAAGTATTCTAGAACCAAATATTCTGCTGCAACCTTGTTAGTTAGGTCATGGAGACTACTCTTGGCAGGGTCGATAAGTTTCTCCGTCTTGTTATCAATACGCTAAACGCCACATCAAGTTATCAATCTATTCATGTTATAACATGTATATTATGTATATATATTTGTAGATATTACATCTTAAGTTTATGATATAGCAACATTTTGTCTAGTCATGTTATAATACGTCGATTAATACTATACATGACAGTATGATCGTTATCTTCTGTGCCCCTTCAACCTAATTAGCCACGACCTGGATTGTCTGCCCTCCCCCATCCCATCCCCTTCTTATGTCCTCCTATTTGAACGGTCACGGTTAAGTCATGTCAACATTTTATATTTTCATTGCTTTTTGTCTTATTATTTTTATAAAAAAAACAATATAAAATGTTGACGTGGCTTAACCGTTCAAATAGGAGGGCATGGAAAGGAGATGGATTTGGGAGGACGGACAATCCAAGTACAATTAACCAACCCCTAGCCAACACTACACTTTGATTAATTAGTTTTCGTAGACCCTACCCTATACCGCACCCACTCCTTACAAGGACAGCACTCAAACTTCCAGAACCCCAGAATAGCTGGTCGTTTATGCCTACCAAACACATTAAAACATCACAAAACGTCGCAGCACAGAAAACAGAAGCAAATTTCATTCCCAGTGACAAAACCAAACAAATATCCTAAACATTTTTAACACCAACTGATGATAAAAACAACATTCATAACTCATATTCTAAACACTTCCATCTCAAACATATTACGACGTTTAATGTTCTCTTATCAGACTTGTTTGTTAAACTGCGAGTTAAACCAAATATTTCGGTGTAACTCAACACAATTAATAGTCGAGATTCACGGTCTGAAAAAAATAATCATAATAGCTAGGAAGGTGAAATTTTGAGAAAAATAGAGAGGGGCCATACCAGTGAGAGCCTGCAAGTTGCTTTCGATTTCACGGCAGGCCATGACAGCTTCAACCGCATGGACTCTGACATGTTGTTGAAGTTGTTCTTTGAAAGAGCACAAAACTATCAGATATTGTGCCTGCAGAAACAATGAGTAAACCCCCATTAACCAAAAGAAAAAAGGTAAATCATTAGCTAATAAAACCAAACAAGTACAAATTCAATTACTCAACAAATTAAACCAGATAAAAAAAAACATAAATACAAATATATTAATTAGACAGTAACAAATTAATAAAACGGACTAACCAAAAAGTTGTCAAGCTCTTGGCGCTCGTGTGGGGAGACTGAGTGGCCATGTTGCTGCTGAGAAGCGTAAGAGCGCAGGAGGTGGTGCGACTGAGACAGCTGAGCGTCTATGAGCGGCAACTGATCGATTGGCGTCGCCACCCGAAGACACGACACGTGAGCAGATAGGAGCTGCTCGTAGAGAGGGTGTGTGGCTATCTCAGCCTTGAGCTGCCGGTTATGCTGGTCATGATGACCGTCGATGCCGCCACCACCCATCATCCCCAACCCGGATTCTTGCATTTCTCGACGACTCGATCCAAATCCGTTGGAAATTCTGAGAGATGGGTTTTGTAGAGAAAGAGGAGAATTATAAAGGGTAATCTAGCTTGGTTCGAGGACCACAGAGATAGTAGAAAACCCTTGAGTTTTGAGAACGGGATTCTATGCCGTTATGGTGTATAACAGTGTAGAGAGAGAAAGTGCTTGATATAGGCTTTGAGTACAGTTTAAAATCGTTAATGGTGTAAGAAAGATGCCGAGAGCCGTATATTGGGATCTGAGACAGACAACTTTCTGCACCACGTCTGAGAAAAAACAAAGATTTTACATAAACACATAGAGAGGGAAAATGAAAAAGATTTTTAAAGCTTCGTCGTTATGAGGTTTTCAAGGTTTTGTTTTGTTTTGGTTTTGGGGTTCTGAGAAATGGAACTAAGAGAGAGAGGGAGGAGAGAGAAGATTTCAGAAATATTGGCAATAGAACGAATCATTACCATGAAAGCGGTTGGAAGAGAGCTCGTAAAAAGAAAAACAAGATAAAGCTGCTTGCTTCTGCGCCTGACAATTTGATTGCTTTTCTTTTTTCTCTTCTTCCTTTAAAAATTTTCCTCTGATTTTGGTTTTCTGCGGGGTCCATTTTTCCTTCTTCTTTTCAAAATTTTCTTCTAATTTTTATTTTTTTGGAATAAAACGACATAATTTATACTAAGAGATAGAAGAGTTTGGCTAAGCCACATAATGTGTAATTTAATTTAGTAGTAGTTTGGTACTGAGGTGTTTTTATAAAAAGTGAGTATAAAAAAAAGCTGAGCTCAAAAAGATGTTTGGTAAACACTTAAAAATAGCTTATTTTCATAGTTTTGGGTGAAAAAAAGCTGAAAATGTGAAGCAGCAAAAATGAGCTTATTCTCACAACACAGCAAAAGTAGTTTTTTTTTAAAGCATAGCAATATCAAACCAGCCGTATCGAATTCAGCATACACGAGATCCAAACCTAAGATCTCTCACTTACAAGTGAAGAGAAATACCATCAGACCATAATATTGAGTGGCTCTAATTTTTGTGTTTAGGTATACTACCAAATTTATAAATTATTCCTCTGTGAATCTTTTCGGCCCTCGGAAGGGGCATATAATCGTGGCATGCCATCATTTCTCTCTTTTTTCAAAAAGAAAAAATTATAAATTATGTGATATATCATGAATAGAAAATAAGTATTATAATCAATACTTAAATAATAATCAAATATTCAACAATCAAATCATATGATTTGTAAATTTTAGTCTATATGGTTGTCTCTCTAACATTATTCTTAAATTTATTGAGGTGGTTAATTACAATTAATTATTTTTCGACCCAAAAAAAAGTTACAATTAATTATGACTAATCTTGGTTTATCAAGATTAAATTTTGATTAGGTATAAGAACTAAGGGGCTGTTTGTATGGCTTCATTAAACTTCATTGGACTAGACTGGATTACACCTTGGCTTAGTCCCGTGTTCGTTTCACGCTGGGACTACATTTAATGAGACTCACCTAGACTAAGTCGAACTAAAAGCTTCGTTGAAGGGTCTTAGCAAGTCCCCGCGAAATTGGTTGGACTGCTAGGCCAAATCTGATCGCTTCACCCCTCCCTGCTTCGTTCCTCCCATCTGCTTCTATCTCATGTCCCACAACCCTATTCAAACCCAGATCCTGCAAAATAAAAAAAACAATGTAAAAAATCAGCAGTGGTTCCCTATTCAAAACCAGAACCAACTCCCAAAATTCGAACCCAGATAACCCAAAAAATCCCAAAATTCGAACTTAGAAAACTCAGAACCCAGAAAACCCAAGAAATCCAAAAAAAAATAAATTATGTAATGGGATGATCATGGTTGTTTCAATCACATATGCACCCAGAAAACCCAAACCAGATCCAACCCTTATCCTCCACCTTTGAGCCAATCGCACATGTAGCTCACCTCCTTCAATCTCTTTCTTGCTCTATGTTTTGATTTTAAGATTTACAATACATTTTGTGAGAGGAAGTGAAGAGGCAGGAGGGAGAGGTGAAGTGCAGAGGCAGGAGGCGAAGAAGATGAAGTGAAGAGGCAAAGGATTTGCAATAAAAAAAGTTGGTCTATTCTTCTGATTAAATAAAGGCTAAGAGGATTTGCAAACCTGAAACCTAATTAGGGTTTTAAAAATTAAATAACTACAATATAAAATTTTATAACAAATATCAGTTGTTTTTTGTTTTTTAAGGTAAAAGTAAATTAAAAATGATAAAAAAAATAATTCGGGTTCTAAAAATATTTTAGTCCATAGTTTAGTCCTTCTGCACCAAACACTTCACTATTCTTATCCTGCTTAATCCAAGCCAAGCCAATCCAGTTTAGTCCCTGAAATTAGTTCAGTCCGAGATAGTTCGATGCAACAAATGCACCCTAATAGAAAATCGACAAAGTAGGCTTCAACCATCTGTTTAAAAAAAAAGTGATATTTTTTTTTGTAAATATTTAAAATAAATTTGGTAAATATTTAAAGAAGTGATTTGGACACTTCACATGACAGGATCATAAATGGAGCACTCCTTTCTTTCTATACGATTATTGTTGACTAACACTACACTGTAGACTCACTCACTCTCTACAGAGGCAGAGCTTTCTGGCTAGCTTTGTGGTCACACTGTATAAGCTGTCGAACAATTTACTATACAAACTTTTTAGGGTTATGATAGAGAGAAATATGATGTAATGGTTAATGTTTGAATTCTTTTAAATTATTAAAGAAAGAATTTAATCATTAATTATCGTATGATGTGATTTATAAAATTTAAAAAATATATATACGATCTCTATTAGGGATGGGTATGGTATGGTTCGGTGCGGTTCCACCCCTAAATCGGAATCGGAACCAGAAAAAATTAATCGTTTGGTTCGCTGCGATTCTGCTTAAATTTATTACTAGAACCGTACAGTTCGGTTTACACAAGTTCCGATTCGGTTCTTGCTGGTTTACGGTTCCGAATACTAAATTATTTGAACACCAAATCATTATGCATTCAAATTATTTATGGCTCAAATCCTCAAGAATTGTACAGTACGTTTTCACAAAGGGGTTTGGCCAAATAGAAGAATAACTACCTAATTTCCATTTAGACTGTCCCTCAAACCGATCCACAAGTAGCATCAATTTGAAGTCTACATAATTTTTTTTTTCTTGTTCTTTTGTCAAGAAATTGGCATAAAGTTTATGTAAAGAACCTAGGAAAAGCGATGAAACAAAATGTTCTTCAACTGATATGAGATCACATATCCTAGCAACAGGACAACATAGCAATAGATGCACCGCACCACCCCTTTCCTCTACTCATAGAACACCAAACCAAAGCAATGACACTCCTCTTGGGAGAATTCTCAATTTAAGGTAGCCACTGATATTGGTTTATGTAGAAATAGAGTGTAGACATTCCTTTTTTCCAAATGGCAGCGACAACTAAAAAAAGTGCAACCAAGTGGGGTTGGCTGTGTGAAACTGAAATGGGGGAATGGGGATGTGAGGTCGTGAGTGAGGTGAGTGAGCCCTAATTGGGATGGGATCCATTGCTTTGCAACTTGGTGAAACTAATTTTTCAACCTATTATACCATGACATGTGTGTATATATGTAATTAATTTATTTATTATTAATAAACGGTTCGGTTCGGTTTCGGCCGGTTCTTGTTCATTCGAAACCGAAATTGGAACCGGTTTGAACGGTCCGGTTTGGTTTTTAACTCAAAATTGACTTTTCTGGTCAACACACTTCTTTTCAGTTTTTTTCATACGGTTCGATGCGGTTTGGCGGTTTTTATGCCCACCCCTAATCTCTATAACATATTATGTGATGAAAAATAAGGGGTAAATTACATTTTACCACCTCAGGTTTAAGGTCTATTGTAACCTCATACAACATCTTCAAAAAATTTCACTTTCGTATCTCATGTACTATTTTATTTCAATATAATACCTCCGTTACATTTTCCATTCATTAGTCCGTTAAGAGCTGACATGGCAGTAATGGAACCCATTACCCTAAATATAATTTACCCTAAAATAAATTAAGTTAATAAAAACCATCATCTTCCTCGTTCAACTCATCATCGTAATCAATCATCGAACCCAGCACCAACTCCCACCGGCCACCTTCTTCCAGATCCAAGCCACCAGCTCAGTCGAGCCACCCGTCCTTGTTAATACGACAAATCTCACCATCTTGTCGGCGTCGTTCTTGAACATCGGCGTCTTTCTACTTTTTCAGAGGCGGCGCGATTTTCACGGCCATGTTGATTCACGCCAACGCTTCTTTAGAAACAACTCAATGGAGCGATGGTGAGAGCCGCACGATGAACCAGTTCTGGCCACTTCTGGTTCAAACTCTTCTAGCAGACGTGGTTTTCATCACTAATCTAGAAAGGTTGTTGATGGGCGCGTGAAGCTTAATCGAACCCTAGTTCATTGGGAACAGTACGATGAGGTCTTCTCCTGTGGCCACCTCGGATTCGATTCACATTTATGCATACCATACAAATTTATAGTCTAAGCATAAATCAATAGGCATGGCATTTCAAAACATAATTTCATTTAAACACATTTTCTGGGAAAAATACCAAGTATATAAGTATATACTGAAAACCAAAAGCCCACTCACTGATATGTGGAAGGGTCGTAGCCCCCGAGTCTTGCTTGATTACGCTCATCCTCTGGATAGGTCTTACCTATATGCGAAACAACTATATAAACGTTATTTTAAAGCACATAACCAAAACTAGGTAATAACTTCTCAAACATTTCTCAATTGGGGTGTTTGAATATACCAACGTGATCTACTCAACCTCACAAACATCCCCATATTTTTAGAAAAAATTTCCGAACACCCACGGGCCCTCATGCGCTGGCCAAGGCACGGCCACACGCTCGGCCACGCGCAGACACGTGCCTAGCACACCAAATAGAACAGTTAACGGCGTTAGGGAATATTTCGTTAAATAAAAGCATATGTCGTTAAATATACCTGATGCCGTTAGGAATATTTCGTCAACTTTGACGGAATATTCGCCTTCTTCTCCAGCGAGTGCCGGATTCCGTCGCCGTCGCCGGAAACTGGGAAAAACTTCAAATTGTCAAATCTTCTTCATTTCTCAACCAAAATTCATGAAATTTGTACCAAATTGAAGCTTAGGATGAGAGGAACAAATCCTTACCACTTTTAGGTCCTAAAACCCACTAAATCTCGTCGGGAAAACTTCGATACTCCGGCCACCTCTGCAATTTCACAAACTTGGACTTCCTGACGTCCAAAACCCTTCAAAACCCTTCCCTAAGCTTCGTGAAGCAATTATAAGGCTCCCTAGACCCTTAAAACTCAAAGAAAAGTCCGCGATCACATTAGATGAACAGTGCACCAAATCGGGGCACCTTGATATCTCGAGTTTCCAAGGTTCTCACGTCCAACCAAAGCTATGGTTCAACTCTTGGACTTGCAAGGATTCCAAAAACACCAACTACAACCTCGATCCGTGAGAGATGACGAGAGTTAAGAGATGACCATACGAGTGTACAGACGAATGGAAAAATCCGAGAGGGAGGAGATAGAGAGGGTCAACGGGAGTGGTATAGGTGTGTGTGTGTGGTCCAGGTTGGGCTACCACCCAAAAATAAAGAAAAACTTAGTTCTAATTGGGTCCAAACAATTAGAACTTAACATATTTGGTCCACAACCAAAGTGCATGTCACACAACACCATCTAACATCCAAGGGTATATAAGTCATTTCACACCATCGATAAAATATTTGGGGACGGGCTGTCACAACTAGTCTGGTAGAATGTGTATTTCATCAAAACGATAGATACAAATAGAATCATACATTTTGACAAAAACAAAAAAAATAAAAATAGAATCATACATAATGACACACCGCAACCTAAATCGAGGCATGCTGGTCGTCACGTGAGGGTGACGTAGCCATGTGCACAGTGCGGAAGCAAAAAAGATATAAGGAATTACGAAGGAATAAAAAACAAACTACTAGCAGAACTAGCTAAGATAAGGTGCTAGTGCGAGATTAAGGGTGAAATACATAATCAGAGCATAAATATTCTAGATGCAGTCAAGCAGGACAAGTACTAATTATACAACACCCAAGGGTGATCCTACATTTATGATGTTCTGTCAGAACCACTGTCGAAATCCCCGTGAGCCACCAAAGCACTTCTACCTAAAACCTGGAGGGGCGCAAAACAGAAAGTGTGAGTGGGCAAAAACAAAGTTTTTCAAAATCATTTCATTTCTCAAAAGTTCTAACCCCTCGCCATAAAACCTGTATAATTTAGAAAATAATAATAATAATAAGCTGCATCAGAAATCATACTCAAGATGAAAATCCATATAAGTATACCATGCCAAAGTATCTCAACGCAATGCTATAAGTAATCCAGGAAAAATATATCAATGTCAAATATCGCATAAGCCAAATCCCTCTAACTCAATCTACACGGCTGAGTATATAGCTCATAACCAATCTCAATCATATCAAATCAAATCTGCACACAAGTTGGAACCACCTAAAGTAGTCTGTACGACAAGACTAGGTGTAAAGTAAATATGCTCTAGTGCTATGATCATGTGAAGGCTGTGCGAATGATCGCGGGTCACCTACGAGTTGGAACCACCTATAGTGGTGTGTACGACAAGCCTGTGCACCTAACTTGGATCCAAGGTGAGCATATGGTGTGGGAGGTGAACATCACATGAAAGACTATGCCCTAACTTTGGGCGGGAGTACTAACACCGGGGTGCAGGTTTATGAGTTTTCAATACATTACATCATATCTCACATAAATGAAGTAACCTCATATCTTTAATTTATGAACTTACCTGGAACTTACCTGTGCGTCCGCAACACCAATCATAAATATATGCAACTCCTAACGCATAAATAAAATAGGCAGATACTTTGCATGGCATTTCAAACGTATAATCATTCAAATTCATTTTCTAGGGAAAAATCTCAAGTATATAGGTATATACGGAAAAACCAAAAACCCACTCACTGATATGTCGAAGGGTCGTAGCTCCCAAGCCTTGATTGATGGCGCTCGTCCTCAGGATAGGTCTCACCTATATGCGAAATAACTGAATAAACGTTATTTAAAGCACATACACAAAACTAGGAAATAACTTCTCATACATTGCTCAAATGGGGTATTGGAATATACCACCATGACCTATTCATCCTCAGGAACATCCCCATAATTTTAGAAAAGTTTTCTGACCACCCAATCGCCACCAGGCGCCGACCAAGGCACGGCCAGACGCGCCCCCACGCTCGGCCAAACCCTAACTAAAACTTAACTGCCGTTAGGAATATTCCGTTAAAACCTTAACAGAAATTAACGGCATTACCTGATGTCGTTAGAATATTCCGTCAGACTTGACGGAATCTTCCCCTTCGTCTTCCTTGGATCGCCGGAGATCGTGGCGGGTGCCGGTTTCTGGAAAAATAATCAAACCTTCATATCTTCTTCGATTTTTAACCAAAATTCACAAAATTTATACCAATTTGAAGCTTAGGATGAGAGGAACAAAACCTTACCACTTTCAAGCCTTGAAATCCACGGGATTTCGCTGGAGGAACCTCGATATTCCGGCCAAACTTGAAACTTGCCAAACTCAACTTCCTAACGTCCAATACACTTCGTTTTTCTTCTTCGAGCTTTGTGAAGATGTCCTAAAGCTCACTAACAGCTTAAAATCTCCTAAAAACTTCGAAATCACGAGTGCATGAATAGTAACCCAAAACTGGGTTCTCTGGTTCTCGGTAAAATGAGGTTTTCACGTCAAACTAAGGGCATAGATGACCACCTGGACTCACGAGGAACACAAAAACAACCTCCTCGATGTCGATCCGTGAAGATAGGGTCTGATTTGGGTGTTGTCCGTACGAGTGTATGGAAATGGCAGAAAATTTGAGGGAATGAAAGAGAGAAGGTCAACAGGAAAGGGTTTGTGTATGGTCCAGTTGGGTCACCAATCAAAACAAACTTGAAGTCCTTAAGTTTTAATTGGGTCCAATTAATTAGGAATAAAGTTAACCGGCCCCTTTTTCTTAGTCCAATCTACACAACACCACAAAACGCTCAAGGGTAGAATGGTCAATTCATACCATCGATAAAATATTTTGGGACGGGTTGTGACAACCTACCCTCTTAAGAAAATTTCATCCCTGAATTTCACGCAATAAATATAATCCACTAATAATCATAAAACAACCTCGGATACATATCTCTCATCTGGTCCTCTGTCTCCCAAGTGGCTTCTTCCATCGAGTGATTCCTCCGCAAAACTTTCACTTAGCGCACAGTCTTATTTTCAGAACCTTATCCTTCCAATCCAAAATAGTCACCGACTCCTCATCATAAGTCAAATCCGGATTAATTTCCAAAGGCTGAGGAGGTATCACATGAGAAGGATCTGAGACATAATGACCTTTCCATGGTAATAGCTTTAGAAATACCCAATCACCTACATTATACATCTGGTTAGTGGCATGTCGGTCTGCTAGACTCTGTCGATCTTGGGCCGCTTTCAGGTTAGACTTAATCACTTGAATATTCTGAGTAGTCTCATCCACTATCTCAGGACCCACCAAAACTCTTTCACCAACCTCTGACCAACATAAGGGTGTGCGACAAGATTTACCATAAAGAGCCTTAAAAGGTGACATACCAATACTGGAATGGAAGCTGTTGTTGTAGGCAAATTCCATTAAATCCAATCGCTTATGCCAAGCGTCACCAAATTGCAACACTGCAGATCTCAACATATCTTCCATCGTCTGAATGGTCCTCTCTGATTGTCCATCTGTTTGAGGATGATATGATATACTATAAAATAATCTCGAACCAAGAGCTTCCTGGAATGCTATCCAGAATTTGGAAGTAAATCTAGGATCACGATCCGAGATAATACTAACTGGGACTCCATGGTACTTCACAATTTTCAATACTAATAATTCAGCTAATCGGCTTAAAGAATACTTCTCCCTCATAGGAATAAAATGTGCTGACTTAGCAAGCCGATCAACTATCACCCAAATGCCATCATAACCATTATGAGTATGAGGAAGCTTGTACACAAAATCCATAGTAATATTTTCCCATTTCCACTGTGGAACGGGAAGTGGTTGCATCAATCCAAAAGGCTTCTTTCTTTCTTCTTTGACTTGCTGACAGATGACACACCTACTCACATATTCAGCAATTTCTCTTTTCATACCCGGCCAATAATAAAATGGTCGAATGGTATGATACATTTTTGTACCTCCTGGATGCATTGCATAAGTTGAAATATGTGCTTCATCAAGAATTGCCTTCTTTAATTCCATATTATTTGGCACATACATCCTACTCTCCTACATAAGCATGCCATCAGTTTCTCGAATTCTGAAGTCTTTCTTCTTCCCCCGATTCCTTGCTTGAATTATTTCCTGGGTCTGTTCATCACCCATCTAGGCTTCAAGTACACGATCAATTAAAATTGGCCTTACTTGAAAATTAGCAAGTAAGGCTTCTTCTTGATCTTCCACTCCTAACTCCACTCCAGTGGACCTTAAATCTTCAAGAAGAGGAACATGACAATCATAGATGGCATTAAGTCTATCTAGAGTCTTCCTACTAAGTGTATCCACCACTACATTTGCACGATTAGGGTGATACTCAATTGTGCAATCATAATCACTAAGCAACTCAATCCACCTCCACTGCAGAAGATTAAGATCCCTTTGAGTAAAAAGATACTGAAGACTCTTATGATTTGTAAAGATCTTACATTTCTCACCATAAAGATAATGTCTCCAAATCTTCAAAGCAAATATGATAGCTGCTAACTCCAGATCATGAGTAGGGTAATTCTTCTCATGAGGTTTCACTTGTCGTGAAGAATAAGCAATCACCCTACCATGCTGCATCAACACACAACCCAGGCCATTCAAAGAAATGTCATTATAAACCTCAAAATTATCATTATCATCTGGGAGTGCCAAAACAGGTGCATGAGTGAGATAATACTTCAACTGCTGAAAACTTTGCTCACAATTATCATCCCACTCAAACTTAACTTCTTTTCTAGTCAACCTCGTTAATGGCAAAGCAATGACTGAAAAATCCTTGACAAACCGTCTATAATAGCCGGCTAGGCCAAGAAAACTCCGTACCTCAGTGACGGTTCGTGGTTGCTCCTACTTCTCCACAACTACCACTTTTTGAGAATCTACTTGAATACCTTGTGCAGAAATGACATGTCCCAAAAATGCCACTTGATTCAACCAAAATTGACATTTGCTAAACTTAGCATACAACCGTTCCCTTAATTTCTTCAATACCAAGGTAAGATGTCGAACATGCTCTGCTTTAGACTTAGAGTATACCAAAATGTCATCAATAAAAACAATGACAAACCTGTCTATAAATGGCTGGAATACTCGATTCATCAAATCCATGAAAGCTGCTGGTGCATTCGTTAATCCAAATGGCATCACTAGAAACTCATAATGACCATAACGAGTCCTGAAAGCAGTCTTAGGGACATCCTCACTGTTGATCTTCAATTGATAATAACCAGACCTCAAATCAATCTTAGAAAACACACAGGCACCTCGAAGCTGATCAAACAAATCGTCTATACGCGGCAATGGATAACGGTTTTTAATTGTTACCTGATTTAATTGCCTATAATCAATACATAGCCTCAAAGTCCCGTCTTTCTTCCTTACAAACAAAACTAGAGCTCCCTAGGGTGAAGTACTAGGCTAAATAAAACCTTTATCGACTAATTCCTGCAACTGAACTTTCAATTCCCTTAATTCAGTAGGAGCCATTCTATATGGAGTCAAAGATATAGGATCCATACCTGGAAGCAAATCAATGGTGAACTCCACATCTCGGTCTGGCGGTAATCCAGGTAAATCATCAGGGAATACATCAGGAAAATGTCTTACTACTCGAACATCCTCCACACTACTAGAAGCAACATTATTCAGCACTACATAAGCTAAATATCCCTAGCAACCTTTCGATAATAACCCTTTTGCTCTTACAGCAGAAATAACACCATGCCTCACCCCACTACGATCTCCCACAAAAGTAACTTCAGATAATCCAGGACAATGGAAAGTAACTGTTTTCCCGTAACAATCTATATTGGCACAATTATAATGCAACCAATCTGTGCCTAAAATCACATCAAAATCAACAATATCTAACGAGATAAGATTAGCTGGCATGACTACCTCATCCACCATCACTGGATATCCTGGATATACATAATCAACATAACATCTCTCCCCTCTAAGCATAGCAAACTCTAAATCATACCTTAGAGGCGTAGGATGAAGTTGTGTCACTTGAGCAAATGTATGAGAACTAACAGAATGCGTAGCACCACAATCAATTAAAACTCTAGCAAAGTGACCAAGAATGTTTAACATACCCATGATCAAATCCGGATGATTCTGAGCATCTTGCAGAGATATATTGTTAATACGTCCCTGGGCTTGCTGTCTTCCCCCACGACCTCTAATAGCTTGATTACCTCGCCCCTGCACACCTCGCCCCTGACTTGGCTGACCAGATTACCTTGAAGATCCTGCATTACTAGAAGCAATCTCTACCTGCTGGGGCTGTCTTCCCTGGTTCCACTGAGATCCACCAGCTAGAATGGAAGGATACGGTGTATACCCTCCAGGATACTGAGAATACCCACTCTGGTAATAAGGATCCTGCGAATACTGATACTGCCCTGAAGCATAAGGAGCGGCATCGCCCTGATAATGGTAAGCACCACCTCGACCCATCTAACCATAACTAGCTGACCCTAGAACTTGCTGGATCAGCGCTGGTGGTGGCATAGAAGGCTGATGGGGCCTCTGCTGACTCTGGGGACAATTTATAGCTCTATGTCTCATCTGCCCATAAGTAAAACATCCACTGCTACCTCTCCTACACTCATCAAAATGCCTATTATTACATCTACGGCACAAAGGAACACTTCCTCTTCCAACATCTCCCTGTCTTTGGAATCTAGAACCTCCTGAAAATCTACCACCTCTCATCTGACCAATGGCACTAAAACCTCCGCTAAAAGAACTGGAACTAGTTCCACTCATCTTAAAGCTCTGAGTCTTACGAGGTCCTTGAGAAGACTGACCTTTACCTTTATCATCTTGCCTCTGATTTCCATTATTTTCTTCCTCTTCTTCACTCTCGCTGGGCATATTTTCTGAGTCCTCAATCCTCAACAAAATCTCATAAAACTCTTGATAAGTGGCACAAGGAGTCAAGGTCGCTATAGAACGCCATTTCTTCTTTGTACCCAATCTGAAGCGAATGAGCATCTCAACCGGATTAGCAGCAACCTCCAAATGATAGCGAGACAAGTAAGTGAATCTCCTTTAATACTCATTTGCCCTCATCTTCCCCTGCTTTAATTGAGTAAACTCTTGCTTTTTGCGATCAATATACTCAGGGGGAATAAACCTTTTCTGAAACAACTGTTTAAATACTTCCCAGTCTGCAATTTCCTCTGGGGTCAACTGATAGGACTCCTGTCTCCACCAGGATGCAGGTTCCGGACCCAAAAACCAGGTAGTCGTCTCAACCCACCTATCAGGAGGAAGATTCCCCTGACTCTGGATTACACGGAAAGTCTTCTCAATATGATTGATCCATTTCTCCGCTCCTTCATGTTCTTCATTCCCCATAAAATGATTCAGCTTCAGATTATACACAGTCTCAATAGGTGTCATTTGGGGATGACAGAGCGAAAACTGAATAGCATTAGCTATAACTTCGCCTAACTGAGCTATATCAAGGAAACTAGCCTCAACAGAAGGACGTGGATCTCTACGAGGTGGCATAGTTCTTACAGAAGACATCGAAATAATTAGAAATTCTCAAGATATGCAGGACTGCAAACCTAATGCTCTGATACCAAACTGACACACCCCGACCTAGATCGAGGCATGCTGGCCGTCACGTGGGAATGAGATACCCATGTGCACAGTGCGGAAGCAATAAAGATATAAGGAAAAAGGGAAGGAATAAAAATCAAACTACTAGCAGTGAAGGATAAATTTTGTCCTAGCTAAGAACATGTATGAACATTTGAATACATATGCTAACAATTAACTCTTTAAAGTAGGCATGCATCCAAAAACAATTCATGAAACCCATGACTTTCAAAGCCTAGTATATGGTGAACCAAAAGACTCTTTAACAACATTAAAGATAATTAAGAATTTAGAGATTCTTTACCCTTGAAGCTCATCCTTGATTACACAAGGGATTCACCCAAGTGGAGGGCCTTCAAGTCACCTCCTTGCTCCTTGGATCTTCCTTGTGATTTTCCTCCTTTTAGTGCTCCTTTGCTTCTTTGAGGATTTGAGGATTAGTTCTCCAAAACACCAAAAGTTTGATGTCTCTATGTCTCTTCACCAAGGATGTAATTTGTGAGGATGAAAATGGATCACTTAGGGAAGTAAATTTGCTAGATAACTTTCCCCAAGTAGCTTAGAAAACCCTAATTGAAAACAAAGCTATAAAGATGAATTTATACTTCATTTCTTAGGTGAGTGGCAAACTTGCAATTAAGCAAACTTGCATACCCTCACCCTAAATGGTTGGCCTATATGGTTATTGGGCTTATTGCCCATTTTGTTTTAGTTGTCATACAACTTAAACATAATGGGCCTTGTGGACCAAAACACTTTTGGGCCCCGAAGCCCTAAAACCAACTTAAAAGCCCAATACGAACATTTCGTATAATTAATTAACTAATTAATTAATCTTGACCATTCTTCAATTAAACCATTTAATTGCTTATCCATTTCATTTAATTGCTTCACATATATCCTTATTTGGTGTGCGATCCATTAGGTTCCAATTAGCGAGGCAGTGGGCGATGTTACTCTTAACTATCGATTGTGAATTGAAACCACATTTCAATTCTCCCTTTTTGATGATTAGTGTTTGCTAATCAATAGGGCTTCCACAAACCATGAGTGACACCTAGCAGTATGTCATGGTTACCCAAGCTAAGTAGAATTGGTTGGAGAACCTATCCAGTTACAATTACAATGCAATACGGTCCTTCTCTAATACAATACTCTTAACCACATTGTTTTAAGTGATAGTTTGTTTCATGTCTACTATCCAATGTGATACTTTCTTATATGATTCCCTTGAATATGATTTGGAACATCTTCCTTAGTCATATTCATTTGCTTTGGCCAAAGACTTTAGAATCATATTTTAGAGTATACTCCTTCCACCATGGAAGGTTAGAGATCCCTTGTTGTGCATTCATATGCCTACATGACTAGATCACATGACCCCAACAATGCCGTGGACAATCCGAGGGAATGCCTTTGTCATGATCAAAGATCAAGGACCTAACCATTAGACATCTATGATGCCTCAGGTCTAAGGACTACTTTGCATATTGTAACCTTAGAGTTCGTACATGACATGTATGTTTGAACTCTCATTAATCGCAGTTCAGTGTACTCGATTACTCTTTCGAGCACCTATGTGTTTGTCTTAGTGTCCAACACCAAATGACTTGAGACTAGTTCATACTCACGTTTGAGTCAACATAACACATACTAACCTTAGCGGATTGTCAATGCCCAATTGGCAATCCTATGGCTAGGAACGTTTTAGGAATGAACATAAGAGAAAGGTCTCCTTAATCTAACTCATTAGATCACTTATCTCTTATGTCAAATACATCCCTTGGATTCTCTTATTGATTAAACACATGATACAATAAATAGTGATTAACAATAAGTATTGCCCTTCCGTTAAACATATAAAAGTTTAACATATTAAGTATTCCAAAAAGCTATTACATCAAATGAGTGGCTTTGTGGGCATACTTCCAACAAGCAGAACTAGCTAAGATAAGGTGCTAGTGTGAGATTAAGGGTGAAATACATAATCAGAGCATAAACATTGTAGATGTAGTCAAGCAGCACAAGTACTAATTATACAACACCTAAGGGTGATCCTACATTTATGATGTTCTGTCAGAACCACCGTCGAAATCCTCGTGAGCCACCAAAGCACTTCTACCTAAAACCTGGAGGGGTGGAAAACATAAAGTGTGAGTGGGCAAAAACAAAGCTTTTCAAAATCATTTCATTTCTCAAAAGTTCTAACCCCTCGCTGTAAATCCTGTATAATTTCCCAGAAAATAATAATAATAATAATAAGCCGAATCAGAAATCATACTCAAGATGAAAATCCATAGAAGTATACTATGCCAAAGTATCTCAACGCAATGCTATAAGTAATCCAGGCAAAATATAGCAATGTCAAATATCGCATAAGCCAAATCCCTCTAACTCAATCTGCACGGCTTAGTATATAGCTCATAACCAATCTCAATCATATCAAATCAAATTTGCACACGAGTCGAAACCACCTAAAGTGGTCTGTACGACAAGACTAGGTGTAAAGTAAATATGCTATAGTGCTATGATCACGTGAAGTCTGTGCGAATGATCGCGGGTCACCTACGAGTCAGAACCACATATAATGGTCTATACGACAAGTCTGTGCACCTAACTTGGATCCAAGGTGAGCATATGGTGCGGGAGGTGAACATCATGTGAAGGACTGTGCCCTAACTCTAGGCAGGAGCACTAACATCGGGGTGCAGGTTTATGAGCTTTCAATACATCACATCATATCTCACATAACTGAAGTAACCTCATATCTTTAATTTATGAACTTACCTGGCACTTACCTGTGCGTCCGCAACACCAATCATAAATATATGCAACTACTAATGCATAAATAAAATAGGCAGATACTTTGCATGACATTTCAAAACATATAATCATTCAAATTCATTTTCTGGGAAAAATCTCAAGTATATAGGTATATACGGAAAAACCAAAAGCCCACTCACTGATATGTCGAAGGGTCGTAACCCCCGAGCCTCGATTGATGGTGCTTGTCCTCAGGCTAAGTCTCACCTATATGCGAAATAACTGAATAAACGTTATTTAAAGCACATACACAAAACTAGGAAATAACTTCTCATACATTGCTCAAATGGGGTATTTGAATATACCACCATGACCTACTCATCCTCAGGAACATACCCATAATTTTAGAAAAAAATTCCGACCACCCACGCGCCGGCCATGGCACGGCCAGATGCTCTACCACGCGCGGCCAAACCCTAACTGAAACTTAACTGCCGTTAGGAACATTCCGTTAAAACCTTAACAGAAATTAACGGCGTTACCTGACGCCATTAGAATATTCCATCATACTTGACGGAATATTCCCCTTCGTCTTCCTTGGATCGCTGGAGATCGTCGCCGGCGTCGGTTTCTGGAAAAATAATCAAACCTTCATATCTTCTTCGATTTTCAACCAAAATTCACAAAATTTATACCAATTTGAAGCTTAGGATGAGAGGAACAAAACCTTACCACTTTCAAGCCTTGAAATCCATGGGATTTCGCGTGAGGAACCTCGATATTCCAGCCAAACTTGAAACTTGCCAAACTCAACTTCCCGACATCAATTCACTTCGTTTTTCTTCTCCGAGCTTCGTGAAGATGTCCTAAAGCTCACTAGTAGCTTAAAATCTCCTAAAAACTTTGAAATCACGAGTGCATGAACAGTAACCCAAAACTGGGTTCTCGGGATCTCGGGAAAATGAGGTTTTCACGTCAAACTAAGGGCATGGATGACCATCTGGACTCACGAGGAACACAAAAACAACCTCCTCGACGTTGATCCGTGAAGATAGGCTCTGGTTTGGGTGTTGTCCGTTCGAGTGTACGGAAATGGCAGAAAATTCAAGGGAAGGAGAGAGAGAAGGTCAATAGGAAAAGGTTTGTGTATGGTGTAGTTGGGTCACCAATCAAAACAAACTTTAAGTGCTTAAGTTTTAATTGGGTCCAATTAATTAGGAATAAAGCTAACTGGCCTCTTTTTCTTAGTCCAATCTACACAACACCACGAAACGCTCAAGGGTAGAATGGTCAATTCACACCATCGATAAAATATTTCGGGACGGGCTGTGACACATAAATTAAAAGAAATTGAAGAATTTATGAGCATCCTCTGATCTTAGGGTGGTACGAGAAAAATTGAAGAATGTATTGGAGGTGTGTTTAATTTTCACTTCAACTACTCACTTGCATTATTTATGGTATAGATTGGTGGTTGCTATGCTCACACCTTGAGCTAAAATTATGCAAGGCTCTTCGTTAGAGATTATGTTTATTTTCTAATTTTCATTGTATGGGTTTCTTACCAATTGACAATTATATTGTGCTTGATATAAGTTGTCTTTTTTTTTTGGCAGAATAAAGATAACAATTGTCGATCAATGTTCGTAGCACTACATTCGAACTCATTGACAGTTGGTTAAAGTGGACATGAAAAACTAGCGTTATAAGACATATCATAGGATTGTAACAAGTACTTGTAAAATTTTTACATTGATTTTTATTGTATATGTAGTTGAATATATGATTATTAATATAAAACAATTCTTTCAATAAAAATTGGCATTGAAAATATTATAAAATTAAAAAAAAAAATTGTATTTGTATCCTTTTATTTTTACCGATGAAGTAGGATCAACGGAAATGTATAATTCTAACAACTCTTGATCCTCACAAATATGTTTCTGTGCGTATTTTCAACAATTCTTAATTGTCAATAATTGTAATTGCGACGATTGTGCGCTCTTGTAAACAACATTTTACTGTTGGAAAATCATTTTTTGACATAATGTTTTGGTTGTAAGAAAAACATCGCAAGAAACAGATGTCGTTGTATAGAAAGTATATTCGACGGCCATACAAGTATTTGCGACCACACAAACATGTCGAGAAAAATAATTTTGTCATTTTGAAAAATCAATTCTGACGAAAAGATAATTAGTATTGACAAGCCACAAGCGTCGTAAATGAAACATTTTCGATGGCTGGTCGAAAAAAAAGTAATTCTAATGGATCAATTTGCGACGCCCAGCGAAGGCTTTTTCCCATCGTAAATAACCACATGATTTGGTCAACGTGGCCTTGATTTGGCTGATTTGGTTAGGACTTAGGGTTGGGTTTGAACCCACCTCTGTTCTCCTTCTTCAGCTCTCTCTCCCCCCACTTCTTCAACGTTTCAATTTCAGATTTTTTTTTTTTTTTTTACCCACGTGGGACAAATTTGAATTCCAAATCAACAAAATTTGGGCTCCACACTTCACACATCATCAGTTAAAAATTAACTTACCCAATTGACTAATGGTTGTACGAAATTAAAATGAAATGAAAGTAAATGTATGGAATTGAAATACTTTAAAGATGTTGTATGCAGTTGCAATTAACGCCAAATCTGAGGGTACAAAATGTAATTTACCCAAAAATAAGCATATGAACAAGATGCTCAATCCTAGCCATATATGTGGGAGTAAATTTGCGCTTCCAATTGAGCTAACGAAAATCTACACACACAAAAATAAGAGACAAACAAAGTTAGACTACCACCGATGTAGTGTTAGCCAAAAATGACTTCTGATGACTAAGTCAGAAAGACTATAGGAAATAATAAGAGTGTGGCGAAAATTCTTGATTATTTATATAGAACTTAGGAGTTAAGCCTAGCAAATTGTTACCTAATCTGCACACCAATGGAGGAATATTACTCTGAATGTGACAACCGGTCCCCAATTTTTACGTTTTTATTTATTTTAAAATAGTGATTTGATGGTAATGTTCTAGAGGCGAGGGTATTGACTTTCGTTGACCAATGTATAGTGAGACGTACGAAATATTCTTTTAGTGTATCCTCCTAGTGCTCGTCACTACGAACGCGAAGGCGTAAGCGGAATCAAGATTGGAATTATGATAGAAGTTTTACGGAACTACGAATCCGAAAAATACTTTTGTAAATATTACTATTTTATGTCTATTGATTCAAATTATATTATTATTTTAAGATTATTTAGCTATTATTATTATTATTTTATTATTTGGTTGAGAGAAATGAAGGAAAGGGGAAGGATGGATGGAAGAAAGAAGAAAGGAAGGGGCAGCTGCCCAATTAGAGGAGAGAAAGGAGGAGAGTGAGGACGAATCGGAAAAGAAGAGACGAAGAATGCTGGCCAATGGGAAGAGAATGAAAGGAAGGGAAGGGTGAGAGTGAGAAGCATCGAATCCACCATCCCGCCCCATTTCTCCTTGCAACCCACTGCACCCCGACGGGTTGCATGGTTTTCGACGAGATTTTCGTTGATTTCTCCAACGAAAATCGGCAAATCACCACCACCATACACCTTAGAGCCATCCATTCATCCAAACCCGACTAGGTTTGACCCCAATCTCGAGAAGAATGCACCAATGGGTGTGACGGACATGGCAGCAATTCGTCCAAACAACTATAAAATTTCTAGGGTTTCCGGTGAGTTTGAGGGAAATCAGAGCTTTTCTCGACTAAATTGGACTTGGCCACAAGTATAAAATTTGCTCTACTCAATTAGATCTTCATTTTTGTGAAATTTGGTAATTTTTGGAAATAGTTGATTTTTCCGGTGAGTCGGGCGGCCGACTGCCGTGTGCGGTGACTCATGGGCCGAGGCACCCCCTGACTTTCCTAGGATAAATTTGATACCCCAATTCCATAGGTGAAGTCCGATTGTTGAAATCTCATCGTTTGAACATAGTTTTGATAGAGACCGCCACTTGATCCTTATATGATTTGATGATCCGATCGTTGGATCGTTACCAAACCTTAATACACGATATTACGTAATATTTAAGGATATTAGGAACTGACGGATGGGTTTTCTACGTTTCTAAATCTAAACGTTGGCCGCCACTTAATTTTAGTGATTAACGGAGATCTGACCGTTGGATCATTCCGAAACTTTAGGATGTTGTTCTAGAAGCTTATTGAAACTCTTGGGAAGTTACGGATCGGAAATCCGAGGTGCGGATCTTCCCGAATGAGTTACGTAGGGTTGTGGACCCTGCCGTTGACATTTGACTGACGGTTGACTTTTGGTCAATGGGTTACAAATCATTCTAGAACGTCCTTGGGGATGTATTTTATGTAAGTTATGTGTTATATCGATAAGAATTCTGAGACATGATTTGATAATTGTTCTAGACGATGATCGTTCGTGGCGCCTCGATATTCATGCTAGAAAGTTGTAGCTCGGACTTCAGGTAAGTGGGTCTTTGCCTTTTTATATTATATCTATGGCTATGAATGTTAGTATGTTAATTAGAACTATCGAATCACTGTGGCATGCGTATATTTATGTAGTTTGCTCATCATTGCTACATCCCGGTGTTAATGCTCGCCCAAGGCCAGGGCCAATCTTTCATGTGTATGTTCACCTTCGCATTGCACGCTCGCCTTAGATCCAAGTAGATGCCAGTCTTGTCATACATGTTGCATTAGGCAACTCTGACTCGTAGGTGACCACGAATAGCGCCAGTCTTCATGTGATTGTAGCACTAGAGCGTATATTATGATTACACCTAGTCCTATCGTACATGTCGCATTAGGCGACTCCGACTTGTGTGATAGTATAGATTGATGAGCATCAGTTCAGTCGTACAGGTCGCATTAGGCGACTTCGACTTGTATGCTAGTATAGATTGATTGAACACCTGATTTTACTTATATTACTGTTGAGATATTGTGCCGTAATGAATTCTTGAGATTTTGCAGGATATGGTAAGTATTTTTATACTATACGTAGTAAGTATATTTTGGAAACTATACTTGTTTTACGGCAAGGGGTTTCAATGTTTTCAGAAAGATTTTTATAAAACTTTATTTTCTGGCCCACTCACCCTTGTTTTTCGCCCCTCCAGGTTTTAGTAGTTGAGCTTTCTTATCGACAAGGATTCTTGGCAAATCTCAGTATAGGTGGCTACCTATAATGATATAATCCTTATCCTACTTTACTGTACTTTACTTATGCTCTGTCATCACAGGTGAAATGGGTTCATTCCTGCTCACAGCGCACTCTTATATTTAGGCACCTTTAGATTTAAATTTATTCACATTTTTCCACATCACTACACTTTATGGCTTCATCACCTTTCAGGTGTCGGCCAACACAGCTTGATTTGGAGTCCTAGTGGACATTCCGGGTCGTGATGTGTCACTGAAATTCCTGGAATATGCAAAGACTAAGAGGCAAGCCGTTGAAAATCAAGATAATATGCGTAGGTCGCATGGTGATCAACTTGGATTGTTGGCGAATAAGTGGGCCTAAGGTATCAGGTATGTTGATTGTGGCTTCTAAGGTCTTGGTAGAGACTGTGACCCGTTATCCCGTTAAGGTTGGATTAATGGTCTGCGTATTCTGTCAGTAGTCATATTTGATAAGTTATACACTTGCCAGTTCCCATTGGTCGCCAATATTTTATGTTTCCACAATATATATGTGTGTGTAAATTCTTCGTGTGTGTTTGTATATGGTACCCATGCTAAAAATAAGGTTTCATATTTGATCCATAATTGTATATCAAATTTGAGAGAGTTATCCCATGAGAAAAATGGGAAAGTACCTTTCAAGTCTTTTCTAAAATTAAAAAAAATAAAGAAAAAAGAAAAAATCATGTGCAATTTACAAGTCTTTTTCGATGATTATGTATTTTGTTATAGTGTACACTAACGTACTTGTAATATCAATTTACAAAATATTATATTGCTATTAGCAACGTATGTAAATAATTTCTTATCGTTCATGCATTATGAAGTACACATGCATTAACGACACTATTCTAAAAATCCCCGCCCCGCCTAGGCGCTAGGTTGCTGGTCACCGCCCCGATTAATGCCTAGGCGTTTGAAAATTAATAAAGGGCGCCTAGACCAGTTGAGGCGCCCGCCTAGGCCGCCTAGCCCGCCCAGACCCGCCTAGGCACCTGCTTAGGTTGCGACTCACTTTGATAGAAAATAAATAACTTTCAATTTGCATTTAATTTTTTTCAATAAATTGTAAGAGACTTGTTGAATACTTAAATGGGCACACACTATATGTTTGTTCCCCATGTTTTCATTATGTTCCAATACTTTATAATACATATGTCATTCTATTTTGTAGTTTATGATGAAATTATATATATTTTAAGTATAAACAGACACTTATTTACACGAAATATAATGGATTTACTTAAATCCGCCTAGTCCGCCTAGGCGCCCGCCTAGACCCCGTCTAGCCGCCTAGGCGCTAGGCCCCAGCTCGCCGCCCGACTAGCGCCTAGCGTCTTTTAGAACCTTGATTAACGATTAAAATTTAAATATGTTTTGTTGGGCTAAACACATCTCACACACAATTACGTTTAACACTAGACGATAAAGTTTTAATTTTCTAACATTGCAACCTTGATGTTTTAAAATCCTTCCATTTTACACATTGTGATAAATTGTAAACAAATTTCTCAATGTAAAGGTGTACGTTGTTTTGAAACAAACTTCATAGCATTTTAACTAAACTCAAACTAATCCCCATTTTACACATCTGATATATATATATATATATGTGTGTGTGTGTGTGTGTATCAGAAATAGTTGATTCAAAAGTCATTTAACTGCCACTCAGTCTTACGGTATGGTGATACGGTGATATTCTTCTTCATATGATACGGTGATATTCTTCTTCATTTGTAAGTAAGAAGTTTTGTGTTTGAATCTCGTAGATGACAAGTCCGATATCAAATTAGATTACTCATTGTGTGACTCAACCGAATTCTTTTTTTTTTTAATATAAAATATATCGTTATACTCAAAAGTTATCCAACTGCATAGCCTTGTTCATGGTGGGTGCTCCATTAATCAAGATATTGGCACCGCCTGTTGGTACCAAACCCTTTGCAAGTCTGCATTTTCTATGTTTTGTTATTTAAGAAAGTCGGCTGAGGGTTGAGCTGTCACTATTGCCGCTTCCTTGCCTTGGCTGCTGCTGCATTATATTATGCTTTTCATATTTGGAAAAGGATCCTCACCGGAGAGATCATCGCCGGATCCATTTCCTAGGAATTCTGTAATCGTGTCCGTTCATTGTATATCGTGCAGTTAGAAATTATTTAAAATTTAAAATTCAAATATAAATAATACCTAACGAAAACTGACCGCACGATATACGATGAACGGATACGATTGCGGGATCCCTAGGGAATGGATTCAGCGAGGATCCTGGTTCCTCACCGGATCCTTTTCCTGGGGATTCGGGGGCCAGTAATTGTATTCGTTTATCGTATATCATGCGGTCAGTTTTCGTTAGATACTATTTATATTTAATTTTAAATAAATTTAAAAATGATTTCTGACCATACGATATACGATGAACAGAAACGATCATTGGATGCCCTGATCCCTAGAAAAAGAATCCAGCGAGGATCCTTTTCCTTCATATTTTATCAATTTCATAATTTCCCACATTTGCCAAATATTTTTATGGGTAAATTACACTTTACCACCTCAGGTTTAAAGTCTATTGCAATCTCATACAACATTTTCAAAACATTTTACTTTCATACCTTAAGTACTATTATATTTCAATATAATACATTCATTACATTTTTCATCCATTGATCCGTTGACTGCCAAATTTGTTCCACATGACAAAAAAAAATTAATTTTTTATACAGTAAAAATATTATAATAATTTATCCTATTAAAAAAAAACAAAAAAAACTAAAACCATCTTCCCTGACCCTTTATCCCTCTCCTCCACTCTCTTCACCTCCCTCTTCATCCAAAAAACCCACCCCTTCCCTGCAACCCAAATCCCCCATCCCACTGCACCTTCTTCACACTCGAATCGATCTCTGCGAAATGGAACCACAACAAGTAATCGAGCTTCGCGTCTATCGGCAATTCGTATTCCAGGGCTTTGCCGTCGACGACCGTCGTCAATTGGTACAATTTCATCGAAAAATAGTTGGGGCTCTGGTCTGTGTTGGTAATGGTGTTTCTAGTGGAGACATATCGGACGACGGATTCGGGTACAGTGTTGGTGAATCAGAAATCCTTGTCGTTTTTCCATGAACGGCCGAAGAGGTCGGTGTCTCCGGAGCCAAACTAATCAGAACCGCAGGTTAACAGGCTGTAGTTGACGAGAATGTAGTTTTTTTTCGATGGAACCGATGTCATAGGAGTCCGGGTCGATCTGGATGAGCTTAAGAGATCCGATGACGGGAGGGTCGGCGTGTGATGATGTGCGCTTTGGTGAGGGTGGTGAGGAGGAAGGCGCCGACGGTGGTGGCTCGGCGGAGCTGCATTGTGTGGATTTTGGATCTGGGGATTTTGGGGGGTTTGGGGTTCAAGAGAGAGAGTGGAGGACGGTGGAGATTGGGATTATGTGTTTCAGTTTTTTTTTTTTTTTTTAATAGGATAAATTATTATAATATTTTTAATGTACAAAAAATTATTTTTTTGCCACATGGCACAAATTTAGTAGCCACGTCAGCTCTTAACGGATCAATTGAGGAAAATGTAACAGATATTATATTGAAATAAAATAGTACTTGAGATATGAAATTGAAATGTTTTAAAGATATTGTAAGAAATTGAAATCGATCCCAAACCTAAGAGACAAAATGTAATTTACCCTATTTTTATTGTTGTTGGGACAAAAAGAATTCAAGAACAACTAAGCCCACCCGTTTGTTAGGAAACAAAATGACCCACCACAAGCACCAACTTTTTCTAGAATCTACGTGGCACATAGTGGACCAAGAGATGAGTTGCCAACCGTCCGATTTGTTTGTTGGAACTTCAAACAAAAAAACCTTGGCTGAGCCGATTATTGGACGGCAACGTCAAATGCAGTGGCTGAGGTAGAAAACTAAATTAGAATGAGCCTTTAAGCTATATGAAATATTGCAATATAATTAACGGGAGAAAAATTAGAAGTTTTATTCTTTTGCATTGGCATGAAAAATTTTAATGAAACAAAAATGGTGGAGTTTTAAATTTTATATGAAAAACCTAGTACTGAAATGATTATATTATAAATCAAAACTTGTTTATGAGTTTTGATAAAAAAAAAATTTGATTAACAAATTAAATTTGAACAAAAATTTAAATTTCGTTCCTTAAAATAAGATCCTGCTCTAGACTGCGTAAGCCCTTGTTTAATACCAACTTGCTAAAAAAGAGGGTTTGATTTTTATATGTTAAAACATAAGGCTAATTAAAAAAAATGAAGAGAGCGTAGTTTTAATATGGTAAAAAATAAGGCATATTATAAGGTATTTTTATTCTTTGAGCAAGTCTTGAAACCATGGACATTTGGAATTCCAAAAACCTCACTAACCAATGAGCCACATGCTCATTTCTGCAAAAACTTGCATAAAGTATATATGACACGCCCCGACCTAAATCAAGGCGTGATGGCCGTCACGTGAGGGTGACGTAGCCATGAGTGCGGAGCTGAAGTGACAGTGATATGAAAATGTGGGTAAATAAAGTTCCCTTCATTATTTGAAATTTGTCAGAACCGCCGTAAAATCCTCGTAAGCCACTAACACGAACTTTTACCTAGAACCTGGAGGAGCGCAAAACAGAAAACGTGAGTGCGCAAAAACAAAGCTTTTAAAAACCATTTCGCTTTTCAAAAGTAATAATCCCTCACCGTAAAACCCGTATAATTTCCCAGAAAATAATAATACATATGTATATAAAAATCATGCTCGAGAGTAATGAAAACCAAGTATATGCCATGCCATGTCAAGTATCTCAACCATGAAATAAGTAAGCCAGGTGGAATAAATCAATGTCACATAATATGCCAGCCGGAGTCACCTAACGTGACCTGTACGGCTGAACCTATAGCTCATCTACCAAATCCTGCACACGAGTCGGAACCACCTAATGTGGTCTATACGACAAGCTGGGTGTAAATAGGTATGATCAAGTGCTACGATCACGTGAAGGTTGTGCGAAATATCGCAAGTCACCTACGAGTCGGAACCACCTAATGTGGTCTGTACGACAAGCTGGCACCTGGCTTGGATTCAAGGTGAGCGTGTGGTGCGGGAGGTGAACAATCATGTGAAGGCTAGGCCTGGCCTAGGGCAGAGCACTAACACCGGGGTGCAGGATAATGAGCACTAAATGTATCTCAACATAACCAAACACACTAAAATCATTATTACCAATATGTACTCACTTGAAGCTTACCTGAGCATTCGCAGCGTCATGCAATAATATGTATATCTATACTAATGCACATACTAAAATGTAATGCAATTGACATGGCATTTAAGAATGTAAATCCATTTAAAACAATTTCTGGGAAAACTGTAAAGCATATATACATATATATAGAAAACCAAAAGTCCACTCACTGGTATGTAGCAGGGTCGTAACCCCCGAGTCTCGCCTGGCTGCGCTCGGCCTCCGGAAACGCCTCACCTATATGTGAAACAACTAATCCAACGTTAATTTTAAGCACATAACCAAAACTGTGTAATAACTTCTCATACGTTGCTTAATTAGGGTATTTGAATATACCATCGTGGCCTACTCAACACCACGAGCATCCCCATATTTTTAGAAAAAATTTCCGATATCCCACGCGCTGGCCACGCGCAGGCACGTGCCTGGCACACGGACAGAATCCCTAACGGCGTTAGGGAATATTCTGTTAAATAACAGCATATTTCGTCTAAAAACTAATGGTGTTACCTGATGCCGTTAGTATATTCTATCAAAGTTGACGGAATATTCCTTGTCTTCTCCGGTGGTCCTCACCGAAGCCGCCGCCGGCCGCCGTCTGTTACGACGGAAACTGGAAAAACTTCAAACTTGAATATCTTCTTCAAAACTCCACCAAATTCCATGAATTTTATATGGATTTAAAGCTCTCAAAGAGTAGAATGCAACCATACCTATTTGGGGTCCTAAAACCGACAAGAAGTTGTCAGAAAATCCTTCGAAATTCCGGCTAAACCTGTAAACCCACGACCGAGCTTATTCCGATGTCCAAATTACTCCAAAATTGTTCCAAAGTGCTAGGGAAGCTAGAAAAGTACCGTCTTAAGTCTCAAAACTAGGTAAATCCTTCGCAATCACGTCGGCAAAAATTAAACCCCTCGCCGGAGCTCGGGTATCTCGAGTTCTACACGTCGTCCCCTCAAACAAATGGTACGGTTAGACTCGTGAGGTCGAGGGAAGTATGATGGTGTTGTCCTTAAGCTCGATCTGTGTGTGTGTGTGTGTGTGTGTGATGGTCGTTGAAGGTTAGGGGGTTTGATCGTACGGACGAGATGGAGAGTTTGAGAAAGAGGGAGAGGATGAGGGAGGTTGGCACATGTATGTGTGTGTGTGTGTGTCCAGATTGGGCAATTTTAAATTGCCTCAAGTCTTAATTGGGCTGCATGTTTAGGGCTAACAATTGACCCCAAAATAAACCTAAAATTCTAATTGGACCCAAGAAAGTAGGAGGTGTGGTGATTGGTCAATTTCCTTAGCCCAATTACACATTCATTTATTCGTAACATTTTCATTACGAACCCAACTCAACTCTAACTCGCATTAACACTCTCGTGACGTCGAGTAAAATTTGATCACATTAGCAGAAAAATAAGTTAAAACTATATACATACATCCACGTCACTAAGCCTCGAGGGCATAATCGTCACTTCCACGCATTCGAGGATAAAATATATATATTAATTCGAGACTGGTCGTCACAACCTACCCCCCTAAAAGAAAATTTCGTCCCCGAAATTTCTATACACTAACATAACAAACCACTAATATCCATAAAATAAGCGTGGATACATATCTCGCATATGATCCTCCGTCTCCCAAGTGGCTTCCTCCACAAAACTTTCACCATGCGCACAGTTTTGTTTCTTATAACCTTATCCTTCCAATATAAAATCATCATTGGCTCCTCGTCGTATGTTAAGACTGGATTAATTTCTAGTGGCTGAGGAGGTATCAGGTGTGATGGATCGAAGACATAATGACGAAGCATAGAGACATGAAAGACATCATGCACCTTTGACAGTTCCGAAGGTAACTCAAGTTTGTAGGTGACTTCATCGACTTGCTCGGTAATCTGGTACAGTCCAATGTAACGAGGACTTAACTTACCTTTCTTACCGAACCGTACAACACCCTTCCACGGAGATAGCTTCAGAAATACCCAATCTCCAACTTTATACACCCTATCAGTGGCGTGTTTATCGGCAAGGCTTTTCTGTCGATCATGGGCCGCTTTCAGGTTAGCTTTAATTACCTGAATATTATGAGTAGTCTCATCAACAATCTCTAGGCCCACTAACACCCTCTCACTAACTTCTGACCAACACAGAGGAGTACGATAGGATTTACCATAGAGTGCCTCGAAAGGTGACATACCGATGCTAGAATGGTAGCTATTATTGTAGGCAAACTCCATCAAATCTAAACGCTTATGCCAAGCGTCGCCAAATTGTAATACTGAAGATCTCAACATAACTTCTAATGTTTAGATGGTTCTCTCAGATTGCCCGTCTGTCTATGGATGATACGCCGTACTATAATGCAATCTCGAACCAAGATCTTCCTGAAATGCCACCCAAAACTTAGAAGTGAACCTAGGATCCTGATCAGAAATAATACTAACTAGAACCCCGTGGTATTTAACAATCCCTACTATAAATAACTTAGCTAATCGGCTTAAAGAATAGTTCTCTCGAACTGGTATAAAGTGCGCTGACTTAATAAGCCGATCCACTATCACCCAAATGCCATCGTAACAATTTCGCTTACGAGGAAGCTTGTACACAAAATCGTTGGTAATATTTTCCCATTTCCACTGGGGAACGGGAAGTGGCTGCATTAATCCAAAAGGCTTCTTCCTCTCAGCTTTAACTTGCTGACAAATCGCACATCGACTCACATATTCAGCAATCTCTCTTCATGCCAGGCTAGTAGTAGAAAGGTTGAATAGTGTGATACATCTTGGTACTCCCAGGATGCATCACATAAGCCGATATGTGTGTCTCATCTAGAATATCTTTCTTTAATTCTGCAATATTCGGCACGTACATCCGACTTCCCTGCATAAGCATGCCATCATATTCCCGAATTCTGAGATCTTTCTTTTTCCCTCGTGATACTACCTCAATTAACTCCTGAGATTCCTCATAATTCATTTGAGTCTCAAGCATACGATAAGTTAAAATTGGTCCCTAAAAACTGGCAAGTAAAGCTTCTTCCCAATCTATCACTCCCAAATCAACTCCAGTAGATCTCAATTCTATAAGAAGGAGGATATGGCAAGCATATAAAGCATTAAGTCTGGCACGTGATTTCCTGCTAAGTGCATCTACCACCAAATTTGCACGACCATGGTGATACTCAATCGTGCAATCATAATCACTGAGTAATTTTATCCACCTCTGTTGTCGAAGGTTAAGATCTTTTTGGGTGAAAAAGGTACTTGAGGCTTTTATGGTCTGTAAAAATCTTGCATTTTTCTCCATTTAAATAATACCTCCAAATCTTCAGAGCAAGCTAGCTCGAGATCATGGGTAGGGTAACTCATCTCGTGAGGTTTCAATTGTCACGAGGCATACGTGATTACCCTGCCATTCTGCATTAACACACAACCTAAACCATTCAAGGAAGCATCACTGTAAATCTCGAAGTTACCACTATCGTCTGGAAGCTCTAAAACAAGTGTGTGAGTGAGACAATACTTTAACTGCTGCAAACTCCACTCATAATCATCGTCCCATTCGAATCTAACATCTTTTCTAGTCAACCCTGTCAGTGGTAGCGCTATAGTTGAAAAATCTTTAACAAACCGTCGGTAATAACCTGCTAAGCCGAGAAAACTCCGTGCCTCAGTGACGGTTTGTGGCTGCTCCCAATTTTCAACTGCAGCTACTTTCTGTGGATCTACCTGAATACCCTGAGCTGATATTGCATGCCCCAAAAATGCTACTTGATCTAACCAAAACTATCATTTGCTAAACTTAGCATATAATTGGTGTTCCCTCAATTTCTTCAAAACTAGAGTGAGATGTCGAGTATGCTTTGCCTTAAACTTAGAATACACCAAAATATCATCAATGAAGACGATAACAAACCTGTCGAGGTATGGCTTAAATACTCGATTCATCCAATTCATAAAAGTTGCGGGTGCATTCGTTAATCCAAATGGCATCACGAGGAATTCGTAATGACCATATCGAGTCCTGAAAGTCGTCTTAGGATCATCTTCACTTCTGATCTTTAATTGATAATACCCAAACCTCAAATCAATCTTGGAGAACACGCAAGCGCCTCAAAGCTGGTCAAATAAATCATCTATACATGGCAACTAATAACAATTTTTAATTGTTACCCGATTCAATTGTCGATAATCGATACACAGCCTCAAAGTCCCATCCTTCTTTCGTACAAATAAAACTGGAGCTCCCCAAGGTGAAGTACTAGGCTGAATGAAACCCTTATCAACCAATTCCTGTAACTGGGTTTTTAATTCCCTCAACTCGGCATGAGCCATTGGATAAGGAGTTAAAGAGATAAGATATGTACCTGGAAATAAATCAATAGTGAACTCTACTTCTCTATCTAGTGGTAATCCAGGTAAAACATCAGGGAAATGCCTAGCTACTCGAACATCCTGCACACAGATAAGAGTATCCTCATTCAATACCACGTGAGCCAAATAACCCTGACAACCTTTCCTCAATAGTCGTTTGGCCCTCATGGCAGAAATGATGTCGTGCTTCAATCCACTACGTACACCCACAAATGTAATCATAGGCAAACCCGGCCGATGAAAAGTAACTGTCTTCTCATAACAATCCATCTTAGCACAATTGTAGTGTAACCAATCCATGCCTAAAATAACATCGAAATCAACAATATCTAATGGAACAAGATTAGATGGCATAACGATGTCCTCCACCAGAACATGACATCCTTGATATACCTAGCTAACATAACATGTCTCACCTTTAGGCATCAAAAACTCTAACTCATAACCAAGAGGTGTGGGGTAGGGTTGCGTTGTCTGAGCAAACGTATGAGAAATAACATAGTGTGTGGCACCAGAATCAATTAATACCCTAGCAAAATGGTCAAGAATATTTAACGTACCCATAATCAGATCAGGATTGTTCTAAGCTGAAGGAATTTTTGAGAAAAACATGTTCATTTGAATAACATCATATAGCATGCAATTAACAATTAAAGGCGGAATCATGCTTTCATGCATTCAAAAACAAAACATCAACCATGAAATTCAAAGCCCAGTAGATTGGTGAACCTTGACTCAACTTTTAAATCAACATTTATTAGTTGAGAAATATTTACCTTTGTAGATTCCTCTTTGCATATGCAAAGGATAATCACCCAAGAGATAGGGCCTTCATTCCTTGCTTCTTAGCTCCATGGATTTGGTTAGAAGAATAGGTTCTCCAAGTTCCCAAAATTGAGAACCTCTAAAGATTCTACACCAAGGTTGCATTGGAGAGGAAATGAGTGACCTTGAGGAAATAGAATTGCTAGACAATATCCCCCAAGGTGGTTGGCCTCTTAGAGAGAAATGGAAGCTTTGTGTTCTCACCAATTTTCTCTAAAATCAACAACTTTTGAATTTTAGGTTATAAAGTTCTTTATATAGTCACTTCTTTAAATGACCTAAAGAACCAAAAACCCTAATTCAACACTAAATGGATATGGGCTTTTGGGCCTTTGTGAATCTTTATTCATTAAGTTGTCATACAACTTAAGTCAATGGGCTTTGACGTTCGAAGCCCATTGGGCCTTAAGGTCCAAAACTATCCCGAGGTCTTTAACGAACTTATTCGTTTGATTAATTAACATATTAATTAATCCTTGCCATAAATAATTAAACCATTTAATTCATCTCCTTTGTTTCTTCAATCTCCACCTTATTTGGTGTACGATACATTAGGTTCCTTTTAGCGAGGCAGTGGGCGATTAAAACCATTTTACATCGATTGTGAATTGAAACTTACTTTCAATTCTCCCTTTAGTGATTACACACGTTTAGGGCTTCCACAAACCATGAGTGACACCTAGCAGCATATCATGGTTACCCAAGCTAATCAGAAGAGGTAGAGAACCTATTCAGTTAAGGATTACAAATGCAATACGGTCATTCTCTAATCTAATACTCTTGACCACATTGTTTGGTTTGATAGTTTATTTATTCATGTCTACTATCCAATGTGATTCGTTTGCTTATATGATTACCTTGAATGTGATTTGGAACGCATTCCCTAATCTCATTCATACTCTGGCCAGAGATTTTAATCATATCATAGAGTATTCTCCCTCAAGCCAATTGAAGGTTAGAGATCCCTTGTTGCGCATTCACTTGTCTCCATGACTAAGTGGCTTAACCCCAATGATGTCGTGGACACCCCGATGGGGTGACTTTGGCATAATCAAAGATCAAGGACTTAACCACAAGACAACAACTGTGATGCCTCAGGTCAAAGGACTAATTTGCATTATCCCAAACATAAGTTCTCATGTGACATGAGTATGAGAACTCCTCGTTGATCGTGTTCAGTGAACTCATTCTCTATTGAGCACCTACGTACTTGTCTTGATGTCACACACACCAATGACTCGAGACTAGTCACTCTCCCTGAGAGAAGACATAGCACGTACTGATCTTATCGGACTGTCAATGCCCAATTGGCAATCCTATGATCAGGAACGTTTAGGATGTGTCTACGAAAGAATGGTCTCATTAATCTAACTACATTAGATTGCATTCTTCCAATCACATATTCCTTGGACTTTATCGTTTAAGCATATAACATTTATATGAGACGCCTCAAACAATAATGTTTGCCTTTTATATGTAAACTAGATTAGTTTAACATGTGAAATATCCGTAAAGTATCATCATATGAATGGCTTTAGGGCACATTTCCAACATAAACATCTTGCAAGGTGATATGGTGAGCATGGCCCTATGGCCCCTATTACCTTGATTTCCACGTCCTTGTGTACCGTATCCCTGACCAGGCTGGTTAGGCTGCCTCGATGATCTTGCATTGCTAGAAGCAACCTCAACGTTCTGGGACTGTCATATGGGATACCACTATGATCCACCAGCTGGATATGTCGGATATGGCGCATAACCTCCTGGATACTGAGCGTAATCACTCTGATGATATGGATCGTGCGGGTACTAATATTGTCCTCCAGAATATGGAGCTATATCACCTTGATAATGATATGCTCCACCATAACAAATCTGAGTATCACCACTAGGTCATGAAACCTGCTGAATAGGAACTGGTGGTGGTAAGGCAGATGGCTGGGGCTTCTACTGGCTCTGTGGGCACTAGATATCCCGATGTCCCATCTGACCACAAACAAAACATCCTCTATTACCTTGCTTGCACTCCCCAAAGTGTCGACTATTACACCTGTGGCAGAATGGACCACCAGAACCACTAAAACTTCTTTGTCCCTGGAAGCGAGAACCGCCTGAATGGCCACCCCTTCATGACGCCGTGGAATTCAAACCCCCACTAGAAGAACCACAACCGGTACCACTTCTCTTAAAACTCTGCGTCTTGCGAGGACCTTGCGATGATTGACCTTTATCTTTATTACTATTTTTCTTCTGATAATTATCTTTTTCTTCTTCCTCCTCATTATCATCTGGAGCATTTTCGGAATTCTCAACCCGAAGTAGAGCCTCATAAAACTCCTGACATGTTGAACAGGGAGTAGTAGTCGCCATGGAACGCCACTTCTTTTTAGTACCCCATTTAAATCTTCAAAACATTTCGGCAGGATTTTCAGCAATCTCCGGACAATACCGGGAAAAGTCAGTAAACTTTCTATAATACTCATTAGCTGACATTTTCCCTTGCTTTAATTGCGAGAATTCTTGTCTCCTACAATCCAAATACTCTAAGGGTACAAATCTCTTCTGGAATAATTGCTTAAAAACCTCCCAATCTGTAGCTTCTTCCGGTGACAACTGAAAAGATTCTTGCCTCCACCAAGATGTAGCCTCCTCACCCAAAAACCAAGTGGTCGTCTCAACCCATCTATCCTCAGGGAAATTCCCCTATCGCTGCATCACTCGATAGGTTTGCTCTACATGGTTAAGCCATCGCTCAGCTCCCTCGGGCCCCTCATTACCAACGAAATTATTCAACTTCAAATTATATACCGTCTCCAATGAAGTTCTCTAGGGAGGACGAAGTGAGGACTGAATGGCACTAGCAATAGCCTCCCCAAGTTGAGTAATATCCGGAAAATTAGACTCAGAAAAGGTCTGTGGCTCTTTACGAGGCGGCATGGTTCTGACATAAGACATCAAAATGATTAGAATACTCACAAAATATGCAAGACTGCCAAACTGAGGCTCTGATACCAAACTGAGGCTCTGATACCAAACTGACACACCCAGACCTAAATCAAGGCATGTTGGCCGTCACGTGAGGGTGACGTAGCCATAAGTGCAGAGCTGAAGTGACAATGATATGAAAATGTGGTTAAATAAAAACCAAACTGGCTAATTTACACTAGGTAAGTATATAAGTGCGAGTGAAGGTATTTAAGAGTAGATATGCATATTCAGAGCATAGGTAACCTAAGTGCAGTCCAATAGGCTAAGTATTAATTATACAGAATATGAAAGAAATAAAGTTCCTCCATTATTTGAAGTCTGTCAGAACTGCCGTAAAATCCTCGTAAGCCACTAAAACGAACTTCTACCTAAAATCTGGAGGGGCGTAAAACAGAAAACGTGAGTGGGCAAAAACAAAGCTTTTAAAAATCATTTCGCTTTTCAAAAGTAATAACCCATCACCGTTAAACCCGTATAAATTCCCAGAAAATAATAATACATAACTATATAGAAATCATGCTCAAGAGTAATGAAAACCAAGTATATGCCATGTCAAGTATCCCAGCCATGAAATAAGTAAACCAGGTGGAATACATCAATGTAAAATGATATGCCAGCCGGAGTCACCTAATGTGACATGTACGGCTGAACCTATAGCTCATCTACCAAATCCTGCACATGAGTCGGAACCACCTAATGTGGTCTATACGACAGGCTGGGTGTAAATAGGTACGCTCAAGTGCTACGATCACGTGAAGGTTGTGTGAAGTATCGCAAGTCACCTACGGGTCGGAACCACCTAATGTAGTCTGTACGACATGCTAGCACCTGCCTTGGATCTAAGGTGAGCGTGTGGTGCGGGAGGTGAACAATCACATGAAGGCTAGGCCCTGGCCTCGGGCAGAGCACTAAAACCGGGGTGCAGGATAATGAGCACTAAATGTATCTCAACATAACCAAACACACTACGATCATTATTACCAATATGTACTCACCTGAAGCTTACCTGAGCGTCCGCAGCGTCATGCAATAATATGTATATCTATACTAATGCACATACTAAAATGTAATGCAATTGACATGGCATTTAAGAATGTAAATCCATTTAAAACAATTTTTGGGAAAACTGTAAAGCATATAAACGTATATATAGAAAACCAAAAGCCCACTCACTGGTATGCAGCAGGGTCGCAACCCACGAGTCTTGCCTGGTTGCGCTCGTCCTCCGGAAACGTCTCACCTATATGTGAAACAACTAATCCAACGTTAATTTTAAGCACATAACCAAAACCGTGTAATAACTTCTCATACGTTGCTGAATTGGGGTATTTGAATATACCATCGTGGCCTACTCAACACCACGAGCATCCCTATAATTTTAGAAAAAAATTTCGATGTCCCACGCGCTTTCACGCGCCAGCTATGTGCAGGCACGTGCCTGGCACACGAACGGAATCCCTAATGGCATTAGAGAATATTCCGTCAAATAACAGCATATTCGGTCTAAAAACTAACAGTGTTACCTGACGCTGTTAGTATATTCCGTCAAAGTTGACGGAATATTCCTTGTCTTCTCCGGTGTTCCTCGCCGGAGCCGCCGCCGGTCGCAATCTGTTGGGCTCGATCTATGTGTGTGTGATGGTGTTTGAAGGTTAGGAGGTTTGATCGTACCGACGAGAGGGAGAGTTCGAGAAAGAGGGAGAGGATGAGGGAGGTTGGCACGTGTATGTGTGTGTGTGTGTCCGGATTGGGCAATTTTAAATTGCCTCAAGCCCTAATTGGGCTACATGTTTAGGGCTAACAATTGACCCCAAAACAAACCTAAAATTCTAATTAGACCCAAGAAAGTAGGAGGTGTGGTGATTGGTCCATTTCCTTAGCCCAATTACACATTCATTTATTCGTAACTTTTTCATTTTGAACCTAACTCGGCTCTAACTCGCGTCAACGCTCTCGTGACGTCGAGTAAAATTTGATCACATTAGCGGAAAAATAATTTAAAACTATATACATACATCCACGTCACTAAGCCTCGAGGGCATAATCGTCATTTCCACGCATTCGAGGATAAAATATATATATTATTTTAGGACGGGTCGTCACAATATACAAGGGGCTGAAATTTTAGAATAGGCATGGACCAATACTGGACTCTCTGTAACTCCATTGCTGATCAAATGACGCTAAACTCATTCCATATAAATCATTATCTCTTATTTGAGAGATCATGTCTAATCTTTGAGTGCTTTGTTTTTTTTCCTTTGGTGGTTGAGGACGTCAATATATATGTTCTTAATTGGTTGGAGGGATGCATGAAGTTGTCCCAATAACAAATGTATAAATATTAAGCCCTTCTAATTTCTATTAACATGAAAAGTTTGAATATTGTACCAATAGCTAGCTATATAAAAAAAAATATAAGTGGTGGTGATTGAGTCATCATGAGGAGCAATGTGGGACCTATAACATAAGAAAAACAATTCTTGTTGGGGAGATTTGCATAAAATTAGACCTAAAGCATTTAGCAATAATATTATTCCAATGTTCCTTTTGTTTTACGTGTAAATATTTTGTTTGCGTAGGTAGCAAGAAAGCATTTTATCTATATTTGGATTTGTATTCTTTAACAGATAATAACCAACCACTCATTTTTAGTGTTTCAACAAAACAAATGCACATTTCGAGCAAAAAAAGAACAACAAATGCATATAACAAATTCAAAGTAGATGTCTAATGTGCATGCTTAAATTTTCTTTCTTGGGAGGATAACATTTTTAAAAATTATGAAAATGTAGAATGCGCGATATGAATTTATATGAGCTTAAATAACATAATGCCAATTAGCAATTTAGTAGTAATATTTCTGGTCATAAAAGTGAATTGATATAGTTTTGGTCACCGGCTCATTGAAGGTTTGGTACTATAGAGCTTAGTATTGTCGACATGACATGAGGTAGGTGGATTGCCCGTACATGGTTTCGTTTTTTGTTCTTAGGAAACCTATGCGGGTTGTCCACCTAAATTGGTACTTTTCTATTGACTCTAAAAATTATAAAGTTTACGTGGCGTGTATGCCCAGTAACTATGAGCTAACTATGCCATTCTTGGGAATGTGGGTGTGCCAACTCGCAACCGAACTCAATTGGGTGCGTAGAATAGATGTGGTGAGAGTGGTATCGAATGCACTGTTGACTTTTGTACTCGAACGATTATGGTCAAGGAAGGAACACGTCTCAACCTTGGGCTCTAAAACCTGCAGACAAAGTTACCTAAATCACTGCGAAGTTCAAGATCTCATGCACCAGGTTTAGCTGCCTCCATTATATTCGTGAGAATGTAGGTGCGCTTAATCAGTATTAGGTTGTGGGTACACATATACTCAGAGGAAATGAGTGTTTTGATGGTGAACGTGATTCGGTCGTCTAAATGCCGAACTGCAAAATGCACATGAGAGTAACCAATCATACAACACTTCAATTCATTGGGAAGCTGATGAAGTAACATCTTTCAATGAAAAAGTTAGAGACTCTTCACTAGTTGAGACTTGGATAAATAACCAACCAACCAGAAGCAGTTTTGTTTACTTGTTCGAACTGAAGGTGCTCCTAAATCGCCTGGTTCTATAGCTCCAACACATTCACTTATCCGACTGAAGGTGTCGCTGGTTGCCAACACAATGTTGTTAGCCAAAACTAAAGATGTGTTGACTGAGAAGGTTAGGATGATTAGTGTTTTTTCTCAAGGGTGTAGGAAGATTTTCGCGTAGAGCGAAGGTTTGGCATAGAGCGTTTTGAGTTGTTTGTTTGTTTGTCACGTCATTGTCCACGTGGATGTCATGTCACGCGTTAACGGAGATTCTGACAAAAAATCTAAAAGCAGTATGAAAGAGTCCCACAATCCTCATTTTAGGTATGACACCGGGAATAAAAAACTTAATGTCTGAAAATTTGAAAACTACGATATTTTAGGGTAATGAAGTAAAAATTAACCAGAATATTTATACCTACTATAATTAGTACGAGACAGCACATGATATTGCTGTTGTTATGGTATGGTTCGAAGTGGGTTGTTGGATTGCATAGGAAAAAAATGGATAACGTGAAAGCCAAGGAAAAGCAGATGCACCCTCTCAGTCTGTCACTTTCTCAATCTCTCCTTCTATTGATCAGTCGTCGTTGTAACGTCATCATCGGTGGAGGTGGTGGTGGTAGGAAAATGAAAACTAGTTCACCATCACAGCTCTAACTTTGTCGTTTTCTTATATCTTACATTTTTTCTTTTTTTAATATTGAGATTCGAGGATTTTAGAATCTTTCATATAAAATAATTTCACAAAAAGAAAATACATGAAAAAAAAAATTCAGAGTTAAAAACAAAATAAATAAAAAAATTAAAAGTGTGTGGTCCTTCCAGAGAAGCAAAAAGAAAAGAAAGATGATCTGGTGTGGTCGCTATCAGGATAGGCCCCCACAAGGTGACCTCTCTTTATCTCCTTCCCCCTGCTGATATTTTGTCTTTCATCGATTCAAAAGTGCCCCAAAAGTCAATCCATTGGCTAATCATCTTCAATTAACAAACACAATTTTTATGTGCATCAGTAGTGCTAGATAGATTAAATTTATAGATTAAAATTACAAATTAAATGATATATCACCAATAATAAATGAACATGTTTATCATTGTTCAACTAATAATTCAATCATCAACTTCCATGTTATTTAGTTTACAAAATTTAGTCTACAAATTGAGTCTCTCTAGCATTTTAGGGGATTAATGTTATGGGACATTGGGCAACAACTGTGATAGTAGATACTTTCACATGTATTAACGGTCAAAATTACTTAAATACGCTTATTGATCAATCTTAACATAGTTCATTTTGATACATGCATCGACCATCAAGGAGAAAATTTATGCTATAATATGATACTTTAGAAAGGAACTTCGTGTCATTACAGTACGTCTAGCTAATACCTTCGCTCAGCTCCAAGCGAGAATTATTGGCTCATGCGTGCAAATGCGACTGACCTAAACACAACTCGATCGTCTTGATTAATGTCAACAAAGATGGTTCAGTAGGGTAAACTTGCTGTGGATGATGATGACTCAGGGTAAGGACTGAGGAGCAAGGTCAAGGTGATTAAGAATCTTGAGGGCTGCCATTGGTTCAATTTGGTTGGTTGGTGTGTTGATGTGGATCCTACGAAGAACAAATTAGCTTTGATTATTGGTTATTTTGAGGCCTGTCTCTTTAAAGGGAAAATGCTAAGAAGACTGTTTTTTAGATAACATGATATGATAGTTGACAGTTGAATACCTTTTTTAATGATTTAAATAAAAAATCAAACCGCCAATTGCAACATTATGTGATTTGCAAAATATAATTCAAGTAAATCTCTCCAACTGATGTCCCTCACTAAAAAATTGTCAAACCTTCCACAATTATATTGTGGCCTTAGTCTAGTCTGGCTGGTCGAGTGGGTATAGAGAAGACAAGGCATTTGACACGTTTTTGGGGACTTATATTATTTTAACCATTCAATAATATAATCTGTCACATCTCAATCCCGGCTCCGTCGTAACATGATATTGTCCGCTTTGGGCTTCGGTCACGCTCTCATGGTTTTGTTTTTGGGAACTCACACGAGAACTTCCCAGGATGGGTTATAACCCTCACCCTAATTACTGTACCGTTCTTATGCTCTACCATCACATGTGAAATAGGTGCAATCCCGCTCAACCCGTGCACTCTTTTGTTTAGGCACTTTTAGGTTTAAATTTATTCACATTCTTTTTCCACTACACTACACTTTATGGTTTCGTCACCCTCCATGTGTCGGCCAACACAACTCAATTTCGGAGTCCAAGTGGACTTTTCGGGTCGGGGTGTGTCATAAACCGTATCTTGTAATTCATCGAATAATTAAGTGAGATTAGCCAAAATGAACGGAAATCAAATTCTATTGTTGACTAATCAAAATTAGTTAAGACGACACAACGATTAGATATCAACAACATAGTAAAAAAAAAACTGATTATTTTGATAGTTAAGATTTTAAGAAACATGAGTTTAGTCAATTTTCCGTCAAGTAAGTCCTTTACCAATCCATAAAATACCATCGCCTCAGTGTTGGAACCAAATTTGAAAATTATAATCCCACACCCAGCATATGAGATTGTTCCCAATCTTTTACAACAACAAAATCTTATTTCACTAAATGAGGTCGATTACAGAAATTCTAGAACGCCACTGCGCTCAGTTTTGTAATTTTTCTCAATCTTTTAAAACAGAAAATTGGAAAATTGGACTGAAATGATGAATTAAAAAGTTCAATTATTCGAATTATTAACTTCGAGACATTTGACTAATATGCCGTTATTATCAATTTTGATCCGTTCAACAACAAAGATTTGAAAAATGATCATTTCCGTCAATATTTCCAAATGGTTTGGTGTTACCATTGTGGTGAACTGGTGATCTTGAATGGCACTCAATTCAGCGCATGAGAAAATATGAATTTTTGGCAGAAAATGCAGGAACTTCATTAAGATTGATAGGAAAACGTGCTACATCAGCTCAGAATGTTAGTGAACAAGAGCCCAGTTTCACTGTTATCCGACCTTTCTCTGAACCTCTCCAATGAGTTAGAACACCGACCTCATTCATCCGGTTAGGGTAACTGCCAGGCTTGGGGGAGGGCCGGCAAGCGATTTGTTTATCTACTTACTATATACAGTAAAAAACTTTCATCTAAAAATCACATAAAAAGTTGGACGGGGTTGATTAATGTCGTAAAATAACTCGGGGCCAAGACGAACACCATTTACAATACAAACTTGTAAGACTGCTGGCTGCCGGAATTCACATCAAAGTACACTTCTCCTTTTTTGCTTCAGGTCTTGCAGATGCGGATGCCGACGAAGTTCTGGCATTGTTTCTTGGCCCCTGCAAAATTTCAATTGTTTGCTCTCAGATTCATATGATATCCTCCGAAATGAAAATTCTAAAATACTTCACCATGCTATGACTGACTGCACCAAACCTATGTAATCTAAAACACGGACAACTGTGTTTGTACAAAATTAGTACGTCGGTCACCATGAAACATATGTGATATAGGATATGCTTATACAAAATTAGTATCTGCCTACTTATATCAAGTTCGAATGCCATATGATGGAGTAATACAATCATTTTCACCAGTTTTTTGCCGCAAAACTTTGAAGGGGAGAAAAAGAAAGAAATAAAAACATATATTGAACAAGAAACTATACCTGGGGACCTACAACCATCCTTGAATTGCCACTATTAGATGGTTGCTGCGAGTTTTGACGCTGCTGAGGTGGTTGTTCAAACTCCTGCTGCTGCAGAGCAATTGCCAACTGCATATCAGAACTGCCAAAACACAATTAGACATCATTAGTACATTTTGAACTCCATAGGCCAAACCATATTTTAATAACCAAGCTGTAACTTGTCGCACTGCAGAAAAAGGTAAAACCATATTTTAGTGGCAATATCCCTAAAATTTCGTTTCTCATCTGGTTTTAAACTACAGATTGTAAATCAACTAACTACAGAATGTAAATCAACTACCAATCTGCAAGTAGAAGCAAAGTCAAATAATTACTTCAAATCGAATCCCGCTTGTGCTGCACTATCGATGCTAGCAAGATAGTCCTGAAAGCGAAACATTAAATTCATATTGGCATCTCAGAAAACTGTGCAGAGACTAAATATAAAAGTACGAAAGGTCCTGCGTACCGCAGTGCTGGTGACAGCATTGTTTTCATCCCATGTGTCATTTGTATGACTTTCTACCTTAAATTCTTTGAAGTTGCCTGTCATAAACAATGTATTCCCATTGACCTAAAATGCATAGGGAAACATCATTAGGATACATAATAGTAGGGCGAGAGAGAAAGAGCATGACAATGTCAATATAAGAATCCAACTTTAAAAGTTTTTGCATAAAGGCACCATACTATTTTGAACATCTCTGATTCTCTCTACATATGGAACTTTTATATTTCGATGACACAAAATATTGGGATTGCTAATGAACTTAATCTAACATTTCAGCTAGACCTTGCATTCAGGTCGTGTTTCTCGTGTTCATGACATACCCGATATCTTAACGGGTTGTGTCGTGTAACATCCATTAAAATGAAAGGAAAACTAACGAAAAGTCCAAAAAAACTTCTCATTTAACGAAAAGCCCTTTTTAAAGGTATAGTGAATAGTGCCAGTTAAAAGTAAAAATGTGGTTTTTCGTTAAAAGTGAACAGTATCGGTAGTGTTTTGTTAAAACTCCCTAAAATGAATGGGTAATATGACCCAATCCGTTAAAGAAAATATATTTTAAATCAATAAATAATCAAATGAAAAACGTAATACTAAAAACGTAAGTAGATCAAAGAATCCAACAATTAGTTAAGAATAAAAAATCCTATGGCTATTGTTGTAAAGTTTTTTTTAATAGTTTTATTAATTAATATAGAGGTGTGAAAAATATAAAAAATATATACACATATATATATATACACACACAAAAAACGCTCATAATGACAAGCTCTACAACTTTTGTGAAGAGGTCAACTCCGAGATTCGCCACCATAATCCCCTAAACCATAGATTTAAACTTTAATTGTTGATTATCGTTTACATTTATGCTCCATTCTTCTCACCGAATTTTGTTTGTTCAGATTTTCTTTTCTGAAAAATGAAATCAAATGAGAAGAGTACAGCGCAAACGACAACTGATGATTAAATATAAATCTTGGATTTATGGATTATGGTGTCGGATTTCGGAGTTTGCAATCAAACAGTAAACACTATTCATGAGGGTTTGGAGGGTTTTAAAAATCTAAATGACGATGCAACTGTCGTTTAAGCATAGAGGATGTAATCACGAGCGTTTGTATATTCTTTTCACATTTTCACACTTTAAAATTAATTATTATATTTATTTTAAACTCCTCCTAAAACACTGTTCACAAGGGTTTGTAGGGTTTTAAAAATCAAAACGATGATGTACCGTCGTCAAAGCATAGAGCATGTGATCATGAGTGTTTCCATATGTTTTCACATTTTTCACACTTGTAAATTAATTACTATGAATTTTTAATGTGCTTTGGAATTTTTTAATCACTTTTGTTAGATTTAATAATATGGTTATTGTAGTAAGGTTTTTTAGTAATTTAAAATTATCAAACTAACTTTTTCTTATTGGGTTGAAACGTGGTTAACCGCGGGTAAACCCGTTATTAACGGGTTTTTAACGTGTGATTCGGTTAGTCAACGTTTTGACCCAAAACCTGTTATTTTCGTGTTGTTTCAGGTTGGGCCAATAGGGTTCCTCATTTTAAATATTTCCCTTAACATGGTTAGGTTCCACCATAAGTATATTAACATAAAACATCAGCATGTATCTACCTTTTCACTGGGATCAAATCATCAATACCAGTGACCATGCTTTAAAAACCTTGATGGATAATGTTGATGCACAAAACCGGAGGTCTTGGAACAACATAAATCCGACCGTGAATCTGCAAGAAATGTAAATAACACAAGATGTATCGTGGTTCACCCCAATGTTTGGGCTACGTCCACACTGATTATTGTATTTCTCTAAGATGTTGAAGAGGGAAAGTGGGGGAGAGAGCTTCCTTATGTGAGGATGAGCTTCTCTGAATCTGAGAGGGGATGTGCGGCCTCTCTAATTGTGAGGGTGAAGGGTCCTTTTATAGAATAAGGGCTCCTCACATATTACATATTTGCCCCTCTATTTATTACATAATTACATGTAAGTCCCCCGAGTATTTATACGAGATCTAAATACGGAGGCCCTAAGTATGGTACAAACAGTAGTCCCCCAAGTCTTCAGTCAAGAGAGTCTTTTGGCTGGAGACTTGAAATTCAGTCCATGTGTGGGCCGAAGTAACTAGATGTCGTCTAGAACTGATGCTCGATATGAGGTGGTGCCCAATCTGAAACGATGCTCAACTAGAAGTAGCACATGTTGCGAGGCTGCTCTGCTTGTGGCTTATGTTGCCTTGGTTGGCTCGACTTGTGGCTTTTGAAGGTGAGAGACTCCCTTTTATAGAATAAGGCCTCGCTCCTCAATACATAAATATGGGCTAGAGTTGATGCTCGTGGCGAGGCAGTTGCTCAGTAGGCGGCGATGCTCTCTAATGATGGTGAGGGAGTCCCTTTTATAGAATAAGGGCTCACTCCTCAATACATGAATAACAGGCTAGAGTTGATGCTCTCTAATGATGGTGAGGGAGTCCCTTTTATAGAATAAGGGTTCGCTTCTCAATACATAAGTAATGGGCTAAGTCCCCCAAGTATTTTTTATGAGGCCCAATATATGGTACATAATGTAGTCCCCCAAGTCTTCAGTCAATAGAGTATGTTGGCTGGGGACTTCAAATTGAATCCATGTATGGGCCGAAGTGGCGGTTGTTCGGAGGCGGTATTTGTATACCCTGCACTGAAGTTTTGTAGGTAAAGCTTTGCAAGTAAAGCTTTGCAAGTGAAGCTTTGAAGCTAGAGCTCTGTAAATGAAGCTTTTGAAGCTAATTGTCATGAGTGATACTCATGAATGTTTATGTTGATTGACATGAGTGATGCTCATGGATGTTGTCATGAGTGATGCTCATGAATGTTGACATGAGTGATGCTCATGAATGTTTATGTATGATTGATATGAGTGATGCTCATGAATGTTTATGTATGATTAACATAAGTAGTGCTCATGCTCATGAAGATGAGTTCCTTTTTCACCTGGTTGGTGGTATGAGTGGCAAGTTGCCAAATGATATTAGAGTACGAGTTGCACATTTCATCACCTGGTTGGTGGTAATAGCGGCGGGTTGCCGAATAATTTTGGAGTACTGGGTGTACTTTTGATTACCTGGTTGGTGATAGTAGCGGCAGGTTGCCGAATAATTTTAGAGTAGTGGGCGTACTTTTGATCACCTGGTTGGTGATAGTAGCGGTAGGTTGGAGTACTGAGCGTACTTTTGATCACCTGGTTGGTGATAGTAGCGGTAGGTTGCTGAATAAATTTGGAACCATAGGGCTTGGCTCTTTTGGGCATATGGGCCTTCGCCATCCACACGACATTGCAGCCCATTATTTTGGGCTTGCCGTTTTTTTTTTTTTTTTTTTTTTTTAACCCTCTGATGGGGTTTATACAGATGTCTCCGAAAGATACGAAAAATAAATTACATGTTTTCAGCGTGTTGATGGGCATCTTCCGGTCCAACAGAAAGTGGAGACGGGAAACCTTGGTGGGCATCTTCTTATCTTTAATCATGTTATCCCGTGGGATAGTGGAGTAGTGGAGCATCTTCTTTTCGACTTTTCTTTTTCTGCTTGGCGCCCATCTTTCTGATTTTCTTTCTGTCTCTTGACCCCTGATGAATATGGCAGACAGGAAATGATAATAGATTTAACAATAAGAAAATAATCTTATCTCCGTTTTTGCTTTCTTCTTTTCACTTTTCTTTTTGCTTTGGTTTCCTTTTTTCTTGCTGCATGGTCACTGGGTTGAGATTCTGAGTTCGAGGGGTCCGAATCGGGAGCTGGAACAAATCGAAGAGTTTTGATGGCAAGAGTCCCGAGCTTCAGGAGCGGGAGCACCATGGCTGCATAATCCGATCGTGCTTCTTTCACCAGCGCAGTCACGACGATGTAGACCTTCACCATCGCCTTTTCTTGCTAGTTTCTAGCCCTGTCGGAGAAGTTGGAGACGAGTCATGGGTCCTTCCCCATCATTATTCTTTCCTGGACTGCTTCGAGCTTGTCCGACTCTGACACCGATGACGAGCTTCATCAATGGCAGCCACAGAGACGATTTGCAGGACGTGCCTCCTTCATATGACGAGTTCAGCAGAAGATCATGGTGAGGAAGCAAATCCTTAACCAGCTTACTTATACAGCAGAGACTAAAGAAGAAAGAAGATATTCGGCTTCACACAGCTAGTGTTCACGCGACGCTCTCTGTCATGCGCTTGGCTGCTGCGATTGCCAGTGTTGCAGCTTCCAAGAACGGCATAGAATCAGTAGGAGTCGGTGACGATGGCAACCCCATCATCATAGGCAACATTGTTGCTTATGCGGCAGCTCTGGTTACTGTAGTATGTGCCGAAGCTGCAAAGTCGTTGGGTGCGCACACCACTCATGTTTCCTCTGCCATCAACTCAGGCTTGGTTATCCAGACCACCGGCGACATGATCACACTGGTCTGAGACATTTGTAAAGGACGGTGTCGGAGGCGATGAGAGGTCGCAGTGAGAGTTGAGACCGCTGAGTTTTTCGACGTGGCCGGAGTCGCTTCCTTGCCGGAGGTGGAGTCGTTGATGGTGGTGTGGGTAACGACGAAGTGGCTGGTGGCGGTGCGCTCGGGGTCGCTGGTGGCTGGTGGTGCCACTGCCAGTTTCGAAAAATCGAAAGTCTCGCCGGTATGAAGGAAGAGAGGAAGGGGACGATCGGGGAACCAGAAATCCCCTAAATCATTTGGTCATCAGATCCTGATGCAAGAAACCGACCATGTTTAGCCCACCTGCACCTTGTGATCACCCCCACCCATGGCAAGCCTAAGTCCACCAGGTTGAACGTCAATGGAGAAAATTTGCATTCCCTCATGTCTAATCCAACTGGGCTTCTCTGAAATCATCTTTGCTACTTATTTCCAGAACCTAACAAAACAATACCATCTTTGTGTCGAAGAAGATGCCCTTTCTTTGAGCATGTTGAGAGAGATTGAAGAGATATTGAGAGATTGTTGTGTAAGCGAGCCAAGACAGCGGCATATGGATGGAAGTTGTGCATCATCTCTGGGTGTTTTGAGATTTAGCCATGAGAGAAAGATTTGTCATTGTCGTCGTGCAGCGGGAGATCGCAAAGGGAAATGGCATCTTCCTCAGCTTCTTGCTGCTGAAAATCTGAGAAAGTTTCCATCTTTGTGATCTGGGTAGTGGTGCGATTGATTTGTTTGTGTTGCTGGTGTGTTTGGTAATGGTTTTTGTATCCAGAAGCTTTGAAATTTGCATCTGGTAGTGGTTTTTTGGGTTGTGCAGATTCACGGCGGAGGTGAAAAATTGAGAGAGAACAGACATAGTTTTTCGTGTCGATTCCCACAGACGGCGCCAAATGTTGATGCACAAAACCGGAGGTCTTGGAACAACATAAATCCGACCGTGAATCTGCAAGAAATGTAAATAACACAAGATGTATCGTGGTTCACCCCAATGTTTGGGCTACGTCCACACTGATTATTGTATTTCTCTAAGATGTTGAAGAGGGAAAGTGGGGGAGAGAGCTTCCTTATGTGAGGATGAGCTTCTCTGAATCTGAGAGGGGATGTGCGGCCTCTCTAATTGTGAGGGTGAAGAGTCCTTTTATAGAATAAGGGCTCCTCACATATTACATATTTGCCCCTCTATTTATTACATAATTACATGTAAGTCCCCCGAGTATTTATACGAGATCTAAATACGGAGGCCCTAAGTATGGTACAAACAGATAACAATCTCTTTTACTTAGAAACATAGGAATTAAATATCGTACCTCATTTAGCTTTTCCCACACCAAATCAGACTGATTTATGTAACCCTGATCAGTAGCCAAAAGATAAAGTTCACTATTGAACTGCAAACGGAAAGAGATCTGGTAAATACTTTACGTAAAAGAAATAAAAATATGGATTTCGATTTTTTTCCCCACCCAAAATACATGATCCTGGCAATTCAAGAGAAGCAACATCAGTCATTAAACTTCCAATACATACTAACCTTAAACAAGGTGCTGAAGTGATTATTTCGGAAGAAAACACATAGCTCACGCTCTTTAAGACCCTCTTGTAAGCAGAAAAGGCTGCACAACCACAATAACAATAAGTTAACGGAGAACATAACTTTTATCCAAAAGGATTAAGGCCTACAAAGATCAAAAAGTAAGCCAGCATACCCATAAAAAGTCAACTGACTAGCATTGTTCTTCAAAAAAGTCTTGATCAGTTCACCTGAACCCAATTGGCAATTGCAATGGGAGACAGTATACATCAGAACATTAAAAACATTAAATGAATGCAAAATAGTCACCAAATTTACAAATGAAATAACAAGATCCACAAATAATCATTTTTCCGCTCTAACATGGTATATAGCACTCGCCTTGTTGTGGAGTGATTTCACCCTTGGGCCTTGCATCTAAGGGGCTTTTGTCAACTTGTTTTGCGAGTACCACCTCACCTTCATATACAGGCTCTCTGTCTTCAACAACTGGAGTTCCTGAATCCTGAATGCGCTCTTCTCCTTCATATATGGGCTCACTGCCTTCACCACTTGATGCTAAAGTTTCTGATGCCTCATTTTGCTGCATTCTGCCAGCAGATGAATTCAAACCCACATTTGGACCAGATGAGCAACATCCCTCTGTCGCGTTGCTCTCATTTTGCTTATCTATATGTCCATGAGCATCAGGTGTAAGCTTGGCCTGACTCTCAAACTTTTCATCCCCTATTGACACATCTGTACAGTTCTTCTCCAATGACTCAGTATCTTTCGCCGGAGAAAAAGAAATTCCACTTTCAATCTTGACTGATTCATTTGTAGTGCTTTTCACTTCCAGAACAGAGGAAAGACGCTCATCTGATTTCATATCAGTTGGCTGATCAGTATTTTCTGCCTTAACAGTCTCTGACAACGAGGAACATGCTGTTTGCTCTGGAGTAGTACTTAAAGATATCACATTACTACTCTCATTCCTGGAGGTATTGCAATCTTCTGGTACAGACAGTTCTGACTGATGGACATTATCGTATACAGCAGCATGATTCTCTGATTCATCTTGAGAATCTATTGGCATAACCTTCTCAGGAAGTGTACTTGCATCTGAACTAATCAACAGAGGGGTTCTGTTAGTACTGACAACTGCAAGTGGATCCCCAACTAAGGTTGTCAATTCGGCCTCAGACATTTGTAAAGCCCTCATTAACTCCTCTTCTTCTTCACGGTCACCTTTTCTTGCCCTTGGTTCATCAGAAGCTGAATGTGGAGACTTGTTGAAAGATCTAGTTGTAGAAAGGCATGGTGAAGGGACTCCCAGGGTTGCAGTTGTTGCAGCAGCAAAATCAACGCAATCTTCTTCTGGAGTATTCTTACACTCACTCTCCATATTCTGGGTTTCCAATGCAACAAGCTCCCCCATGAGAGCATTATAAGACTTTGACCCAATTGCTTTGGCAGTAGCATCATCCTGGTCAACATACACTAGAAAATTGATTACGAAAACAAAGGCCATACAGTAAATATCAGATGACATATTCTTCAACAAGAATCAGAACATTTTAATGAATAAATTATGAAAGAAACAATACAATGTTACAAACCAGGGAATAAAGTACGTGTGCATTGTAGCCTAGTAGCCTACTGAGAATATCATGAATTTTCCTAATATAAAAATTTTAAAAATAAAATGAAAAAGTAGAAACAAAGCATATTGTATCAGTAACAAGTTTCCCCAAAAAACTTTGATCATTATATTAATGACATAATAATGAGATACACCGACACAGGAGAATCATTTGAATTTTCAAACTATATGCTGTTTTCCACTCCAGAAATTTGAAGAGATCAAATGCATGTCCAAATTCCACTCATGTGATGGCCAATCCAATACCTAAGCAACAGACTTTCTGAATTTGTTTCCAGTTACGATGTGATACATGACATTTCATTACTAGAAATTTCCATATATATTGAGGCCTGGTTTAAAGTAGATGTATGTATGCAGACCTCAAATCCTGAGTCCAAATCCCATCACAACCCCTTTGGTGGCCACCACATGAATTTTAGCTCAGTAATTGCCCACTCTTGTGGCACAGAGGGATTACAAGTACCCAAAATCCACCAGATACCATCTTAGCAATACACACATGTACACATATGCATACAAATGGGCAGGACCTGTACATGTTATGCAAGAGCAATTTTGATGTGTGGCTCTCTTGTGCTTGCCTAACATGAGACCGAATTGATTATTCCTACCCATAAATTCAATATACAATTTATGTTCTTTTTTTGGCCATAAAGTTTTGGACCATCTTTTTTGTGAGATTTTAGTCATTTTATGAAGACACAAGGTATCTTTATATTGTGGAGGCACACATTGTAAAGTTGTTTAAGTAGTTAGGTGCGTGAAATCTAATACAGTTGTTTTGTGCAGAAACGTGATGTCTTTATGTTGTAGAGGTATATGATGCCATCTAGTTTATAAGCATGAAACGATCATTCAAGGAAGCATAAGCACAAATCTATTTTTTTTCAATGCTTTTCATTTAATTATGTCAGTTTCTTTTACGTTTCTAAGTTATTCATTAAATATTCAAATTATGTAACAGGTTGGAGAATGATGATCTTGGGAAATAAGGTTTTCTTTCCTAATTTGTTTACAGTTTGATGTAGTTTCTACTTTGCATAGTATGGTTGTGATTTAGCATCTTATTGTGAATCTGTGATTAGAGTTATACTATATTTAAACCCTTTCGGGCTTATGAATAGTGCATATAATTCTCTCCCCAATTTTTCAATTACTAATATTATGTGAGGCAAACAAGCATTAAGGGAGCCTACTTCACCAGGCCCAAATGCACCAACCTACAACAACCATCAGACTTGCAATAAGCAAAATTAGTGCTTCAATAACTCTACTTCACTCATGCTACCTAAGGCTGGAGAACTAAGAAGCAAACCTGCGGATCAACGATCCAACCATGATATAGTGGAATGTCTAACAGGTCAAATATGGCACACTCAGGTGTAAACTCAAAATCATCTATCCTGCAATCATTAGTTAAATTTCAGTTAAAACTCACAATGAAGAACATCACAATAAACTACTGGTGGAAATAAACAATGGCAACCTTCTGAATTTTATATTAACATCAATCCCCGTTGCAAGTTGAGGGAGATGATCAATAGCATCAGCAATGTTTTGCTGTTGGTTTTCTACATATCCTGCATCTTTATTCTATATCACAATAACAACATAGTTCGCATCAATTTACAAAAAGAAAGAGAGAAACTGGGAAGTGGTCATGAAAAAAATTGTTATTAATTACATCAATATTACTGTTAGAATCAATTAGTCGTTCAGCAATGAGTGAAAGTAGTTTCTCCTGTGAGACTTCTGACGTGTCTGGACTCAAATTCAAGCTGTTCCTCAGCGAGAGAACGTTACCTGTAGGAAACCCAAATTCAAACCAACAAAAGAAGGCATGAGTCCTTTTCCCCCAATCAAATAATAATCTTGATATGCATATGTTTCCGTAGGTGTACATCACAGGATTATTCATGTTCAAATTCACTTGCATAAGAAACCATACATACAAGTGTGCGTGAAATTTTTGTTCCTACATAAGGAACCCATCCAGAACCCAGTAATTTGTCATAGGCCTGACCTCATACAAGAATTTTTTTTAGCTAAATTGAACTGTTCATTTAATTAAAATCAAATAGAAATGGCACTTAAGATTCATAAAGTTACCCATTAATTTCCACAGATCTCCCAGCAACCAAATAGCTAATCAAGAAAATGACAATTGAAAATAATAACAACAATAATTGCAGAGCGATTAGAGAAACAGAAATAATGTAATGGCGAGATTGTTCGTTCCCGGCTTGACAACCAAATAGAGTAGTCATTCAATCCAAAAATCAATTTTTTTATGGTACTAGAGCAGGTTGTCCCGCGTGTGAAACCCAAGGCTGCACGTGCTCCACATCACCCGACTTGTGTTGTCCACATGGTAGCATTAAAAATTCGCCACACACAAGGGGCGTGTTGAGAGTATTAAATCCCACATTGCAAAAAAACTTTTTTCATAATCAACAGGATTGACGATCCGAAAACCCTAGAAATGAACTGGAAACTGATCACAGGATCCTCCGACTTTGAATATATTACAAAAATGATTAATCGATGTTTGCCAGGATCAAATCTTGATTCAGAATCAAAAGAAGACAAAATAAATGGAGAATACAGAGTATTGAGTGATCAAGTCGGTATTTTCCTCCATGTTTGTTTGTTTGCCAGAAAAAAGCGTATGAAAAATAACAGAATTTTCGAATCTCCGTTTCTGACTACACTAACACACCTGCAACTCACACTTGACAGAAAACCCCGAAACAACTTCAGATTACGAGTCAAAATTCCAATCCCCTAATCATTTCCCTCTACTTTCTAATGGCAACCAATCAATCCAAATCCAAAAGCAAGAAAAATCAGAAAGAGAAACCCTAAGCGAATGGGACAGAGAGAGATGAATTACAGATTGCGAGGAGCGGGCAGGGACCATTGTCGTTCTGGAGGACGATAGGCGCGGAGCGTCCCAAGAATTGGATGAGCTTGGTCTTGTGCACGCACTCTTTCACTGATTGTGGTTGCTGCTGCTGCTGTTGTTGCTGTTGCTGCGGCGGCGGTTGTGGTGGCTGCTGCCGCTGCAGATGCTCCTGATTCGGTTCTTCAGTCGACGACGACGACGACGCCATGGCTCTAATTGATTTTCTATCACCACGTTTTTCGTTTTCCTTTCTGTTCGTTTAGAGAAAGAGAGAGGAGAGAGGGGGATTGTGATTCGTGGAGCATTTACATTTTTTTGGTTTGACGGAAACGCCAGAGCAAGTTCTGCTGTTCTTTTTCTTTTTTCTTTTTTCCTTCAATAATATTTTTGTTGGAAATTTTATATTTAATGGAAGATGAATTTTCTTATTTCTTGTCCAAGAAAGAAAATTAAAGTTTCCAATTGTGTTAAACCACCACAAAATAGTCCAGGGAGACGAATTTTAGACCCATATTTCACACGGCACGTCATGAATTCAATTTCTAGTGTTGGTAAATCACACAAGGGTGGGCCAGGAGAGGCTGAAATGCATATGGGAGTCTTCTTGGCCCTGCAAAAATGTGGACTACCTTGATGAAGCCCCTTACAAACTCACTAACTCACCAATCTCATCTAGCTCTCTCTATGTAATTGATGATGTGGGTGTGGAGGGTTGTCAAATGTGAATCTGATTCTCTCCGGATCCTCTTTGTGAGGATCCAGGAATCTATTAATCGTGTCCATTCATCGTACATCGTGCGGTCATAAATGTTTTTAATTTTTTTTTATTTATAATTGAACACAAACAGTATCTGACAAAAACTGACCGCACGATATAAGATAAACGAACACGATTCACAGATCCCCGGATCCTCACAAAGAGGATCCTGTTGGGTCAAATGTGACTCGTTAAGGAGGAAAAGTCCAAGTGGTGCTAGACGGGTTGAATATGTTCTAATATGGTCTTTTTGAGACTAATGCCCTGTTTGGTGTTGCTTTTTTTTTTTACCAAAAGCTGCTCCAGTTTAAACTTAAGCAGTAAAAAAGTGTTTGATAAAAATAAAATATACTGCTTATTTTAAAAGTAATGGCATCCAGATAGTAGCTTTTGAAAGCAGTGTAGGTTGCTCTTCAAAGTCGCTTTAATAAAAAACGGAGTTGAGTCTTTAGAATATTTTTAATTCCTGTAATATGATCATTAATATTAAAGGAAAACTAATGAAAATGGCTTGAAAACTTTGAGTTTTAACGATAAGGACAAATTAATAAGTAAAGTGTCACAGCCCGTCTCGGAGATGTACGTTAATTATTTATCGGAGGTGTGAAAATTCGGAATTACCCCTTGACGTTGAGTTGTATTATTGGTTTAATTGTGTTTTTGGACCAATATTCTTAAATCCTAATTTTTTGGAACCAATTAGGATTAGAGTTTGGTGTATTGTGGGTTGTTGACTATTTTGGACCAACATCACTCCTCCATTTTCTCACTCACTCCCGTGCACACTCTCTCTCTCCTTCGAACTCGTACGGACAATCACCCAAAACCCTTGAAAACCCTTGAAACCCTAGTTTTTCATAACCCCCGATTTGTGCACTGTTCATGCACATGTAATTATGGATGTTTTTGGGAATTTGAAGCTTGTAGGAAGCTTTGTGAGGTCCTAAGGAAGCTTGGAGTGCTTCGTTTGAAGGTTTTGGAGGTCGGGATCGTGTGGACGAAGTTTGGCCGGTTTTTCTTGGAGTTCTCCAGTGAGATTCCGTGACTTTTAGAACTTTAAATTAGTATGATTGTGTTCTACAAGTTAAGAGCTTCATTTTGGTATAAATTGAGTGAAAAATGGTGCAAAATTGAGTGAGAAATAGGCAGTTGCAGGTCTGCCCATAATCCGGCACCGGTGACACTATTCCGGCGTCTGGAGGTTGAAGATGACGCGCGTGAGGCCGTGCCCTCACCGGCGCGTGGGGGCGCGTGAGCCACAGAAAAATTTATCTAAAAATATCACGATGTTCGTGAGGTTGTGTAGGTCACGTTGGTATATTCAAATACCAAAATTGAGCTTTGTATGAGAAGTTATTAGCTAGTTTCGTCTATGTGCTTTAAAATAACGTTTTTATAGTTAATTCGCATATAGGTGAGACTTATCCCGAGGACGAGCGTATCCACGGGCGACTCGGGGGTTACGACCCGTCGACATACCAGTGAGTGGGCTTTTGTTTTCAGTATATATTTATATACTTGATATATTTCCCAGAAATGCATTTTTTAAGGAATGTATGCTTTGAAATAATATGCCAAATGCTTTAACATTCTGAATATGCATTTCATGGTTGCATATATATATAAATGTGGTGCTGTGGACGCACAGGTAAGTTCAGGTAAGTTATGTGTGGTTATATGAATCATCGATGATGTGATATGCGATTGAATAATGTTGAGCTCATAAAACTGCACCTAGGGTGATTATGATTTAGCCAGAGATATAAAGTACATGCCTGTTTATTTACGTCACATCTCGCACTATATGCTCATATTGGATCCAACTTAAGTGCACAGTCTTGTCGTATAGACCTTATTTATGGTTCCGACTCGTAGGTGACTAGCGATTTATCGCCCGACTATTATGAGAAAGTAACATTGAGCATAATTATATTACACCCAATATTGTCGTACAGACCCCTTTTTAGTGGTTCCGACTTATGTGCAGTATATTGTCGTATAGGTCATTGTAGTGACTCTGGCTAGATTGACTTTTGAGCTATGAATTCAGCCGTACAGACTACCACAAGGGTTCCGGCTAACATATCATAATTCTCTGAATTTATTCTTACCTGAATTGCTTACTCTATTATATCTTGGCATGGCATGCATATGAATATGGTTATGTGAAGCATGAATTGAATTGATATGATTTCATATATATATATATATATATATATTATGTATATGCTTATATCTTGATTCTGGGAAAAATTATACATGTTTTATAGCGAGGGGTTAATATATTGATAAATGAAATGGTTTTGTAAAACATTTGTTTTTGCCCACTCACGTTTTCTGTTTTGCGCCCCTCCAGGTTTTAAGTAAGCTTGTTGTTGGTGGCTCGAGGACGTCGGCTGTTCTAACTTATCTAAATAATAGTAGGACATTCCTGGTACTGTATAACTAGTACTTGTCCTACTGGACTGCACCTAGACTTTTATGCTCTGAATAGGAGTGTTTACTGTTGTAACTAACTCCTATCACTCCATGTTTAGTAGTGCACTCTAGTAATTTGGTTTTTGATTATTCGTATATTTCTTATCTTTTTCTCTTCCGCACTGTGCACATGGCTACATCACCACTCTCACGTGACGGCCAGCATGCCTTGATCTTGGTCGGGGTGTGTCAGTTTGGTATCAGAGCCTAGGTTTAGCAGTTCTGTATAATTTTTGAATGTTCTAATCCTTGTGATGTCTTATGTCAGAACTATGCCGCCTTGTAGAGAGCCCCGTCAATCAGCTGAATCTAGTTTCCCTGATATTGCTCAATTAAGGGAAGCTATAGTTTCTGCCATTCAAACTGCATTCCGTACTCCCTAGAGGACACCTCTTGAGACAATTTATAATCTGAAGTTGACTCACTTCATTGGAAATGAAGGACATGAGGGGGCGGAAAAATGGCTTAATCATATGGAGAAGACCTTTAGGTGATGCAGAGTCAGGGGAATCTTTCTCCTGATAGGTGGGTCGAGACGACTACCTGGTTTTTGGGAGAACAACCTGCATCTTGGTGGAGACAGGAGTCTTACCAGTTGACCCCAGTAGAGATTGTGGACTGGGGAGTGTTTAGGGAGCTGTTTCGGAAAATGTTCATTCCTCCCGCATATATCGATCTTAAGAAACAGGAGTTTACTCATCTAAGGCAAGGAAAGATGTCCGCTAATGAGTATTACTGGATGTTTACTAATCTGTCGAGATATGATCCGGAGGTTGCTACTAATCCGGTAGAGATGCTTCGCCGTTTCAGTTTGGGTACTAAGAAGAAATGGCGTTCTATAGTGACATCGACTCACTATGCCTTTTACCAAGAGTTTTATGAGATTCTACTAAGGATTGAGGCCTCAGAGAACATGCCTAGTGAAAGTGAGGATGAGGAAGGAAAGAATGGGGGCCAGAGACGAGATGACAAAGGAAAAGGGCAAGCATTTTAGGGACCCCGCAAGACCCAGAACTTTAAGAGGAGTGGTGGCAGTTCCAGCTCTTTTAGCGGATGATTGAGTACTAATATGCAGAGGATAGGTGTTAGATTCACTAAAGGTTCGAGGTTCTAGAGGCAGAGAGATTTTGGTGGTTCAGGTGGATCTGGTGCTCCCTTATGCCGCAAATGTAATAATAGGCATTTTGGGGAGTGTAGGAGAGGCAGAAATGGATGTTTTACTTGTGGACAGATGGGTCATAGGGCTGCCCAATGCCCTCAGAGTCAGCAGAGATTGATAAGTTCATATTTATATATATTTTACATAAAATTCACTTGTCTTTTCTTAGTTAGTTCCTTATATTTTTGAGCTATTTACTATGTTTTTGTGTTTTGTGTGATTTATCAAGCAAAGAAAAGAAAAGTAGCACAAGTGAGATATTAAGTAACAAATTCGTCAAAACTGCATGTGCAGATTAGCTGACTTTGGAAGCATGTTACGAACAGCTCAGAATGAATGAGAAAATGAGCCTTATATGCTTGGAATGCTACGGATGTCTATTTTTTGGAGCAATTTACGGATTGTTTATATCTTTTTTCTAGAAGAAGTTATAGGCATTGTAACACTTAAAGGTTCAGAAAAGGGTTAAGCAATTTTGGCTAATAAAATGAGAAAGTAAAGGCACTTGTTTTGTGTTTTGCTTTGTCATCAACACTCAGCAGCAAATGGGCTTATGATTGCACTCATTTGGCTTTGGAGCAAGTGGAAATGCACAACTAGAAAGTCCAGTTGCACGAGTTAGTGGATAAAGGTTTTATTCAGCCGAGTACTTCACCTTGGGGAGCTCCAGTTTTATTTGTGAGGAAGAAAGATGGAACTTTGAGGTTGTGCATTGATTACAGGAAATTGAATCGAGTAACCATTAAGAACCGTTATCCATTGCCTCGTATAGACGATTTATTTGATCAACTCAAAGGTGCATGTGTATTTTCTAAGATCGATTTGAGGTCAGATTACTACCAATTGAAGATTAAAAATGAAGATGTCCTTAAAACCGCATTCAAGACTTGATATGGTCATTATGAGTTTCTTGTGATGTCATTCGGGTTAACTAATGCACCAGCAACATTTATGGATTTGATAAATCGAGTATTCCAGCCATATTTGGACAAGTTTGTTATTGTCTTCATTGACGATATTCTGGTATACTCTAAGTCTAAGGCTGAGCATGCTAGACATCTGAAGTTGGTATTGAACAGTTTGAGGGAACACCAGCTATATGCTAAGTTTAGCAAATGTGAATTTTGGTTTAATCAAGTGGCATTTTTGGGACATGTCATTTCTGCTCAAGGCATTCAAATGGATTCTCAGAAAGTGGCAGCTGTGGAGAATTGGGAGCAACCTCGGACCGTCACCGAGGTACGGAGTTTTCTTGGCTTAGCAGGCTATTATAGACGGTTCGTTAAGGATTTTTCAGTGATTGCTTTGCCATTAACGAGGTTGACTCGAAAGGATGTTAAGTTTGAGTGGGATAATAAATGTGAGCAAAGTTTTCAGCAGTTGAAGTACTATCTCACTCATGCTCCTATTCTAGCACTTCCAGATGATAGCGGTAATTATGAGGTTTATGCCGAACAATGGAAGATCGAGAAGAAGCCTTGCTTGCTAATTTCCAGGTTAGACCAGTTTTAATTGATCGTGTGTTTGAAGCTCAGATGAATGATGAAGAGACCCATGAAATAATTCAAGCAAGAAATCAAGGCAAAAAGAAAGATTTCGAAATTCGAGAAACTGATGGCATGCTTATGCAGGAAAGCAGAATGTATGTGCCAAACAATGCAGAGTTAAAGAAAGAAATTTTGGATGAAGCACATATTTCGGCATATGCGATGCATCCAGGAGGCACTAAGATGTATCATACCATTAGACCATTTTATTATTGGCCAGGTATGAAAAGATAAATTGCCAAATATGTGAGTAGGTGTGCCATTTGCCAACAGGTTAAAGCTGAAAGGAAGAAGCCGTTTGGGTTGATGCAGCCACTTCCCGTTCCATAGTGGAAATGGGAAAATATTACTATGGATTTTGTGTACAAGCTTCCTTGCACACAGAATGGATATGACGGCATTTGGGGGGTAGTTGATCGGCTTACGAACTTAGCACATTTTATTCCAGTCAGGGAGAAGTATTCACTAAGCCGATTAGCTAAGTTATTTATATCGCAAATTGTGAAGTATCATGGTGTGCCAGTTAATATTATCTCAGATCGGGATCCTAGATTTACTTCTAAATTCTGGATAGCATTCCAGGAAGTTCTTGGTACAAGATTGCTTTATAGTACGACATATCACCCATGGACAATCTTAGAGAACTATTCAGACATTAGAGGATATGTTGAGATCTTCAGTGCTGCAGTTTGGAGATAGTTGGCATGATTGTTTGGATTTGATGGAGTTCGCCTACAACAACAGTTATCATTCGAGTATTGGTATGGCACCATTTGAGGCACTTTATGGGAAATCTTGTCGTACTCCTCTATGTTGGTCAGAGATTGGCGAAAGAGTTTTAGTGGGCCCTGAGATTGTGGATGTGACTACTCAAAATGTTCAGGTAATTAAGTCTAACCTGAAAGCGGCCCAAGATCGACAAAAGAGCTTAGCAGACAAGCATGCCACTGATCGGAAGTATAATGAAGGTGATTGGGTATTTCTGAAACTATCACCTTGGAAAGGTGTGGTACGATTTGGAAAGAAAGGAAAGTTGAGTCCTAGGTACATTGGACCACATATGATCACTGATAAGCTCATATATATATATATTTTACATCAAATTCTCTTGTCTTTTCTTAGTTATTTCCTCATATTTTTGTGCTATTTACTTTGTTTTTGTGTTTTATCGAATTTATCTAGCTAAGAAAATAAAAATAACATAAGTGTGATTTTATGTAATAAATTCGTGTCAAAACTGTTTAGCTTTTAAATTAAATAAAATATAGATATATATATATATATATATATAATAATAATTGTTTGTTTTGTAGACAGTGGGGAACCAAGTGGAGCACGAAGAAAAGAAAAAATAAAAGCTGCTGAGTGCAGCTTGGTAGGTGGGCAGCTGGTGGGAAAAGCACTGAGGAAAATGGGCAGAAAGGAATAAAAAGAGCTGGCAGCGAGAACGTGGGCTCTTGGAGAGAAGGAGAAACTGTGCAGCTGCAAGCTGCTTGGCAGTGGGAGACGGAAACTTGGGGGGACGCTGCCTGGAGGCAGCGAGAGGGGGAGGTCTCGGGCATGCTGCCTGGCAGCGAGAGAAGACGTGCAGCGTGAGGAAGCTGGCGCGAGGTGCAGTCAGGAGTCAGGAGGACAGCGAGCTGTCCTTGGCAGCAGGGAGAGCGACAGGGAGCTGGCGAGTCAGGTTTGTGAGGCTGCGTGAGGACAGGTCAGAGAAAGCAGCATGCAGCTTGCGTGAGCAGTCAGCACGGAGGAAAGGCAGGACGGGGGAAGTTCTCATAGTTTTGGAGTGCTGCCTCGGGTGAGGAAAATGGAGAGGTGCAGCGAGCTTGGGGAAAGGAAACACTGCCTTGGCAGTGTGTGAAGAACAGAAAATACAACCCGCATTTCTCAATTCGGTTTAACCCTCCAACTCACGTTTTATTTCTGTTTTAATTTTAATAATGTGTAACTAATTTTATTTTGGCTAGAGTTTAATTCAAAACCATGAATATATTTGTAATATGAATTGATTACCTTCAGTTGTGATTTCTGTGTTGTGAATTTAATTTGCTTAACTGCTTGATTGATAACTTATTTTTGTATGTCGATTAAGGATGCATACTTAATTTACATGCATGAATTTGATGCTAGAATATAAGTAAATTTCACCTAATCGTTATGAACTTATATTCACAAGTAGTAAAGGTTGTTGACCACAATCGTGTTAAGTAAATTCTTGGCATAAGTTTCATGCAATTCATAGTAACGAGTGCCTCGTCAATGCTTATGATTTTCATAGAACTTAATGATTCTTGCTTGTATCTCTATTATGCAATTCATGTAGGGAACTTGTGGGGAATGTTTTGAGTTGTCGTATGCAATCATCCAATCCATTAACTTAAGGAAAATATGAGAATTAATTTAAGCGGACCTAATTAATTTGGGGCGTTGAGAATTTACAACTTATTGAAAGAACAACTGAAAATCAACTTAGGTTGCATATGTGTCATGTGTGGAGAAGAATCCTCTAGCCAGTCCGTCGTCCATCCATTCACCTTAATTTCATGTTTTTGTCAATTTTGTAATTTATTTAAGTTTAATTTACTTTTCATAAAAATCAATCCCCCGTTTATTTTAAAGTGTTAGATTTGTTAGAAATCAATTTAGTTTGTGTTTTCTTGAGTTTTGAATTATTTTGAGTCTTTTGATTTGTTTTAGATTATTTGTTAGTTTTATTTTGAGTGATTCTATTTAAGTGTTTTGATTTTAGTTTAGAGTTTTAAATTTTGTTTTTACGTTTTTAATTTAATTTTACTTGGGTTAGCATCCCTAGTTAATCCCCGGCCTAGAACGATCCCTACTTATCCATATACTACAACTGTCACAAATAGGGTTTAAATTTGTGCGTGAATTTATTTTCGCATCAAATTTTTGGCGCCGTTGCCGGGGATTAGCAAATTTGCTAATCCTTTTATTTTTGTTTTTGCTTATGTTTATTTGTGTTTGTGTATGTTACTTTTGATATTTGATTTATTTTTCTTTCTTTGAATTGAGGTACAAATGGAGCAAGACCTGGATTCTACTAGCATTCAAGATCTATTGGCACAGCTCACTGCTCAATTAACTCATAATGCCGAACGGACCACAATGCCAAGTGTCCCTACACTTGATGTGCCCTATGGGCAACGATATCAAGGTCCTCAATTTTCTGCAAATGAAGATGTTTGGGGATATCAAGGCCATAACCAATCAAGGGGCAACATGTTTTCCAACGCTTACAATTCGGATTGGAGAGACTACTCAGATTATATGTGGGATGAACCTCAACACTTTCAACAAAGTGGATATTGGCAGCAAGACGAATTCTATTCAAGACCTATGCAGCTACCACAGCATCCCCCACAGCAATTCCAATCAAATCAAAGTATGCCCGTGGATTATAATCAAAGGCTTGATGAATTAATTTCTTTGGTGCAGGGCTCACAAAACGAAGAACAATTACAGCCATCAGAGGAGTACTATCAATGGCCATGTGCACCACCACATCCACCACAACAATCTCCCCAATTCAATTCAGGTACATCCTTGGATAATGATACACTTAATAATTTACTCACCTCTTTGAATCAGGGAGTAGAAAATCAAAACCAGGAGATGCAAGACCGAGTCAGAAGAGTGGACGAATTGGAGGAGCAAGTTGGGCAGATTTTGGAAATCATGGCACAAATTCAAGATCAAAGAGAACTCTCCAACTCCACATTTGCAAATTCAAGGGGAGAAATGGAAATCGATGAAGCCATCACTTTGGGAAGTGATATGGAGGATGAAGTTGTTCCAGAACCATCCAAACATGGCCCGGACATGGATGAATTGCCGCTTCAAGAAGAAGATGAGGATGACGACTTGGGCAGTTTAGAAGAATTCTTGTCGCAAACCCCTCAAGTCCTTATGCCATCCAACTCAGGTGAGGAGGTTCTAAGTTCAATTCATTCTGACATCGTTCCACCAAATGTCCTTTTTCCTTGCAGGTTTTTAAATCCCAAGGAAGAAGTGAATGAAAAATACGTTGTGGAAGATCTTCCCAAGGTGCAATGTGATATCCAAATTCTTGGTGTACCAAATCAAGTTCCCGATGGTATTGAAACGTTCAAAGAGACTTGTACACCAAGAATAATTATTCCAGAAAATGAGGTGGCCGGAGAATCTGTTGATCATATCAAAGAGGCTGTGCATGAGACAATCAAGCCCAAAGGAGTTAAGACTGAGGACACGGGACAAGCCACAACCATCATAGTAAACCTGGCTAAGTTCAAAGTCCCGGAAATGTTCAAAAATGTGGTGTTTGTCATTGAGTTTGAAAAAGATAGTAAGCCATCTTCTCCATTTTTAATTTTATGTTATACTAACAATCTAATTTTGATGATTCAGGCACCGTCATTAGAACTTAGACCGTTGTCGGATCATTTCAAGTACCACCGTCCGTTTAATGATAAGCCCATGCATTTGAATAATGAAGGGAGGCCTAGGAATCACCCACAATCAGATTTGCATTCCTAATCCCTTCTCCTTACTGAATTTATTTTACTCTATTTAGTTCTTTCATTGTTTGTTGGCTTTTGTGTGAATTTATTTTACGTTGATTTCATTTTGTTTTGTTTATTTAGTTGTGATTTTTGTTTAGAAAGTTAAACTTAGTCTTTTTACTTTGTTTTACTTATTTTACATTGTTATTTAAAAAAAAAAAAAAAAAAAAAAAAAAACTTAAAAACATAAACATTCATATAAATAAAAATAAAAAAAAAAAAATAAAAAAAAAAAAAAATTGCATAAATATTTTACAATAACTTGTAAACTAATTTCGTTCATTGGTCGTTGGTTGGTGGTGCCTCGGAGGTCGACGGAGCCCTAGAAAGACGAAGCGCCAGAGTTGGATCATTCAGAGCCTCAATATTTGGTGCTGCTCCCGAGGACGAAGGCAACATAAACCTCGGGAGTAACGCCACAAACCGTTGATGATCACTCTGAATCCGCACTTCGGACTCCTGCATCTGATCCAGCTTCCTCTTCATGCTTGTGGAGTAATTGGTTGCGAGCATGTGTAAATCCCTGTTCTCATGCCTAAGCACTCTGACCTCCTGCCGAAGACTAGCCACTTCAGCCATCAACGACTCCACCTGACGGGTTCGTGCAAGAAGGCGCTGGCCCATGTTTGATACTGAGCCTGCGCATCGGACGCTGTAAGCCAAAGAGTCCTGGACAACTAGTTCGTCGGACCGCCTAGAAAGTATCCTAGTGTCTCTAGGAGTGAGCAGATTTCTGGCCACCACCGATGCGGTTGTTTCGTTCATCATCATGGAATCCCCAACTGTAAGAGGACCATTTGGGGATATGAAGGATGGCTGCCAAATGTTGGTTGGAGAAGATATATCACTATCTTCCCCAACATTCAAGTTAAGGCGACGGTCAGAGGGGCAAGACATATTTGAAGGTGTTGAGAATGAAGAGTTGGACTGATCAAGATTAAAAGAAAATGCAAGAGGGAGTGTTTACAGGAGGGAACGTTTACCAGATGAAGTGTTTACAAGGGGAGCTCAAGTGTGTTGTGGAGCAAAAATGAGCGTTCTTATAAGAAGAAGAAATCGTTGAGGCATCACTCAGCAGTCGAAGAGACGCCCTCTCGCAAATCGAAGAGCCGGGCTCCTTTCTCAAAAGCCGGATTCTTTTCTCAAAAGCGGCGTCTTCGTCTCAAAAGTCGGTTCCTTTCTCAAAAGTCGGACGCCGTTCTCTCAAAAGTCGGGCGTCTCTCTCAAAAGTCGGAGCGGTCAGGAATCACGAGGCGAACAGTTTTTCCAATTTTGTCGTCACTCGTCACGCGCGCTGTCAGCTTTGCGCAAATTACGGGTGACTTTTTCAGAAAGCGCGTAACTTGTACTGTTCATCCATCCACCGGCTGCCGACAGGGGTAAAAGAATAGTTTCGGTTGTGAAGAAAAGACCTATAAACGTCTACCTTCGCATCCATTGCAAAGGCAAACTCTCTCAGCACTTCTTCATCTCCGAAATTTTTCATCTCCGAAAATGCCTTTCCAACAAACCCTCTCGAGTTTCTCTGTGTTTCTCATTCCCTGGGATACCTTTACAAACAAGTCATCTAGAGCTAGAGTATTTCATATCATGAAGGTTGAAAGCAAGAGTATCTCATATCACGCTTTCTCCCTGTCCTTTTCCTTGTCTTTGGGGCAAGGAGAAAGCGGGCAATCAGCCAGCACTCGGTGTCAATCTTCCGATCTAAGAACCGACTGCCTGGAAATCCTTCCTGATTGCTTACCTAGCATTGCTCTCGAGTGCTCTTCTTCAACCACTGATGTACTTCCGAAGAAGTCGCCACATCTGCCTGGAGAACAGACATGGCAAGTGAAAATGATACTTGAAGCATGTGGAGACAAGGTGCTGCTTCATCTTCAAGATCAAGTCTCATTTTCCTTGCTAAGAAGTTCCCCAGCCCAGTTCAAGCATACACCTGTGGAACGATACTTCTTCAAAAGCAAAAGTATCCCATATCATCAGAGTCAAAGGCAAAGATATCTCATGGCATGCTTTTCCTTTACCCTTGCTCTTGGCTACGAGTCAGGGTGAAAGAAAGGAAATCGGTCGGCACTTGGACAGATTGAACAAAGAAGCAGACCACCACCTCTACCTCGTGTCTACCTGCCATGCAGAAGAACAAAAAGAGAAGAATGTAGCCTGCAGACTCAATCAACCCGGCAGAAGGAGTCCGAGTTGAAACCAAGAGCTCGAGAAGCTTCAACACCACCACCAATCAAGTCTCATTTTCCTTGCTAAGAAGTTCCGAGGCCAGTTCAAGTTCAAAGCTGTGGAAAGTCACCAAACAGGACCAATGATCACTTATTAGTTTTATTCATTGTCTTTTATTTTCATTTTTAATTTTTCGTTTGTTTGTTTTTTTTTTTTTTTATATTTTCTTGCGTGCTTAACTGATTTATTTCTTTTCTTTGCAGGAACTTTTGGTTATTTCCACCCTTGAAGTTGATTGCAGAATTTTAGCTTGGGGGTCATCGCTTGATTTTTCTGCAAATTAGGGAAGTTTTCAGTCCTATTGTTTTATTTTGTTTCTTTATATTTATTTATTTTATTTGCATTTGCATTTTATTATATTTTCTGACATTGGGGACAATGTCTAGTTTAAGTGTGGGGGTAAAGAGTATAAAATGACCAAATTGAAAATTTTTGTACCTTCGACTTTGAACTGGTTTCATTTGTTTCCATGTTATTGCTTTGTTTTCTTAATTAGTTTTGTTTTATTTAAAAAAAAAAAAAAAATCGGAAAATTTAAAAAATCCAAAAATATTTCCTTGTTTTCCTTATTGTTTTGAATTAGTTTTTTGTTAGTTTCCCGACCCAATGATATAATTGGATAAAATTTGAACCATTATCATCAAGAACTTAGTTAACATGTGTTGTGTGAAATTCCTAATTCTCGTGTTAGTTTGTACATATTTGATCATCTTTGAAAAACCAAATGCACATAGCCTTGTTGATGTGAAACTAAAGCATGATTTAAAGCTCCATATGTGAATTTAGTGACCATATACATCCTATGTGAGTTTTTGAGCCTATTGAAAGTGTGTGCATTTTTCATACACTCCTATTCTTTCATGTGTGATGAACTTATGTGAGATACATCTCTAGAACTTGCATAACGATCTTTCGAAATTTTTGTCATTGATTGCATGAACTTGAAAATGATAGAGGCATTAGGTTTACCACCATGGCCCAAATAACCTTGTTTCCCAAAGAAAAATAATATCATTAGATTGCTATTTTGAGCCGTATTTGTGAGCCTTTTATTTCTTATCACCAGATATGTCTACCCTTATGCCTGAAATAATTTTCCTTACCCTTTCCAAGCGAGCTAGTGAGCAATGTAAGATTGTCTTATGAGAAATGTTTGTGAAGTACTTTGAAGGTGTTTGGCAAAAGAATAAGTGTGGGGGTTTTTCATATTTGTTTCTGTTTGAAAAAAAAAAAAAAAAAAAGAAAAGAAAAGGAAAAGAAAAAGAAAGATTGTATACAAAGAAAATAAAAAGTTTTTAAAGTTTCAGTTTATGGGTGTGGTTGGAGATGTCTGAAGAATCGTTGGAGAGCTTGAGTTCTTATAAATCTAAAGAAAATAATTGCTTGCAATGTAGCTTGGAACTTGTGTTTTCCTATTCTTTCGTTTCAATAACCCTATCCCTAAGCCTCATTACATCCAATAAAAGTCCTCTTGATTTAAGTTTTGCAATTATGACTGTGGAGAAGTGATCTTTATGCAAGCTTATGGTAGAACTTTCACATTCGTTTCTTTGAGCGAAACACATTAAAACTAAACACATGTGTGATTGAGTGCATATCCCGTGAGAAGGTCGCTAGTTTGCATATGGTGTTTTTAAAAATAAAAATTTGAAATTGCATTAGCATGGCTATCTCACACACTACACTTCAAGGATGTTTCAAAGATTGCTGCTAATATTTGAATAAGGAAAATGAACTTGAATTGCTTATTGGTGTTAGCTATGGTTCTTGATGATTGTGTTCTCAAATGAAATTCTATGAGGGTCATATAGGGGGAAACTAATAATTTTCATGTTATTACTTTTTCTGTTTTCTCTGTTTTGCTCGAGGACTAGCAAAAGCTAAGTGTGGGGGTATTTGATAAGCTCATATATATATATATTTTACATCAAATTCTCTTGTCTTTTCTTAGTTATTTCCTCATATTTTTGTGCTATTTACTTTGTTTTTGTGTTTTATCGAATTTATCTAGCTAAGAAAATAAAAATAACATAAGTGTGATTTTATGTAATAAATTCGTGTCAAAACTGTTTAGCTTTTAAATTAAATAAAATATAGATATATATATATATATATAATAATAATAATTGTTTGTTTTGTAGACAGTGGGGAACCAAGTGGAGCACGAAGAAAAGAAAAAATAAAAGCTGCTGAGTGCAGCTTGGTAGGTGGGCAGCTGGTGGGAAAAGCACTGAGGAAAATGGGCAGAAAGGAATAAAAAGAGCTGGCAGCAAGAACGTGGGCTCTTGGAGAGAAGGAGAAACTGTGCAGCTGCAAGCTGCTTGGCAGTGGGAGACGGAAACTTGGGGGGACGCTGCCTGGAGGCAGCGAGAGGGGGAGGTCTCGGGCATGCTGCCTGGCAGCGAGAGAAGACGTGCAGCGTGAGGAAGCTGGCGCGAGGTGCAGTCAGGAGTCAGGAGGACAGCGAGCTGTCCTTGGCAGCAGGGAGAGCGACAGGGAGCTGGCGAGTCAGGTTTGTGAGGCTGCGTGAGGACAGGTCAGAGAAAGCAGCATGCAGCTTGCGTGAGCAGTCAGCACGGAGGAAAGGCAGGACGGGGGAAGTTCTCACAGTTTTGGAGTGCTGCCTCGGGTGAGGAAAATGGAGAGGTGCAGTGAGCTTGGGGAAAGGAAACACTGCCTTGGCAGTGTGTGAAGAACAGAAAATACAACCCGCATTTCTCAATTCGGTTTAACCCTCCAACTCACGTTTTATTTCTGTTTTAATTTTAATAATGTGTAACTAATTTTATTTTGGCTAGAGTTTAATTCAAAACCATGAATATATTTGTAATATGAATTGATTACCTTCAGTTGTGATTTCTGTGTTGTGAATTTAATTTGCTTAACTGCTTGATTGATAACTTATTTTTGTATGTCGATTAAGGATGCATACTTAATTTACATGCATGAATTTGATGCTAGAATATAAGTAAATTTCACCTAATCGTTATGAACTTATATTCACAAGTAGTAAAGGTTGTTGACCACAATCGTGTTAAGTAAATTCTTGGCATAAGTTTCATGCAATTCATAGTAACGAGTGCCTCGTCAATGCTTATGATTTTCATAGAACTTAATGATTCTTGCTTGTATCTCTATTATGCAATTCATGTAGGGAACTTGTGGGGAATGTTTTGAGTTGTCGTATGCAATCATCCAATCCATTAACTTAAGGAAAATCTGAGAATTAATTTAAGCGGACCTAATTAATTTGGGGCGTTGAGAATTTACAACTTATTGAAAGAACAACTGAAAATCAATTTAGGTTGCATATGTGTCATGTGTGGAGAAGAATCCTCTAGCCAGTCCGTCGTCCATCCATTCACCTTAATTTCATGTTTTTGTCAATTTTGTAATTTATTTAAGTTTAATTTACTTTTCATAAAAATCAATCCCCCGTTTATTTTAAAGTGTTAGATTTGTTAGAAATCAATTTAGTTTGTGTTTTCTTGAGTTTTGAATTATTTTGAGTCTTTTGATTTGTTTTAGATTATTTGTTAGTTTTATTTTGAGTGATTCTATTTAAGTGTTTTGATTTTAGTTTAGAGTTTTAAATTTTGTTTTTACGTTTTTAATTTAATTTTACTTGGGTTAGCATCCCTAGTTAATCCCCGGCCTAGAACGATCCCTACTTATCCATATACTACAACTGTCACAAATAGGGTTTAAATTTGTGCGTGAATTTATTTTCGCATCAATCACCGAGCGAGTCGGTGAGGTTGCTTACAGGCTAGAGTTGCCTCCAGAGTTATCCAAAGTGCACGATGTATTTCATGTTTCGATGCTTCGACATTATGTTTCAGATCCTTCACATGTGATTCCTCCTCAACCTTTGGAAATTAATCAGGATTTGACTTATGATGAGGAGCCAGTTACTCTGTTGGATTGGAAGGACAAGGAACTGAGGAACAAGACCGTGAGCTTAGTGAAAGTACTATGGAGAAATCATTCAGTGGAAGAAGCTACTTAGGAGACAGAGGATCAAATGAGAGAGATGCATCCACGCTTGTTTTACGATTATTAGTGGATGTATTGGTTGTATGTAATTTCGAGGATGAAATTTTATAAGGTGGGGAGATTGTCACAGCCCGTCCCAGAGATGTATGTTAATTATTTATCGGATGTGTGAAAAGTCAGAATTACCCCTGGACGTTGAGTTGTATTATTGGTTTAATTGTGTTTTTGGACCAATATTCTTAAATCCTAATTGTTTGGAACCAATTAGGATTAGTGTTTGGTGTATTGTGGGTTGTTGACTACTTTGGACCACACATCACTCATCCATTCTCTCTTTCACTCCCGTGCACTCTCTCTCTCGGTTTCACTCTCTCTCTCCTTTGAACTCGTACGGACAATCACCCAAAACCCTTGAAACTTCACGGATCGTGGTCAAAGTTGGCACCATTGTGTTTGTGAAGCTTAGACGAGTCGATTGGTACCCATTTCAGGTAAGGATACCTTCGAAAACCCTAGTTTTTCATAACCCCCGATTTGTGCACTGTTCATGCACACGTAATTATGGATGTTTTTGGGAATTTGAAGCTTGTAGGAAGCTTTGTGAGGTCCTAAGGAAGCTCGGAGTGCTTCGTTTGAAGGTTTTGGACGTCTGGATCGTGTGGATGAAGTTTGGCCGATTTTTCTTGGAATTCTCCGGTGAGATTCCGTGACTTTTAGAACTTTAAATTAGTATGATTGTGTTCTACAAGTTAAGAGCTTCATTTTGGTATAAATTGAGTGAAAAATGGTGCAAAATTGAGCGAGAAATAGGCAGTTGCAGGTCTGCCCATAATCCGGCACCGGTGACACTATTCTGGCGTCTGGAGGTTGAAGATGACGCGCGTGAGGCCGTGCCCTCACCAGTGCTTGGGGGCGCGTGAGCCACAGAAAAATTTATCTAAAAATATCACGATGTTCGTGAGGTTGTGTAGGTCACGTTGGTATATTCAAATACCAAAATTGAGCTTTGTATGAGAAGTTATTAGCTAGTTTCGTCTATGTGCTTTAAAATAACGTTTTTATAGTTAATTCGCATATAGGTGAGACTTATCCCGAGGACGAGCGTATCCACGGGCGACTCGAGGGTTACGACCCGTCGACATACCAGTGAGTGGGCTTTTGTTTTCAGTATATATTTATATACTTGATATATTTCCCAGAAATGCATTTTTTAAGGAAAGTATGCTTTGAAATAATATGCCAAATGCTTTTATATTCTGAATATGCATTTCATGGTTGCATATATATATATATAAATTTGGTGCTGTGGACGAACATGTAAGTTCAGGTAAGTTATGTTTGGTTATGTGAATCATTGATGATGTGATATGTGATTGAATAATGTTGAGCTCATAAAACTGCACCTAGGGTGATTATGATTTAGCCAGAGATATGAAGTACAGGCCTGTTTATTTACGTCACCTCCCGCACTATATGCTCATATTGGATCCAACTTAAGTGCACAGTCTTGTCGTACAGACCTTATTTATGGTTCTGACTCGTAGGTGACTAGCGATTTATCGCCCGGCTATTATGAGAGAGTAAAATTGAGCATAATTATATTACACCCAATATTGTCGTACAGACCCCTTGTTAGTGGTTTCGACTTATGTGAACTATATTGCCGTATAGGTCATTGTAGTGACTCCGGCTAGATTGACTTTTGAGCTATGAATTCAGCCGTACAGACTACCACAGGGGTTCCGGCTAACATATCATAATTCTATGAATTTATTCTTACCTGAATTGCTTACTCTATTATATCTTGGCATGGCATGAATATGAATATGATTATGTGAAGCATGAATTGAATTGATATGATTTCATATATATATATATATATATATATATATTATGTATATGCTTATATCTTGATTCTAGGAAAAATTATACATGTTTTACAGCGAGGGGTTAGTATATTGATAAATGAAATGGTTTTGTAAAACATTTGTTTTTGCCCACTCACGTTTTCTGTTTTGCGCCCCTCCAGGTTTTAAGTAAGCTTGCTGTTGGTGGCTCGAGGACGTCGGCTGTTCTGACTTATCTAAATAATAGTAGGACATTCCTGGTACTGTATAACTAGTACTTGTCCTACTGGACTGCACCTAGACTTTTATGCTCTGAATAGGAGTGTTTACTGTTGTAACTAACTCCTATCACTCCATGTTTAGTAGTGCACTCTAGTAATTTGGTTTTTGATTATTCGTATATTTCTTATCTTTTTCGCTTCCGCACTGTGCACATGGCTACGACACTCTCACGTGACGGCCAGCATGCCTTGATCTTGGTCGGGGTGTGTCATAAAGTGAATAGTACCAGAATTGACTTTTTAGTGTAAAAATGTGGTTTTTTGTTAAAGTGAACAGTACCGTAGACTTTTCGTTAAAACTCTGTAATATTAAACTATGACATTATTTATCATTCTGGACACTTTTTTACACTACTTTTCATACTCACAACAATTTTAAAAATACAATTTATCAAACACTCAACTGCTTTATTTTATTATTGATTATTCTTAAAGCACAACAGAAACAATTTATTAAAAAAAAGAGCACATAAATTCCAAACTGAATATGCCCTTTGATAGCAAAAATCAACAAGCATTTTAATTTATGGTATCTTGGTCTCTTTTGGAACTAATAATTAATGTTTATGGTAACCTGTGCTATGTTTGGATGACGAAAATAAACCTAGAATTTGGATAAAAGTCAGAATTTATAAATTGACATACACCAATTCCCTTGTTTGGATTTATAAACATAGAAATTTAGAATTTCCGCGTGAAAAAAAAACTTAGAATTTGGGGCCTCCAATTCTCAAGTTTAAATTCCATGTAAATAAGTGTTATTTCCCAATTTCTATGATTGAGAGTTTAAAATTAACAAATTTTATTCTCAATTCCATTGTTCTTTTAGGTTAAGCAAACAAAAAAATTCACAAATTCTAGAAAATAAAATCCCGTCATTTCAATTTTTTTGTCATTTTAAAATTCCTTAGTAATCTTAAATTTCATCATCAAAATATATTGTTTGTTTCATGTTAAGGGGTGTTGTATTCGGAGTAGGATCAGGAGAGGGATCCTCATCCGTTGTATTCAATTCAAATTTTGAATTTTCGTCTTTGTTTATTAATGAAATTTCCTTTTTTTTAATAAATAAGTAAATAAAATCTCATGCAACCCTCTCTTAAATATTGTATTCCCATCCACGACATTGATAAAAAAAATTAATTTAATTCTCTCACAAAGTTTATACTCATGTTTTGTTGTTATTGTCGATGTATCGACATTTTATATCTGATCACGGATATTTAAGTGAGCGACATTTTAGTTAAACAAAATTATACCTTGGAACAAGTTGCTAGATTAATTAACCCCAGGCTTTTACAATACTATTTAAGAGTACCCATAGACTAGAGATAACGATTTACGTGAAATAGGTTCACAGACACATGATGTTTCTTTTTCAATAAAACATTGTCATGTTCAAGTTTTTTCTTCACATGACAATATATAATTGTATCGAAACGCCACCTGGTGTTGAATCTGTTTCATTTAAATTACTCTCCAAACAAATGGTGTCTTCCTAACAAAAAATGTACAATGAATCATTTGGTAAAGTTGAGATCATCAAATTTGTTTGTTATATTTGCTCATTAAATAATCTCACATATTATATATACTAAAACCCAGTTTTGGGTTACTATTGATCTATAATGTGCGGACAGATTTGCCCCTCATTTTCTTCGATGTTTTCTGATTTTGGTGGGATTGTGCAGTGAATTGGCCATTTTGTCCTTCATCATACGTGTTGCGCGTGCCTGTTGCCCGTGTGGCTTTCGTGTTTTGTGGGAAATATAGTACTAATAATAAGGCCTAGAGTGGTGGATATTAGATTGGCCAAGTTGTCTTTTTCTTTGTTTTTGAGTCATTAATCTATGATGCCCTCTTTGAAGCTTATTCTTTTTCTTGATGCTAATAAAACCGCTATCGTTTCGTCAGAGTAGATTCATGTGGAAATAGACAAGGAATCTGGCTTCTCTCGTAGATGTAGTCTTCATACATCATTAGGAAAGAAACTTAGCTTGCCAGATTTGATTAATTAGTGGATATATACATATAGAGAAATTATAACATTTTTCTACACCCAACTTACTCTCTACACCCATATTATTTTTAATTAACTACTTAATATCTATTTAAACCCAAATTTACTATCTAAACTAACCTCACAAAGCCAATTCAAAATGTAAATTTATCTTGACACCCATTTAGAAAATAAAATCTCAAAATGAATAATTTGGTGAAGTTTCTACTTGTTTATGGGAATTATGAAAGTTTTATGGAGTTTGACTTATGTGGACAAGTTGAATAATTTGGTGAAGTTTCTACTTGTTTATGAATATTCCATATACTAATAATAATTTATTTTGCAGTTTCCCCTTCATATTGTATGGCTTGAATTTGAGGAACTGTTGACACACCCCGTCCCGAAGGAGGGCATGCTGGCCGTCACGTGAGAGTGACGTAACCATTTACACAGTTCGGAAGCTTTAAAAAATACAATTACTAAGATGAAACACCTGAGGGTGAGTCCTACATTTGTGAATTCTGTCAGAACACCGTTGGATTCCTCGTGGCCACCAAAGCTCTGCTATCTAGAACCTGGAGGGGCGCAAAACAAAATTGAGTGGGTCAGCAAAACAAAGTTTTTCGAAAACGTTTCATTTAAAACATTTCTAACCTCTCGCTGTAAAACCTGTATACTTTCCCAGAAAATAGCATAATAGCATAATACTTTTCATAAATCTCAAATCATCAATTTTTCTCAAAAACCAGAAAGTATGCCATGTTATAATTTCAAAAACAGAATGAATGATGCATCAATGTAACAGGTGAAATTGTCACAGCCCGTCCCGAAAATTTTATATCGGGAACGTGAAATGACGGATTTACCCTTAGCGGGTATTAAGGTATGTGTGTATATGACATTTTTAGACTTAAACTTTATAAACTTTGGAATTTGCTTATGTGGGATTGTGTGTGGTTAGGGAATTTAAGATGACAAATGGATGATGTGGCTTGGTGTTGGACCACACAACACACACACCTCACACTCCCTGCTCTCTCCCTCTTCCCCGTATCTCTCTCCTCCCTCACGACACTCTCTCTCTCTCTCACCTTTGAAATGGTACGGACAACACCAAAACCCTCCAAAACTTTGTGGATCGAAGCAAATAAGGTATGATTCTTCACCCTTGTGATGTTCTGAGTCGATTGGTATTAGTTTTAGGAAGTGGAACCCTCGGAATCGTCGTGAAACCCTAACCCCGAAAATGTGCACTGTTCATGCACACGTGAAATCTTGCATTTCAGGGAATTTCAAGCTCACAGTGAGCTTAAGGACATCCTCATGAGCTTCGGGGTGCTTCGTTGGTGATATTTGGACGTCGGAGGACCGAGAACGGAGGTTCTCAAATTTCCCGAACTATCGTGCTTCCCCAGGTAAAATCTAGTGAATTTTAGACCTTGAAACCAGTCCATCGTGATTCTACATGTTGAGGGCTTCAAATTGATATAAAATTCGAAGAAAACGGTTGAGAAACGAAGGAGAACAAGCAATTATAAAATTCGCCGGAATCCGACCACCGGAAAAACCAGTCCGGCGACTGGCTGGGGAAGATGATGCGCGTGGGAGGCGCGTGTGTCCGTGCGTTCCCTGGCGCGTGGGGGCGCGTGCGACACCAAAAAATTAATCTAAAAATTTCTCGACGTCCGTGACGTCGAGTAGGTCGATGTGGTATATTCATATACCCAATTTGAGCACCGTATGAGAAGTTATTAAGAATTGTTGGTTAGGTGCTTTAAATAACGTTTTATAGTTATTTCGCATTAGGTGAAAATGTGAATTGACGATCCGACCGTTGGATCGTCACCAAACTTTGATGCTTCGTAATACGTAATATTTGAGGATTATAGGAACTTACGGATTGGGAATCCGATTTACGGATCTTCCGGAATTGGAGTTGTAAGTTCATAAATTAGAATGTTAACCGTCACTTGGTTTTGGAAATTGACGGAGATCCGATCGTTGGATGGTAATGAAATTTTAGGATGTTGTTCTAGAGATTTATTGTGGACCTCTGGAAGTTATGTATTGGAAATCTGAGTTGCAGATCTTCCGGATCGAACTGCGTAGTGAAGTGTTTTATATAAATTATATATTCTATGGATATGATTTCTGAGGTTGGATTTGATTATTGTTCTAGGTGCCGATCGTCATGACGCCTCGATGTGTTGTGCTAGGGAGTTGTTAGGCGAACTCCAGGTGAGTGGGCAGTTTTGTTTTCGTATTACCTTTATACTATTGATTTTTCCCAGAACTGAGTTTTTAATGAAAGTATGTTTCTAAAATGCCATGCATGAATGAAATGCCATGATAGGAATGATATGCATGTGATGAATGATATGAATTGATAATCGATGCATGTATATATATATGAATTGGTGCTGTGGATGCACAGGTAAGTCAGGTGAGTTCATTATTCATTGAATTATTTGATGTTGAGACGTTTAAGCTCATAACCTGCACCCTAGGTGTTAGTGCTTATATTATTTTCACCACACCGCACGCTCGCCTTGGATCCAAGTAGGTGGATGTCGTACAGACCATATGAGGGTTCCGACATGCCAGACGTACAGACCATTAGAGGGGTTCCGACTGGTGGGTGACCTTAGATATGCGCGCTGATGATTGATGTGAGAAGCACTAGAGCGTATTTATACACCTGTCATCGTACAGACTACCTTATGTAGTTCCGAGTGACGTGCAGAGTTAGACCGTACAGGTCACCGAGGTGACTCCGGTTAGTTTGGATGATGAGCTTTAGAATCAACCGTACAGGACCATTATAGGATCTCCGGTTGACTTATTATTTCACCTGATTGATATTGATGCATTCTGATTATGTTTTCGACACTTGGCATGGCATATTTTTCTGAAAAGTGTTAAAGGATTGTGATTTGAGATTTTGCTTATATATATGTTTATATATATGTGCTATTTTCTGGGAAAGTATACAGGTTTTACGGTGAGAGGTTAGAAATGTTTTAAATGAAAAGTTTTCAAAAAACTTTGTTTTACTGACCCACTCAATTTTGTTTTGCGCCCCTCCAGGTTCAAGTTAGCAGAGCTTTGGTGGCCGCGAGGAATCCAACGGTGTTCTGACAGAATTCACAAAAGTAGGATTCACCCTCGGGTGTTATATCTTAGTAATCGTATTCTTTAAAGCTTCCGAACTATGTAAATGGTTACGTCACTCTCACGTGACGGCCAGCATGCCCTCCTTCGGGACGGGGTGTGTCAGAAATGATGAATTAACCGGAGACCCTGCAGTTGGTCCTATACGGTTAATTCTATAGCTCAACATCCAATCCAACCGGAGTTACCTCGGTGACCTGTACGACACTACACTGCATATAAGTCGGAACTCCCTGAAGTAGTCTGTACGACATGAATGGTGTAATAATACGCTCTAGTGCTTCTCTCATCAATCATCTGTGCACATAATCTAAGGTCACCTATCAGTCTGAACCTTCTCATGGTCTGTACGACATGCACCTACTTGGATCCAAGGTGAGCGTGCGGTGCGAGGTGAATAATATAAGCACTAATACCATGATTGCAGGTTATGAGCTATTAACATAATACACATCATCAACAATGCACATGAATAACATAAAACTCACCTGATACTTACATGTGCGTCCACAGCACCAATTCACATATATATATGCATCAATTATCAATTCATATATCTCATATCATTCATATCATGCATGCATGGCATTTTAGAAACATACTTTCATTAAAACTCAATTTCTGGGAAATTCAATAGCATATAGGTATAAACAGAAATACTGCCCACTCACTTGGAGTTCTCCCAACAACTCTCTAGCACAACACATCAAGGCGTCATGACGATCAGCGCCTAGAACAATAATCAAATCCAACCTCAGAAATCATATCGATAGAATATATAACTTATATAAAACACGTCACTACGCAGTTCGATTCGGAAGATCTGCAAAACAGATTTCAAATCCATAACTTCCAGAGGTCCAAAATATACCTCTAGGACATCATCCTAAAATTTCATTACCATCCAACGGTCGGATCTCCGTCAATTTCCAAAACCAAGTGACGGTTAACATTTTATTTTATGAACTTACAACTCCAATTCCGGAATATCCGTAAATTGGATTCCCAATCCGTAAGTTCCAATAATCCTAAAATATTATGTATTACAACATATCAAAGTTTGATGACGATCCAACGGTCGGATCGTCAATTCACATTTTCACCTAACCACGAATCGTAACGAACTTAGGTTCAATTACTCAATTTACGTCCATCAATTATCAAAACTGAACCTAGAACCTTAAACACATGCTAAGAATGACATTGGCGGGCCATTGGCCACGCGCCGCCGCACGGGCCGCCGCGGGTGGCGGTTGGCCGCCCCGGCTCGCCGGAAAATCCAACTATTCCAAAAATTCTCAAAAAATACAGAATTGAAGATCTCAATGAGTAGAGCAAAATTTATACCTGTGGCCAAGGCCAATTTGGCCTGGAAGAGCTCCAATTTCACCAAAACCGTGAAGAACCCTAGAATTGGGTGATCTTCAATTCGACTTCAATTCAACTCCGCCGCTCCAACCAATGATTAGGAATTGTTCTAGGCCTCAAGGGAAGTGTATGAGCAGTGTCAATTGGAAGAAATTGCTTCAGAATTGGCGGATTCCACCGTGGGTGCCCTCGGGCTCGACATGAACTTTTGTCGTGAAATCACGACCAATGACCATCAAACTCAGGTGGAAATGGAAGCTGGGATGATGCCATGATGATACCAAGTGAAAACTGGGTAAAAATCGCCTGAAAAATGGCCAAATTTGGCCGAAAATCCATCTGGGTCGTGCGGGTCCGCGGGAGGAACGGGTAACCCGGCTGGGTTCCCTCATTTTCTTCTTCTCTCCTTTCCCTCCTGTTCTCTTCCCTGATTCGTCACTCAACTTTCTCTCTCCTCCCCATTCGGCCTCATCTTCTTGTTTCCAGATTGGGCAGCCTTGCCCAATCCCGTTTCTGTCTCTGTTTTTCCTTCCTCCCCGACAGCTTCTTCTTTTTCTTCACATACACACACACAAAATCCTTCTTTCTCTCATCCCAACCATCCATTTAATTCTTCATTAAATCTGGGCCGTCCATTTTCATAAAAGAAAATTCTAGATTTTACTAAAATTATAATTCCTTAAAATCCCAAATTTCAAACGTTAATAACTTTTTCGATATAACTCCAAATCACGAACTGTCAACGCCCACATGACCGTAGTGACGAATACTACGAGGATATGTCAAGAAAACGAATCTTAGATGGCACGACACAATGATTAACCTCGAATAATGTGCGTGCCTCAAAGGGCATTTTTGTAAAATCCTTTATTAAAACTTTAAAAACTCCTAAAATTAAGGATGGGCTGTGACAAATGTTGTGTTTGTTAAGAAGATTAGATGCATGGCAATTACAAAAAAGTTAAAACAGACTTCAAAGTAATTAAAAGTACTGAAAATGAGAGTTTCCCCCTTAAAACTTATTTTCTCTCACTTAAAATCCATCCTCTTTATTTTTTCAGACTTAAACCCCATTTACTAGAGTCAAACTAAGCAAATTTCCTTAACAAGCTTGGTATGTCAGTTTTTATAATTTTGGTGTTCCTAAAATACCATCATAGAGTGTAGCGTGGGTTAGGTTTGACTTATGATTAATAATAAATTTTACATTTTATTGTTTTCAATGCAATTAAATGTCAATTAACCTATTGTTTGACTAGGCTTTCTTTTCTCAAATTTTTTTACCAACAATTGTTTTATCGTGAAACTAACTTACCTTATTAGCATGCAATATATTAGAATGCTGTAAAACAATTTACCAAATAATGGTGTTTTACGTTGAAACATGGACAAATAATTTGTGTCAAAAAAATTATACAAAATAATTGTGACAGCCCGTCCCGTATTATCATTTTCGTGAGTGTGAAGTTAATGAAATGTCCTTGAACGTTTTAAAGATTTAAAGTATTAGGGTTTATTTAGTTACCCTAATGTTAAAGATTTAAAGCATTTGGACAAGGACCTATTATTTGTTTGTGTTTGGATGAAAGTGACTTATGGACTATACACTCACGGGACAAACATACACACTCTTTCAGAACACCTTTTCTTCCTTTTTCCCGTAATTCCCTCAAACACTCAAACTCACTCTCTCTCTCTTTCCTTCGAATTCACACACACTCTTTCTCTCTCTACACACAGACCATCACCAAAGTTCATCAAATCCTTACAGATCGAGGAAACAAAGACCACCATCGTCTTCATCTCGTCGATACGAGTTCATCCATACCCATTTCAGGTAAGAACTTCAACGTTTTCACGTCGAACAACTCACCTCCGAGTTTGACACTATTCATCAACTTTGTATTGGTTGATTTTTAGGAGTTTTCAAGCTTGTAGGAAGCTTCGTGAGGTCCTTAGGAGGGTCGGGGTAGTTCGTTGGAGGTTTTTGGACGTAAGAATATCGAGATCGAAAAGTTCAAGTTTGACCCGTGCCTTTCGAGGTGTTTTCCGGCCAAACCACTGAGAGTTAGACGTCGTGCGAGGTACCATTCTCTTCGTCTCTTCGATAACTACAACTTTCACTTTTGTTTCACCCAATTTCGTTGAGTATTAAAGAAGTTATACTCATTTGAATCTTACCCAGTTTCCGGCGAGTCCGACGGCTTTCGAGGCTTTTTCCGGTGAATTCCCGGCGAGTTAAGGGTCGAGACAGGTATAGATTTGTTCATCTCGTCAAGATCTTCATTTTGATATAAAGAACGTTGAAAATGGTGAAGAAATGACAAAGTTATGGCAATTTGAAAAGCTGCCCAGAAACCAGCGAAACCAGTCCGGCGAACCCAAGGAAGAAGACGCGCCGTGCCACCCACGGCGCGTGGGGGCGCGTGAGTGGTCCAAAAATTGTTCTAAAAATTTGTACGGGATCGTGACGTCGAGTAGGTCACTGTGGTATATTCATATACCCAATTTGAGCAATATATGAGAAGTTATTAGCGAATGTTGTGTATGTGTTTTTAAATAACGTTTTTATAATTATTTCTCTTATAGGCGAGACCTATACGGAGGACGAGCGTAACCAGACTAGGCGTGGGGGTTACGAACCGGCTACATATCAGTGAGTGGGCAGTTATTTTTCAGTGTGTTTTATTGTAAACCACTCTCACATCCTTTTAAAGCTAGAAAGAAGAATTCTTGTCACTTTTGTTTTTGGGTTTGAAAAATCACCAAGAATATACAAATCTTGAAAATGTGTTCATGGTTTTGTTCTTGGTGTTCATGGTTTGTTTTTGGTGAAAATGGTTTTATTTGGTTTTCATGCATTGTTTTGTGGTTTTGGATGATGTTCATACCATCCATAACCATATCATAGATTTATTAAAACCTAGACTTGACTAGGTGAATTTCCATCACCCCTTTTCACTAAAGTCCTTAAAGCAAAACCAAGTGACAAGCAAAATTTATTTTTTTCTACATAATGTTGATTTTGTTGCTCTGTGTAAGAAACCTCCCATCGCCATTATGTGACCGGCCTCCCTAGTGGATTTATCCACTTGTGGGGCTATTTTGTAATCTTTGAAAAGTTGATATTTATACTTTCAAGTATTTACTGTTTTAACCCTAACTTTTGATATTTGCATAATAGGCCCCATCCATCTAAAAAGTTCAAATATTTGATTTTAATTTTATTGGTTGTTTAAACTCATAATATTATCATGCCCATATGCACTAAATCTAAATGTTTATGTTGCATTCCATTTAATTATTTAATGTGATTAAGTAGTTAGAAAATGGGTGACTATGGACTTATGCCTTAAACGATAATTGAACTATGAGATAAGGCGCTAAAATCAAATTGTTTGAACCTTGGGAATGTGTTTTAATTAATGTTTTTAATTGGACCTTGTCACCTTTGACATTAATCTATCTCTCCCTCTTAGTATGTTTAATTTGTAGGAATTTGTACAAATCGGTTTGTAATTCTTATTACTTCTTAATCTCTTTTAATTAGTTGATTCCCTCTAGTGCTAGACTAGAGTTTCTTTAACTATTGGTAAGGAGACATAACTAAAAGAGGGTTTTGACATGAGATTAAAGATTAAATGGGTCCAACGCCCTAATTAGCAATGAATGATTGTCTTTCATTTCTAATGGCTCAATGAAAATGTTTTAATTGGATTGAAAAGCACGTAATTAAATTGACACAACCTCCCCGAGTTTATATTCAACAATGTTGGCTCGTTGTTGCAATAACCAAATAAGTCCATGGTCATCCAAGAGCCTAAGATAACTATAAAGTCCAAATTTCAAAGGAATGCAAAAACCTTAGTAGTAGTAGTTACTCGAAAAATGACAAAACATGACACGGTCAATTTTGAAGTTGGACTTATTGATATAGCAAGGCTATTTCAAGGATATTAAATGGGGAAATTAAATCTCAAATGTTGAAGATTTAAGAAAGCATTTTCCTATATGATAGAAAATCACTTTCGTATCCCTTATAATGAACGTGTCACAAAATCACAAAAGGGACACATGTATGGACTTGTGAAGTAGATATCCAAAAGTGAAGAACCACAGGGGTTGTCACTTTAAGATATTACTATATCCCAGGATCAGAACCAAAACAACTGATAGAGTATTATTGCCTTTAAGAAAGAAACATCAGAGTGGGACTCTGGAAGCGTGCATTCACTTAGGTTAAAAACCAAAGTGAAAATAAACCATTTTAACAAATGGAACTTCATATTGGATGAAGTACTAACCATATGAATGAATTGATAGTATTGTACTACAATGGTCTCAAGGTTGGAGCAAAGTTTGTATAAAGTATACAAACGAAATATATGACGATATATTGTTTTAGAAACTGCTTCAAAAGGTGTTTTGAATGAAGGGGTTCTTATAGAACCAATGATTGAATCCAAACCATAAGGTCGTTAGTAGGATACTACGACGTAATGGGGCGATAGCTCAAGCCATGGAATCAAGGTCTCATCAAAGTATTCGAACACAATAAAGAGACATCATCAAATGTTTTGGAAACATTTGATAAGTAAATCCCTTTTAAATAAAAGGGGATTAATACATAACCAAGTTAACCTACGAGCATAAGCTCTCTCAACTAGCATGTATAAGATACAATAGTGATTGACTTTAGTGCAAGTGGGAGATTGTTGGAAATATGCCCTGAAAGTCAATCTTTAAAAGAAACCTTTCAGGACAAATGAATGGATGTATAGATGACTCTTACACATCAAATGGCAAAGATACTAATTAGGACTATCTCAATGAACGATATATGTCCTAAATAGTAAATCTATGGACAATGGATCGATTGAAGAAGTAATCTAATGAAGTTAGACTATAGAGACCTTCTTCACATAACCATTATGTCCAAAAGGTTCCTGGTCATAGGATTGTCGGAGGGATACTGACAATGCATAGACCGGTACATACTATGTCCACTTCAATTGGAAGGATGGAAAGTCTCATCCCATTCGTGTAGTGACACTAAGACAAGTATGTAGGTGCTCATTAAGGGAATGAGTTCACTGAACACAATCGAACGAGAGTACTTGCATGGAGGTCTACTCACATGTCAAGCAAGTAACTCTTATGGTTGGAATAATGTAAGTAGTCCTTTGACCTGAGGCATCGTTGTTGTCTTGTGGTTAAGTAATTGATCTTTGATTATGTCAAAGTCACCCCATTCGCGGGTGTCCACGACATAGTTGGGGTTAAGCCACTTAGTCATGAAGGCAAATGAATGGGCAACAAGGAATCTCTAATCTTCGTTAAGAGAGGAAGAATACTCTAAGATATGATTTGGGAATCTTCGGCCGAAGTATTGAGCGTAATAAAGGAAAGCGTTCCTATATGACTCAATTGAATCATATAAGAAGGAATAATCACATTAGGGGTTTGACATTATATATCCATACCCTAGTGATGTGATTGAGAGTATTGTTTTAGAGAAGGATCGAATTACATTGTAATTCCAACTGAATAGGTTCTCTGAACAACTTCTACATTAGCTTGGGTAGCCATGATATATGGTTAGATGTCACTCATGGCTTGTGAGTTCTTCTAGATGATTAAATGTAATCGTCAAAGAAGAAGGTGAATTAAAAGTAAGTTTTAATTCACTAAGTGATTGGATTGAAAATAATCAATTGGATTGGTGCCAATCACCTCACTGCCTTGCTAATTAGAACCTAAAACGATTGTTCACCAATACACTCTTGTAGTGAGTAATTAATGGATGATGGAAATAATTAATTGGATTAATTTAGTGTTGTGATTAATTAGAAAGTCTAAGGAAATCATAAAAGCGATATAAGATCGTTTTGGGCTTAAAGAAACGTTCGGGTTTAATTGGGCCCATTGGGCCTAAACCCATTGGGCTTTTATTCAAGCATTGGATGACTTGAAATAAATAAAAGCCCAAAGCCCAAACAACACTAAAGGGGCCGGCCATATAGAGTGAAAGAGGGAGAGAAAGGTCAAATGTTGACTTGTTTCTTTTTGGCTATAAAAGGAACTTTATAGAGATATTTTTTATTAGGGTTTTTTTTGAAGTGTTTGAAGAACAAAAGAGAAAAAGAAATATAACTTTTTCACACTCAAAGGGCAGGCCACCTTAGGGGGAATTTATCTAATCATCTTTTTCACCCCTTTGGTTATTCCTTCATCCTTCTCACTACACTAGTGGGTGAGGATCTTTAGAGGTTTTCAATCTTGGAAACTTGAAGAGAACCTAGGAGCACTCATACTAACAAAGTGGAAGAGGCAAGGAGGGAGGCTAGGCTCAAGGAGTTCAAGGAACAAAGGGCTTGGAGGTGGTCCATCCTTGGTCTAAAATCTAGATCAAGAGGTATAGATCTATTCCTACACTTTGTTCTTAACTTAAATGTTTTGATGCATCATATATAAACCTATGAACCTTGAAGAGGATTTGCATGACTAGTGCTTTCATATTATGTGATAATTGCTTCCGTTGCTTTCGTATATAAAATTTGTTTTGTATATGCATGCTAGTCACTAGAAATCCCATATGAAAATCTCATAAATTTCCCTTCATTTAAATCAATACAAATCTACTTTGTACACGTGTTCTCGTCTGATTCGATACAGAATTTTTGTGTTTACAAATTTAGCACGCCCAGTGGGACATCTCTGCCTCTCATCTTTGTCTTAAAAAAACCGCACAAATGGAATCAAGAAAGGATCAAGCTTTTCCTGCTACCATCGCGAAGAACAAGGTCATCCTTATAGCAAGTGGTGGCACTTTGGGCGTCACAACCCGAAGCAAGGCAAGAACTTTCTCTGCTGTGCCTTACACCCCTCCGTCAACTTTGTCGAAAAAGCAAGAGCACTTAAGGCACGAACCTGTGATCACCCTAGCCTTGCTAAGGCCGCTAAGGGAAGAAAGTCCGAGGAGGTATTCTGAGTCTTTGACTTCTGACATCGACTCAAGCAGGTCGTGACCCATAGCCATGCAAGTCATGACTACTGGCGCAACTTCCATTGAGGAGCAGCTAGCTCAAATGAGTGAAGCAATTGCAAGGCTGACAAGGACCGTGGTGGAGAAGGATTTGCAAATTGCTACACTCATCAACTATCTCGAGGCGTAACACGACGACAAAGCTGACCCGAATGTTGATCCACCAAAGGAGGAAACCGATAAAAAGGAAGAACCACTGGTGGAGAAAACCGAAGAAAAGCTGGACCAAGCGACAACGCTCATGGGATCTCTTTCTATCCAACAGCTGCAGGAGATGATCACTAGCACCATCAAGGCGCAGTACCAAGGAAGCTCACACGACTCCATGCTATTTTTGTGTTAGCGTGCAATTACATGTACTTTAGGATTAATTTGAAGGCAAAAGAACTGAAAACATGCCATTTTTGGGGTTGACCCTTATTAAAGCGTGGAAAGAAGTTTAGTGGCCTGTTTGGAAGCCCAAATAAAGAATCTAAGAAGAATCCGGCTTGTTAGAAGACCAGGAACAGAATGGGAAAGGAAATATGATATTTAGCCTGATTTCGAGGTGCAAAATAAGGCAAAAATGTGTAAAATAAAGGCTAAGTTGCTTGGATCACTTTGGAATATCTTGCAGCCCATTTAGATATAAATACTAGGGTTTCAGATCACTTTTAGACAAACCCCCTTAGGGGTCACCCAGAGCTCTCTCTCTTATCTCTTTTTAGGCCTTTGTTCCAGAAATAAAACCATATTTCCTTTCGCCATCAGCTGTCATCAAGGAAACCACGCAGCTGCGCTGTTCTTGGAGAAGTTTAACATCAAAATTGCTTCAAGGGGGTTTCTTCTATGAACTTTAGTTTCACTCATGTTGTTCTTGATATTTATATAGGCTGTAATCATGTTGTGTAATTAAGTTCATAGCTAGGGATTTCGATGTAGCCTTACAAAACTATTCTATGTTATTAAGTTAAAGTATTCGATTCATCAATCTGTTTTCTTGTTTCATTCATTGATTTTATAGTTCAATTTGTTTGTTTATCTTAATATTTGATCACCATTATGGTTTCTTACAGATTATTTGATCAAGGTTATCACGCTTAATCTTGGTAGACATGTGAATGAATGAAGAAACTGCTATGCATACATCCTGCCATGTGATTTCTTTGGTTCTTGGAAGTTTTCTTGCTCTTAATGGATTCTTATTTGGTAATCTAAGTTGAACATCACAACTAGGTTGCAGATTGGAGTACTTGATCACAACCACACATCAAATGGATGATCATAAATGACTAAAACGAACCTTAGTTGCTGATTGGAGAGTTGAATGCATTTTGACTTAATTTTCGTGGAATTGGCTTGTAACGGTGAACTCGGCATCCCTAGTTCCATTTCTATTATGTCTAAATCAACCTATTATTTATCTTTATCTTTCTTGCATCCTTAAGTTATTTTAGCTTTCAAAACATAAATCTAAATTCAATTTTCATTTTCATTGCTTAGTTAGGGTTCACATAAAGCAAGTAATTTGTAGAGTTCTAATCAGTCCCTGTGGTTCAATACCCTTACTTGTGCCATTATACTATCCTTATATTTGCACTTGAAAGGAACACAACAAAATTTTGGCGTCGTTGTCGGGGACTGATTTCAGTCCCTATAATTGCTTGCTTTATAAACCCTATCTGTTTTTCTTTTCTTAGTTTAGATTTTTAATTTCATTTTAGGTTGTTTGATTTCAAGTGGTATAGAGAGATGCACGGTGAATGTCCGTTATGTGCCAAAACTGGCCATCCTCTTCAATTATCCAAGGAGTTTCCTACATTTGTTCAAGAGCACTCACACCGCATGTGTTTCTCTAACCAAGGGGCCACTACAACCATTGCCAAATACATATAGCCTTGCTTGGAGAAACTCTCATCAGGACTCTTGGAACAACATACAAGCTATAATCAAACATTTGCACCTCCATCACAGCACGAATCCTTTGACACTACATTGGAGGACACTTTGAAGCTACTCGCTCAAAACAATTTGCAATTTCAACACTTAATGAGTAGCATTATTCAAAACCACTCTTAGCACTAACTAAGTTGGAAACTCGCAGTGGAACTCAAATATTGTCCTTAAAAAATCGGGGTAACTCCGCACTTGCATAGAGTTTCGTGACTCGAAGCAATACAACGCCTGAAAAGAAGATACAATGGTCTTCACCTACATGAGCCTAAACTACAAACGACACAACGCTCCTTGTTCGCATGAGCTTAAAAGGCGACACCCAATGCTCTTCGCCTGCACGAGCCTAAACTGAAAACGGCACAACGTTCCTTGTTCGCACGAGCTTAAAAGGCGACACTCAATGCTCCTCGCCTGCACAAGCCTAAACTACACAAGGCACAACACTCTTTATTCGCATGAGCTTAAAAGGCAACACCCAATGCTCCTCACTTGCACGAGCCTAAACTGCACATGGCACAACGCTCATTGTTCGCACGAGCATAAAAGGCGACACTCAATGCTCATCTCCTGCATGAACTTAAACTGCAAATGGCACAACGCTCATTGTTCGCAAGAGCTTGAAATGTGACACTCAATGCTCCTCCCCTGCACGAGCCTAAACTGTAAATGGCACAACGTTTCTTGTTTGCACGAACTTAAGGCGACACTCAATGCTCTTCGCCTGCACGAGCCTAAACTGCAAACGGCACAACGCTCCTTGTTCGCACGAGCTTAAAAGGTGACACTCAATGCTCATCGACTGCACGAGCCTAAATTACACATGGCATAACGCTCCTTGTTTGCACAAGCGTAAAAGGCGACACCCAACGCTCTTGGCCCGCAAGAGCATAAAATGTGTACTGCAAAAAAAAAAAAAAAAAGAAAGCACAAAATCACCATCCAAAATCGCTACAATCCATCATTCCTTGAACTACGTCATGACTTGATCCCTCCTCAACCGAGGGTACGTAGGCAACTTGAAACTTCAAAAAACTTCAAGTACAGTCACATCATCAACAATAACACAAACACTTTGAAGAATAAAGAGCAAATTCAAAATGTGAATACTTTATTTCTTTAAAGGAAGAATTTGGCTACAAAGCCTTATTACAAAAAGAGCAAAAGCAAAGAAGGCCTAAAGTACAAAAGATGGAAGACACTACTTGAAAGTTATGTCCCTAAAACCACGACGATGATCTTCAAGCAAGCCTTCCAAAGTCTTCAAAGTTTCTACATTGGTGGGAGACAAGGTGGGCTCTTCCATGGCCGCACCATTCCCTTGCTCTAGGCATGAAATTTCCTCTTGATGCTGAGAAAGTGTAGCTTCTTGCTCTGAGAGAACACCTTGAAGAACGGATAAAGTTGTTGTCATCTTTAGGGAGAACAAACTTACAATGCCAACAAGCTAAGCAAACGGCTAAGTAAGATCCTTCCACGTGCTCTGACGCTACACCAAGTTCGTCAAACACTTTCAAATCAGCGGAAGTATAGCACCCAGCTGAACCAATAACACGTAATGGATCCAAGTCTCCCTTTGGTTTCGTCGTCTTATTGCGGCCACTTTTCTTCGAAGGATCCATAAAGACATATTCAAGCCACTCAAAATAAAACTCAGCAAAGATCACCTCTTTAGTTGTTGACAAGGTGCCACTCCAAGTCATGGCTCCGCTACGGATGCGATCGCCAAGAAGCTCAAACGAAGTCGGTGAATTATTGATAAGCTCATATTTATATATATTTTACATAAAATTCACTTGTCTTTCTTAGTTAGTTCCTTATATTTTTGAGCTATTTACTATGTTTTTGTGTTTTGTGTGATTTATCAAGCAAAGAAAAGAAAAGTAGCACAAGTGAGATATTAAGTAACAAATTCGTCAAAAATGCCTGTGCAGATTAGCTGACTTTGGAAGCATGTTACGAACCGCTCAGAATGAATAAGAGAATGAGCATTATATGTTTGGAAACCTACGGATGTCTATTTTCTGGAGCAATTTACGGATTGTTAATATCTTTTTTCTAGAAGACGTTATGGGCATTGTAACACTGAAAGGTTCAGAAAATGGCTAAGCAGATTTGGCTAATAAAATGAGAAAGTAAAGGCACTTGTTTTGTGTTTTGCTTTGTCATCAACACTCAGCAGCAAATGGGGTTATGATTGCACTCATTTGGCTTTGGAGCAAGTGGAAATGCACAACTAGAAAGAGAAGGCACGGCACATGCAAAAGAGAAACATGGACAGCTACACACATGCAAATTGCACAGGTTGGAGGGCATACACACACTCTACATGGACAGCACACACACAACAAGAAAGGCACGGCATGGACAGTTGGCATGGGCAGAAAATGGGTTGATTTGTGGCTGAAATGATGAAGAACATGTGTGTAATTGTAAAGGAGAAACATGGCAGAAAATGTGTTTGTTTTGTGGCTGAAATGATGGAGGTCATGTGTGTGCAAATGTAAAGGGAAACATGGACATCACACACCCATACAAACTGCACATGCAAGGAATTGAAGTGGTCATCTCCTTAGCCTATAAATACATCCACCATTCCCCTTCCTAAGGAAGATCTTGATCCATTAAAAGAGCTTCATTCACAAACACAATTTCCTTGTCGTGACATTCCATCCATTCATCTAGCCATACTACATCTCACCAATCCATACACTTTCATCTCTTAGCGGTGCAAATCCATTCCATCCATATATCCATACACATCCTAGACACTTGTGCTACAACAAGGTGGTGAAAACAAAGGTCCTTGGCGTTTCAAGCTTGGAACTTTGGAGTGTTTTAGGTGTACTTCGTTCGTGCTTTCAATGTCTACTTTGTTATTTTCTAATTTTGTTGCAATTATGAGTGGCTAAACTCCTATTTAGTTAGGGGGAAGTTTGAAGCCATGAACATGCTTGAGATATGAATTGATTTCCTCCAATTGTGATTTGATAAGTTGTGATTGCAATTCAATTATCTATTTTATTCATAACTGATTCTTGGCAATTGCGTTAATTGAATTCTTGGCAATTGTATCATGCATTCATAGTTATAATTACCTCGTCAACACTTATGATTTTCATTGAACGTAATGATCTCTGATTGCATCTCTATTATGCATTCATATAGCGGACTTTTAGAGAATGATTTGGGTTGTCGCATGCATTCATCCAATTCAATGAGTAAAGGAAAATCTGAGGGTTAATTTGTGCATCACGGTTAATCTGGGGTGTTGAGCATCATAATTTATTGGAAAGTAATTGGAAATCGATTCATGTACAATTGTGTCATGTGTGAAGAACGGACCTCTAACTAATCCATCCATCATCGTATTCCTCAAATTTGTTTTACAATCTGCCTAGTTTTATAACTTGTTTGTTTGTTTCAAATTCATCAAAACCAAAATCCCCATTTTTACTTTCTTGTTTCAAAGTGTTAAATATCTGTTTTGTTTGTGTTTTTGAGTGTTTTGATTCAAGCCAAAACACTAAATTCGTCCAAAGTTGTGTTGGAGTCAGAAACTGCCTAGTTTGTGTTTTTAGGCAGTTTTGAGTGTTTTAAAGTTGTTTTGAGTCTTGTGAGTCTATTCAAACGTTTTAACTTTGTTTTTATGTTTTTGAGTTAGTTTAGAGGTTTTAGCAAGACCTCATAATCCCCGGTTTAGAACGATCCCTACTTGCATTTATACTACAATTTGACAACAAGAGGGTTTAATTTGAGTGCTTAACTTTCACCGCATCAATTATCACGAACATGATGCCAAGGGTTCAAAACAAGAACCTTTGAAGTACATGCCTTCTTCTTTGTAGTTGATTGACCAAAGTCCATCACCTCCCAAGACACTTCAGAAGACCACGACTTGATGTGCATTGAGTTATCTTTTAAAGGAAGAACAAGCACCTTAGGGCCAGTCAACGACACACAAAGCTTCAACATCGTTCCCCTATCTTGCAAATCGCCTTCCTTTGCAAGAATAACCATGGTATTGTTCTTAAAGCACTTGAAAAATACCATGGCTACAACAAAAACAAACAAACAAGGCAACATAAGCAAGAATAAGCTATGGCAAAGAAAAAAAAAACGAGAAGAAAATTTTGCATCACCAAAACAAAAGGCAAGCGAGACAAACCTTGTGAATGTTGAAGGATGACGATGACGAAGTCACAACAACAAGAAGAAATCAACCACAAAGCTTGATCGAGCATAGAAAAGTCCAAGCAGCGGTAAGGGGTAGGCCAATGTCACCACTGAGGAAAGTTGTGACCAAAAGGCACTACACAGCATAAAAACACTGCAGTCTTTTGCACAACCCTACACGGTAAAAGTGACGCAGGGCACATCAATGGCAACAGCGACAAAAGGCACGACTATGTCACCCCCCGAGGAAAGTCGTGACCAAAAGGCACTACCCCACACGGTAAAAGTGACGCATGGCAACAAGCTCCAAGCAGTGGCAAGAGGCACGACTACGTCACCCCTCGAGGAAAGTCGTGACCAAAAGGCACTGCCCCACACCGTAAACAGTGATACATGGCAACAAGCTCCGAGCAGCAGCTATTGGGCATGGCAGCAGCAGCAAACCCACGGCAAAAGGTTCAAGGTAGTCCACGGCAAGCAATTATGTGTGTGAAAAAAAAATACACACCTAATGGTCCTATATATAGGGGCCAATTGCTTCCTAATGCTACAAGGGAAATGCATACCCAAATAGCAAAAGGAAAATAATAAAAAAACAATGAAGTACATTCCCACCAAAAGAAGGAAGTAAATTCCAAGAGAAAAATGGCTCAGGATCAATTGGAGAAGGAAGCTTTTGGTGATAATTTAACTTTCCGAAAGCGTTTTGATGCAAGGTCAATTGGAGAAGGAAGCTAAGTGGTTGAGGATCATTGAGTCCTAACTTCATAATTTTTCCTTAAGCCAAACGTTCCAGTTTTCAAAATCATTCTCACATAAGTCGTTTTCCTGTCAGGATTGCGCAACTGTAGGCAAATGCAAAGTTGAAGGCTTTCCCGGTTTTTCCTAGTGGCATGCGATATATGCCTGAAAATATTAAGAGACAAAGCTACTTTTTCCATATTTTTTCAGAATTTTCCAGAAGAGAAATCGACCTCAAACTGGACATGCAAATCAGATGACATGTTTCTCAAAACAAAAAAAAAAAGGAAAGAAGGAAACCTCCTTGCCATGGGGAATCAAAAAGGGAATAAAAATACTTCCCCCTTGCTGTAGAAAACCAAAACAAGGAAGAAAAAAAAGGGAAAGTAAAAATGCACATCCTACTCACCTAAGGACAAGCATTAAATCTTTCCAAAACCTTGAACGAAATCACCAAAGCTTTCCAACACTTTGAAGGAAGTCACCCTCATTACCAAAATTGAAGAGGATTCATATCGAAGGAAGGAAAAATTCAAAATACGCCAAACGTATTTTGTCAAAGATTATGGAAAATCAAATACGCACAATAAGTATGTGCCGATTTATCCATTTTCAAAAATTTCTTTCAAGATCAAGCCTCTACAGCCCTTGAAGAAACAAATTTCATTTCACTCAAGATCAAGCCTCTACGGCCCTTGAAGAAAAATTTCATTTCATTCAAGATCAAGCCCCATTGGCCCTTGAAGAAATGTTTCGTCCAAGAGATATGCCTCAACGACCCTTGACAAAATTCATCATGTCAATTCAAGATCAAGCCTCTACGGCCCTTGAAGAAATGTTTCGTCCAAGAAATACTCCTCAACGGCCCTTGACGAAATTCATCATCTCAATTCAAGAAATATGCCTCAACGGCCCTTGAAGAAATGTTTCGTTCAAGATCAAGCCTCTACGGCCCTTGAAGAAACAAGCTAACTCAAGATCAAGCATCTACAGCCCTTGAAGAAAAGCTTCATTTCATTCAAGACCAAGCCTCCACGGCCCTTGAAGGAATGTTTCGTTCAAGAAATATGTACGGCCCTTGACGAAATTCATCACCTCTATTCAAGACCAAGCCTCAACGGCCCTTGAAGAAATGTTTCGTTCAAGAAATACACCTCTACGGCCCTTGAAGAAGCAAACTAATTTAAGATCAAGTCTCAACGACCCTTGAGTTAGAGCATTCACATTGCAGGACTTCAAAACACGTTTCCTACATGTGACAAGCACATGCTTACAATGCGCCTTGAAGTGGGGGCATTTGTAGACATGTAAATTTCATTGCATACAAATGATGCATCGCAAAGCTCCACGTGGCATATGACTCATCACAAATTGACAAGTCATCAATAACATGTGGCACAAGTCAAGCAAAGGAAGTATAAAACTTCCCCAAAATTCGGCAATAAGGGAGAATTTCCCTTAAATTCGGCTAGGGAATCCAAATTGATCCTAAAACTGGACAGAAAGCTAAAGCATCTTCATAAAACAAGTAGGAATTGAAGATTGCTCACAAAATAGGCAACAAGATCCTTAAATTCGGCCAAGGGAGTAAAGTAGCTGAAATTAAGACACAAAACATGCCTAAAATCATTCCGAAGGCAAGCCTTGAAAAGCCTATAAATACAAGGTCCTCCCACAAGCATAAAGGTCGAAAAAAATCTCTACACAGAAGAACCTTTGCCAAACCTTTGAAGACTAATACATTGCAAAAGCTCTATTCGAAGAACATTCAACCAAAGCCAAAACACTTCCTTGAAGAATCAACAAGCGCTCGTGCCAATTCCTTCAAGACTTTGTTGCAAGCTTATAAACTTGTAGCAACGTTTGTTTCAAGACCAAGTCACCAAGACTCTTGAAGCAATGAAATCCCGCATCCACACTATCTTTGCCGCACCTGAAGGTGAAGACCATCCCTACGTTTGTTTCAAGTTCAAAACTTGAAGCAATCATTCAAATGTTTGTTCGAGATCAAGTCATTATGACCCTTGGATCAACAATCAACCATCTACATCAAATTTGAAGGCTGAATCAGAGGAAAAGTTGTAAACAGAGATTGTAACCTACAAATTTAAATCAATACAAATCTACTTTGTACATGTGTTCTCGTCTCATTCGATACTGAATTTTCGTGTTTACAAGGTTGTCACAACCTACCCCCTCCCCAAAATTTCAACACTACTAAAGATCATAATTAAAGAAAAAACGTGGATAAAGGTCTCACATACGCTCCTCTGTCTCCCAAGTAGCTTCCTCAACATAGTGGTTTCTCCATAAGACTTTCACCATACAAACGGTTTTGTTCCTGAGAACTTTGTCTTTCCAGTCAAGAATCGCCACTGAAACCTCATCATAAGTCAAATTTGTGTTAATCTTGGACCAACACAATGGTGTGTGACAAGGTTTCCCATAAAATGCATCAAATGGTGACATACCAATGCTGGAGTGAAAGCTATTGTTGTAGGTGAATTCTATCAAAGGCAAGCACTTGCGCCATGCATCTCCGAACTGCAGGACTGAAGATCTCAGCATTTCTTCCAACGTCTGAATAGTTTTCTCTGATTGCCCATCAGTCTGAGGATGATAGGCGGTGCTGTATAGTAATTTCAAACCTAGAGCTTCTTGAAAAGCTACCCAAAATTTTGAAGTAAATATGGGGTCTCGATCGGAAATAATACTAACTGAAACTCCATGATACTTAACAATCAGAGATGAAAAGTTCGGCTAACCGACTCAAATAGTAGTTTTCACGAACAGGTAGGAAATGCGCTGACTTGGTATGCTGATCTACAATCATCCAAATACCGTCGTAGCCATTACGTGTACGAGGCAGCTTTACACGAAATCCATTGTGCAAGGATTAATTAATATGTTAATTAATCAAACGAATAAAGTTCGTTAAAGACCTCGGGTTAGTTTTGGGCCTCAAGGCTCAATGGGCTTCGAACGTCAAGCCCATTGACTTAAGATGTATGACAACTTAATGACTAATAATTCACAAAGGCCCAAACAGCTCAATAAAACCCTATGACCGGCCATATTGATAAAGGAGTGGGTTTTGGACTTATTACAAGTTTGCCACTCCAATGAAGGTAGGTATAAATGTGACTTTATAGCCTTTTCTTCATTAGGGTTTCTTTTAGAGAAAAGATGAGAACACAATGTCTCTCCCTTTCACTCTAGGAGGCCGGCCCTCTTGGAGGAGATTAGCTAGCAATCTTCCTTCCTCCAAGGTCACTCATCTCTTCTTCGAGTCTCTCCTTGGTGTGGAAAAATTAGAGGTTCTCCGTCACAGCCCGTCCAGAAATTTCATTTATCGTATATGTGAAATGACGGAATTGCCCTTAACGGTTACTATGGTACGTGTGACATGTTATTTGAATATTGCATACTCTCCTAAATTCTTGGAAAATTTTAAGTGGATTAAAATTGTATGCAATTGTGGTTTGATTTGGTTGGACCACACACGGGACATGTACACTCACCTCGTGCCCTCTCTTTCCTCCCTCTCAGTTCACTTTTCCTCTCTCTCTCTCTTTCGAACTTGTACGGACAAGGAACCAACCCCTCAAAACTTCACAGATCGACGTCAAAAAGGTGAGTTCCTTCATCCTTACAACCTCCTGAGTCGATTGGTACTATTTTTAGAACTGGAAACCCTCGAAATCACGTCGAAACCGTAACCCAGTTGATATCACTGTTCATGCACACGTGAAATGTTGGTTTTCAGGGAATTCTAAGCCTACAGGGAGCTTAGTGAGGTCCCAAGGAAGCTCGGAGTACTTAGTTTGAAGGTTTTGGACGTCGGGATCGCAGGGTTCGAAGTTGGCTGGTTTTCTTGGATTTTCTCCAGTGAGATTTCGTGTTTTTTTAACCTTAAATTAGTACATCGTGATTCTTTATGCTTAGGGTTTCATTTTGGTGTTAATTGCGAAAAAAATGGTTGAAAATCGACGGAGAATAAGAAGTTTGAAAAATCTCCAGTTTTTCGGCGTTGGCGTGGGTCACCGGAGCTGGAGGTAGGAGATGAGAGCATATTTCGTTAAGTATAACGGAATATTCTAACGGCGTTAGGTCACGCCGTTAATTTTTATTAAAGGACAAACGGAATATTCCAGGAATATTCTTGATGGCGTTAACTGACGCCGTCAGTATGCAGTGAAAGTGGTCGCGCGTAGGGGGCACGTAGGTCCGTGCCATTTCTGGCGCGTGCTAGATCAAAAAAAAAATTCTAAAAAATTGGTGATGATCCTGAGGTTGTGCAGACCACAGTGGTATATTTATATACCCAATTTGAGCAATATATGATAAGTTATTAGCTAGTTTTGCCTATGTGCTTTAAAATAATGTTTTTATAGTTGTTTCGCATATAGGTGAGACCTATCCCGAGGACGAGCGCGTTCAAGGGCGTCACGGGGGTTACGACCCTTCGACATACCAGTGAGTGGGCAGTTATTTTCTGTTTATACCTATATACTACTAATTTTTCCCATAAATTGAATTTAAATGGAAGTATGTTTTAAAATGCCATGCATACATAATATATGAATTATATGAATTAGTATTTGATGCATATATATGAAATGGTGCTGTGGACGCACAGGTGAGTATCAGGTGAGTTTTATGTGTTCATGTGAATTATTAATGATATGAATTGTGTTGAGAGCTCATAACCTGCACCCCTGGTGTTAGTGCTTATATTATTCACCCCGCACCACACGCTCACCTTGGATCCAAGTAGGTGCATGTCGTACAGACCACGAGAGGTAGTTCCGACATGTCGTACAGACCATTAGAGGAGGTTCCGACTTGTAGGTAACTTTAGATTATTATACAGCTGTTGATGAGAGAAGCACTAGAGCGTATTCTTACACCATTCTTGTCGTACAGACTACTTCAGGTAGTTCCGATTTATGTGCAGAGTAGTGTTGTACAGGTCACAGGTGGTGACTCTGGTTGGATTGGATATTGAGCTATAGAATTAACCGTACAAGACAGCTGCAGGGTCTCCGGTTGATTCCTTATTTCACCTGTTATATTGATGCATCCTTATTATGTTTTGAAGCATAGCATGGCATATTTTCCTGAAAAGTGTTAAAGACTTATGATTTGAGTTTTGTTGTTATATATGGTTATATATATACTATTTTTCTGGGAAAGTATACAGGTTTTACAGCGAGGGGTTAGAAATGTTATAAATTGAAATATTTTCGAAAAGCTTTGTTTTACTGACCCACTCAATCTTGTTTTGCGCCCCTCCAGGTTCTAGTTAGCAGTGTTGGTGGCTCACGAGGATTCCCACGGCGTTCTGACAGACTACTTAAATGTAGGACTCACCTTCGGGTGTTGTAATTTAGTAATGGTCCTACTTGACTGCACCTAGTACTTATTCTCTAATTATGTGTGTTTCACTCTTAAACTCACTCTAGCATGTTAGTTGGATATTAATGCTAGTAGTTGGTTTTTATTCCTTCGTATTTCTTTTACTCTTTTTGCTTCCGCGTCGCACTTTTGATTACGTCACGCTCACTTGACGGCCAGCACGCCCTGATTCTAGGATCGGGGTGTGTCATTCTCAACTTTGGGAACTTGGAAAATCCTTTCAACCATCCTCATCCAAGAAATCCATGGAGCCAAGGAGTAAGGTGACAAAGGAAAGAAGGCCCTCACATGGGTGATTAACCTTTGCTAAGCAAAGAGGTGATTGATGCGAAAATTTAACTAATGCACAAATTTAAACCCTATTTGTGACAATTGTAGTATATGGATAAGTAGGGATCGTTCTAGACCGGGGATTAGGAGGGATTGCTAATCTATTCTAAATTAAATTAAAAAGGTAAAAACAAAATTTAAAACACTAAACTAAAATCAAAACACTTAACTAGAATCACTCAAAATAAAACTAACAAATAAACCAAAACAAATCCAAAGACTCAAAACAATTCAAAATTCAAGAAAACACAAACTAAATTTATTTCTAATAAATCTAACACTTTAAAATAAACGGGGGATTGATTTTTTTATGAAAAGTAAATTAAACTAGAAACTTTAAAAACAAACTTCAAAGAAAATATATTTTATAGAAATAAAATGACGAAACGTTAGTTAGAGGGTTCCTTATCCACACATGAATAAATGTATACAATTTGATTCCCAGTTATGAATTCATCAAACGAATAAATGACTACGCTCCAAGTTAATTAGGTCCGCTTAAATTAACCTTCAGATTTCCCTAGATTCATTGAATTGGACGGGATACGCATCACAACCAAATTATTTTTATCAAGTTCCCTAACTATGGAATACGCATGATAGAGAGACATATCAAAAATCATTAAGTTCAATGGAAATCATAAGCATCGACTAGGCATTCATAACTATGGAATACGCATGTTAATCCAACCTAGGGTTTACTAAACACAATCGTGACTAGCGATTTTTACTACTCATGGATATAAGTTCATAACGATTAGGTGAAATTCCCTTATATCCTAGCATCAAGTCTAAGCATGCAAATTAAGTGTCGACCCTTAACCCACATACATAAACAAGTTATTAATCAACACAGAAAAATAAACCACATCCAACGTTCAAGAATTCATAACTGGAGTAAATCAAATCATAATAAACATTTATCCATGGTTTCAAATTCACCTCTAACTAAACAGAAATTAATTACACATTATTCATAAATTAAACCATAAAATAAAACATAAGTTTGGAACGAATTAACCGAGAGAGGAGAGTGCTTTAGCGCCACTGTGCTCTCAAGCTGCAAAGGGCAGCTGTCTCCTCACGTCTCTGCTCCTCCAGTTCCGTGCCCGCTGCTGCCCACTCCCGCACTCGCCAGCTTCCTTTCCTCAATTTCTGCGTGCTGACCTCCTGATGCTGCTGACTCCCTGCGCTCCTGTCTCCTCTCGCCAGCTGCTTCAGCAGCTTTCCCCTTGTTTTCCGCAGTACCCTGACAGCTCCCTTCCACGCGTCTCTCGCCTTCTCTCCTCTCTGTCCGTGCGCTGCTCCTGCGCTTGTCCTGCGAATGGCAGCTCTCCGCGCCTGTTCTCCAGCACGTGTCTCTAGCTGCCTAAGGCAGCATGCCCCAAGGCAGCTCTTCTTTCCTTATCCCCCCCCCGTGAGCTGCCAGCTTCCAAGTCTGCTATATATCTTGCTCCAAGGAGCTCCCAAATATGCGCACGCTGCCACTAGCAACTTTTATCTTTTTCAAGTGCCAGCACCACCTCCAGCTAATTTATATTTCTCCATTCTTTTTGCTGTCTTCTTTTCCCTCAGTGCTCCTCTTTTATTCTTTTATTTCCGCACGTCTGTCCTCACTTCCAGCCCTCAATGGCTGTCTTCCACAAGCTTTATTCCTCTATTTTCTTGCTGACTGCCCGAGGTCTTTACGCTGCCCAAACTGTTCTTTTGACTCTTAATTTCTTATTTTATATAAAACAAACCATGATAAGAATTATTATTATTATATATATATAGATATTTTATTTAATTTAAAAGCTAAATAGTTTTGACACGAATTTATTACATAAAATCACACTTATGCTATTTTTATTTTCTTAGCTAGATAAATTCGATAAAACACAAAAACAAAGTAAATAACTCAAAAATATAAGAAACTAACTAAGAAAAGACGAGTGAATTCGAAGTAAAAATATATATAAATATGATCCGATCAAATACCCCCACACTTAACTTTTGCTAGTCCTCGAGCAAAACAAACGAAAACAGAAAAAGTAATAACATGAAAATTATTAATTTCTCCCTATATGACCCTCATAGAATTTCATTCGAGAACACAAATCAACAAGAACCATAGCTAACACCAACAAGCAATTTAAGTTCATTTTCCTTACTCAAATATTAGCAGTAATCTTTGAAACATCCTTGAAGTGTAGTGTGTGAGATAGCCATGTTAATGCAATTTCAAATTTTTATTTTAAAATCACCATATGCAAACTAGCAACCTTCTCACGGGATATGCACTCAATCACACATGTGTTTAGTTTTAATGTGTTTCGCTCAAAGAATCAAATGTGAAATTTCTACCATAAGCTTTCATAAAGATCACTTCTCCACAGTCATAATTGCAAAACTTAAATCAAGAGGACTTTTATTGGATGTAATGAGGCTTAGGGATAGGGTTATTGAAACGAAAGAATAGGAAAACACAAGTTCCAAGCTACATTGCAAGCAATTCTTTTCTTTAAATTTATAAGAACTCAAGCTCTCCAACGATTCTTCTGACATCTCCAACCACACCCTTAACTGAAACTTAAAACTCTTTTTATTTTCTTTGTATACAATCTTTCTTTTTCTTTTCCTTTTCTTTTCTTTTTTTTTTTTTTTTTTTAAATACAAACATGAAATACCCCCACACTTATTCTTTTGCCAAACACCTTCAAAGTACTTCACAAACGTTTCTCATAAGATAATTTCACAGTACTCACTAGCTTGCTTGGAAAAGGTAAGGAAAAATATTTCAGGCATAAGGGTAGACATATCTGGTGATAAGAAATAAAAGGCTCACAAATACGACTCAAATTGGCAATCTAATGATATCATTTTTCTTTGGGAAACATGGTTATTTGGGCCATGGTGGTAAACCTAATGCCTCTATCATTTTCAAGTTCATGCAATCAATGACAAATATTTCGAAAGATCGTTATGCAAGTTCTAGAGAAGTATCTCACATAAGTTCATCACACATGAAAGAATAAGAGTGTATGAAAAATGCACACACTTTCAATAGGCTCAAAAACTCACATAGGATGTAATGGTCACTAAATTCACATATGGAGCTTTAAATCATGCTTTAGTTTCACATCAACAAGGCTATGTGCATTTGGTTTTTCAAAGATGATCAAATATGTACAAACTAACACGAGAATTAGGAATTTCACACAACACATGTTAACTAAGTTCTTGATAATCATGGTTCAAATTTTATTCAATTATATCATTGGGTCGGGAAACTAACAAAAATCTAATTCAAAACAATAAGGAAAACAAGGAAATATTTTTGGATTTTTTTAAACTTTCCGATTTTTTTTTTTTTTTTTTTTTTTTTTTAAAAAAAAACAACAACTTAATTAAGAAAACACAAAGCAATAACATGGAAACAAATGAAACCAGTTCAAAGTCGAAGGTACAAAAAATTTCAATTTGGTCATTTTTATACTCTTTACCCCCACACTTAAACTAGACATTGTCCCCAATGTCAGAAAATATAATAAAATGCAAATAAAAATAAAATAAAAATAAATAAATATAAAGAAACAAAATAAAGCAATAGGACTGAAAACTTCCCTAATTTGCAGAAAAAATCAAGCAATGACCCCCCAAGCTAAAATTCTGCAATCAACTTCAAGGGTGGAAATAGCCAAAAGTTCCTGCAAAGAAAAGAAATAAATCAGTTAAGCACGCAAGAAAATGTAGAAAATGCAAACGAAAAATTAAAAATGAAAATAAAAGACAATGAATAAAACTAAAAGTGATCATTGGTCCTGTTTGGTGACTTTCCACAGCTTTGAACTTGAACTGGCCTCGAAACTTCTTAGCAAGGAAAATGAGACTTGATTGGTGGTGTTGTTGAGGCTTCTCGAGCTCTTGGTTTCAACTCGGACTCCTTCTGCCGGGTTGATTGAGTCTCAGGCTACATTCTTCTCTTTTTGTTCTTCTGCATGGCAGGTAGGCACGAGGTAGAGGTGGTGGTCTGCTTCTTTGTTCAATCTGTCCAAGTGCCGACCGATTGCCTTTCTTTCACCTTGTCCCGTAGCCACGAGCAAGGGTAAAGGAAAAGCATGCCATGAGATATCTTTGCCTCTGACTCTGATGATATGGGATACTTTTGCTTTTGAAGAAGTATCGTTCCACAGGTGTATGCTTGAACTGGGCTGGGGAACTTCTTAGCAAGGAAAATGAGACTTGATCATGAAGATGAAGCAGCACCTTGTCTCCACATGCTTCAAGTATCATTTTCACTTGCCATGTCTGTTCTCCAGGCAGATGTGGCGACTTCTTCGGAAGTACATCAGTGGTTGAAGAAGAGCATTCGAGAGCAATGCTAGGTAAGCAATCAGGAAGGATTTCCAGGCAGTCGGTTCTTAGATTGGAAGATTGACACCGAGTGCTGGCTGATTGCCCGCTTTCTCCTTGCCCCAAAGACAAGGAAAAGGACAGGGAGAAAGCGTGATATGAGATACTCTTGCTTTCAACCTTCATGATATGAAATACTCTAGCTCTAGATGACTTGTTTGCAAAGGTATCCCAGGGAATGAGAAACGCAGAGAAACTCGAGAGGGTTTGATGGAAAGGCATTTTCGGAGATGAAAAATTTCGGAGATGAAGAAGTGTTGAGAGAGTTTGCCTTTGCTGTTGAAGGCGAAGGTAGACGTTTATAGAACTTTTCTTCATAACCGAAACTATTCCTTTACCCCTGTCGGTGATAAGCTCATATTTATATATATTTTACATCAAATTCTCTCGTCTTTTCTTAGTTAGTTTCTCATATTTTTGTGCTATTTACTTTGTTTTTGTGTTTTATCAAATTTATCTAGCTAAGAAAATAAAAATAGCATAAGTGTGATTTTAAGTAATAAATTCGTCTAAACTGCCTGTGTAGATCAGCTGACTTTGGGAGCAAATTGCGAACAGCTCAGAATGAATTAGAGAATGAGCCTTATATGCTTGGAAAGCTACAGATGTCTATTTTCTAGAACATTTCGCGGATTGTTAATATCATTTTTCTAGAAGAAGTTATGGGCATTTGAGTAAGGGAAGGTCTAGCTGACGACAACTTGCAGATTGGAATTGAAAGCAAACAAAAGAAAAGAAATAAAACAAAGAGTAGTGGATGGCAGAAAAACATAAAGCAAGAAGGAAAGAAAACAGCAAAACACACACCACATGGGCAGCAAGGAATCAGAAATTAAAGAATGGAAGAGTGGGAAGTGATGAGGACAACACAAACACACACACACATGAACACACACGGCACTAGAATGGAATCAGCAAAGGGGAGTGAATGGACAGCAGAAAAAAGCAAGGAAATTGGACCACTATGAAGTGGATTTCTTGTTGGTCTCCCACTTATAGCTTTGGATGGCTTTGGAATGATTATTTCTAGGTGGAAAGAGCACAAAAACAGCACACACACATGCAAAACAAAGCTGGCAGCATCCTTTCTTCCTTTGCCGTGAGATGTCATGTCCATTGCCTTGCAATTCTTTTCATTTCCAACCTCTATATAAGCACCATTCAGCCTTCAAGGAAGACAGACAGCCATTCATACACATTTCCATTAGTTCCAAGGCTTGCAAAGAATGAGGAGTGCTTGGAGTTGTGCTAGCCATTCCATTGGAGTTGTTGGAGCATTCTAGGTGTATTCTACTTTGTTTCTCTATGTTTAATATCAATTGTTTTTGTTTAATTGCAAGTATGAGGAACTAAACCCTTATTTTGGCTAGAGGTTAATTCAAAGCCATGAATATATTTGTAATATGAATTGATTACCTTCAGTTGTGATTTCTGAGTTGTGATTTAATTTGCTTAACTGCTTGATTGATAACTTATTTTTGTATGTCGATTAAGGATTCATACTTAATTTACATGCATGAATTTGATGCTAGAATATAAGTGAATTTCACCTAATCGTTATGAATTTATATTCACAAGTAGTAAAGGTTGTTGACCACAATCGTGTTAAGTAAATTCTTGGCATAAGTTTCATGCAATTCATAGTAACAAGTGCCTCGTCAATGCTTATGATTTTCATAGAACTTAATGATTCTTGCTTGTATCTCTATTATGCAATTCATGTAGGGAACTTGTGGGGAATGTTTTGGGTTGTCGTATGCAATCATCCAATCCATTAACTTAAGGAAAATCTGAGAATTAATTTAAGCGGACCTAATTAATTTGGGGCGTTGAGAATTTACAATTTATTGAAAGAACAACTGAAAATCAATTTAGGTTGCATATGTGTCATGTGTGGAGAATAATCCTCTAGCCAGTCCGTCGTCCATCCTTTCACCTTAATTTCATGTTTTTGTCAATTTTGTAATTTATTTAAGTTAATTTACTTCTCGTCAAAATCAATCCCCCGTTTATTTTAAAGTATTATATTTGTTAGAAATCATTTTAGTTTGTATTTTCTTAAGTCTTGAGTTATTTTGAGTCTTTTGATTTGTGTTAGATTATTTGTTAGTTTTATTTTGAGTTATTCTAGTTAAGTGTTTTGAGTCTAGTTTAGTGTTTTAAATTTTGTTTTTACGTTTTTAATTTAATTTTACTTTGGTTAGCATCCCTAGTTAATCCCCGGCCTAGAACGATCCCTACTTATCCATATACTACAATTATCACAAATAGGGTTTAAATTTGTGCGTTAATTTATTTTCGCATCAAATTTTTGGCGCCGTTGCCGGGGATTAGCAAATTTGCTAATCCTTTTATTTTTGTTTTTGCTTATGTTTATTTGTGTTTGTGTATGTTACTTTTGATATTTGATTTATTTTTCTTTCTTTGAATTGAGGTACAAATGGAGCAAGACCTGGATTCTACTAGCATTCAAGATCTATTGGCACAGCTCACTGCTCAATTAACTCATAATGCCGAACGGACCACAATGCCAAGTGTCCCTACATTTGATATGCCCTATGAGCACGGATTTCAAACTCATCAATATCCCCAATTTTCTGCAAATGAAGATGTTTGGGGATATCAAGGCTATAACCAATCAAGGGGCAACATGTTTTCCAACACTTATAATTCGGATTGGAGAAGTAATTCAGAGTATATGTGGGATGAACCTCAACAATTTCAACAAGGTGGATATTGGCAGCAAGACGAGTTGTATTCAAGACCTATGCAGCCACCACAGCATCCCCCACAACAATTCCAATCGAATCAAAGTATGCCCGTGGATTATAATCAAATGCTTGAAGAATTAATTTCTTCGGTACAGGGTTCACAAAAAGAAGAACAATTGCCGCCATCGGAAGAGTTCTATCAGTGGCCATATGAACCGTCACATCCACCACAACAATCAACCCAATTCAATTCAGGTACATCCTTGGATAATGATACACTTAATAATTTACTCACCTCTTTGAATCAGGGAGTAGAAAATCAAAACCAGGAGATGCAAGACCGAGTCAGAAGAGTGGACGAATTGGATATGCATGTTGGGCAGATTATGGCATTCATGGCACAGATTCAAGAGCAAAGTGAGGTCTCCAACTCAACTCTTGAAAATTCAAAGGCAGAAAGTGAAATCGATGAAGCCATCACTTTGGGAAGTGATATGGAGGATGAAGTTGTTCCAGAACCATCCAAACATAGCCCGAACATGGATGAATTGCCGCTTCAAGAAGAAGATGAGGATGACTACTTGGGCAGTTTAGAAGAATTCTTATCGCAAACCCCTCAAGTCTTTATGCCGTCCAACTCAGGTGAGGAGGTTCTAAGTTCAATTCATTCTAACATCGTTCCACCAAATGTCCTTTTTCCTTGCAGGTTTTTAAATCCCAAGGAAGAAGTGAATGAAAAATACGTTGTGGAAGATCTTCCAGAGGTGCAAAATGAGATCCAAATTTTTGGTGCACAAAATCATGTTCCCGATGATGTTGAAACAATCAAAGAACCTTGCACACCAAGAAGAGGGATTCCAGAAAATGAGGTGGTTGGAGAATATGTTGAACAGATCAAAGAGGCTGTGCATGAGACAATCAAGCCCAAAGGAGTTAAGACTGAGGACACGGGACAGGCCACAACCATCATAGTAAATCTGGCCAAATTCAAAGTCCCTGAAACGTTCCAAGACGTGGTGTTTATAATTGAGTTTGAACGTGATAGTAAGCCATCTTCTCCATTTTTAATTTTTTGTTATACTAACAATCTAATTTTGATGATTCAGGCACCGTCATTAGAACTTAGACCGTTGTCGGATCATTTCAAGTACCACCGTCCGTTTAATGATAAGCCCATGCATTTGAATAATGAAGGGAGGCCTAGGAATCACCCACAATCAGATTTGCATTCCTAATCCCTTCTCTTTACTGAATTTATTTTACTTTGTTTAGTTCTTTCATTGTTTGTTTGCTCTTGTGTGAATTTATTTTACGTTGATTTTTTTTTTACGTTGATTTCATTATGTTTTGTTATTTAGTTGTGATTTTTGTTTTGTTTATTTAGTTGTGATTTTTGTTTAGGAGATTAAACTTAGTTTTTTTTTTACTTTGATTTACTTATTTTACATTTATATAAAAAAAAAATGAAAAAAATAATAATAATAATAATAACAATAAACATCCATATAATAAAAAAAAAATAAAAAAAAAATAATAATAATAATAAAAAATAAAAAAATAAAAAAAAAAAAGAGAAAAAATAAAAAAATACTTATATTTATAATTAAATAAACTTAAAGCATAAATATTTTACAATAATGTAAAACTAATAGCTTTCATTGGTCGTTGGTAGGTGGTGCCTCGGAGGTCGACGGAGCCCTAGAAAGACGAAGCGCCAGAGTTGGATCATTCAGAGCCTCAATACTTGGTGCTGCTCCCGAGGACGAAGGCATCATAAACCTCGGGAGTAACGCCATAAACCGTTGATGATCACTCTGAATCCGCACTTCGGACTCCTGCATCTGATCCAGCTTCCTCTTCATGCTTGTGGAGTAATTGGTTGCGAGCATGTGCAAATCCCTGTTCTCATGCCTAAGCACTCTGACCTCTTGCCGAAGACTAGCCACTTCAGCCATCAACGACTCCACCTGACGAGTTCGTGCAAGAAGGCGCTGGCCCATGTTTGATATTGAGCCTGCGCATCGGACGCTGTAGGCCATAGAGTCCTGAACAGCTAGTTCGTCGGACCGCCTTGAAAGTATCCTAGTGTCTCTAGGAGTGAGCAGATTTCTGGCCACCACCGATGCGGTTGTTTCGTTCATCATCATGGAATCCCCAACTGTAAGAGGACCATTTGGGGATATGAAGGATGGCTGCCAAATGTTGGTTGGAGAAGATATATCACTATCTTCCCCAACATTCAAGTTAAGGCGACGGTCAGAGGGGCAAGACATATTTGAAGGTGTTGAGAATGAAGAGTCGGACTGATCAAGATTAAAAGAAATGCAAGGAGGAAGTGTTTACAGGAGGGAGTGTTTACAGGGGGAGCTTAAGTGTGTTGTGGAACAAAAATGAGCGTTCTTATAAGAAGAAGAAATCGTTGAGGCATCACTCAGCAGTCGAAGAGGCGCCCTCTCGCAAATCGAAGAGCCGGGCTCCTTTCTCAAGAGCCGGATTCTTTTCTCAAAAGCGGCGTCTCCGTTCTCAAAAGTCGGACTCCGTCTCAAAAGCCGGATTCTTTTCTCAAAAGCGTCGTCGCCGTTCTCAAAAGTCGGACGCCGTTCTCAAAAGTCGGGCGCCTTTCTCAAAAGCCGGAGCGGTCAGGAATCACGAGGCGAAAAGCTTTTCCAGTTTTGTCGTCACTCGTCACGCGCGCTGTCAGCTTTGCGCAAATTACGGGTTGCTTTTTCAGAAAGCGCGTAACTTGTACTGTTCATCCATCCACCGGCTGCCGACAGGGGTAAAGGAACAGTTTCGATTGTGAAGAAAAGACCTATAAACGTCTACCTTCGCCATCCATTGCAAAGGCAAACTCTCTCAGCACTTCTTCATCTCCGAAATTTTTCATCTCTAAAATTTTTCATCTCCGAAAATGCCTTTCCAACAAACCCTCTCGAGTTTCTCTGTGTTTCTCATTCCCTGGGATACCTTTGCAAACAAGTCATCTAGAGCTAGAGTATTTCATATCATGAAGGTTGAAAGCAAGAGTATCTCATATCACGCTTTCTCCCTGTCCTTTTCCTTGTCCTTGTGAAAAGGAGAAAGCGGGCAATCAGCCAGCACTCGGTGTCAATCTTCCAATCTAAGAACCGACTGCCTGGAAATCCTTCCTGATTGCTTACCTAGCATTGCTTACCTAGCATTGCTCTCGAGTGCTCATCTTCAACCGCTGATGTACTTCCGAAGAAGACGCCACATCTGCCTGGAGAACAGCCAAGGCAAGTGAAAATGTTACTTGAAGCATGTGGAGACAAGGTGCTGCTTCATCTTCAAGATCAAGTCTCATTTTCCTTGCTAAGAAGTTCCCCAGCCCAGTTCAAGCATACACCTGTGGAACGATACTTCTTCAAAAGCAAAAGTATCCCATATCATCAGAGTCAGAGGCAAAGATTTCTCATGGCATGCTTTTCCTTTACCCTTGCTCTTGGCTACGAGTCAAGGTGAAAGAAAGGAAATCGGTCGGCACTTGGACAGATTGAACAAAGAAGCAGACCACCACCTCTGCCTCGTGCCTACCTGCCATGCAGAAGAACAAAAAGAGAAGAATGTAGCCTGCAGACTCAATCAACCCGGCAGAAGGAGTCCGAGTTGAAACCAAGAGCTCGAGAAGCTTCAACAACACCACCAATCAAGTCTCATTTTCCTTGCTAAGAAGTTCCCGAGGCCAGTTCAAGTTCAAAGCTGTGGAAAGTCACCAAACAGGACCAATGATCACTTTTAGTTTTATTCATTGTCTTTTATTTTCATTTTCAATTTTTCGTTTATTTTGTTTGTTATATTTTCTTGCGTGCTTAACTGATTTATTTCTTTTCTTTGCAGGAACTTTTGGTTATTTCCACCCTTGAAGTTGATTGCAGAATTTTAGTTTCGGGGTCATCGCTTGATTTTACTGCAAATTAGGGAAGTTTTCAGTCCTATTGCTTTATTTTGTTTCTTTTTATTTATTTATTTTATTTTTTGCATTTTATTATATTTTCTGACATTGGGGACAATGTCTAGTTTAAGTGTGGGGGTAAAGAGTATAAAAATGACCAAATTGAAATTTTTTGTACCTTCGACTTTGAACTGGTTTCATTTGTTTCCATGTTATTGCTTTGTGTTTTCTTAATTAAGTTGTTGTTTTTAAAAATAAAAAAATAAAAAATAAAAAAAAAAAGAAAAAAAATCCAAAAATTTAAAAAATCCAAAAATATTTCCTTGTTTTCCTTATTGTTTTGAATTAGAATTTTTTTTGTTAGTTTCCCGACCCAATGATATAATTGGATAAAATTTGAACCATGATGATCAAGAACTTAGTTAACATGTGTTGTGTGAAATTCCTTATTCTCGTGTTAGTTTGTACATTTTTGTTCATCTTTGAAAAACCAAATGCACATAGCCTTGTTGATGTGAAATTAAAGCATGATTTAAAGCTCCATATGTGAATTTAGTGACCATATACATCCTATGTGAGTTTTTGAGCCTATTGAAAGTGTGTGCATTTTTCATACACTCCTATTCTTTCATGTGTGATGAACTTATGTGAGATACATCTCTAGAACTTGCATAACGATCTTTCGAAATTTTTGTCATTGATTGCATGAACTTGAAAATGATAGAGGCATTAGGTTTACCACCATGGCCCAAATAACCTTGTTTCCCAAAGAAAAATGATATCATTAGATTGCCAATTTGAGCCGTATTTGTGAGCCTTTTCTTTCTTATCACCAGATATGTCTACCCTTATGCCTGAAATAAATATTTTTCCTTACCCTTTCCAAGCGAGCAATGCGAGATTGTCCTATGAGAAATGTTTGTGAAGTACTTTGAAGGTGTTTGGCAAAAGAATAAGTGTGGGGGTTTTTCATATTTGTTTCTGCTTAAAAAAAAAAAAAAAAAAAAAATATATATATATATATATATATAAAGAAAAGGAAAAGAAAAAGAAAGATTGTATACAAAGAAAATAAAAAGTTTTTAAAGTTTCAGTTTATGGGTGTGGTTGGAGATGTCTGAAGAATCGTTGGAGAGCTTGAGTTCTTATAAATCTAAAGAAAATAATTGCTTACAATGTAGCTTGGAACTTGTGTTTTCCTATTCTTTCGTTTCAATAACCCTATCCCTAAGCCTCATTACATCCAATAAAAGTCCTCTTGATTTAAGTTTTGCAATTATGACTGTGGAGAAGTGATCTTTATGCAAGCTTATGGTAGAACTTTCACATTTGTTTCTTTGAGCGAAACACATTAAAACTAAACACATGTGTGATTGAGTGTAAATCCCGTGAGAAGGTCGCTAGTTTGCATATGCTGTTTTTTTTTTAAAATAAAATTTTGAAATTGCATTAACATGGCTATCTCACACACTACACTTCAAGGATGTTTCAAAGATTACTGCTAATATTTGAATAAGGAAAATGAATTTGGATTAGCATGTTGGTGTTAGCTATGGTTTTTGATGATTGTGTTCTCGAATCAAGTTCTATGAGGGTCACATAGGGGGAAACTAATAATTTTTCATGTTATTACTTTTTCTGTTTTCGTTTGTTTTGCTCGAGGACTAGCAAAAGTTAAGTGTAGGGGTATTTGATAAGCTCATATTTATATATTTTTTACATCAAATTCTCTCGTCTTTTCTTAGTTAGTTTCTCATATTTTTGTGCTATTTACTTTGTTTTTGTGTTTTATCAAATTTATCTAGCTAAGAAAATAAAAATAGCATAAGTGTGATTTTAAGTAATAAATTCGTCTAAACTGCCTGTGTAGATCAGCTGACTTTGGGAGAAAATTGCGAACAGTTCAGAATGAATTAGAGAATGAGCCTTATATGCTTGGAAAGCTACAGATGTCTATTTTCTAGAACATTTCGCGGATTGTTAATATCATTTTTCTAGAAGAAGTTATGGGCATTTGAGTAAGGGAAGGTCTAGCTGACGACAACTTGCAGATTGGAATTGAAAGCAAACAAAAGAAAAGAAATAAAACAAAGAGTAGTGGATGGCAGAAAAACATAAAGCAAGAAGGAAAGAAAACAGCAAAACACACACCACATGGGCAGCAAGGAATCAGAAATTAAAGAATGGAAGAGTGGGAAGTGATGAGGACAACACAAACACACACACACATGAACACACACGGCACTAGAATGGAATCAGCAAAGGGGAGTGAATGGACAGCAGAAAAAAGCAAGGAAATTGGACCACTATGAAGTGGATTTCTTGTTGGTCTCCCACTTATAGCTTTGGATGGCTTTGGAATGATTATTTCTAGGTGGAAAGAGCACAAAAACAGCACACACACATGCAAAACAAAGCTGGCAGCATCCTTTCTTCCTTTGCCGTGAGATGTCATGTCCATTGCCTTGCAATTCTTTTCATTTCCAACCTCTATATAAGCACCATTCAGCCTTCAAGGAAGACAGACAGCCATTCATACACATTTCCATTAGTTCCAAGGCTTGCAAAGAATGAGGAGTGCTTGGAGTTGTGCTAGCCATTCCATTGGAGTTGTTGGAGCATTCTAGGTGTATTCTACTTTGTTTCTCTATGTTTAATATCAATTGTTTTTGTTTAATTGCAAGTATGAGGAACTAAACCCTTATTTTGGCTAGAGGTTAATTCAAAGCCATGAATATATTTGTAATATGAATTGATTACCTTCAGTTGTGATTTCTGAGTTGTGATTTAATTTGCTTAACTGCTTGATTGATAACTTATTTTTGTATGTCGATTAAGGATGCATACTTAATTTACATGCATGAATTTGATGCTAGAATATAAGTGAATTTCACCTAATCGTTATGAATTTATATTCACAAGTAGTAAAGGTTGTTGACCACAATCGTGTTAAGTAAATTCTTGGCATAAGTTTCATGCAATTCATAGTAACAAGTGCCTCGTCAATGCTTATGATTTTCATAGAACTTAATGATTCTTGCTTGTATCTCTATTTTGCAATTCATGTAGGGAACTTGTGGGGAATGTTTTGGGTTGTCGTATGCAATCATCCAATCCATTAACTTAAGGAAAATCTGAGAATTAATTTAAGCGGACCTAATTAATTTGGGGCGTTGAGAATTTACAATTTATTGAAAGAACAACTGAAAATCAATTTAGGTTGCATATGTGTCATGTGTGGAGAATAATCCTCTAGCCAGTCCGTCGTCCATCCTTTCACCTTAATTTCATGTTTTTGTCAATTTTGTAATTTATTTAAGTTAATTTACTTCTCGTCAAAATCAATCCCCCGTTTATTTTAAAGTATTATATTTGTTAGAAATCATTTTAGTTTGTATTTTCTTAAGTCTTGAGTTATTTTGAGTCTTTTGATTTGTGTTAGATTATTTGTTAGTTTTATTTTGAGTTATTCTAGTTAAGTGTTTTGAGTCTAGTTTAGTGTTTTAAATTTTGTTTTTACGTTTTTAATTTAATTTTACTTTGGTTAGCATCCCTAGTTAATCCCCGGCCTAGAACGATCCCTACTTATCCATATACTACAATTATCACAAATAGGTTTTAAATTTGTGCGTTAATTTATTTTCGCATCAGTCGGCAGCCGGTGGATGGATGAACAGTACAGGTCACGCGCTTTCTGAAAAAGCCACCCGTAATTTGCGCAAAGCTGACAGCGCGCGTGACGAGTGACGACAAAATTGGAAAAACAGCTCGCCTCGTGATTCCTGACCGCTCCGACTTTTGAGAAAAGCGCCCGACTTTTGAGAACGGCGACGCCGCTTTTGAGAAAAGAATCCGGCTTTTGAGAAAGGAGCCCGGCTCTTCGATTTGCGAGAGGGCGCCTCTTCGACTGCTGAGTGATGCCTCAACGATTTCTTCTTCTTATAAGAACGCTCATTTTTGTTCCACAACACACTTAAGCTCCCCCTGTAACACTCCCTCCTGTAAACACTCCCTCTTGCACTTCTTTTAATCTTGATCATTCCGACTCTTCATTCTCAACACCTTCAGAAAATGTCTTGCCCTTCTGACCGTCGCCTTAACTTGAATGTTGGGGAAGATAGTGATATATCTTCTCCATCCAACATTTGGCAGCCGTCCTTCATATCCCCGAATGGTCCTCTTACAGTTGGGGATTCCATGATGATGAATGAAACAACCGCATCGGTGGTGGCCAGAAATCTGCTCACTCCTAGAGACACTAGGATACTTTCTAGGCGGTCCGACGAACTAGCTGTCCAGGACTCTTTGGCCTACAGCGTCCGATGCGCAGGCTCAGTATCAAACATGGGCCAGCGCCTTCTTGCACGAACCCGTCAGGTGGAGTCGTTGATGGCTGAAGTGGCTAGTCTTCGGCAGGAGGTCAGAGTGCTTAGGCATGAGAACAGGGATTTGCACATGCTCGCAACCAATTACTCCACAAGCATGAAGAGGAAGCTTGATCAGCTGCAGGAGTCCGAAGTGCGGATTCAGAGTGATCATCAACGGTTTATGACGTTACTCCCGAGGTTTATGTTGCCTTCGTCCTCGGGAGCAGCACCAAGTATTGAGGCTCCGAATGATCCAGCTCTGTCGACCTCCGAGGCACCACCTACCAATGACCAATGAAAGCTCTTAGTTTAAAAGTTATTGTAAAATATTTATGCATTTAAGTTTTTTGTTTTTTTTTTTTTATATATATATATGTAAATATTTTTGTGTTTTATTTATATGAATGTTTATGTTTTTTTATTTATTTATTTATTATTATTTTTTTTTTTTTTATTATTATTTTTTTTTATTTTTTTTTTATTTTTTTTTGTTTTTTTTTATTTTATTAATTTTTATTTTTTCAAAGAAATAAAACTAAATCAAAAATCAAAAGTAAAATACAAAACACAAACACAAACAAAAACATAAAACATAAAACACAAACAAAGGATTAGCAAATTTTCTAATCCCCGGCAACGGCGCCAAAAATTTGATGCGAAAATTTAACTAACGCACAAATTTAAACCCTATTTGTGACAATTGTAGTATATGGATAAGTAGGGATCGTTCTAGACCGGGGATTAGGAGGGATTGCTAATCTATTCTAAATTAAATTAAAAACGTAAAAACAAAATTTAAAACACTAAACTAAAATCAAAACTGACACACCCCGTCCCGAAGGAGGGCGTGCTGGCCGTCACGTGAGAGTGACGTAACCATTTACACAGTTCGGAAGTTCTTAAAATACAATTACTAAAAGGAAACCCCCGAGGGTGAGTCCTACTTTTGTGAATTCTGTCAGAACGCCGTTGGGTTCCTCGTGGCCACCAAAGCTCTGCTAACTTAAACCTGGAGGGGCGAAAAACAAAATTGAGTGGGTCAGCAAAACAAAGCTTTTCGAAAATCTTTCATTTAAAACATTTCTAACCCCTCGCTGTAAAACCTGTATACTTTCCCGGAAAATAGCATATATATAAGCAAATATCTCAATTCACTATCCTTTAACACTTTTTAGAAAAATATGTCATGCCAAGTGTCCAAAATCATGATATAGATGCTTTCATAAATCTCAAATCATCAATTTTTCTTTCTCAAAACCCAGAAAGTATGTCATGTTATAAAAACTTTCAAAAACCGAAAGAATGATGCATCAATATAATTCAGGTGAAAATAAATCAACCGGAGACCCTGAAATGGTCATGTACGGCTGATTCTAAAGCTCAACATCCAATCCAACCGGAGTCACCTCGGTGACCTGTACGGTCCAACTCTGCACGTCACTCGGAACTACATATAGTAGTCTGTACGATGACAGGTGTATAAATACGCTCTAGTGCTTCTCTCATCAATCATCAGCGCGCATAACTAAGGTCACCCACTAGTCGGAATCACATCTAGTGATCTGTACGACTAGCATGTCGGAACCCTCACATGGTCTGTACGACATCCACCTACTTGGATCCAAGACGAGCGTGCGGTGTGGTGAATAATATAAGCACTAACACCTAGGGTGCAGGTTATGAGCTTAAACGTCTCGACATCAAACAATTCAATGCATAATGAACTCACCTGACTTACCTGTGCCTCCACAGCACCATGCACATGTATGCATCATATATCAATTCATGTTTTTCATATCATTCATCACATGCATATCATTTCTATCATGGCATTTTATTCATATCATGCATCTCATTCAAGCATGGCATTTTAGAAACATACTTTCATTAAAAACTCAGTTTCTGGGAAATTCAATAGTATATAGGTAAATACAGAAAATACTGCCCACTCACCTGGAGTTCGCCCTACAACTCCCTAGCACAATACGCCAAGGCGTCATGACGATCGGCGCCTAAAACAATAATCAACCCAACCTCAGAATTCATATCGATAGAATATATAACTTATATAAAACACGTCACTACGCAGTTCGATCTGGAAGATCTGCAACTCAGATTTCCAATCCATAACTTCCAGAGGTCCACAATATACTTCTAGGACAACATCCTAAAATTTCATTACCATCCAACGGTCGGATCTCCGTAAATTTCCAAAACTAAGTGACGGTTAACATTCTATTTTATGGACTTACAACTCCAATTCCGGAAGATCCGTAAATCGGATTCCCAATCCGTAAGTTCCTATAATCCTCAAATATTGCGTATTACAACGCATCAAAGTTTGGTGACGATCCAACGGTCGGATCGTCAATTCACATTTTCACCTATATGCGAAATAATTATAAACGCTATTTAAAGCACCTAACCAACAATTCTTAATAACTTCTTATACGGTGCTCAAATTGGGTATATGAATATACCACAGTGACCTACTCGACTCCACGGTCATCCCCAAATTTTTCAAAAAAAATTTGGACTGTTCACGCGCCCTCACGCGCCGACACACGCACGGCCAAACGCGCCCCCCACTCGCGGCCACGTGCACTGCACACTGACGGCGTCAGTTAACGCCGTCAGGTATATTCTGAGAATATTCCGTTTGTCCTTTAATAAAAATTAACGGCGTAACTTAACGCCGTTAGAATATTCCGTTAAGTTAAACGGAATATTCCTCATTCTTCTTCCTTCAGCTCCGGAGACCGTTGCCGTCGCCGGAAACTGGGTAAATTTTCTAAGTTCGATTTCTCACTCGTTTTTCATCCAATTTCTACGAAATTTGCACCAAAAGAAAGCTGGAGAGGAGTAGAATAACATTATACCTCTTATAAGCTTCAAAACCCACGGGATTTCGTCGGGAAAAATCCAAGAAACCGGCCAACTTTGAATTTCACGATCCCGACGTCCAATTTCTTCCAACGAATCACTCCGAGCCTCCTTGTGACCTCCTTAAGCTCCCTATGAGCTTAGATTTCCTTAAAACACAACATTTTACGTTTGCATGAATAGTGATCAAAATCGGAGTTGTGATTTCGACGTGATATCGAATGATTCCTCACCTGAAATGGCTACCAGTGTGATCGTGTGGTCTCCAGGAGTATGATGGTGGTCTCAAACATGACGATCTGCGACGTTTTGATGCTCTTTGGATCTTGTCCGTGTGAGTTCGAAAGAGAGAGAGAGAGAGAGAAACTGAGAAGAGGAGAGAGAGAGAGAGCACGGGAAATGAGAGGAAGAGTACATGTGGTGTGTGGTCCAAACAACTCTAACCACACAAATTTCATATAATTTAATCCATTTCAATTTTCCAAAACTTAGGGAAATATGCATTACAAATATCATGCCACACCCACACCTTATTAATCGTCAAGGGTACTTTCGTCATTTCACAACCTCAGTAATAGAATCTCGGGACGAGCTGTGACAAAAACACTTAACTAGAATCACTCAAAATAAAACTAACAAATAAACCAAAACAAATCCAAAGACTCAAAACAATTCAAAATTCAAGAAAACACAAACTAAATTTATTTCTAATAAATCTAACACTTTAAAATAAACGGGGGATTGATTTTTTTATGAAAAGTAAATTAAACTAGAAACTTTAAAAACAAACTTCAAAGAAAATATATTTTATAGAAATAAAATGACGAAACGTTAGTTAGAGGGTTCCTTATCCACACATGAATAAATGTATACAATTTGATTCCCAGTTATGAATTCATCAAACGAATAAATGACTACGCTCCAAGTTAATTAGGTCCGCTTAAATTAACCTTCAGATTTCCCTAGATTCATTGAATTGGACGGGATACGCATCACAACCAAATTATTTTTATCAAGTTCCCTAACTATGGAATACGCATGATAGAGAGACATATCAAAAATCATTAAGTTCAATGGAAATCATAAGCATCGACTAGGCATTCATAACTATGGAATACGCATGTTAATCCAACCTAGGGTTTACTAAACACAATCGTGACTAGCGATTTTTACTACTCATGGATATAAGTTCATAACGATTAGGTGAAATTCCCTTATATCCTAGCATCAAGTCTAAGCATGCAAATTAAGTGTCGACCCTTAACCCACATACATAAACAAGTTATTAATCAACACAGAAAAATAAACCACATCCAACGTTCAAGAATTCATAACTGGAGTAAATCAAATCATAATAAACATTTATCCATGGTTTCAAATTCACCTCTAACTAAACAGAAATTAATTACACATTATTCATAAATTAAACCATAAAATAAAACATAAGTTTGGAACGAATTAACCGAGAGAGGAGAGTGCTTTAGCGCCACTGTGCTCTCAAGCTGCAAAGGGCAGCTGTCTCCTCACGTCTCTGCTCCTCCAGTTCCGTGCCCGCTGCTGCCCACTCCCGCACTCGCCAGCTTCCTTTCCTCAATTTCTGCGTGCTGACCTCCTGATGCTGCTGACTCCCTGCGCTCCTGTCTCCTCTCGCCAGCTGCTTCAGCAGCTTTCCCCTTGTTTTCCGCAGTACCCTGACAGCTCCCTTCCACGCGTCTCTCGCCTTCTCTCCTCTCTGTCCGTGCGCTGCTCCTGCGCTTGTCCTGCGAATGGCAGCTCTCCGCGCCTGTTCTCCAGCACGTGTCTCTAGCTGCCTAAGGCAGCATGCCCCAAGGCAGCTCTTCTTTCCTTATCCCCCCCCCCGTGAGCTGCCAGCTTCCAAGTCTGCTATATATCTTGCTCCAAGGAGCTCCCAAATATGCGCACGCTGCCACTAGCAACTTTTATCTTTTTCAAGTGCCAGCACCACCTCCAGCTAATTTATATTTCTCCATTCTTTTTGCTGTCTTCTTTTCCCTCAGTGCTCCTCTTTTATTCTTTTATTTCCGCACGTCTGTCCTCACTTCCAGCCCTCAATGGCTGTCTTCCACAAGCTTTATTCCTCTATTTTCTTGCTGACTGCCCGAGGTCTTTACGCTGCCCAAACTGTTCTTTTGACTCTTAATTTCTTATTTTATATAAAACAAACCATGATAAGAATTATTATTATTATATATATATAGATATTTTATTTAATTTAAAAGCTAAATAGTTTTGACACGAATTTATTACATAAAATCACACTTATGCTATTTTTATTTTCTTAGCTAGATAAATTCGATAAAACACAAAAACAAAGTAAATAACTCAAAAATATAAGAAACTAACTAAGAAAAGACGAGTGAATTCGAAGTAAAAATATATATAAATATGATCCGATCAGTGATTCAAAGGTATAAAGTTTCTCAACTCACTTTGTTTTGAGTTGAGTCTTGGTTCACCCTTCTACTAGGCTTTGAATTTCATGGGTAATGTTTTGTTTTTGGGTGCATACAAGCATGATTCCACCTTTAAATGTTAATTGCATGCCATAGATGTTGCTCAAATGAACATGTTTTTCACAAAGTTGTGAGAGTTTAAACACTCTTTTCTAATCTCAGTTTGTTTAGTGAAATTCCTTATCGTGCTTCGCTCATGGACGTAGGCTTTACACCGAACCACGTAAATCTCTTGTGTTAGTTTGTGATTGTTTGTTTTAGCTTTCACCTACAACGTTGATATTGGTACTTTGTTAGAATTCACTTCCGTTTGCGCATAAAAGTACAACAAATGGTATCAAAGCCAGGTTTTCGGCTTGGAATTTGCTTGGCAGTCTCCATGAAGCCTTCTGTGTCATCTGTGAAAGTTGATATTGAAAAGTTGGACGTCAATGACTTTGGTATTTGGCAATTGAAGATGAGTGCTTTGTTAGTTCAACAAGGGCTTTTGAAAACGCTAAAGGATGTGAAGGCTTTGCCGAATTCGTGGACTGATGAGGAAAAGGACGATGTTATGAAGCGGGCACTTGGAGCAATTCTGCTAACTTTATCTAATGAAGTCTTGTGTGAAGTTGGTAACGTCAAATCTGCATCGGAGTTGTGGCACAAATTGGAGAGTTTGTATATGACCAAATCTCTTGCTAAACGGTTGTATTTGAAGAAAAGTTTGCATACTTTTTGAAGGAAATTTTGTGAAAAACATGTTCATTTAAGCAACATCTATTAGCATGCAATTAACAATTAAAGGCGGAATCATGCTTATATGCACTTAAAAAACAAAACATTAACCATGAAATTCAAAGCCTAGTAGATTGGTGAACCAAGACTCAACTCAAATCAAAGTGAGTTGAGAAATTATACCTTTGTAGATTCCTCTTTGCATAAGCAAAGGCTAATCACCCAAAGAGAGGGCATTCATTCCTTGCATCTTAGATCTATGGATTTGGATGGAAGAATAGGTTTCTCCAAGTTCCCAAAATTGAGAACCTCTAAGTCTCCACACCAAGGTTAGATTGGAGAAGAAATGAGTGACCTTGGAGGAGTTGGATTGCTAGCTAATCCCTCCAAGGGGGCCGGCCTCTTTAGAGAGAAATGTAGAGACATGTTCTCACCAATTTTCTCCAAAATAAACCCTTAATGAATTTTGGTTATAAAGTCATATTTATACCTTTATTCATTGGAGTGGCAAACTTGTAATTAAGTCCAAACCCCACTCCTTTAACTAAATGGCCGGCCATAGGGTTTCATTGGGCTTTTAAGGCATTTGTGAATTATTTGTCATTAAGTTGTCATACAACTTAAGTCAATGGGCTTGACGTTCGAAGCCCATTGGGCCTTGAGGCCCAAAACTAACCCGTGGTCTTTTAACGAACTTTATTCGTTTGATTAATTAACATATTAATTAATCCTTTCCATAAATAATTAAACCATTTAATTATTCTTACTCATCTCCATTGTTTCTTCAATCTCTACCTTACACGGTGTACGATCCATTAGGTTCCTTTTAGCGAGGCAGTGGGCGATTAGAACGCTTTCAAATCGATTGTGAATTGAAACTTACTTTCAATTCTCCCTTTAGTGTTTATACACGTTTAGGGCTTCCACAAACCATGAGTGACACCTAGCAGCATATCATGGTTACCCAAGCTAATCAGAAGAGGTGAAGAACCTATTCAGTTTAGGATTACAAATGCAATACGGTCTTTCTCTAATACAATACTCTTGACCACATTGTTTGGGTTTGATAGTTTATTCATGTCTACTATCCAATGTGATTCGTGTGCTTATATGATTACCTTGAATGTGATTTGAAACGACTTCCTAAATCTCATTCATACTCTGGCCAGAGATTCTTAATCATATCATAGAGTATTCTCCCTCAAACAGTTTGAAGGTTAGAGATCCCTTGTTGCGCATTCACTTGCCTCCATGGCTAAGTGGCTTAACTGAAGGGAAAATTATGAGTTTAACACATGGGATTTCTAAATGACTAGCATGCATATACAATTAAAATTTATATACATAAGCAACGGAAGCATGTTATCAAATAATATCAAAGCTATAGTCATGCAAATCCCCTTCAAGGTTCATAGGTTTATATATAATGCATCTAAAACATTTAACTTAAGAACAAAGTCAAGGAATAGATCTATACCTCTTGATCTTGATTTTAGACCAAGGATGGACCACCTCCAAGCCCTTTGCTCCTTGAAGTCTTTGAGCCTAGCCTCCCTCCTTGCCTCCTCCACTTTGTTAGTAAGAGTGCTCCAAGGTTCTCCTTAAGTCTCCAAAGGAGAAGACCTCTAAATATCCACACTGAAGGAAATTTTGTGAAAAACATGTTTATTTGAACAACATCAATAGCATGCAATTAACATATTAAAGGCGGAATCATGCTTACATGCACTCAAAACAAAAGATCAACCATGAAATTCAAAGCCTAGTAGATTGGTGAACCTTGACTCAACTTAAATCAACATTTGTTAGTTGAGAAATATTTACCTTTGTAGATTCCTCTTTGCATATGCAAAGGATAATCACCCAAGAGATAGGGCCTTCATTCCTTGCTTATTAGCTCCATGGATTTGGTTGAAAGAATTGGATTCTCCAAGTTCCCAAAATAGAGAACCTCTAAAGATTCTACACCAAGGTTAGATTGAAGAAGAAATGAGTGACCTTGGAGTAGTAGGATTGCTAGATTCACCCTCCAAGGTGGTTGGCCTCTTAGAGAGAAAATGAAGAAACAAGTTCTCACCAATTTTCTCTAAAACAAACCCCTAATTGAATTTTGGCTATAAAGTCCTTTATATAGTCCCTTCAAATAAGTGACCTAAAGAACCAAAAGCCCATTCTCTCTAACATGGCCGGCCATATGGGTTTATTGGGCTAATTGGGCCTTTGTGAATCATTATTCATTAAGTTGTCATACAACTTAAGTCAATGGGCTTGACGTTCGAAGCCCATTGGGCCTTAATGTCCAAAACTATCCCGAGGTCTTCAACGAACTTATTCGTTTGATTAATTAACATATTAATTAATCCTTGCTATAAATAATTAAACCATTTAATTATTCTTACTCATCTCCTTTGTTTCTTCAATCTTTACCTTACACGGTGTACGATCCATTAGGTTCCTTTTAGCGAGGCAGTGGGCGATTAAAACCATTTTACATCGATTGTGAATTGAAACTTACTTTCAATTCTCCCTTTAGTGATTACACACGTTTAGGGCTTCCACAAACCATGAGTGACACCTAGCAGCATATCATGGTTACCCAAGCTAATCAGAAGAGGTAGAGAACCTATTCAGTTTAGGATTACAAATGCAATACGGTCTTTCTCTAATCTAATACTCTTGACCACATTGTTTGGTTTGATAGTTTATTTATTCATGTCTACTATCCAATGTGATTCGTTTGCTTATATGATTACCTTGAATGTGATTTGGAACGCATTCCCTAATCTCATTCATACTCTGGCCAGAGATTTTAATCATATCATAGAGTATTCTCCCTCAAACCATTTGAAGGTTAGAGATCCCTTGTTGCACATTCACTTGTCTCCATAACTAAGTGGCTTAACCCTAATGATGTCGTGGACACCCCGATGGGGTGACTTTGACAAAATCAAAGATCAAGGACTTAACCACAAGACAACTGTGATGCCTCAGGTCAAAGGACTAATTTGCATTATCCCAACCATGAGTTCTCATGTGACATGAGTATGAGAACTCCTCGTTGATCGTGTTCAGTGGACTCATTCTCTATTGAGCACCTACGTACTTGTCTTGATGTCACACACACCAATGACTCGAGACTAGTCACTCTCCCTGAGAGAAGGCACAGTACGTACTGATCTTATCGGACTGTCAATGCCCAATTGGCAATCCTATGATCAGGAACGTTTAGGATGTGTCTACGAAAGAATGGTCTCATGAATCTAACTTCATTAGATTGCATTCTCCCAATCACATATTCCTTGGACTTTATCGTTTAAGCATATAACATTTATATGAGACGGCTCAAACAATAATGTTTGCCCTTTATATGTAAACTAGATTAGTTTAACATGTGAAATGTCCGTGGGCACATTTCCAACAATCTCCCACTTGCACTAGAGCCAATCAGCTTGTTCATCTGTTATGATTCCTCTTCTGTAGGCATTTCATAAATGGCTGAGTAGTAGGCCTAGGCAATGGATATCTATATGTTATCCATAGAAGCAACCTTGAGAATATAGACGTCACCATTATACATGATTCCCAATCATGTGGTTCAGTCTCTCTTATGAGTTCGGATCTTGATGAGACCTTGATTCCCTGGCTTGAGCTATCGCCCCATTAGTGTCATACACTTTCTGGTTGGAACCGAATAGAGAGTTCATAAATGAACTTTCCCATCCAAACAACATTGTTGTAAACTTCTATATGGCAATATATTTTGCATTCATAATGGAACACACTAAAGTCATTACTTTAATGTTTCCATCCAAATATCTCTTTAGTCATAATAAAGGGATACCTGTTTATCTCTTCATTCATAATGAAGAAACATCCAATGATGGATTAGATTCATAATCTAATACATTTACGCTTTCATTACGTTACTCTAATTCTTCCTCGATCTTTGAGGAATTTATCCTTTAGTATTTCTTAAATACTCAAGGACTCACTTGACAATTGCCATGGTTCTGATCCTGGGCTTGCACTGATATCGTCTTGTACCGATCTAGAGTTGTCCTCCTTATTGAAGTTTATCATCATATGAGAAACTTCCTAGCATATTTTGTCTATTATTAGGGCATGATATAATCCAATTATATCCTAAAATCTATCATTATAGATTTCCATCCCATGTATATAGACTATGTCTCCCATATACATTATATCTTTATAGAATGTTTAAAGTCATAACTTTAACAATGAAGTATTCTTTTCATTTCCAAAATTAATATATCATACATATATTTAAATTTAGAAATATGATTAACTCCCACTAATCTTTTGTAAACCTAGTAAACAAAAGATTCATTTACATCTATATGAGAAATCAAACAATTTGATCTTTCTCTCATAAGACGCTTATGGCTCCCACTAGCTTGCTAAGATCCATGATGGTTGGATCTCTACAACTTACATGTTTTGTGATTCATAGTTTTAGACATATATTATTAAGACTATCTTAATAATGGTTTCGGAAACCGATATTATGTCCAAATATTGAATCACCATTTAGTTGTAGCTAGCAATCTTCAAATTAATTGAAACTAAGACTATGTCAAAAATGGTTCCTTCAAAGTCAACCATTCTCTTTGATTGTAGTCACCTTAAGCTACCAATTAGCTATGAAGGTTTCATTATTTCATGTCAAATGGTACTTTACCATTTCCTTGAGTATATATCGTATATACACTCAATGTAGTCATAAGGATTTTCATTCTTATTTCTTTCGAATTAAGAGGTGCAACTCTATGACATAGTCATAAAGTTCAAACCATTCAACTGAGACGGTTTATAAATCCTTCTTGACTACCTTGGAGCTTGTGGTATAGGAACTAGGTTGTTATATTTGTTGATTATTATCTTGTCTCTCAAAGAACCCATTCTTTGAGTTCTATTCCTAGTTCATTTGCTCTAAGGCAAATCATATTGTAGGATTACAATGAACTACTCAACAAACAACATTTGTTGGTTGGTTTATAGAAGTGATATCCAAATGTTAATTTAAGGATATTCACAAGATAATTCTCAAACAAATATTGCTTATTAGCACACAACCCCAAATCTTAACATGATTAAGATTTCTCTTTCTTTCCAACTACATCCTATGGAGTTATGAAAATTTTGGAAGATCTTCTAATTGACAATCATATTGTCTTAGAAGCATATATATCCTATATATGGGTAATTGATAATATCCAACGAACTAAAATCTTATTCAAGTTCATTCTTCTCCTAATGGAGAAATCCATTATCTTATGATGCTTCTTTCCTTGATATCTTTCAAGAAAACTATTCTAAAGTGTTACCATTCCTTGGATCAAATCTAAGGATGTAAATACTTTAGACGTCTTACTCATCAACTTACATTTCTTGAATTCTTTGAAACCTTTTGCAAAGTATTCGGACTTGTGTTTATTTAAAATAAACTATAGTCCAACCGAGGGTGATCTTCGGTGAATGTCATACAACATGAGTAGTATTATGTTGTGGACAAGTGCCACTAACATCTAAGTGAATTAACCTCAACAACTTTGTGATTCTTTATTCTTTCCAAAAGAATAAAGATTCAAACATTTTGCCTCTATACAATTTTAACAAGAAGGCATTGGATCCGGATCTAACGATTCAACTGAGACGGTTTATAAATCCTTTTTGACTACCTTGGAGCTTTGTGGTATAGGAACTAGGTTGTTATATTTGTTGGTTATCATCTTGTCTCTCAAAGAACCCATTCTTTTGAGTTCTATTCCTAGTTCATTTGCTCTAAGGCAAATCACATTGTAGGATTACAATGAACTACTCAACAAACAACATTTGTTGGTTGGTTTATAGAAGTGATATCCAAAGGTTAATTTAAGGATATCCACAAGATAATTTTTAAACAAATATTGCTTATTAGCACACAACCCCAAATCTTAACATGATTAAGATTTGTCTTTCTTTCCAACTACATCCTATGGAGTTATGAAAATTTTGGAAGATCTTCTAATTGACAATCATATTGTTTTAGAAGTATATATCCTATATATATGGGTAATTGATAACATCCAACGAACTAAATCTTATTCGAGTTCGTTCTTCTCCTAATGGAGAAAATCATTATCTTATGATGCTAATTTCCTTGATATCTTTCAAGGAAACTCATCTAAAGTGTTACCTTTCCTTAGATCAAATCTAAGGAGGTAAGTACTTTAGACGTCTTACTCATCAACTTACATTTCTTGAATTCTTTGAAACCTTTTGCAAAGTATTCGGACTTGTGTTTATTCATAATAAACTGTAGTCCAACCGAGAGTGATCTTCGGTGAATGTCAAACAACATGAGTAGTATTATGTTGTGGACAAGTGCCACTAACATCTAAGTGAATTTAACCTCAACAACTTTGTGATTCTTTATTCTTTCCAAAAGAATAAAGATTCGAACATTTCGCCTCTATACAATTTTGACAAGAAGGTATTGGATCCGGATCTAACGATCCAAAGCATCCATCTATGACCAACTCGTAATTTATGTTTTAGAGGTATCACAACTCAGTTGGGATTAGTCACTATCTTGCAACCTTTTGGGTTTTAAGCATCATTATATTCTAAACAGTTAACGCTACCATATCATCTCTACTATAGAGACAATCAATTAGATTACTATAATCCAATCAGTGATTAATAAAGAACAATGTTTTGTCAAACAAAACATTCATCCATCTCTACTATAGTGACGGAATTAAGTTCCTTAAAATTGGAATGTAAAGACAATCTTTGGTTTTTCCAATTTCTTTGGTAGTTCATATGAGGAAGTTAGTACCATCTGCTTTCGCAGAGATCTATATTTTATTCACGTTCCGAATGTGAAGTACTTTCTCTTCTCTCATTAATCTTCTACTTCTTATTAGCCACACTTTTACAACGATTGTAAAACATAGTTACTAATACGGAATCATGCATTCAAGTAGAAGAACCAACTGTTTTGAACTATTCAAGAACAATTTACAACACCTTCGAAAAGTGTGTTCTTGACACTTGCAAGACATTTCTTGCAAATACCCCTTCCAATGTCCATCCTTTCATAAAGAAAGTTTGTTCCCTTGGAGTTAATTTTATCTTCTTCATTTGACTTCTCATTTGACTACAATAGTCATGGTCCCTAAACTCCCACTATCTCTCTTGAAACCTTTTTCAATTGTGTTATACACATCAAACATTTTGGAGAGTGTGTGGTTATTGTTCACTACATAGTTTACAATAAACTTAGTGAACCATTAGGATAGGGACATAAAGGTGAAGTCCTAGCTTAGTTTCCGTCTCGTTAAGTGGTTTATCACTTCAACACTCAATGATTCAAAATCATCATAAGTCCATGTTGATGGACTATTTTTGTCAACCAACCATTATGTTCTAAACATAATTACAAACTTTCAAGAGTTGTTCAAGGCAACTCTTATTTCTTCATACAACAATTTGTAAGTGAAGAACTACGACACTAAAAGTGTCCTTGTCTTTATGCTAATCTTCGTAAGTTCCTTTGTTCATATAACGAAGGAATAAGCATTGGTTGTTTGTGTTGTCCTCTTCATGATAGACATTTCTAACATGTTCTTCCAATGATACATTATCAATAGGAAGATTGTGAGGATGAGACTTCTTAGGTACATGCACAATCCATTTAAGACAATCTTTGGGATTGTGTTACCAAGTCCGGAAACTAAAACATTTGGCTTTTCTTTGTCAAGTTTTGGATAGCGTTTGCAAATATATATTGGTAAACAAATACATAACGAATATAAATTGATTGATTTTAAGCCATTTGATTCGGGTCTTTAAATCAAATAGCACCACCCACTATTTTTGGCAAATTCCATATCCCTCATTGGAATTCGAGAGTTTTGGAGGAAACTCTTAGTAGGTTATGGGAGACTCACTATTACCAAGCCCACCTCACAATGATATGATATTGGCTAGCATTAATAATAATGAGAGAGTACACTTACTCATTTGCAACTAATGCAAGTACCCATCAATTTGGCCTCTAGAGAATGTTGCATCACAATGATATGATATTGGCGCCATTGCACTTAGTTAAGTCATTCCCACCATGCTTAGTTCGTGAAGGGGTTCAAGAATAGCCTCATGATGATACGATATTGGCCATCCTTGTTGCCTACACTCACCTCATCAAGTATGTATATAGACTCCTCCTGAGTATAAGCATGCACTTTGTACTCCCCCATGATAGGGTGAAGCCGGTGTACAAGTCATAAACGATTGGAGCTACCACGGTGGAAGGCCACGAAAGAGTGTTCTAAGCACTCTCACGCTTTTCAACTTAATAATGGTTTGGTTGAGGGTTTTAGGTCTCATCACATAAACATATTCATTTTAATCTTTATTAAAACAATTGTGGTCCTATTACAACTATTGGTCCATTTGATTCAATTTAGTTGTATATAATACTCCCACTATACTTATAAAACGGTTTTTAAAGCAAGAGTATATGATACTACTAACATAAGGTTTGCATTCATTTGATGGACTATATAGTTGCCTTAGGGCCTTAGGATGACTATGAACCTTTGTTTAGATTCAACACGAGCCTAGTGTTGAATCTCGGACTAGGGATGGAGATTGATTTTAGTTACGCGTTTAATCACATTAAGGCGTGTTGTTCCTAGGGGCGTTGGACCCAACTACTCCATTTTCATGCATATCAAATAAAACAAGAAAATGAGTACTTTAAAGTAAAGGTGAGCTTATGCTCATTACAACATTTGCATAAAACAAATTACTTTAAAGTAAAGAAGAGCTTATGCTCTTTTACAACATTTGATCAAATCAAATTACAACCAAAATTAATCTACACATTCCCATGGTTCAAACAAATTTGAAACGGCCTTTCACATAGCTCAATTATCGTAGGCTTAGGTTCATAATCACCCTTTAATTAATTAACACTTTAACTAATTAAACTTGAATGCAACATTTTCATTTTATTTTTGTATCCATAAAATTGATTTAAATGAAGCTAAATGAAATGAAAATCCAATTCTCATTTAAAGAGACAAAACAATTTTTGTTCCCTACTTAATTTGGGCCATCATGCAATAACCACAACTTTTTGGGTTATATTGCGAAACACAAACTTTTGGGGTCACTTTGTAAAAACACAAAAGTCCACTACTTCATGTAATTACAACTAGAACCCAAAATTTCATCAAATACAAAAAACTTCATTAAAGGAGCAAAACAATTTGTCCTTTAGCGTTTTTGGGCCTTAACGTAAAAACGTAAACTTTTGGGCCAAAATGCAAATACACAAAAGTATCAAAACTTTATGTAATTGCACAAAAGGCACAAAAATACCCTATTCTATTAGGGTGGCCGGCCATGATTAAAAAAAAAAAAAGATTTTTACAAAGTTTTTGTAAGTGGGTTTTGTTAGGTGAGGTAAAGATGAAATGAAAAGTTTGTAAGAAATGATATATGTCACATCTTTAAAAAAATTTGTCTCCCATTAAAAATACTTTACCATTAACCATCACCCACTAAAATTAAATCAAAACTTTATGTAAAAACATAAAACTTTTGAATCAAAACTTCAAAACTTTTTGTTCTTGGCAAGAACTTCAAGAACATTGAAGAACACTCATGAAAACTCATAATAGCTCCATGAATGTTTTCACTCACCAAAACTCAAATTTTCACCACTCAAAAGAGGGCTAACATCCTAGGGTACTTAGGGGTTCCAAAAGTCACTTTAAAACCATTTTAACAAGACAAACATGAACCCAAAAAATCACCCTTTGGATTTGGCCGAATTTCCCCAAAAACATGGCACCAAATTTTAGCTCCAAAATTCATGCTCATATGAACTACATCTACAACATTTGAGATGGCAAATTTTCTAGCAAAATTTACATTCAAAGAAGCAAGAATAAAGCTTGTAACATATTACAACTTTTAAATCAAAAACTATGAACTACAAAACCCAAAATGATTCACCAACTACTAGACCTAGGCTCTTGATACCACTTGAAGGAAATTTTGTGAAAAACATGTTTATTTGAACAATATCAATAGCATGCAATTAACATATTAAAGGCGGAATCATGCTTACATGCACTCAAAACAAAACATCAACCATGAAATTCAAAGCCTAGTAGATTGGTGAACCTTGACTCAACTTAAATCAACATTTGTTAGTTGAGAAATATTTACATTTGTAGATTCCTCTTTGCATATGCAAAGGATAATCACCCAAGAGATAGGGCTTTCATTCCTTGCTTCTTAGCTCCATGGATTTGGTTGAAAGAATTGGATTCTCCAAGTTCCCAAAATAGAGAACCTCTAAAGATTCTACACCAAGGTTAGATTGAAGAAGAAATGAGTGACCTTGGAGTAGTAGGATTGCTAGATTCACCCTCCAAGGTGGTTGGCCTCTTAGAGAGAAAATGAAGAAACAAGTTCTCACCAATTTTCTCTAAAACAAACCCCTAATTGAATTTTGGCTATAAAGTCCTTTATATAGTCCCTTCAAATAAGTGACCTAAAGAACCAAAAGCCCATTCTCTCTAACATGGCCGGCCATATGGGTTTATTGGGCTAATTGGGCCTTTGTGAATCATTATTCATTAAGTTGTCATACAACTTAAGTCAATGGGCTTGACGTTCGAAGCCCATTGGGCCTTAATGTCCAAAACTATCCCGAGGTCTTCAACGAACTTATTCGTTTGATTAATTAACATATTAATTAATCCTTGCCATAAATAATTAAACCATTTAATTATTCTTACTCATCTCCTTTGTTTCTTCAATCTTTACCTTACACGGTGTACGATCCATTAGGTTCCTTTTAGCGAGGCAGTGGGCGATTAAAACCATTTTACATCGATTGTGAATTGAAACTTACTTTCAATTCTCCCTTTAGTGATTACACACGTTTAGGGCTTCCACAAACCATGAGTGACACCTAGCAGCATATCATGGTTACCCAAGCTAATCAGAAGAGGTAGAGAACCTATTCAGTTTAGGATTACAAATGCAATACGGTCTTTCTCTAATCTAATACTCTTGACCACATTGTTTGGTTTGATAGTTTATTTATTCATGTCTACTATCCAATGTGATTCGTTTGCTTATATGATTACCTTGAATGTGATTTGGAACGCATTCCCTAATCTCATTCATACTCTGGCCAGAGATTTTAATCATATCATAGAGTATTCTCCCTCAAACCATTTGAAGGTTAGAGATCCCTTGTTGCACATTCACTTGTCTCCATAACTAAGTGGCTTAACCCCAATGATGTCGTGGACACCCCGATGGGGTGACTTTGACAAAATCAAAGATCAAGGACTTAACCACAAGACAACTGTGATGCCTCAGGTCAAAGGACTAATTTGCATTATCCCAACCATGAGTTCTCATGTGACATGAGTATGAGAACTCCTCGTTGATCGTGTTCAGTGGACTCATTCTCTATTGAGCACCTACGTACTTGTCTTGATGTCACACACACCAATGACTCGAGACTAGTCACTCTCCCTGAGAGAAGGCACAGTACGTACTGATCTTATCGGACTGTCAATGCCCAATTGGCAATCCTATGATCAGGAACGTTTAAGATGTGTCTACGAAAGAATGGTCTCATGAATCTAACTTCATTAGATTGCATTCTCCCAATCACATATTCCTTGGACTTTATCGTTTAAGCATATAACATTTATATGAGACGGCTCAAACAATAATGTTTGCCCTTTATATGTAAACTAGATTAGTTTAACATGTGAAATGTCCGTAAAGTATCATCATATGATTGGCTTTAGGGCACATTTCCAACACACACCCACTAGTGTAGTGAGATGGATGGAGGAATAACCAAAAGGGTGAAAGATTGTTAGCTAAAACACCCTCTAGGTGGCCGGCCTTTGTGGTTTTAGAGAGCTATTTTTCTTTTGCCTCTTTGTTGTTCAAAAACACACAAAAAACCCTTAAGGAATAAATCTCTATAAAGTTCCTTATATAGACAAAAGGAAACCTAGTCAACAACTTGACTAAATATCTCTCCCTCTCCACTTGCAAGGGCCGGCCTCTTTGTGTTGGTTTGGGCTTTGGGCTTTTATTTATTTCAAGTCATCCAATGCTTGAATAAAAGCCCAATGGGTTTAGGCCCAATGGGCCCAATTAAACCCGAACGTTTCTTTAAGCCCAAAAACGATCTTTTATCGCTTTTATGATTTCTTTAGACTTTCTAAATTAATCACAACACTTAATTAATCCAATTAATTATTTACATCATCCATTAATTACTCACCACAAGAATGTATCGGTGTACAATCATTTTAGGTTCTAATTAGCAAGGCAGTGAGGTGATTGGCACCAATCCAATTGATTATATTTAATCCAATCACTTAGTGAATTAAAACTTCCTTTTAATTCACCTTTCTTCTTTGACGAACACATTTAATCATCTAGAAGAACTCACAAGCTATGAGTGACATCTAACCATATATCATAGCTACCCAAGCTAATGTAGAAGTTTGTTCGGAGAACCTATTCAGTTGAAATTACAATGTAATTCGATCATTCTCTAAAACAATACTCTCAATCACATTACTAGGGTATGGATTTATTATGTCAAACCCCTAATGTGATTATTCCTTCTTATATGATTCTATTGAGTCGTATAGGAACGCTTTCCTTTATTACGCTCGATACTTCGGCCGAAGATTCCCGAATCATATCTTAGAGTATTCTTCCTCTCTTATCGAAGATTAGAGATTCCTTGTTGCGCATACACTTGCCTTCATGAATAAGTGGCTTAACCCCAACTATGCCGTTGACATTCTGATAGAGTGACATTTGACATAATCAAAGATTAAGTACTTAACCACAAGACAACGACGATGCCTCAGGTCAAAGCACTATTTACATTATTCCAACCATTAGAGTTACTTGCTTGACATGTGAGTAGACCTCCATGCAAGTACTCTTGTTCGATTGTGTTCAGTGAACTCATTCCCTTAATAAGCACCTACATACTTGTCTTAGTGTCACTACACAAATGGGATGAGACTTTCCATTCTTCCATTTGAAGCGGATACAGTATGTACCGGTCTAAGCATTGTCAGTATCCCTCCGACAATCCAATGACCAGGAACCTTTTTGGACATAATGGTTATGTGAAGAAGGTCTCTGTAGTCTAACATCATTAGATTACTTCTTCAATCGATCCATTGTCCATGGATTCATTAATTAGGACATATATCGTTTATTGAGATAGTCCCAATTAGTATCTTTGCCATTTGATGTATAAGAGTTATCCATACATCGATTCTTTTGTCCTGAAAGGTTTCTTCCAAAGATTGACTTTCAGGGCATATTTCCAACATTAACCCCAACGATGCCGTGGACACCCGCGTATGGGTGACATTTGACATAATCAAAGATCAAGTACCTAACCACAAGACAACTATGATGCTTCAGGTCAAAGGACTACTTTGCATTATCCCAACCATGAGTTCTCATGTGACATGAATATGAGAACTCCTCGTTGATCGTGTTCAGTGGACTCATTCGCTATTGAGCACCTACATGCTTGTCTTGGTGTCAATCACACCAATGACTCGAGACTAGTCACTCTCACTAAGAGAAGACATAGAATGTACTGATCTTAACGGACTGTCAATGCCCAATTGGCAATCCTATGATCAGGAACGTTTAGGATATGTATACGAAAGAGAATGGTCTCATTAATCTAACTTGTTTAAATTACATTCTCCTAATTACATATTCCTTGGACTTATCGTTTAAGCATATAACATTTATATGAGACGGCTTAAAACAATAATCTTTGCCCTTGATATTAAACTAGATTAGTTTAACATGTGAAATGTCCGTAAAGTATCATCACATGATTGGTTTTAGGGCACATTTCCAACACTCTTCATATGGATGAAGGTACGTCAATTCATAGGCATGTTGATGAATTCAATAAACTTATGATGAATTTGAAAAGTGTGGACAACCAAATAACTTTGTTGTGTTCTTTATCTCCTTCGTATGAACACTTTGTCGATACCATGCTATTTGGTAGAGAAAGTCTTAGTTTGGAAGATGTTAAAGCCGCTTTGAATTCTAAAAACTAAAGAATAAAGTGTCTGACACACAAGATGGAGCTTTGATAGTTCAAGGAAGGAATAAGGAAAAGAGCAAACTTGGAAATAACACTTGTAGCTATTGTTATAAGGAAGGTCATTGGAAAGTAGATTGCCCTAAACTCGGCAAAAAGAAGTCGTTTGATAAGTCTTTTGCTAGTGTTAATGCAAACATTGCAGAAGATCTTTGTTCTGAACTCCTCTAAAGGTTATGTGAAGAGGTGGAGCTTGGTACTCAAGCTCTTTGGGTGGAGTGCAATTCGCACTTTTTGTTCGTATTTTCAAGCTTTTGCTTGGATTTTGTTTCGTATTTGTTAGTTTCCGTAATGGAATTTGTTGGAGACGGCGTTGGAGGAAATTTCAAGTTTGAAGACTTTTGGATTTTTTGAGTCTAGGTGGAGATTCGTTTCGAAAGAATTTGGTGCACGTTTGCGTTTGTATTTTGGTATCCCAAATTTGGAAGTTAGCTAATTTCTCGCCGAGGTGGAGATTGTTGGGTTTTTGGCTCAAAATTAGGATGATGCAATAAATTAGGTTTGTGTTACCTATTTGGTTTTGGTGTCCTATTTGAGTTTGGATTTGACTTCTTAGTTAGTTTCCTTGGTGGAGAGATTTTGTTAATTACCTATTTGATTAGGATTTGTGTTTACTTCCTATTAGGATTCTTATTGTAACCTAAATCATATGCACTATAAATAGGACCTTATGGTTAGTGTATTTTGTGTGGCTCATTCGTGTGGCAATTTGGTGAGAGTTAATTTGTGAGTTTGTGAGTTAAAGATTAATTTGGGAGAATCTTCTCCGTTAGTTTTGGGTTCTTTACTCGTTTGGTTTATGGTTTGTAATTTGTGGGATTTGGGTTGTGAGAGTTTAAACACTCTTTTGTAATCTCAGTTTGTTTAGTGAAATTCCTTGTCGTGCTTCGCTCGTGGACGTAGGCTTTACGTCGAACCACGTAAATCTCTTGTGTTAGTTTGAGATTGTTTGTTTTAGCTTTCACCTACAACATTCAAATTGGTACTTTGTTAGAATTCGCTTCTGTTTGCGCATAAAAGTACAACAAATATATGATGGGCCTAATTTGCCTTTGAATCCAATAATTTGTAGTATCTCTTTAAATGAGTACATGAGGCGCTATAGGATGATACGTTCCTGTGCCACAAACAAGTACCTACAACAGGATCTTGTTGCACATCTTAGGGCCAAAAGAAGCATGGAGTATGCATTTAAGTTTTATGTTGTTAAATGTTTTTAAAAATGTTTTTTTAAGTTTCATGTTGCATCATATTTATGTTGTTTAATGTTATTTAATATTGTTTAATGTTGTTTCATGTTACTTAATTTAATTTAATGTTGTTTCATGTTACTTAATTTAAGAAGTTACAGGAAAAAAAAAATTGTGACGTCAGCAACTAGCCGTTGCATTCAAACTATGGCCCTGCCCGAGGCTGGCTGGCTAGCTAGATTGGGCCAGCCGGTTAGCCCTTTGGTTCATTTATGTCTTGTGGAATCCACGAGCTCTTTGGCCTGGCCTTCACGATTTTTGGACTATTTTTTGCCCTCATAACTAGGGATGGGCAATGGTTATGCGGATGGGTAACCGCGGTTAATTTACCCATAACCGTTTATGCTCATACCCGCATAACCGTTTACCCGTTGGGTAATTGCCTAAACGGTTATACCCATAACCATACCCATAACCGCATACCCATTTAACCGTAACCGTTTAATACTCGTTTACCCATTTATCCTTTTTAACCCGTTTATCTTTTTTTTTTTACCATTACCCTTTTTTCACCCGTCTATATGTTTTTTAACAACTTGAAAATTAAAAAAAATTGTCATAATATTTTTTTTGACAATTAAACACCGTTATAGGTACATTTATCATACATTTCCATATTTTCATTTTGTTAAGTCCTTATACCATTCCAATAATTGAAATAATAGTTTACGGACGATATTTTTAACTGTTACCAATGAAGGTAAATATAATATTTGCTAAGTATTATTGGGTTACAAAAATTGTTTAGAAGACATTTCTGTCAAAGCATTTATGTCTATTTCACGGTTACCCGCAAGGAATTTAAATTAATTTGGCCAATTCCTTGATGATGAGAATCATCATTCCTGTAATAGTGTTATTAAGAGAATGACCGATGAATTCCTTGCTAATTTATTAGGTGCTAAGTATTATTGGATCGAGAACATGGTTTGTGTTAGTTTTACATATATAAAATAAATGGGTAAACGGTTACCCGTTTATAACCGTGGTTAATACCCATAACCGCTCATTTAAATTTCGCGGGTAAACGGTTATACCCATAACCGTTTATTTATCTAAATGGTTACCCATAACCGTAACCGTTTAATTTAAATGACCGGTAACCGCGGTTACCCATAACCAATGGGTATTTGCCCATCCACTCATAACGCTTCCGTTGGAGATGGCCTTACAATTCCTTCCCAAAACTTTGACGCGTACTTACAATTCCGCCCACTTTCTTCCTCTCCGCGAAGTCTGTTGTTTCACCGATGCCCATATCCAGCAGAAGAAAGTGCGGCCCAAAGCGCCTATAGAGCGCCCTTCGTCGTATTGTCTTCCTCCAGAGGCACAGCCAGGTTCACCTTCTCCTTCTTTCTTCTTTTCGCAGATCAATCCTTCGTCGAATTAGGGTTTTCTTTTTTCACAGTTCGTTCCGGGATCTTACTTTTAGGGTTATGCATATTTGGCCTGCAAGCTGTTTGATTAAACGCCTCAAAGAAGCATCTGACGAATCATTTTGGTTTTTTTTTTGCTCTTTCGTCTGTTGAAGGTTCTGTTAGTTTAGTTTTTAATTGCTTTTTGTATAATTGTGGGTAATGTTGTGGCAATTTTTTACATGAATTTGATGCTGCGGAGATTTTGGGTCGGTATGTATACTAGGGCTGTTGTTTCCACTGCCATTGTTTGTGAAATTTCGGGGCTGTGACTTGTGAGTTTTCATGATCTTCAGAGTTGAAATATAGTTGCTTTTAGGACCCTTGAGGCTTACCGAAATTGTGGTCTCTGATTTCACTTCTTGACTAGTATTAAGCATTACTCCATATTAGTGTTTGGGGTTTTACGAATCATAATTCTCATAGAAAACAGGTGAATGTAGACCGCTATTTTCCTTATTCAGGAGGAAATGCAGAGACTGGCTTTGTAAGTATGCATATTAATGCGACCTGAATTCAGTTGAACAAAAGTGATATGGTCCGCCTTATTTTACCCGTGTTTTACTTCCTGAGTTTGAAACTAAAATGGTTACAGATTAGGGAGTTTTAAATCTACTGGTTACACATTATGGAATAATAATGCTCCCAAAAGATTGTGATAGAAAGTTTAACTGTCAAGATTTGTTCTCTATTGTATTGTTGTCTTCAATACTTGCATGTTAGTACATGTCAAGTCTAATTATTGCACTTGTCATAGATATATTTGCGCAAGCTTTACTGTTTGTGATTGTAACATTAGGCCTGGAAATGTGAAAAGAAAGAAAAAGGTTAACAAGATATCAGATGGTTTGTTCTGTTTGAGATGTGTGTATTTTTTTTTCTTTGTCTCAGTTGCACTTATAGATTAACTTAAGTGGATGTCCTTATATGCATGGATAAGGTATGTAATCCTTGTGATGGGTTTCTTTTCCATTCGTAACTTTCTGTTGATTTAAACCCCCCAAAGGAGTTTAATGTTATCAGAACTTGAGGTTGAATATCTTCTATATGTAAATAAGATACCTTTCTCAAAGAGTCTTTTCAAACTTTGGGAGGACTGTGTAGTATGTCATCTCTATATTGGCAATAAGCAGTTGTAGTAAGCCTAGTATGTATTCTCTATATTGGCAATAAACAGTTGTAGTAAGCCTTTGTCTGCTGGAAGGTGTATGAACTAAGACCCCACAACTTAGGCTCGCTTAGAGTTTCGGGAGATGGGATTTTCTTCAATATCCAAGGAAATCCATTGTATGTATCATATATTATAATGCATCTGTCTGACCAATGAAGCTATAACCATTAAAATCCAGCAACAGAATTCATATTTTGCTTTTTGAATAGGCTTTATTTTCTTGAACTTGATCTTGAATTTCAAATTTCAATATTAGTTACGCATGCAGCATAATTTGTGAAAGTTAAGAGATTCATTGAACTGCAATGGTACAGTTGTACATTGGAACTTTAGTAAGTTTATAGTCATTTTCTTTGGTGTTTGATAATAATGTGTATGCACACCTGGCTGTTGAATTTCATCCAAGAATGGGGCTGAGGATCCTCAATTACTAGTATCCTACTGCCATTGTCGGTAGCATGCATGGGGTGAAGGGAATTACACCGCTATAAAATATACTGTTTGTTTATCTTTCAAACAACTAAAATTTTTCGATTGATGAAATCACCAGCTGGCTGACCAACCCAGATATACATAAGATTTGAAACAATATAGGGGTAGTGTTCCACACTTGAAATTTCAAAGAATGCGAGAATTGTTGGTTTCCGTTTCTATTTCTGATAGAAATCCTCTCTCAAAGTCTAGAGTTTGTTGCTGCAATGTTTTACAGTTATTGTCTCTCTTTCGATAGTCATTTTATTTAGGTTCTAATCAGGCACAATTGCTTCAATATTTCCAGCCTTCTAGGTATCTTATCAGGGAACCGTCCGATTATGGACAATTTTAGTATTCAGATTAGCTCCAATCTGGTTAAAAAGCTTGCTGAGGATGCTGAGAAGTCAAAGAGGAAACCTAGAAGAACTAAAAAGGTACCAAGAGAGCCTCTGCATCCCCAAGCAAAGATAACTCAGAAGGAGGGTTCTGATGACTCTAAAACACTCAAAGGACCAGGTGCCAAAGCATGGCCTCTTCAGTCTCCTCTATTCATGCCTGTAACCCCTCCTCCTTCAGAGTCACCCTATGCGGAGCTTGATGCCATCAGATCTGTTCTGCAAGAAAGCGAGAGGGTTGTGGAGCGGTTGCAGAAACAGGACGAGAAAATGCTGCAGGAAGTGACACAAAAAGCAAAGGAACTTCGTGATAAGGAGTTCAAGCTTCCATTCCAGAAGCCTATGCCCTGCTCAGATGAAAAGGATGCTTGCTTGTCTTGCTACAAGGAGCATGCCGACAACCCTCTGAAATGTGCTGGCGTTGTAAAAACATTTGAAAATTGTGCTCGCGGAATTAGGCAGCAAGTGGGTACAGCAGAGAAGTAATGAAATAGAGAGATTTTCAGGTCATGTACTCGAGTGGAAGCCGGTTTCCAAGATTTTGGTAGTACAAAATAAACCAAACACTATTGATTGTCCTCGTTATTGAACTGCTTGCTGTGGTCTTATACTGTCATCACATTTCTGTTGAGTCTCTAACTTTACATGCCGAAACTGCTTCAAAATTCACGAGTGTGAGTGAAATGTTCACTATTTTAGACATGTCTATCACAAATTTACGAGTTTCTGTAATCAAATCAAGCATTCTTCCCCGCGCTAAAATTGTGTGAAAAGTTGATTGCATCTTGTTATTTACAAGGTTCTAAAAGACGCTAGGTGCTAGTAGGGTAACGGGTTGAAGCCTAGTGCCTAGGCGGGGGCCTAGGCAGACTAGACGGATATGAGTAAATTTATTAGGTATCGTATGAATAAGTGTGTGCTTATAATTAAAAAATACATAATTTTATTGGAATACATATATTGCAAAATAGAATGACATATAGATTACTAAAGTATTAGAACATAATGAAAACGTGGTGAACAAGCATATAATGTGTGTTCATCTAAGTATTCAAAAAGTCTCTTACAGTTTATTAAAAAAATAAAATGCAAAATGAAAGTTATCTATTTTCTGTCTAAGTGGGAGTCGCAACATAGGCGGGTGGGTAAGCGAGTTCGGATGGGTTAGGCGGGTGCCTAGGTGGTCTAGGCGGACGCCTAAGCAGGCCTAAACACCCTTCTTAATTTTCAAACGCCTAGGAACTAATTGTGGCAGTGGCTAGCCACCTAGGCCGAGTTAGGCAAGGAATTTTAGAACAATGGTTTTTGAACAACGTGCTTTTTAGCCAAAATGGTCCATGAGATTTGAAATCGATAGAAGTAGCCCTGAGTTTGTCAACCATCAATCATGTTGGTCTTTTTGTGAAAAATCTCCATTAAATAACGAAAAATGACAAAAATACCTTCAATTTTTGTCAAATCATTTTGACCTATTGTTAATTAAATTCAGGGTATTTTTATCATCTTAGTCCTTATTTAATAGAAATTTTCACAGAATAACCAAAATGATTGATGGTGACTCCATTGCACTTAGTTAAGTCATTCCCACCATGCAAGTTCGGGTAGGGGTTCAAGAACAACCTCACAATGATACGATGTTGATCATTCTTGTTGCCTACCTTCACAACATCATGTATGCGTATAGAACTCCTCTTGAGTGTAAGCACATACTTTGTACTCCCCCATGATAGGGTGAAGTCGGTGTATGAGTCACAAACGATCAGAGCCTACCACGGTGGAAGGTTACGAAAGAGTGTTCAAAGCACTCTCACGCTTGTCAACTTAATAGCGGTTTGGTTGAGGGTTTTTAGGTCTGATCACATATAAGCATGCATTTTAATCTCATTAAAACAATTTGGTCATATTACAAGTATTGGTCCATGTGATTGATTTAGTAGTATATGATACTCCCACTATGCTTGTAAAACGATTTTTAAAGCAAGAGTATATGGTACTACTAACATAAGTTTTGCATTCATTGATGGACTATATAGTTGCTTTAGGGCCGTATGATGACTATGAACCTTTGATTCGATCCAACACGAGCCTAGTCTTAGATCTCAGTCTAGGGATGGTGATTGATTTTACTTACACGTTTAATCACATTAAGGTGTGTTTTCTTATTGGGCGTTGGACCCAACTACTCCAATTTCATGCATATCAAATAAATCAAAGAGGAGTACTTCAAAGTAAAGAAGAGCTTATGCTCTTTTACAACATTGGATCAAATCAAAATACTTTAAAGTAAAGAAGAGCTTATGCTCTTTTACAACATTTGATCAAATCAAATTACAACAAAAAACTAATATACACATTCCCATGGTTTAAACAATTTTGAGAGATGGCCTTTCACATAACTCAATTATCGTAGGCTTAGGTTCATAATCACCCTTTCTTTAATTAATTAACGCTTTAACTAATTAAACTTGAATGCACCATTGTCATTTGGTTTTTGTATCCATAGAATAGATTTAAATGGAGCTGAATGAAATGAAAATCCAATTCTCATTTAAAGAGACAAAACTATTTTGTTCTCAACTAATTTGGGCCAAAATGCAATAACCTCAACTTTTGGGCTATATTGCAAAATACAAACTTTTTGAGGTCACTTTGTATAAACACAAAAGTCCACTACTTCATGTAATTACAACTAGAACCCAAAAATTTAAAAAAAATACAAAAAGTTCATTAAAGGAGCAAAACAATTTGTCCTTTAGTGATTTTGGGCCTTTACGTAAAAACAACTTTCGGGTCAAAGTGCAAATACACAAAAGTATCAAAACTTTATTTAATTGCATAAAAGCTCCAATAGTACCCCCATTATAGGGGTGGCCGGTCATGGTGAGTAGTGATCGTGTGTGTGAGTTGATTTGTCTGTTTAAAAGGTGATTGAAAGTTTTAAGTGATTGGTATGGTGTGAATAGTAAAAAAGGTATGGGTGTTGTTCAAAAAATCATACCATCCATCCCTAACAAAAACAAATAAACAACCAAACACATTTTTGAATCAAAGCAACAAACCTTTTGTTCTTGGTATGACCAACAAGAACAAAGCAAGAACATTGAAGAATATCCATGAAAACCCATAAGAGCTCCATGAATGTTTTCACTCAATAAAACTCAAATTTACACTACTCAAAAGAGGGTTAACATCCTAGGGTACTTAGGGGTTCCTAATGTCAATTTAAAACACTTTTAACAAGACAAACAAGAACCCAAAAATCCACCCCTTGGATTTGGCCAAATTTCCCCATAAACATGGCACCAAATTTTTAGCTCCAAAATTCATGCTTAAATGAACTACATCTACAACTTTTGAGATGACAAATTTTCTAACAAAATTTACATTCAAACAAGTAAGAATAAAGCTTGTAACAATTACAACATTCAAACCATAAATTATAAAAAAAAAATATAAAACCCAAAAGGATTCACCAACTACTAGACCTAGGCTCTGATACCACTTGAAGGAATAATTTGTGAAAATAAGTTCATTTGAGCAGCATCTATGCATGCAATTAACAATTAAAGGCGGAATCATGCTTGTATGCACTCAAAAACAAAACTTTACCCATGAAATTGAAGGCCTAGTAGTTGTGGTGAACCAAGACTCAACTCAAATCTTAAAGAAAAGAGTTGAGAAAATTTTATACCTTTGAAGCACCTCTTTGCTTAGCAAAGGATATTCACCCATGTGAGGGCCTTCTTTCCTTAGTCTCCTTGCTCCTTGGCTCCATGGATGTGGATGGAGGAACATTGCTTATTGGCTCCATGACTTCTTGGATATGGATGAAGGAATGGATTCTCCAAGTTCCCAAGAAAGGGAACCTCTAACTTTCCACACCAAGGAGAGCATTGAGGAAGAGATGAGTGACCTAAAAACATATGGATGCTAGTCCATTCTTCCTAGGGTGGCCGGCCTACTAAGAGAAGAGAGAGCTTTTTGTGGTTTTCTCTTTTCTCTCTAGAAAACCCTTATGAGGGAATGGGTTATAATTTCCTTTCTATAGCCACTTACATTGAGTGGCATAATTGAACTTTGAGGCTATGTATCGATTACAAACAGCTGAATCGGGTGACAATTAAAAGCCGTTATCCCTTGCCTCGTATCGATGATCTTTTTTATCAGCTTTGTGGTGCTTGTGTTTTCTCGAAAATCGATCTAAGGTCTGGCTATTATCAGTTGAAGATCAGAAGTGATAATGTTCTAAAAACAACCTTCCGAACTCGATATGGTCATTATGAGTTTCTCATGATGCCATTCAGGTTAACTAATGCTCCAGCAGCTTTTATGGACCTGATGAATCAGGTATTCTATCTGTATCTTGACAGGTTTGTAATTGTTTTCATCGATGACATTCTGGTGTATTCTAAGAGCGAGGCTGACCATGCTAGACATTTACGTTTGGTTTTGAAGAAGCTAAGGGAGAATCAATTGTATGCTAAATTCAGTAAATGCCAATTTTGGCTGGATCATGTGTCATTTTTGGGACACGTGATATTAGCTCAGGGTGTTCTTGTGGATCCTTAGAAAGTAGCAGCAGTGGAAAATTGGGAGCAACCTCAGATTGTCACTGAAGTACGGAGTTTTTTTGGTCTTGCTGGCTACTATCGATGTTTTGTGAAAGACTTCTTGGCCATAACACTGCCTCTGACAAGGTTGACCAGGAAATGAGTTAATTTTGAATGGAGTGATAATTGTGAGCGGAGTTTTCAACAGTTGAAGTACTATCTCACTCATGCGCCTGTTTTGGCACTTCCCTATGACAGTGCGAATTTCGGGATCTATAGTGACTCCTCTCTGAATGGTTTAGGCTGTGTATTGATGTAGCATGAAAAAGTGATCGCGTATGCTTCGCGACAATTAAAGCCCTATGAGGTGAATTATCCTACTTATGATCTCGAATTGGCAGCTATTATTTTCACTTTGAAAATTTGGCGACACTATCTTTATGGGGAAACGTGTCAAATCTTCATTGACCATAAAAGCCTCAAGTATATCTTTACTCAGAAATAACTTAATCTCTGGCAGCCTAGATGGATGAAATTGATCAGTGATTATGACTGCACTATTGAATATCACCCTGGTCGTGCAAATACTAAAGCAGATGCTCTTAGCAGGAAATCTCACGGTTGACTTAATGCTCTTTATGCATGTTGTGTTCCTCTTCTAACCAATCTGAGATCTACTGGGGCGATTTTGGGAGTGGATCACCAGGGAGCCCTACTTGCCAACTTTCAAGTTAGACCAATTTTATTGGATCGTGTTCTCGAGGCCCAGATGAACGACTCATAATCCTAGGAGTTAAAGCAAGTGGTGTTGAACGGCAATAGGGGAGATCTCAGGATTTGAAGGCCTGATGGTATGCTTATGCAAGGCTATCGAATGTATGTACTTATGCGATGCATCCCGGGGGTACTAAGATGTATCATACTATCTGACCTTTCTACTACTGGCTACGAATGAAAAGAGAAATTACGAAGTACTTGAGTCGTTGTTTGGTCTGTCAGCAGGTCAAAGCGAAAAGAAAGAAACCATTCGGGTTGCTATAGCCACTTCCTATACAATTTTCTTCTGGTTCAGTCTTCAAATTTTATGTAGATGCGTAGGTTGTTGATCCAAGGGTCGCAATGACTTGATCTCGGACGAACAATTGAACGATTGCTTCAAGTTTTGAGCTTGAAACAATGTGTGGATGATCTTTACCTCAGGTTTAGGGCAAAGATGATGTTGATGCAAGATTTTGTTGCTTCAAGGGTCTTGGCAGCTTCATCTTGAAGCAAAGTCTCGAAGGAATCAGCATAGGTGCTTGTTGATTCTTCAAGGAGTGCTTCGGCTTTGGTCGATAGAAAGCTTTGGCTTTGGTTGTGTGTTCTTTGAAGAAAGCTTTGGCAGCGTGTTAGTCTTTAAAGATTTGTGTAGAGGTTCTTCTCAAAGTAGAATTTTTTTCGACCCTATGCTTGTGGGAGGAACTTGTATTTACAAACTTCTCAAAGCTTGCCTTTGGATGGATTTAGCTTTGATTTGTGTCTTGATTTGTCCATGGGATAATTTAGGCATATTTTGTGAACAATCTTCAATTCTTGCTTGTTTTGTGAAGATGCCTTAGCTTTCTTTCTGGTTTTAGGATCACTTTAGATCATTTTGCAAAATTTAAAGGAGTTTTCTCCCTTGAGCTAAATTTTGGGAATGTTTTCTACTTCCCTTGCTTGATTTATGCCACATGTCATTGATGACTTGTCCATTTGTGATGAATTATGTGTCACGTGGAGCTTTGTGTTGCAGCATTTTTATGCAATGAAATTTAAATATTTACAGCCACTTGTCACTCAAGGAGCGGCCCAAGATGGAAAAATCTCTTCGATAGTGAATTATCACCAAAAACATGAATTGTCCTTGCATCAAAACTCCTTTGTCCTTAAGACAAGTTTACGCCCCACTATAGTGCTCATGGTTGATAGGCGCATGTATCCCAAGATACAACGACCCCGTCCTTGTAATAGTAGCACTCCAAATCACAAGACTCCATGAACCACGATTATGTTGAAAACTTTCTCATATGTACTCAATGAAACTCTCTAATATTTAGTGCACTAGAGGTATAATTATGTAAAACAATGAATGACACACCCCGACCCGGAATGTCCACTAAGACTCCGAATCGAGCTGTGCTGGCCGACACCTGGAAGGTGACGAAGCCATAAAGTGTGATGATGTGGAAAAATGTGAATAAATTTAAACCTAAGAGTGCCTAAATACTAGAGTGCGCTGGTGAGCGGGAATGAACCCACTTCACACATGATTACAGAGAATAAGTAAAGTACAGTAAGGTAAGATAAGACTTATACCATCTTAGGAAGCCACCCATACGGGGATATGCCATGAATCCTCGTCAATACGGAAACTTTGCTACTAGAACCTGGAGGGGCGAAAAACGGAAAACATGACTGGGCAAAAACAAAGCATTTCAAAAACCATTTCACTTATCAAAGGTAGTAACTATGCCAACCCGTCCCTAGTTCTAGAATTTTATAAATTTTAAGTTTCGAATTTACGAAAATACCCTGAGAGGCGAGGGTATTGACTTACGTTGACTAGCCTATAATGAGATGTATGAAATATTCCTTTAGCGTATTTCTGTAGTACTCGACAATATGGCCGCGTAGACGCAAGTATAAGCAGATTGGGGTATTGATATTACCATTTATTATTTTATATATTTTTTAAGTACCATTACATTATTTTAAGGTTAACTTTGATAAGAATGGAGAAAAGGAGAAGAAGAAACGGGGGGAGAAAAAGGGGGAAAAGAAGAAGGGCTATTGGCTGCCCAATAAGAGAGGAAGGGAGAGAGAGCTTCGACCAAGGGTAGGAAGAGAGAGAGTGAAGGTGACCAATCAGAGGAAGGAAAGGAAGAGAAATGAGGGAGAAAAGAAAAAGGGGGGAAACCGGGTTTCCCTTAACCCGTGACCCGACCCGGTGAATTCTCCCATCTCCGGCCACTTTGGACAACAAGGTTAATGTCAAAATGACCCTTACCACGAGACCAACCGATCGTTGACCGACGATCGACTTTTGGTCAATGGGGCTTAAATCACTCTAAAACGTTTTAGGGATGTGTTTTATGTAAATTACATGACCTATTGATAAGAATTCTGAGATGTGGTTTGATAATTGTCCTAGGCGCCGATCGTTCGAGACGCCTAGATGGTTGTGCTAGGAAATTGTAGCACAGACTCCAGGTGAGTGGATATTTTCCTTCTTATCATATATATATATATATGATTGACAATTCCATAAGCGTTTATAAATTGATTATGGCATATAATTACGGTGAATACTTTGAAGTACTTATGCGAACTACGAATGGTTTGATCCCTATTTAGGGTACGTAGGCAGTCTAACAAGAAGTTCGATGCAGTCATACAATATTTGAAATAAAAACCTTGTTTGGGAATTGAGTAATGTGAAGGAAATTGGTGAAAATATGAGATTTAACTTTATGTTTTTAGTGATTGGATGTTGGTCATAAATCAATGTGGAAGGAATCAAGAAATTGAAATAAGGAAACGTAAGTAATGATAATTAATTAAAATAGTGTTTAGTTGGACCTATCCCCGATAAATATATTCTGAAAATAAATAATTCGGGAGTAGGGCGTTATAGATTGTGCAGTTTATGCCACATTATATATATATATGTATATATATTGGAAAAATACTATGAAATGGTTGAGTTTTAGATTTGCATTATGGCATATCCATGTATATACTACCTACACAAAATTATTATGAATGCTTTGAAGTACGAAGATGAACGCGGAACCCACAGGTAAGTTCAGGTGAGTTATAGTATTAGTTGAAATGATTGAGTTAAGGCATGATCACATTATGTTTTAGGCAACTCTGACATTGTCGTACAAGTTGCCTATGAGTTGTATATGTCACATGAGATTCATTTAGAGCTCATAAACCTTCACCCTAGTGTTAGTGCTCCCGCCCGTGGCCAGGACACAGTCCTTCGCGTGATGTTCACCTCCTGCACCTTACACTCACCTTGGATCCAAGGTAGGTGCACAGACCTGCCGTACAAACCACTATAGGTGTTCCGACTCGTAGGTGACTCACGATTATTCGCACAGTCTTCACGTGATCGTAGCATTTGCGCGTATTTATTTACACCCAGTCCTACCGTACAGACCATCTTAGGTGGTTCCGACTCGTGTGCAGGTATACTTATGAGATATGGATAAGTTGTACAGGTCACTAGAGTTAACTCCCGACTTATTAGCTAGCATATGTGATGAGATATGGATAAGTCGTACAGGTCACTAGAGGTGACTTCCGACTTATGAGCTAGCATATGTGATGAGATATGGATAAGTCGTACATGTCACTAGAGGTGACTCCCGACTTATGAGCTAGCATATGTGATGAGATATGGATAAGTCGTACATGTCACTATAAGTGACTTCCGACTTATGAGTTAGAATTGATTTATGAGATATGGGTACAGTCGTACAGGTCACCATAGGTGACTCTGACTTGCGTGCTAGTATGGGTTATTAATCGCATGATTATTGATATTGATGATGAGATGCTGTGTTATGGTATATTTATGGTTTACTGTTGATATACTTTTGATTTCACATTTATACGTGGTATGATTTTCTGGAAACTATACAGGTGTTGCAGCGAGGAGGGGTTATAATGCTTTAGATGGGTTCTATTAAAATTTCATTTCTAGGGCCACTCACCCTTGTTTTATTTTCACCCTCCAGGTTTTATTAGCTGAGCTTTCTTATCATCGAAGATTCGTGGCGATTCTTATTATTGGAGATTCTTTCAAGGGTACGATTCTTAATCCACTCTACTGTACTTACTTATGCTCTAACGTCACGTGTGAAGTGGGTTCCGTCCCTCTCACCAGTGCATTCTGGTATTTAGGCACTCTTAGGTTTAAATTTATTCACATTTTTCCACATCATCATACTTTATGGCTTCATCACCCTCCAGGTGTCGGCTAGCATAGCTCGATTCGGAGTCTTAGTGGACATCCCGGGTCGGGGTGTGTCAGTTAGGTATCAGAGCATAAGTTTGGGCAGTATTGTGTTCATCACACGTGTGATGTGAGCATTCTTGGTTCTCGAGTTAATGTTTGAATCTTGCCACCTCGTTGATTACGGAAAATATGTTAGTTGTTCCTAAGTTTTGGGCAGATTTGACGACTCATCGATCTTTAGAAGATCATTTTGGTGGGTTTCTCTAGATTATAAGCAAAGAACTTTTCTGCCAAGGAAAGGTGTGGAAGTGAGACTAGTTGATGCCTATAAACGTGGGGTTAATGTATCATTATTGATGTATCGCCAATGATTTATGGGTTGATCTCATCACTATTGTTAACTGTCATTATTAAATCTTTTGAGAGTAGAGTTTGATTCCTTGGCGATAATCGGGAGAATACCACCATTCCACTTCTTCGTACTACATTAGTTTTCTTGCATCTTTTTCGCACAAAATCCTATTTCAAAGTGGTAGTCTATGTAACAAACTTTTGAAACTCAGAGTTGTCTTGTGGAGTATGTTAGATCCATAGTAGTCGTACCAATGTATAGAACCATTTAGAATGAATTATTTTATCCGTGATATAAAGTTAACAATTATCATCCTTGCTTGGAAATCGAATAACATTTCTCTTTGGAGAACGTGTCTAAAATCTTTATCAACCTTAGAACTTCTTAAATACCCTTACTTTTTGGAAAGGATTGAGTTTCAGATAGTGGCAGTAGAAGAATCTAATCAGCAGCTATGCGTGTACTATCGTGTATTTCCCAGTAGTATAAAAAGGACATATTTACTTTTGAACACTTTCAGCTTGTCCTATTCTATTTCAGTTGGAAAATACGAGTATCGATATGAAGTTACCTATAATCTATCAAGAAATGGTTCGAATGATTATAATCATTTTGTTATATGAATGGAATGGGGAAGTATCGTTATACACTCTCAGTTCGAGATATTTTGTGTGTGTAGAAAATGTGAAAATCAATAATCGTGATGCCGAACCAATGTTACGATCATGTGGTGTTCCAATTGGTGGTAGTTTTACTTAAGTAGAAAGCAGTATTCTTCCAACCTTAAAACTTAAAGTATTGGCGATGATTTATTTTCTTAAAATGGTCGTTGAAATTTCAACAACGAGACACTTGTGAAGGCAACTAAGATATAAGTGGGATGTTGTTAACTTATCCGTGGGAAAAATCTAAAAGTCCTAGTTCGTGATATGATCGAATGTGGAGATAAAACTGAAATTAAAATTGAGGCTCCATTTGATGGGTTGGAAGAGAATTTTCAATCTGGGCATTTTACCTTTGGTTAGAGTAGGAAAGTGTTCGAAGAAATAAAATCTAAACTTTCTAGATGACCATAGTTTCTTCTCTGTTGCTTTTGGAGGATGATGGCATTGTTATTGTCTTCATTGACGATATTCTGGTATACTCTAAGTCTAAGGCTGAGCATGCTAGACATCTAAAGTTGGTATTGAGCAGTTTGAGGGAGCACCAACTATATGCTAAGTTTAGCAAATGTGAATTTTGGTTGAATCAAGTGGCATTTTTGGGACATGTCATTTCTGCTCAAGGCATTTAAGTGGATTCTCAGAAAGTGCCAGCTGTGGAGAATTGGGAGCAACCTCGAACCGTCACCGAGGTATGGAGTTTTCTTAGCTTAGTAGGTTATTATAGACGGTTCGTTAAGGATTTTTCAGTGATTGATTTGCCATTGACGAGGTTGACTCAAAAGGATGTTAAGTTTGAGTGGGATAATAAATGTGAGCAAAGTTTCCAACAGCTGAAGTACTATCTCACTCATGCACCTGTTCTAGCACTCCCTGATGATAGCGGTAATTATGAGGTTTATAGTGATGCTTCTCTAAATGGTTTGGGTTGTGTATTAATGCAACATGGTAGGGTGATTGCTTATGCTTCGAGACAGTTGAAACCTCATGAAAAGAATTACCCTACGCATGATTTGGAGTTGGCAGCTATCATCTTTGCCTTGAAGATTTGGAGACATTATCTTTATGGTGAGAAATGTAAGATCTTCACAGATCATAAGAGTCTTTAGTATCTGTTTACTCAGAGAGATCTTAATCTTCGTCAGCGGAGGTGGATTGAGTTACTTAGTGACTATGATTGCACGATTGGGTATCATCCTGGTCATGTAAATGTAATGGCAGATTCACTTAGTAGAAAGACTCCAGCCAGACTTAATGCCATCTACGATTGTCATATTCCCATTTTAATAGATTTGAGGTCAACTGGAGTGGAGTTAGGAGTGGAAGATCCAGAAGAAGCCTTGCTTGCTAATTTCCAGGTTAGACCAGTTTTAATTAATCGTGTGCTTGAAGCTCAGATGAATGATGAAGAGACCCAGGAAATAATTCAAGCAAGAAATCAAGGCAAAAAGAGAGATTTTGAAATTCGAGAAACTGATGGCATGCTTATGCAGGAAACCAGAATGTATGTACCGAATAATGCAGAGTTAAAGAAAGAAATTTTGGATGAAGCACATATTTCAGCATATGCAATGCATCCAGGAGGCACTAAGATGTATTATACCATTAGACCATTTTATTATTGGCCGGGTATGAAAAGAGAAATTGCCGAATATATGAGTAGGTGTGCCATTTGCTAACAAGTTAAAGTTGAAAGGAAGAAGCCGTTTGGGTTGATGCAGCCACTTCCTGTTCCACAGTGGAAATGGGAAAATATTACTATGGATTTCGTATAGAAGCTCCCTCGTACAGAGAATGGATATGACGGCATTTGGGTGGTAGTTGATCGGCTTACGAAGTCACCACATTTTATTCCAGTGAGGGAGAAGTATTCGCTAAGCCGATTAGCTAAATTATTTATATTGCAGATTGTGAAGTATCATGGTGTGCCAGTTAATATTATCTTGGATCGGGATCCCAGATTTACTTCCAAGTTCTAGATAGCATTCCAGGAAGCTCTTGGTACAAGATTGCTTTATAGTACGACATATCACCCTCAGACAGATGGACAATTTGAGAGGACTATTCAGACATTAGAGGATATGTTGAGATCTTCAGTGCTGCAGTTTGGAGATAGTTGGCATGATTGTTTGGATTTGATGGAGTTCGCCTACAATAACAGTTATCATTCGAGTATTGGTATGGCACCATTTGAGGCACTTTATGGGAAATCTTGTCGTACGCCTCTATGTTGGTCAGAGGTTGGCGAAAGAGTTTTAGTGGGCCATGAGATTGTGGATGTGACTACTCAAAATTTTCAGGTAATTAAGTCTAACCTGAAAACGGCCCAAGATCGACAAAAGAGCTTAGCAGACAAACATGCCACTGATTGGAAGTATAATGAAGGTGATTGGGTATTTCTGAAGCTATCACCTTGGAAAGGTGTTGTACGATTTGGAAAGAAAGGAAAGTTGAGCCCTAGGTATATTGGACCATATATGATCACCGAGCGAGTCGGTGAGGTTGCTTACAGGCTTGAGTTACCTCCAGAGTTATCCAAAGTGCACGATGTATTTCATGTTTCGTTGCTTCAACATTATGTTTCAGATCCTTCACATGTGATTCCTCCTCAACCTTTGGAAATTAATCCGGATTTGACTTATGATGAGGAGCCAGTGACTCTATTGGATTGGAAGGACAAGGAACTGAGGAACAAGACCGTGCGCTTAGTGAAAGTACTATGGAGAAATCATTCAGTGGAAGAAGCTACTTGGGAGACAGAGGATCAAATGAGAGAGATGTATCCACGCTTGTTTTATGATTATTAGTGGATGTATTGGTTGTACGTAATTATGAGGACGAAATTTTATAAGGTGAGGAGATTGTCACAGCCCGTCCCGGAGATGTACGCTAATTATTTATCGGAGGTGTGAAAAGTCGGAATTACCCCTGGACGTTGAGTTGTATTATTGGTTTAATCGTGTTTTTGGACCAATATTCTTAAATCCTAATTGTTTGGAACCAATTAGGATTAGAGTTTGGTGTATTGTGTGTTGTTGACTATTTTGGACCACACATCACTCCTCCAATCTCTCTCTCACTCCCGTGCACTCTCTCTCTCGGTTTCACTCTCTCTCTCTCCTTCGAACTCGTACGGACAAACACCCAAATCCCTTGACACTTCACGGATCGTGGTCAAAGTTGGCACCATTTTGTTCGTGAAGCTCAGACGAGTCGATTGGTACCCATTTCAGGTAAGGATACCATCGAAAACCCTAGTTTTTCATAACCCCCGATTTGTGCACTGTTCATGCACACGTAATTATGGATGTTTTTGGGAATTTGAAGCTTGTAGGAAGCTTAGTGAGGTCCCAAGGAAGCTCGGAGTGCTTCGTTTGAAGGTTTTGGAAGTCGGGATCGCGAGAAACGAAGAGTTGCAAGTTTGGTCGGAATTTCGAAGCTTCCCCGACGTGATTTCATGAGATTTGATGCTTCAAATAGGTATAACGCCATTCTTCTCACTCTAAGCTTTCATTTGGTTCAAATTTTGAAGAAAATGGTTGAAAAACGAGTGAGAATAGACGATTAGAAATTTTCCCAGCTTTTCGACGACCGGCGACTCGCCAGAGAAGACAAGGGAATCTTCCGTCAGTTTTGACAGAATATGCTAACGCCGTCAGTCAGTTTGGATGGTTACTGTTGGATTTTAACGGAATATTTCGAGGAATATTCCTGACGCCGTTTGTAGAATCCGTCAGGATCCCCTGCGCGTGGACGCGCGTATTGCCGTGCGGGGTCAGACAATTATTTTGAAAATTTGGGGATGTTCGTGGAGTTGTGTAGATCACGTTGGTATATTCAAATACCAAAATTGAGCATTGTATGAGAAGTTATTAGCTAGTTTTGTCTATGTGCTTTAAAATAACGTTTTTATAGTTAATTCGCATATAGGTGAGACTTATCCCGAGGACGAGCGTATCCACGGGCGACTTGGGGGTTACGACCCGTCGACATACCAGTGAGTGAGCTTTTGTTTTCAGTATATATTTATATACTTGATATATTTCCCAGAAATGCATTTTTAAGAAAAACATGCTTTGAAATATTATGCCAAATGCTTTTATATTCTAAATATGCATTTCATGGTTTCATATATATAAATGTGGTGATGTGGAGGCACAGGTAAGTTATGTTTGGTTATGTGAATCATCGATGATGTGATATATGATTGAATAATGTTGAGCTCATAAAACTGCACCTAGGGTAATTGTGATTTAGCCAGAGATATGAAGTACATGCCTGTTTATTTATGTCACCTCCCGCACTATATGCTCATATTGGATCCAACTTAAGTGCACAGTCTTGTCGTACAGACCTTATTTATGGTTCAGACTCGTAGGTGACTAGCGATTTATCGCCCGGCTATTATGAGAGAGTAAAATTGAGCATAATTATATTACACCCAATCTTGTCATACAGACCCCTTTTTAGTGGTTCCGACTTATGTGCAGTATATTTCCGTATAGGTCATTGTAGCGACTCTGGCTAGATTGACTTTTGCGCTATGAATTCAGCCGTACAGACTACCACAGGGGTTCTAGCTAACATATCATAATTCTATGAATTTATTCTTACCTGAATTGCTTACTCTATTATATCTTGGCATGGCATGCATATGAATATGATTATGTGAAGCATGAATTGAATTGATATGATTTCATATATATATATATATATATATATATATATATATATTATGTATATGGTTATATCTTGATTCTGGGAAAAGTTATACATGTTTTACAGTATGGGGTTAGTATATTGATAAATGAAATGGTTTTGTAAAACATTTGTTTTTGCCCACTCACGTTTTCTGTTTTGCACCCCTCCAGGTTTTAAGTAAGCTTGCTGTTGGTGGCTCGAGGACGTCGGTTGTTCTGACTTATCTAAATAATAGTAGGACATTCCTGGTACTGTATAACTAGTACTTGTCCTACTGGATTGCACCTAGACTTATGCTCTGATTAGGAGTATTTACTGTTGTAACCAACTCCTATCACTTTCTGTTTAGTAGTGCACTCTAGTAATTCAGTTTTTAATTATTCGTATATTTCTTATCTTTATCGCTTCCGCATTGTGCACATGGATACGTCACTCTCATGTGACCGCCAGCATGCCTTGATCTCGGTTGGGGTGTGTCCGTCCAGGTGAGTGGATCTTTTCCTTCTTATCATATATATATATATGATTGACAATTCCATTAGCGTTTATAAATTGATTATTGCATATAATTACTGTCAATACTTTCAAGTACTTATGCGAACTACGAATGGCTTGATCCCTATTTAGGGTACGTAGGCAGTCTAACAAGACGTTAGATGCAGTCATACAATATTTGAAATAAAAACCTTGTTTGGGAATTGAGTAATGTGAAGGAAATTGGTGAAAATATGAGATTTAACCTTATGTTTTTAGTGATTGGATGTTGGTCATAAATCAATGTGGAAGGAATCAAGAAACTGAAATAAGGAAACGTAAGTAATGATAATTAATTAAACTAGTGTTTAGTTAGACCTATCTGATAAGCTCATATTTATACATATTTTATATCAAATTCTCTCGTCTTATCTTAGTTAGTTTCTTATTTTTTTGAGCTATTTCCTTTGTTTTTGTGTTTTATTTAATTTATCTAGCAAATAAAAGAAAAATAGCACAAGTGTGTTATTTTGTAATTTTGTAGCTTTTATATGAAATTGTTGGTGTAGCGGTAATTTCTTAAATAAGTTTTCCAGTTTTTTTTTTGTTTAATTTGAGCCTGTTATTTGTTGGAAAGTTATTCATTTTTCTAACTGGAAAGTGGACATATTCTTTCAGCACATGCACATTAGAAAAAATGGCACAATGCCACGAGAATAAAGGCAAACGAAGATAAGGCAGCAAAGGGAGCTGCCCTTTCGGTGGGTTAGTGGGTGCAATCAGGAAAGTCAAAAGCAGAAAATTGATGGAAGACAGGAAAGGGCAGATTAGAGAACATGCAGAGGTGGGTAAGAGCTGCACAGCACCGAGGCTTAAAGTAGGGGAAAAAATAAAATAATGGGGGGAGAGCTGCTTGGGCGCGGGAGTAAGGCGCTGCCTTGGGCAGCTGACTGACGCAAGGAGCTGACTGACATGAGCGGGGGGGGAGAGGAAAGAAGAAAGAAACATAAGGCAGCAAGCTGCCTTGCCTTGGCAGCTGTGAGGCAGGAGCTCGTGGACGCTGCTGGCGCGCGGGAGACGAACAGAACAAGAGGACTGGTGCTGCCTTGCAGCGAGGAACAGCAGGTCAGTGGCACTGAGGTCGCTGCCTTTGGCAGTGTGAGCAGGACAGGTGGAGGAAAAAGAAGGCTGCCTTGAGGCAACTGGCGACGCAGGAAAGGAATCACAGCAGTGCTGACTTGGGTCAGCACGGAGGTCGCGCGGAAGTCAGACGCAGAAGCTGCCAGGCGCAGCTGTCGCAAGCGGGAGAGAAATAAGGGGTGAGAAGCAGAAGTGAGAGGCGCTGCCTTGAGGCAGCAAGAGGGAGCTGGAGAGAAGGCTGCCTTTGGGCAGCGTGAGAAGGTCAGGCGCGGAATAGAAAAATAATTGGGGGAGAGAAGAGACTGACGTGGGCGCAACAAGGGAGACGTGCAGGAAGGCTGGTCAGTGGGGGGAGCTGTCAGCGAGTGGAACCACCTGGCGAGCGCAGAAACAAACAGCGTCAGACGCGGAACCAGAGAGCTGGCGAGGCAGCGCGAGGAGACGTGCGAGACGCAGGACAGCAAGCTGCCTTTGGGCAGCTTAAGCACAGAGAAAGGCTTCCTCATTTGGTTTTATTTTTCTTAAACTCATGTTTAATTTAATTTGTTTTTCAATTATATTAAACATGTGTAATTAATTTCTGTTTAGTTAGAGGAGAATTTGAAACCATGGATAAATGTTTATTATGATTTGATTTACTCCAGTTATGAATTCTTGAACGTTGGATGTGGTTTATTTTTCTGTGTTGATTAATAACTTGTTTATGTATGTGGGTTAAGGGTCGACACTTAATTTGCATGCTTAGACTTGATGCTAGGATATAAGGGAATTTCACCTAATCGTTATGAACTTATATCCATGAGTAGTAAAAATCGCTAGTCACGATTGTGTTTAGTAAACCCTAGGTTGGATTAACATGCGTATTCCATAGTTATGAATGCCTAGTCGATGCTTATGATTTCCATTGAACTTAATGATTTTTGATATGTCTCTCTATCATGCGTATTCCATAGTTAGGGAACTTGATAAGAATAATTTGGTTGTGATGCGTATTCCGTCCAATTCAATGAATCTAGGGAAATCTGAAGGTTAATTTAAGCGGACCTAATTAACTTGGAGCATTGTCATTTATTCGCTTGTTGAAATCATAACTGTGAATCAAATTATATGCATTTGTTCATGTGTGGATAAGGACTCCTCTAACTAACGTCTCATCATTTTAATTCTATAAAATATATTTTCTTTGAAGTTTGTTTTTAAGTTTCTGTTTTAAATTCAATTCCGTAAAAAAATCAATCCCCCGTTTATTTTAAAGTGTTAGATTTGTTAGAAATAAATTTAGTTTGTGTTTTCTTGAGTCTTGAATTATTTTGAGTCTTTGGATTTGTTTTGGTTTATTTGTTAGTTTTATTTTGAGTGATTCTAGTTAAGTGTTTTGATTTTAGTTTAGTGTTTTAAATTTTGTTTTTACGTTTTTAATTTAATTTTACTTTGGTTAGCATCCCTAGTTAATCCCCGGCCTAGAACGATCCCTACTTATCCATATACTACAATTGTCACAAATAGGGTTAAATTTATGCGTTAACTTATTTTCGCATCAATTTTTTGGCGCCGTTGCCGGGGATTAGCAAATTTGCTAATCCCTTGTTTATGTTTTTGTTTGTGTTTTATTTTTTTTATTTGTGTTTATGTTATTTTATTTTATTTTATTTATTTTTTTTTTATTATTATGTTTTTTTTTTAACTTTTGATATTTGATTTAGTTTTCTTTCTTTGATTTTAGGTACAAATGGAGCGAGATATGGCACTTGCATCCATCCAAGCTCAATTGGCGAATCTCACTGCTCAATTGACTCATAATGCCGAACGGACCACAATGCCAAGTGTCCCTACACTTGATGTGCCCTATGGGCAAGGATATCAAAGTCCTCAATTTTCTGCCAATGAAGATGTTTGGGGATATCAAGGCTATAACCAATCAAGGGGCAACATGTTTTCCAACGCTTGCAATTCAGATTGGAGGGGTAATTCAGATTATATGTGGGATGAACCTCAACAATTTCAACAAGGTGGATATTGGCAGCAAGACGAGTTCTATTCAAGACCTATGCAGCCACCACAGCATCCCCCACAACAATTCCAATCAAAGCAAAGTATGCCCATGAATTATAATGAAATTCTTGAAGGACTAATTTCTGTGGCGCAGGGTTTACGAAAAGAAGAACAATTGCCGCCATCGGAAGAGTTCTATCAGTGGCCATATGAACCACCACAGCCTCCACCATAATCTCCCCAACCAAATTCAGGTACGTCTTCGGATAATGACATGTTGAATAAGTTACTCACCTCTTTGACCCATGACGTAGAAAATCGAAACATGGAGATGCAAAATAAAGCCAACAAGGTGGATGAGTTGGAGAAGCAAATTGGGCAGATTATGGAGTTCATGGCACAGATTCGAGATCAAAGTGAACTCTCCAACTCAAACATTGCAAATTCAAAGGCAGAAAGTGAAATCGATGGAGTCATCACTTTGGAAGGTGATATGGAGGATGAAGTTGTTCCAAAACCATCCAAACATAGCCCGAACATGGATGAATTACCGCTTCAAGAAGAAGATGAGGATGACGACTTGGGCAGTTTAGAAGAATTCTTGTCGCAAACCCCTCAAGTCCTTATGCCATCCAACTCAGGTGAGGAGGTTCAAAATTCATTTCATTCTAACATTTTTCCGCCAATTGTCCTTTTTCCTTGCAGGTTTTTAAATCCCAAGGAAGAAGTGAATGAAAAAGACGTTATGGAAGCTCTTCCCAAGGTGCAAAGTGATATCCCAATTCTTGGTGCACCAAATCATGTTCCCGATGATGTTGAAACTTTCAAAGAGACTTGTACACCAAGAAGAGGAATTCCAGAAAAGGAGGTGGCCGGAGAATATGTTGAACATATCAAAGAGGTTGTGCATAAGACAATCAAGCCCAAAGAAGTTCAGACTGATGACACGGGACAAGCCACAACCATTATAATAAATTTGGCCAAGTTCAAAGTCCCTGAAACGTTCAAAGACGTGGTGTTTGTAATTGAGTTTGAACGAGATAGTAAGCCATCTTCTCCATTTTTAATTTTATGTTATACTAACAATCTAATTTTGATGATTCAGGCACCGTCATTAGAACTTAGACCGTTGTCGGATCATTTCAAGTACCACCGTCCGTTCAAGGATAAACCCATGCATTTGAATAATGAAGGGAGGCCTAGGAATCACCCACAATCAGATTTGCATTCCTAATCCCTTCTCTTTACTGCTTTCATTTTGTTTTGTTTATTTAGTTGTGATTTTGTGTTTGGGAGATTAAACATAGTCGTTTTACTTTGATTTACTTATTTTACATTGATATTTAAAAAAAAAATATAATAATATTAATAATAATAATAATAATAATAAACATCCATATAATTTAAAAAAAATAAAAAATAAAAAATAATACTTATATTTATATATATAATTAAATAAACTTAAAAGCATAAATATTTTACAACAATGTGAACTAATAGCTTTCATTGGTCGTTGGTAGGTGGTGCCTCGGAGGTCGACGGAGCCCCAGAAAGACGAAGCGCCAGAGTTGGATCATTCGGAGCCTCAATACTTGGTGCAGCTCCCGAGGACGAAGACAACATAAACCTCGGGAGTAACGCCATAAACCGTTGATGATCACTATGAATCCGCACTTCGGACTCCTGCATCTGATCCAGCTTCCTCTTCATGCTTGTTGAGTAATTAGTTGCGAGCATGTGCAACTCCTTATTCTCATGCCTAAGCACTCTGACCTCTTGCCGAAGACTAGCCACTTCAGCCATCAACGACTCCACTTGACGAGTTCGTGCAAGAAGGCGCTGGCCCATGTTTGATACTGAGCCTGCGCATCGGACGCTGTAGGCCATAGAGTCCTGAACAGCCAGTTCGTCGGACCGCCTAGAAAGTATCCTAGTGTCTCTAGGAGTGAGCAGATTTTTGGCCACCACCGATGCGGTTGTTTCATTCATCATCATGGAATCCCCAACTGTAAGAGGACCATTTGGGGATATGAAGGACGGCTGCCAAATGTTGGTTGGATAAGACATATCACTATCTTCCCCAACATTCAAGTTAAGGCGACGGTCAGAAGGGCAAGACATATTTGAAGGTGTTGAGAATGAAGAGTCGGACTGATCAAGATTAAAAGAAATGCAAGAGGGAGTATTTATAGGAGGGAACGTTTACCGGATGGAGTGTTTACAGGAGGGAGCTCAAGTGTGTTGTGGAACAAAATTGCGCCTCTATAAAAAGAAGAAATCAAGAGGCGCTCATCAGAAATCAAAGTGGCGTCCTCTCGCAAATCGAAGAGCCGGGCTCCTTTCTCAAAAGCCGGATTCTTTTCTCAAAAGCGGCGTCTTTTCTCAAAAGTCGGACGCCGTTCTCAAAAGTCGGGCGCCTCTCTCAAAAGACGGTGCGGTCAGGAATCATGAGGCGAACAGCTTTTCCAGTTTCGTCGTCTCTCGTCACGCGTGCTGTCAGCTTTGCGCAAATTACGGGTAACTTTTTCAGAAAGCGCGTAACTTGTACTGTTCATCCATCCACCGGCTGCCGACAGGGGTAAGAGAATAGTTCCGGTTGTGAAGAGAAGTCCTATAATTTTCTACCTTCGCCTTCCACAGCAAAGGCACACCCTCTCAGCACTTCTTCATCTCCGAAAATGCCTTTCCAACAAACCCTCTCGAGTTACTCTGTGTTTCTCATTCCTTGGGATACCTTTGCAAACAAGTCATCAAGAGCTAGAGTATTTCATATCATGAAGGTTGAAAGCAAGAGTATCTCATATCATGCTTTCTCCCTGTCCTTGTCCTTGTCTTTGTGGCAAGGAGAAAGCGAGCAATCAGCCAGCACTCGGTGTCAATCTTCCGATCTAAGAACCGACTGCCTGGAAATCCTTCCTGATTGCTTACCTAGCATTGCTCTCGAGTGCTCATCTTCAACCGCTGATGTACTTCCGAAGAAGACGCCACATCTGCCTGGAGAACAGATAAGGCAAGTGAAAATGATTACTTGAAGCATGTGGAGACAAGGTGCTACTTCATCTTCAAGATCAAGTCTCATTTTCCTTGCTAAGAAGTTCCCCAGCCCAGTTCAAGAATAAACCCGTGGAACGATACTTCTTCAAAAGCAAAAGTATCTCATATCATCAGAGTCAAAGGCAAAGATATCTCATGGCATGCTTTTCCTTTACCCTTGCTCTTGCCTGCGAGTCAAGGTGAAAGAAAGCAATAGGTCGGCACTTGGACAGATTGAACAAAGAAACAGACCACCACCTCTACCTCGTGCCTACCTGCCATGCAGAAGAAACAAAAAGAGAAGAATGTAGCCTGCATACTCAATCAACCCGGCAGAAGGAGTCCGAGTTGAAACCAAGAGCTCGAGAAGCTTCAACAACATTTGGACGCATCAGTCATCACCACCAATCAAGTCTCATTTTCCTTGCTAAGAAGTTTCGAGGCCAGTTCAAGTTCAAAGCTGTGGAAAGTCACCAAACAGGACCAATGATCACTTATTAGTTCTATTCATTATCTTTTATCGTGATTTTCAATTTTTCGTTTGCATTTTCTACATTTTCTTGTGTTACTTAACTGAATTATTTCTTTTCTTTGCAGGAACTTTTGGTTATTTCCACCCTTGAAGTTGATTGCAGAATTTTAGCTTGGGGGGTCATCGCTTGATTTTACTGCAAATTAGGGAAGTTTTCAGTCCTATTGCTTTATTTTGTTTCTTTATATTTATTTATTTTTATTTTTATTTGCATTTTATTATATTTTCTGACATTGGGGACAATGTCTAGTTTAAGTGTGGGGGTAAAGAGTATAAAAATGACCAAATTGAAATTTTTGTACCTTCGACTTTGAACTGGTTTCATTTGTATCCATGTTATTGCTTTGTGTTTTCTTAATTAAGTTGTTGTTTTTTCAAAAAAATTAAAAAAAAAAAAAAAAATTAAAAAAAAAAAATAAATAAAAATCGGTAAATTTAAAAAAAAAAAATTCAAAAAAATTTCCTTGTTTTCCTTATTGTTTTGAATTAGATTTTTTGTTAGTTTCCCGACCCAATGATATAATTGGATAAAATTTGAACCATGATGATCAAGAACTTAGTTAACATGTGTGTGTGAAATTCCTAATTCTCGTGTTAGTTTTGTACATATTTGATCATCTTTGAAAAAACTAAACGCACATAGCCTTGTTGATGTGAAACTAAAGCATGATTTAAAGCTCCATATGTGAATTTAGTGACCATATACATCCTATGTGAGTTTTTGAGCCTATTGAAAGTGTGTGCATTTTTCATACACTCCTATTCTTTCATGTGTGATGAACTTATGTGAGATACTTCTCTAGAACTTGCATAACGATCTTTCGAAATATTTGTCATTGATTGCATGAACTTGAAAATGATAGAGGCATTAGGTTTACCACCATGGCCCAAATAACTTTGTTTCCCAAAGAAAAATGATATCATTAGATTGCCAATTTGAGCCGTATTTGTGAGCCTTTTATTTATTATCACCAGATATGTTTACCCTTATGCCTGAAATATTTTTCCTTACCCTTTCCAAGCGAGCTAGTGAGTAATGTGAAATTATATTATGAGAAATGTTTGTGAAGTACTTGGAGAGAGTTTGGCAAAAGAATAAGTGTGGGGGTATTTCATATTTGTTTCCGCTTTAAAAAAAAAAAAAAAAAAAAAAAAAAAAAAAAGAAAGAAAGAAAGTTTGTTTACGAAGAAAATAAAAAGTGTTTAAAGTTTCAGTTTAAGGTTGTGGTTGGAGGTGACTAGAAGAATCGTTGGGAGAGCTTGAGTTCTTATAAATCTAAACAAAAGAATTGCTTGCAATGTAGCTTGGAACTTGTGTTTTCCTATTCTTTCGTTTCAATAACCCTCTCCCTAAGCCTCATTATATCCAATAAAAGTCCTCTTGATTTAAGTTTTGCAATTATGATTGTGGAGAAGTGATTTTTATGCAAGCTTATGGTAGAACTTTCACATTTGATTCTTTGAGAGAAACACATTAAAACTAAACACATGTGTGATTAAGTGTATATCCAGTGAGAATGTCGCTAGTTTGCATATGGTGATTTTAAAATAAAAATTTGAAATTGCATTTTCATGGCTATCTCACACACTACACTTCAAGGATGATTCAAAGATTACTGCTAATATTTGAATAAGGAAAATGAACTTGAATTGCTTGTTGGTGTTAGCTATGGTTCTTGATGATTGTGTTCTCAAATGAAGTTTTATGAGGGTCACATAGGGGGAAGCTAATAATTTTCATGTTATTACTTTTTCTGTGTTCTTTATTTTGCTCGAGGACTAGCATAAGCTAAGTGTGGGGGTATTTGATAAGCTCATATTTATACATATTTTATATCAAATTCTCTCGTCTTATCTTAGTTAGTTTCTTATTTTTTTGAGCTATTTCCTTTGTTTTTGTGTTTTATTTAATTTATCTAGCAAATAAAAGAAAAATAGCACAAGTGTGTTATTTTGTAATTTTGTAGCTTTTATATGAAATTGTTGGTGTAGCGGTAATTTCTTAAATAAGTTTTCCAGTTTTTTTTTGTTTAATTTGAGCCTGTTATTTGTTGGAAAGTTATTCATTTTTCTAACTGGAAAGTGGACATATTCTTTCAGCACATGCACATTAGAAAAAATGGCACAATGCCACGAGAATAAAGGCAAACGAAGATAAGGCAGCAAAGGGAGCTGCCCTTTCGGTGGGTTAGTGGGTGCAATCAGGAAAGTCAAAAGCAGAAAATTGATGGAAGACAGGAAAGGGCAGATTAGAGAACATGCAGAGGTGGGTAAGAGCTGCACAGCACCGAGGCTTAAAGTAGGGAAAAAAATAAAATAATGGGGGGAGAGCTGCTTGGGCGCGGGAGTAAGGCGCTGCCTTGGGCAGCTGACTGACGCAAGGAGCTGACTGACGTGAGCGGGGGGGAGAGGAAAGAAGAAAGAAACATAAGGCAGCAAGCTGCCTTGCCTTGGCAGCTGTGAGGCAGGAGCTCGTGGACGCTGCTGGCGCGCGGGAGACGAACAGAACAAGAGGACTGGTGCTGCCTTGCAGCGAGGAACAGCAGGTCAGTGGCACTGAGGTCGCTGCCTTTGGCAGTGTGAGCAGGACAGGTGGAGGAAAAAGAAGGCTGCCTTGAGGCAGCTGGCGACGCAGGAAAGGAATCACAGCAGTGCTGACTTGGGTCAGCACGGAGGTCGCGCGGAAGTCAGACGCAGAAGCTGCCAGGCGCAGCTGTCGCAAGCGGGAGAGAAATAAGGGGTGAGAAGCAGAAGTGAGAGGCGCTGCCTTGAGGCAGCGAGAGGGAGCTGGAGAGAAGGCTGCCTTTGGGCAGCGTGAGAAGGTCAGGCGCGGAATAGAAAAATAATTGGGGGAGAGAAGAGACTGACGTGGGCGCAACAAGGGAGACGTGCAGGAAGGCTGGTCAGTGGGGGGAGCTGTCAGCGAGTGGAACCACCTGGCGAGCGCAGAAACAAACAGCGTCAGACGCGGAACCAGAGAGCTGGCGAGGCAGCGCGAGGAGACGTGCGAGACGCAGGACAGCAAGCTGCCTTTGGGCAGCTTAAGCACAGAGAAAGGCTTCCTCATTTGGTTTTATTTTTCTTAAACTCATGTTTAATTTAATTTGTTTTTCAATTATATTAAACATGTGTAATTAATTTCTGTTTAGTTAGAGGAGAATTTGAAACCATGGATAAATGTTTATTATGATTTGATTTACTCCAGTTATGAATTCTTGAACGTTGGATGTGGTTTATTTTTCTGTGTTGATTAATAACTTGTTTATGTATGTGGGTTAAGGGTCGACACTTAATTTGCATGCTTAGACTTGATGCTAGGATATAAGGGAATTTCACCTAATCGTTATGAACTTATATCCATGAGTAGTAAAAATCGCTAGTCACGATTGTGTTTAGTAAACCCTAGGTTGGATTAACATGCGTATTCCATAGTTATGAATGCCTAGTCGATGCTTATGATTTCCATTGAACTTAATGATTTTTGATATGTCTCTCTATCATGCGTATTCCATAGTTAGGGAACTTGATAAGAATAATTTGGGTGTGATGCGTATTCCGTCCAATTCAATGAATCTAGGGAAATCTGAAGGTTAATTTAAGCGGACCTAATTAACTTGGAGCATTGTCATTTATTCGCTTGTTGAAATCATAACTGTGAATCAAATTATATGCATTTGTTCATGTGTGGATAAGGACTCCTCTAACTAACGTCTCATCATTTTAATTCTATAAAATATATTTTCTTTGAAGTTTGTTTTTAAGTTTCTGTTTTAAATTCAATTCCGTAAAAAAATCAATCCCCCGTTTATTTTAAAGTGTTAGATTTGTTAGAAATAAATTTAGTTTGTGTTTTCTTGAGTCTTGAATTATTTTGAGTCTTTGGATTTGTTTTGGTTTATTTGTTAGTTTTATTTTGAGTGATTCTAGTTAAGTGTTTTGATTTTAGTTTAGTGTTTTAAATTTTGTTTTTACGTTTTTAATTTAATTTTACTTTGGTTAGCATCCCTAGTTAATCCCCGGCCTAGAACGATCCCTACTTATCCATATACTACAATTGTCACAAATAGGGTTAAATTTATGCGTTAACTTATTTTCGCATCACTATCCCCGATAAATATATTCCGAAAATAAATAATTCGGGAGTAGGGCGTTATAGATTGTGCATTTTATGCCACACTATATATATATATATGTATATATATTGGAAAAATACTATGATATGGTTGAGTTTTAGATTTGCATTATGGCATATCCATGTGTATACTACCTGCACAAAATTATTATGAACGCTTTGAAGTGCGAAGATGAACGCGGAACCCACAGGTAAGTTCAAGTGAGTTATGGTATTAGTTGAAATGATTGAGTTACGGCATGATCACATTATGTTTTAGGCAACTCCGACATTGTCGTACAAGTTGCCTATGAGTTGTATATGTCACATGAGATGCATTTAGAGCTCATAAACCTGCACCCCGGTGTTAGTGCTCCCGCCCGTGGCCAAGGCACAATCCTTCACGTGATGTTCACCACCCGCACCTTACGCTCACCTTGGATCCAAGGTAGGTGCACAGGCCTGTCGTACAAACCACTATAGGTGGTTCCGACTCGTAGGTGACCTGCGATTATTCACATAGTCTTCCCGTGATTGTAGCACTTGCGCGTATTTATTTACACCCAGTCCTGCCGTACAGACCACCTTAGGTGGTTCCGACTCGTGTGCAGGTATACTTATGAGATATGGATAAGTCATACAGGTCACTAGAGGTGCCTCCCGACTTATGAGCTAGCATATGTGATGAGATATGGATAAGTCGTACAGGTCACTTGAGGTGACTCCCGACTTATGAGCTAACATATGTGATGAGATATGGATAAGTCGTACAGGTCACTATAAGTGACTTCCGACTTATGAGTTAGCATTGATTTATGAGATATGGGTACAGATCACCATATGTGACTCCGACTTGCATGCTAGTACGGGTTATTAATCACATGATTATTGATATTGATGATGAGATGCTGTGTTGTGGTATATTTATGGTTTACTGTTGATATACTTTTGATTTCATATTGATATGTGGTATGATTTTCTGGAAATTATACAGGTGTTGCAACGAAGGGTTATAATGCTTTAGATGGGTTCTATTAAAATTTCATTTCTAGGGCCACTCACCCTTGTTTTGTTTTCATCCTCCAGGTTTTATTAGCTGAGCTTTCTTATCGTCGAAGATTCGTGGCGATTCTTAGTGTTGGAGATTCTTTCGAGGGTACGATTCTTAATACACTCTACTGTACTTACTTATGCTCTAACGTCACGTGTGAAGTGGGTTCCTTCCCACTCACCAGCGCACTATGGTATTTAGGCACTCGTAGGCTTAAATTTATTCCCATTTTTCCACATCATCATACTTTAAGGCTTCGTCACCCTCCAGGTGTCAGCCAGCACAGCTCGATTCAGAGTCCTAGTGGACATCTCGGGTCGGGGTGTGTCAGTAACCCCCTGCTGTAAAACCCGTATAGTTTCCTAGAAAATAGAGTACATACATATATCGAAACCACATTCGAAATAGCAAAATCCACATATATGCCAAGTCAAATATCTCAGTATCAAGAACGAGTAAACCAGGTGAAGTAAATCAATGAAAGTAATATGTCAGCCGGATCCACCTATTGTGGCTTGTACCGCTGAACCTTTAGCTCATCAAGTATGCATGCACACGAGTCGAAACCACCTATAGTGGTCTGTACGACAAGACTGTGCACCAAACTTGGATCCAAGGTGAGCGTGCGGTGCGGGAGGTGAAAATCACGTAAAGGACTGTGCCCTGGCCATGAGCGGGAAAACTAACACCGAGGTGCAGGTTTATGAGGTCTAAATGCATCTATGTATAACCATCATAATGCAACTCATAATCAGCAATACATATACCTACCTGGAACTTACCAGGAGCATCCGCAACGTCAAACAATATCATACACAACTAATAGAAACTTATTCTAAGTTACAAAGCATTTGACATGGCATTTAAAATACAAAATCATTTAAATCAATTTTTGTGGGAAAACGCAAAGCATATATACATATATATTAAAAACTAAAAGCCCACTCACCTGGAGTTCGCACTACCACTCCCTAGCACACACACCGAGGCATCATGAACAATCGGTGCCTAGAACAATTATCAAATCACATCTAAGAATTCTTATCGATAGAATACAAAATTTACATAAAACACACCCCTACGATTTGATCCGGAAGTTCTGCATCATGGATTTCCGATCTGTTACTCCAAAGATCCACATTATGCTTCTAGAACAACATCATAAAGTTTCATTACGATCAAACGGTTGGATCTCCGCCAATTGCAAATTCAAGTGGTGGTCAACGTTTTATTTTACTAACTTACAAATCCAATTTGGGAAGATCCGTGCGTCAAATTCCCGATCCATAAATTCCTATGATCCTCAAATATTATGTACTATAACATATTAAAGTTTGGTGACCATTCAACAGTCGGATCGTCGATTCACATTTTACCAAGTAACGTATCGTAATGAATTTAGGTTCAAATGATCAATCTACGTTATACGAATATAAAAACTGAATTCAAGACATCTAATTTAGCCTAAAAGTACAAAATTCAACTATTTCTAAAAACTACCAAATTTTACAGAATTGTAGGTCTCAATGAGAAGAGTAAACTTTATACCTGTGGCCTAATTTGGTCGGGAAACACCTGAAATTACCCACGAACCGCCGGAACCCTAGAATTAGGTGTGATTCGATTTGACCTCCAAACTTGCTCCGATGCCTCCACCACTACTTGGGCTGTGTTCCTGGGTTCTAGGGGAGTGTTTTGGTAGTGGTAATTGGAGGAAAACGTTTTACAATTGGTGGATTTGGAGCAAGGTTCCCTGCAGCACCCATGGGTGTTTCTTCACCAAACTACAATCAACTTCCTTCTGGTTTTGGGTGGAATTGGAAGATGGGAGGTTGTGGAAGTAGTTTGCAAGTGATGGATGGGTGAAAATCTCTTGAAAAATAGGGGAAGTTGGCCGGAATTTTCAGCAAGTGATGGATTGGTTCAGCATCATGATTATTGATTTTCACATTCTCTACACGTACAAAATTCTTCGTACATAGAGTTGTACAAAGATACTTCCCAACTCCATTCATATAACGAAAGTGATTATAACCATTTGAACTCTTTCTTGATAGATTAAAGGTAACGTCATATCGATACTCAAATTTTCCAACTGAAATAGAATAGGACAAGCTGAAAATGTTCAAGGGTAGATATGTCTTTTTTGTACAACCGGACTGATATACGATAATGTATTCGTAATTGTTGATTTAGTCCTTCTACTGCCGCTGTCCGAAACTTAGCTCATTCCAAGAGTAAATGTACTTAAGAAATCTAAGGTTGATAAGAATTTTGGACACGTTCTCCACAGAGAAATGTTATTTGATTTTCAAGCAAAGATGTTAAATGTTGACTCCCAGTCATACATAAGATGGCTCATTCCAAATAGTTCTACACATTGGAAATATAAGTGATACTCCATCATGCTGCCTCTACGCAGCCAAAACATCCAAGGATACGTCGTTATGAATCTCCAAAAGATCAACGTCATCAAAGAGTGTAAGGCGATGGTGAAATGAGACAACAGTTCGGTTGTCGAAAATTTTATTCATTTCCAACTTTTCAAAAAAAGCTAACTTTCCTCGGCCGAAAAGTGAAGAAGGATACTGTAGCCGAGAATTCACTAAAAAATTGTCGATAAAATTGACAAGACTAAGAATATCTCGAATTCACAACACTTTGTAAGAATATCAACTTTCTTCCGTTACAAGCTTTTTGAGAAAAGAAAATAATCTCGTCCATTGAGATCACGTCTCCCAAGAAGAGTCTCAATTTACTCAAAGCTTTCTAAATACTCAGCTCACTCTAATAGTGAGAAATTAACTCGTACTTCGATTCTCCTATCTACCCGTGGAAGTGATCCAGAAGGTGGCTAGTCGAAAAGATTATGTTTACCTAGATAGGTGATAAGGTAGAAACAACTATGAGTTTACTGTCCTACTACAAAGCTTGCTCCTATCTTTCCGAAATTTAGTTTCTTCGGCTTCAGCAGTCACTGTTAATCAAATACATTAGTTGTGCTGCTAATTGACGCATATACGATGATTTTGATATTCTTCGCTACTCTGAAACTGTACATTAGCGTTCTGGCACAAAGGTATCACTTCCAGATACTAGCAAGTCTTTGGTATCAGAAATCATACCGCCTAAATACTGATTGACAGTTCATGGATATCGGACAATATCGTCAATTAGTAGCGCCACTATAGGCTGATTACAGACTAGAGCCCGCTGAGATAATGGTTTTTAGACAACGGCTAAGGAATTGGTCCTATGAGGGGTTCCATAATTCTAGGGGAAATACTCACTACCCCAAAGATTTTGCACCACTCATAGGTATAACAACTCGCACTCTGGTGCCTATACTCATCGAAATGACGAGTACATCACCAAAAGAAATTTGGGTACTGATATTGGTTAGGATTTCCAAGCCAGAAAGGGAAATTTACTAATAATCTACTTTAAAACGAGTTTAAATGGAAGTCGATCTTCCTCCTGAAGATCTGAATTGATAACTAGTGTTTAAGAAGATTAGTACTATCGGGGACCAAAAATGATTGTTCCCCCTAATGTTCTTACGTCAAGTGCTATTCTTTTAGCACCCTACTGTCACTTAAGACAATTTTTGGAATCTTGACACAGTAAACTTTGTAGAAATCCCAATTAATAGTATACTAACGGATACTGCTAAGGGATCAAAATCAGTTCGAGTTTCCTATCTCGAAAGGGTTGATAATGATGGAATTGATTTATAAATCCCTAGATACACCAATATCGATATATTAACCCTGCTTTAGGGCCATCAACTAGTCTCAAGTCTACGTCTTTCCTTGGTAGTAAAGTTCTTCGCTTTAAGTCTAAAAACGTTCACCAAAGTGACCTTCTAAAATATCAACAAGTCAGCAAAACTGCCCAAACTTAGGAAAAACTAACACATTTTTTGTAGTCGACGAGGTGGCAAGTTTCGAAAATTAGGCTCAAGAACATAGAACGCTTTCATCACGCGTGTGATGGATGCAATACTGCCCAACTTATGTACCGATACCAAACTGACACACCCTGACCCGGAATGTCCACTAGGACTCCGAATCGAGCTGTGTTGGCCGACACTTGGAAGGTGATGAAGCCATAAAGTGTGATGATGTGGAAAAATGTGAATAAATTTAAACCTAAGAGTGCCTAAATACCAGAGTGCACTGGTGAGCGGGAATGAACCCACTTCACACATGATTACAGAGCATAAGTAAAGTGCAGTAAGGTAAGATAAGGCTTATACCATCTTAGGAAGCCACCCGTACGGGGATATGCCACGAATCCTCGTCGATATGAAAACTTTGCTACTAGAACCTGGAGGGGAGAAAAATAGAAAACGTGAGTGGGAAAAAACAAAGCTTTTCAAAAACCATTTCACTTATCAAAGAAAATAAAGTACATACATACATCGAAACCACATTCGAAATAGCAAAATCCACATATATGCCATGTCAAATATCTCAGCATCAAGAACGAGTAAACCAGGTGAAGTAAATCAATGAAAGTAATATGTCACCCGGATCCACCTATTGTGGCCTGTACGGCTGAACCTCTAGCTCATCAAGTATGCCTGCACTGTTGGAAATGTGCCCTAAAACCAATCATATGATGATACTTTATGGACATTTCACATTTTAAACTAATCTAGTTTAAATATAAACGGTAAAAGGTTATTGTTTGAGTCGTCTCATATACATGTTATATGCTTAAACGATAAAGTCCAAGGAATATGTGATTGGGAGAATGCAATCTAAAGAAGTTAGATTCACGAAACCATTCTTTCGTAGACACATCCTAAACGTTCCTGATCATAGGATTGCCAATTGGGCATTGACAGTCCGTTAAGATCAGTACATGCTATGTCTTATCTTAGGGAGAGTGACTAGTCTCGAGTCATTGGTGTGATTGACACCAAGACAAGCATGTAGGTGCTCAATAGCGAATGAGTCCACTGAACACAATCAACGAGGACTTCTCATACTCATGTGACATGAGAACTCATGGTTGGGATAATGCAAAGTAGTCATTTGACCTGAGGCATCATAGTTGTCTTGTGGTTAGGTCCTTGATCTTTGACTATGTCAAAGTCACTCCATTCGAGGGTGTCCACGGCATAGTTGGGGTTAAGCCACTTAGCCATAGAGGCAATTAAATGCGCAACAAGGGATCTCTAACCTTCAAACCGTTTGAGGGATAATACTCTATGATATGATTAAGAATCTCTGGCCAGAGTATGAATGAGATTTAGGAAGTCGTTCCAAATCACATTCAAGGTAATCATATAAGCACACGAATCACATTGGATAGTAGACATGAATAAATTATCAAACCAAACAATGTGGTCAAGAGTATTGTATTAGAGAAAGACTGTATTGCATTGTAATCCTAAACTGAATAGGTTCTCCACCTCTTCTGATTAGCTTGGGTAACCATGATATGCTGCTAGGTGTCACTCATGGTTTGTGGAAGCCCTAAAAGTGTATAAACACTAAAGGGAGAATTGAAAGTAAGTTTCAATTCACAATCGATTTGAAAGTGTTCTAATCGCCCACTGCCTCGCTAAAAGGAACCTAATGGATCGTACACCGTGTAAGGTAGAGATTGAAGAAACAACGGAGATGAGTAAGAATAATTAAATGGTTTAATTATTTATGGCAAGGATTAATTAATATGTTAATTAATCAAACGAATAAGTTCGTTAAAGACGTCGGGATAGTATTGGACCTTAAGGCCCAATGGGCTTTGAACGTCAAGTCCATTGACTTAAGTTGTATGACAACTTAATGAATAATGATTTACAAAGGCCCAAATAGCCCAATAATAACCCAATGGCCGGCCATTTAGAGAAGGAGTGGGTTTTGGACTTATTTACAAGTTTGCCACTCCAATGAATTAAGGTATAAATATGACTTTATAGCTAAAATTCATTTAGGGTTTCTTTTGGAGAAAATTGGTGAGAGCATGTCTCTCGATTTCTCTCTAAAGAGGCCGGCCCCCTTGGAGGGATTAGCTAGCAATCCAACTCCTCCAAGGTCACTCATTTCTTCTTCAATCTAACCTTGGTGAAGAGACTTAGAGGTTCTCAATTTTGGGAACTTGGAGAACCATTTCATCCATCCAAATCCATAGATCTAAGATGCAAGGAATGAAGGCCCTCTCTTTGGGTGATTAGCCTTTGCTTATGCAAAGAAGAATCTACAAAGGTATAAATTTCTCAACTCACTTAGATTTGAGTTGAGTCTTGGTTCACCAATCTACTAGGCTTTGAATTTCATGGTTAATGTTTTGTTTTTAAGTGCATACAAGCATGATTCCGCCTTTAATTGTTAATTGCATGCTAATAGATGTTGTTTAAATGAACATGTTTTTCACAAAATTTCCTTCAAGTGGTATCAGAGCCTAGGTCTAGTAGTTGGTGAATCCTTTTGGGTTTTGTAGTTCATAGTCTTTGATTTAAAAGTTGTAATATGTTACAAGCTTTATTCTTGCTTCTTTGAATGTAAATTTTGTTAGAAAATTTGCCATCTCAAATGTTGTAGATGTAGTTCATATGAGCATGAATATTGGAGCTAAAATTTGGTGCCATGTTTTTGGGGAAATTCGGCCAAATCCAAAGGGTGGATTTTTGGGTTCTTTTTTGACTTGTTAAAAGTGTTTTCAAGTAACTTTTGGAACCCCTATGTACCCTAGTTTGGTTATATGTTATTTCCCTAAAGTTTGAGTGGTTTTGGGATGTTTTTGGGTGAAAAATGTTCATGGAAATTTTTGAGTTTTTCATGAGTGTTCTTTATTGTTCTTGACATTTTTGCCAAGAACAAAAAGGTTTGGTGTTTTGATTCAAAGTTTTGATTTATTTCATAAAGTTTATGTTTTATGATTTTTCAAATTTTTAAATGTATTAGATATTTGTTTAGAAAGGTGATGGAATTGTTGGTGGGTGTGTAAGGATTAATTCCCTTTCACACACACCACTTGCACCACTTGCATGCTTTATGTCTAACTTACAAATCAACACACACATCACTCCCTTCCTCTCCAAAACCGGCCACCCTATCAAGTGGGGTGTTTTTGGGGTTTTTATGCAATTACATAAAGTTTTGGTACTTTTGTGTATTTGTAGTTTGACCCAAAAGTTTACGTATTTACGTAAAGGCCCAAAATCATTAAAGGACAAATTGTTTTGTTCCTTTAATGAAGTTTTTGAATTTATTGAAATTTTTGAGTTCTAGTTGTAATTACATGAAGCAGTGGACTTTTATGTTTTTACAAAATGAGCTCAAAAGTTTAAGTTTGCAACATAGCCCAAAAAGTTGAGGTTATTGCATTTTGGCCCAAATTAAGTTGAGAACAAAATGGTTTTGTCTCTTTAAATGAGAATTGGATTTTCATTTCATTTAGCTCCATTTAAATCAATTTTATGGATACAAAAACCAAATGAAAATGTTGCATTCAATTTAATTAGTTAAAGCGTTAATTAATTAAAGGGTGATTATGAACCTAAGCCTATTATAATTGAGCTATGTGAAAGGCCGTTTCAAATTTGTTTGAACCATGGGAATGTGTAGATTAGATTTTGGTTGTAATTTGATATGATCAAATGTTGTAAAAGAGCATAAGCTCTTATTTACTTTAAAGTAATTTATTTTGATCAATTGTTGTAAAAGAGCATAAGCTCTTCTTTACTTTAAAGTACTCATTTTTCTTGTTTTATTTGATATGCATGAAATTGGAGTAGCGGGTCCAACGCCCAATAGGAACAACACGCCTTAATGTGATTAAACGCGTAACTAAAATCAATCACCATCCCTAGACCGAGATTCAACACTAGGCTCGTGTTGAATCTAAACAAAGGTTCATAGTCATCCTAAGGCCCTAAGGCAACTATATAGTCCATCAAATGAATGCAAAGTTTATGTTAGTAGTATCATATACTCTTGCTTTAAAAACCGTTTTATAAGCATAGTGGGAGTATTATATACAACTAAAAACAATCAAATGGACCAATAGTTGTAATAGGACCAAAATTGTTTTAATAAAGATTAAAATGTATATTTATATGTGATGAGACCTAAAACCCTCAACCAAACCATTATTAAGTTGACAAGCGTGAGAGTGCTTTGAACACTCTTTCGTGGCCTTCCACCGTGGTAGGCTCCGATGTTTGTGACTCGTACACCGGCTTCACCCTATCATGGGGGAGTTCAAAGTGCGTGCTTACACTCGGAGGAGTTCTATATGCATACATGATGTTGTGAAGGTAGGCAACGAGAATGATCAACATCGTATCATTGTGAGGTTGTTCTTGAACCCCTACCCGAACTTGCATGGTGGGAATGACTTAACTAAGTGTAATGGAGCCAACATCATATCATTATGAGGCTACATTCTCTAGAGGCCAAATAAGATGGGTACTTGCAAGAGATGCAAATGAGTAAGCGTACTCTCTCATTATTATTAATGCTAGCCAACATCATATCATTATGAGGTGGGCTTGGTAATAGTGAGTCTCCCATACCCTACTAAGAGTTTCTTCCAAAACTCTCGAATTCCAATGAGGGATATGGAATTTGCCAAAAATAGTGGGTGGTGCTATTTGATTTAAAGACCCGAATCAAATGGCTTAAAATCAATCAATTTAGATTCGTTATGTATTTGTTTACCAATATATTTGCAAACGCTATCCAAAACTTGACAAAGAAAAGCCGAAAGCTTTAGTTTCCGGACTTGGTACTACAATCCCATAGATTGTCTTTAATGGCTTGTATATGTACCTAAGTAGTCTCATCCTCACAATCTTCCTATTGATAATGTATCATTGAAAGAACATGTTAGATAAGTTTATCATAAAGAGGACAACACTTTTAATGTCATAGTTCTTCACTTACAAATCGTTGTATGAAGAAATAAGAGTTGCTTTGAACAACCCTTAGCTAATGCAGACACTAGTGCTTGTTTCTTTGTTAAATGAACAAAGAACTTGAGAAGAAAGCACAAGGGCATGGACACTTTATGTGCCATGATTCTTCACTTACAAATTGTTGTATGAAGAAATGAGAGTTGCCTTGAACAACTCTTGGAAGTTTGTAATTATGTTTAGAACATAATGGTTGGTTGACAAAAATAGTCCATCAACATGGACTTATGATGATTTTGAATCATTGAGTGTTGAAGTGTTAAACCACTTAAAGAAACGGAAACTAGGCAAGGACTTCACCTTTGTGTCCCTATCCAAATCGTTCACTAAGTTTATTGTAAACTATATAGTGAACAATAACCATACGCTCTCCAAATTGTTTGATGTGTATAACACAATTGAAATAAGTTTCAAGAGAGATAGTGGGAGTTTAGGGACCATGACCATTGTATTCAAAGGAGAAGTCAAATGAAGAAAGCTAAATAACTCCAAGGGAACAAACTTTCTTTATGAAAGGATGGACATTGGAAGGGGTATTTGCAAGAAATGTCTTGCAAGTGTCAAGAACACACCTTTCGAAGGTGTTGTAAAATGTTCTTGAATAGTTCAAAACAGTTGGTTCTTCTACTTGAATGCTTGATTCCGTATTAGTAACTATGTTTTACAATCGTTGTAAAAGTGTGAATAATAAGAAGTAGAAGATATATGAGAGAAGAAAAAGGTGCTTCACATTCGGAACGTGAATAAAATAAAGATCTCTGCGAAAGCAGATAGTACTTACTTCCTCATATGAACTACCAAAGAAATTGGAAAAACCAAAGATTGTCTCTACATTCCAATTTTAAGGAACTTAATTCCGTCACTATAGTAGAGATGGATGAATGTTTTGTTTGACAAAACATTGTTCTTTATTAATCAATGATTGGATTATAGTAATCTAATTGATTGTCTCTATAGTAGAGATGATATGGTAGTGTTAACTGTTTAGAATATAAGGATGCTTAAAACCCAAAAGGTTGCAAGGTAGTGACTAATCCCAACTAAGTTCTGATACCTCTAAAAACATAAATTACGAGTTGGTCATAGATGGATGCTTTGGATCGTTATATCTAGATCCAATGCCTTCTTGTTAAAATTGTATAGAGGCAAAATGTTTGAATCTTTACTCTTTTTGAAAGGAGAAAGAATCACAAAGTTGTTGAGGTTAATTCACTTAGATGTTAGTGGCACTAGTCCACAAACATAATGCTACTCTTGTTGTTTGACATTCACCGAAGATCACTCTCGGTTGGACTATAGTTTATTTTGAATAAACACAAGTCCGAATACTTTGCAAAATGTTTCAAAGAATTCAAGAAATGTAAGTTGATGAGTAAGACGTCTAAAGTATTTGCCTCCTTAGATTTGATCCAAGGAAAGGTAACACTTTAGAACAGTTTCCTTGAAAGATATCAAGGAAAGAAGCATCATAAGATAATGGATTTCTCCATAAGGAGAAGAACGAACTTGAATAAGATTTAGTTCGTTGGATATAATCAATTACCCATATATAGGATATATACTTCTAAAACAATATGATTGTCAATTAGAAGACCTTCCAAAATTTCCATGACTCCATAGGATGTAGTTGGAAAGAAAGACAAATCTTAATCATGTTAAGATTTGGGGTTGTATGCTAATAAGCAATATTTGTTTGAAAATTATCTTGTGGGTATCCTTAAATTAACATTTGGAAAACCAACTGACAAATGTTGTTTGTTGGGTAGTTCATTGTAATCCTACAATATGATTTGCCTAAGATAGAGCAATGAACGAGAGATAGAACTCAAAGAATGGGTTCTTTGAGAGACAAGATGATAATCAACAAATATAACAACCTAGTTCCTATACCACAAGCTCCAAGGTAGTAAAAAAGGATTTATAAACCGTCTCAGTTGAATGGTTTGAACTTTATGACTATGTCATAGAGTTGCACCTCTTAAATCGAAAGAAATAAGAATGAAAAATCCTTATGACTACATTGAGTGTATATACGATATATACTCAAGGAAATGGTAAAGTACCATTTGACCCGAAATAATGAAAACTTCATAGCTAATTGGTAGCTTAAGGTGACTACAATAAAAGAGAATGGTTGACTTTGAAGGAACCATCTTTGACGTAGTCTTAGTTTCAATTAATTCGAAGATTACTAGCTACAACTAAATGGTGATTCAATGTTTGGACATTATGTGGGTTTCCGAAACCATTATTAAGATAGTCTTGATAATATATGTCTAAAACTATGAATCACAAGACATATAAGTTGTAGAGATCCATCCATCATGGATCTTAGCAAGCTACTAGGGGCCATAAGCGTCTTATGAGAGAAAGATCAAATTGTTTGATTTCTCATAAAGATGTAAATGAATCTTTTGTTTACTAGGTTTACAAAAGATTAGTGGGAGTTAATCATGTTCCTAAATTTAAATATATATATATACATACACATATATGATATATTAATTTTGGAAATGAAAAGAATACTTCTTCGTTAAAGTTATGACTTTAAACATTCTATAGCGATAGAATGTATATAGGAGACATAGTCTATAAACATGGGATGGAAATCTATAATGATAGATTTCAGGATATAATTGGATTATATCAAGCCCTAATGATAGACAAGAGATGCTAGGAAGTTTCTCATATGATGACAAACTTCAAATGAAAAGGACAACTCTAGTGAGACTAGGAAGTTGTTCTTCTCAAAAGGAACTTACCCTTTTGACTCCTAAAGAAACATAATGCATAAATAAAATCCTTTATGCATACGCAGAAAGGTGATTTACGTATTTCATATTGTTGGAAATATGCCCTGAAAGTCAATCTTTGGAAGAAACCTTTCAGGATAATGAATGGATGTATAGATGAATCTTATACATCAAATGGCAAAGATACTAATTAGGACTATCTCTATAAACGATATATGTCATAAATAGTGAATCCATGGACAATGGATTGATGGAAGATGTAATCTAATGATGTTAGACTACAGAGACCTTCTTCACATAACCATCATGTCCAAAAGGTTCCTGGTCATAGGATTGTCGGAGGGATACTGACAATGCATAGACCGGTACATACTGTGTCCGCTTCGATTAGAAGGATGGAAAGTCTCATCCCATTCGTGTAGTGACACTAAGACAAGTATGTAGGTGCTCATTAAGGGAATGAGTTCACTGAACACAATCGAACGAGAGTACTTGCATGGAGGTCTACTCACATGTCAAGCAAGTAACTCTAATGGTTGGAATAATGTAAGTAGTCCTTTGACCTGAGACATCATCGTTGTCTTGTGGTTAAATACTTGATCTTTGATTATGTCAAAGTCACTCTATCAGAGTGTCCACGACATAGTCGGGGTTAAGCCACTTAGTCATGAAGGCAAGTGAATGTTCAACAAGGAATCTCTAATCCTCGTTATGAGAGGATGAATACTCTAAGATATGATTCGGGAATCTTCGGTCGAAGTATCGAGCGTAATAAAGGAAAGCGTTCCTATACGACTCAATTGAATCATATAAGAAGGAATAATCACATTAGGGGTTTGACATAATATATCCGTACCCTAGTGATGTGATTGAGAGTATTGTTTTAGAGGAGGATCGAATTACATTGTAATTCCAACTTAATAGGTTCTCTGAACAACTTCTACATTAGCTTGGGTAGCCATGATATATGGTTAGATGTCACTCATGGCTTGTGAGTTCTTCTAGATGATTAAATGTAATCGTCAAAGAAGAAGATGAATTAAAAGTAAGTTTTAATTCACTAAGTGATTGGATTAACTATAATCAATTGGATTGGTGCAAATCACCTCACTGCCTTGCTAATTAGAACCTAAAACGATTGTTCACCAATACACTCTTGTAGTGAGTAATTAATGGATGATGGAAATAATTAATTGGATTAATTAAGTGTTGTGATTAATTAGAAAGTCTAAAGAAATCATAAAAGCGATATAAGATCGTTTTGGACTTAAAGAAACGTTCGGGTTTAATTGGGCCCATTGGGCCTAAACCCATTGGGCTTTTATTCAAGCATTGGATGACTTGAAATAAATAAAAGCCCAAAGCCCAAACAACACTAAAGGGGCCGGCCATATAGAATGAAAAGGAGAGATATGTAGTCAAGTTGTTGGCTAGGTCTCTTTGGCTATAAAAGGAACTTTATAGCAAATGTTTTCATGAGGGTTTTTTGAAGTGTTTGAAGAACAAAAGAGAAAAGGAAATATATCTCTTTCACACTCAAAGGGCCGGCCACCATTGGGGTTTTTTAGCTAATCATCTATTCACCCCTTTTGGTTATTCCTTCATCTTTCTCACTACACTAGTGGGTGAGGATCTTTAAAGGTTTTCAATCTTGGAAACTTGAAGAGGACTTAGGAGTACTCATACTAACAAAGTGGAGGAGGCAAGGAAGGAGGCTAGGCTCAAGGAGTTCAAGGAACAAAGGGCTTGGAGGTGGTCCATCCTTGGTCTAAACTCTAGATCAAGAGGTATAGATCTATTCCTAAACTTTGTTCTTAATTTAAATGTTTTGATGCATCTTACATAAACCTATGCATCTTGAAGGGGATTTATTTGACTAGTGCTTTGATATTATTTGATAACATGCTTCCGTTGCTTTTGTATATAAATTTTGAATTGTATATGCATGCTAGTCATTATGAAATCCCACATGAAATCTCATAAATTTCCCTTCACATATTGTATGAAAAACGTTGATATGAGTTGTACCAAGATCGGTACAAGACGATATCAGTGCAAGCCCAGGATCAGAACCATGGCAACTGTCAAGTGAATCCTTAAGTATTTAAGAAATACTAAAGGATAGATTCCTCAAAGAATGAGGAAGAATTAGAGTAACGTAAAGGAAGCGTAAATGTATTAGATTATGAATCTAATCCATCATTGGATGTTTCTTCATTATGAATGAAGAGATAATCATATATCTCTTTATTATGACTAAAGAGATATTTGGATGGAAACGTTAAAAGTAATGACTTTAGTGTGTTCCATTATGAATGCAAAATATATTGCCATATAGAAGCTTACAACAATGTTGTTTGGATGGGAAAGTTCATTTATGAACTCTCTATTCGGTTCCAACCAGAAAGTGTCTCTACTGTACCGACACTACGACACTAATGGGGCGATAGCTCAAGCTAGGGAATCAAGGTCTCATCAAGATCCGAACACAAATGAGAGACTAAACCACATGATTGAGAATCATGTATAATGGTGACGTCGTTATTCTCAAGGTTGCTTCTATGGATAACATATAGATATCCATTGCCTAGGCCTACTACTCAGCCATTTTTGAAATGACTACAGAAGAGGTATCATCACTGATAACCAAGCTGATTGGCTCTAGTGCAAGTGGGAGATTGTTGGAAATGTGCCCTGAAACCAATCATATGATGATACTTTACGGACATTTCACATGTTAAACTAATCTAGTTTAAATATAAACGGTAAAAGGTTATTGTTTGAGTCGTCTCATATAAATGTTATATGCTTAACCGATAAAGTCCAAGGAATATGTGATTGGCCGAATCCAATCTAAAGAAGTTAGATTCATGAGACCATTCTTTCGTAGACACATCCTAAACGTTCCTGATCATAGGATTGCCAATTGGGCATTGACAGTCCGTTAAGATCAGTACATGCTATGTCTTCTCTTAGGGAGAGTGACTAGTCTTGAGTCATTGGTGTGATTGACACCAAGACAAGCATGTAGGTGCTCAATAGCGAATGAGTCCACTGAACACGATCAACGAGGACTTCTCACACTCATGTCACATGAGAACTTATGGTTGGGATAATGCAAAGTAGTCCTTTGACCTGAGGCATCATAGTTGTCTTGTGGTTAGGTCCTTGATCTTTGACTATGTCAAAGTCACTCCATTCGAGGGTGTCCACGGCATAGTTGGGGTTAAGCCACTTAGCCATGGAGGCAATTAAATGCGCAACAAGGGATCTCTAACCTTCAAACCGTTTGAGGGAGAATACTCTATGATATGATTAAGAATTTCTGGCCAGAGTATGAATGAGATTTAGAAAGTCGTTCCAAATCACATTCAAGGTAATCATATAAGCACACGAATCACATTGGATAGTAGACATGAATAAACCATCAAACCAAACAATGTGGTCAAGAGTATTGTATTAGAGAAAGACTGTATTGCATTGTAATCCTAAACTGAATAGGTTCTCCACCTCTTCTGATTAGCTTGGGTAACCATGATATGCTGCTAGGTGTCACTCATGGTTTGTGGAAGCCCTAAAAGTGTATAAACACTAAAGGGAGAATTGAAAGTAAGTTTCAATTCACAATCGATTTGAAAGTGTTCTAATCGCCCACTACCTCGCTAAAAGGAACCTAATGGATCGTACACCTTGTAAGGTATAGATTGAAGAAACAACGGAGATGAGTAAGAATAATTAAATGGTTTAATTATTTATGGCAATGATTAATTAATATGTTAATTAATCAAACAAATAAGTTCGTTAAAGACCTCGGGATAGTATTGGACCTTAAGGCCCAATGGGCTTTGAACGTCAACTCCATTGACTTAAGTTGTATGACAACTTAATGAATAATGATTCACAAAGGCCCAAATAGCCCAATAATAACCCAATGGCCGGCCATTTAGAGAAGGAGTGGGTTTTGGACTTATTTACAAGTTTGCCACTCCAATGAATTAAGGTATAAATATGACTTTATAGCCAAAATTCATTTAGGGTTTCTTTTGGAGAAAATTGGTGAGAGCATGTCTCTCCATTTCTCTCTAAAGAGGCCGGCCCCCTTGGAGGGATTAGCTAGCAATCCAACTCCTCCAAGGTCACTCATTTCTTCTTCAATCTAACCTTGGTGAAGAGACTTAGAGGTTCTCAATTTTGGGAACTTGCAGAACCATTTCATCCATCCAAATCCATAGATCTAAGATGCAAGGAATGAAGGCCCTCTCTTTGGGTGATTAGCCATTGCTTATGCAAAGAGGAATCTACAAAGGTATAAATTTCTCAACTCACTTAGATTTGAGTTGAGTCTTGGTTCACCAATCTACTAGGCTTTGAATTTCATGGTTAATGTTTTGTTTTTAAGTGCATACAAGCATGATTCCGCCTTTAATTGTTAATTGCATGCTAATAGATGTTGCTTAAATGAACATGTTTTTCACAAAATTTCCTTCATGCACACGAGTCGAAACCACCTATAGTGGTCTATACGATAGGACTGGGAGTAAATAATTACGCTCAAGTGCTACGATCACATGAAGACTGTGCGAATAATCGCGGGTCACCTACGAGTCAGAACCACCTATAGGGGTCTGTACGACAGGACTGTGCACCAAACTTGGATCCAAGGTGAGAATGCGAGACGGGAGGTGAACATCACGTGAAGGACTGTGCCCTGGCCACGATTGGGAGCACTAACACTGGGGTGCAGGTTTATGAGCTCTAAATGCATCTATGTATAACCATCATAATGCAACTCACAATCATCAATACATATACTCACCTGGAACTTACTAGAGCCTCCGCAACATTAAACAATATCATACACAACTAATAGAAGCTTATTCTAAGATATAAAGCATTTGACATGGCGTTTAAAATACAAAAGCATTTAAATTAATTTTTCTAGGAAAACGCAAAGCATATATACATATATATTAAAAACCAAAAGACCACTCACATGGAGTCCGCACTACCACTCCTTAGCACACATACCGAGGTGTCATGAACGATCGGCACCTAGAACAATTATCAAATCACATCTCATAATTCTTATCGATAGAATACATAATTTACATAAAACACACCCCTACGATTTGATCCGGAAGATCTGTATCACGGAATTCTGATCCGTTACTTCCAAAGATACACATTATGCTTCTAGAATAACATCCTAAAGTTTCATTACGATCCAACGATTGGATCTCCGCCAATAGCAAATTCAAGTGGCGGTCAACGTTTTATTTTACTAACTAACAAATCCAATTCGGGGAGATCCGTGCGTCGGATTCCAGATCTATAAATTCCTATGATCCTCAAATATTATATACTATAACATATTAAAGTTTGGTGATGATCCAACGGTCGGATCGTCGTTCACATTTTACCAAGTAACGTATCGTAATGAATTTAGGTTCAAACGATCAACCTACGTTATACAAATATCAAAACTGAATTCAAGACATCTAATTTAGCCTAAAAGTAGCATTGACGGTCTCCTGGCCACGCGCCACCCCGACTCGTTGAAAAATTCAACTATTTCTAAAAATTACCAAATTTTATAGAATTGTAGGTCTCAATGAGAAGAGTAAACTTTATACATGTGGCTAAGTCTAATTTGGCCAGGAAACACCTGAAATTACCCACGAACCGCCGGAACCCTAGAATTGGGTGTGATTCGATTTGACCTCCAAACTTACTTTGACGCCTCCACCACTACTTGGGCTTTGTTCCTGGGTTATAGGGGAGTGTTTTGGTAGTGGTAATTGGAGGAAAATGTTTCACAATTGTTGGATTTCGAGCAAGGTTCCCCGCGGCACCCACGGGTGTTTCTTCACCAAACTACAATCAAATTCCTTATGTTTTTGGGTGGAATTGGAATAAGGGAGGTTGTGGAAGTAGTTTGCAAGTGATGGATGGGTGAAAATCTTCTGAAAAATGGTGGAAGTTGGCCGGAATTTCACCGGTTCGAAACCGGGTCGGGTGTGTGGTGCACGGGTCCGTTTTGGGTGCTCCTCACCCCTCTCCTTTCTCTCCTTGTTCTTTCCCGATTGGCCATCCTTCTTCCTCTCTCCTCTCCCGATTTGCCACCATCTCTCCTCCTTTTTCCTCCTGAAACTCTCCCTTCTTTCTCTTGCTGCCATTCGGCAGTTTCTAAATAAATAAATAAATAAATAAATATATATATATATATATATATATTTCCTTTCTTTCACAAAATAACCTCAAACTCATATAATAACACTTATGAAAATATATATAATAAATGGAAATCCTTAGAAACGTAGTTTTCAGATTGCAACTCTGTAAAACTTCAACCGTAGCTCAAAATTCACTTCCTCTTGCATTTATGCGTTCGTATCACCGGATACTACGCAAATACACTAAAAGAATAAGTATTATGTCTCACCTCTAGGGCATTTTCATAAAATAACACTTTTAAAATTTGTAAAAACATAAAATGTCGTCACGATGAAAAGATATTTTGTGATATGTTTGGAGGACTTAACGTTAGGATTGTTGGAAAATTTAATAATAATATTATTATATTAAATTTATTAATTGAATGGAAATTAGAAGTGGAGCCTTTTGGTAGAAAGATGTGTCTACTCAAATGAAGAGTTGCAACTTTTAACTCTTCATGAATAGTCACATGTTTTCCAAAGAGGTATCTCACATTCTATAAATAGGAAAGCCCCCTATAATCATAAAATAACTTTTCATTGTTTTACATAATCATACCTATAGTACACTAAATATTAGAGAGTCTCATTGAGTCCATATTAGAGAGTCTCATTGAGTCCATATGAGAGAGTTTTCAACACAATCGTGGTTCATGGAGTCTTGTGATTTGGAGTGCTACTATTACAAGGGCGGGGTCGTTGTATCTTGGGAGACATGCGCCGATCAACCATGAGCACTGTAGTGGGGCGTAAACTTGTCTTAAGGACAAAGTGTCCAACACTTGCCTCGACCGTATTTTCTAGGTTCTTCTAATCCATTATATCAAGTTCATTTAACATTGGTTACCCATTGGCATACATGAATTTTGATATATAATTGCATGAATTATTTCTTAAATTTTTATGTGATTTAATATAGCAATTAGACCCTAATTTTTTCCAACAATCTTAAGACAGATTACCCCTCAGTGGTGCCTCAAGGTTTGCATTGGCAAATGTCTCCTAAGATACAACGATCTTTCTCTTTGGGGAAGTAGCACTCCAATCCACAAGGAACAGCGAACCAAAAGAGTTTAAAACTCTCTGTTTCTTGAACACTAAACTACTCTAATTTCTATATGATTTCTGTATGAAAAAAACTACTTCTAAAATGCTTGACGTGGTAGTCTATTTATAGGTATTGACATGCCTCCTTTCCAAAGGATGCGTCTGCTTCCAAGGGACAAAGGTTGCGTCTACTTCCAAGGCACAAAGGATGCGTCTGCTTCCAAGACACAAAGGATGCAACCCTTGTTCAAAGTTACATCTATTTCCAAAGGTCAAAGGCTGCAACCTTTGTTCAAACATACATAACCTTGTGAAAAGCTTCCGGTCAAACCCATCACTTTCATGACAAATAAATTAAAGGAACAATTGCAGACTGCAATATATAGGCAGTCCAAGACTGACCCACTTTTCCATTTTAATTTTCATTTACTTGAATATTTAATATTTAAATATTAATAATACAAATATTTAAATTATTAAATTTCTAACATGTGCTTTCTTGTTTTGATTTTTCTTTTGCTATTTGGTTACGTATTTCCCTTATAGCATTATGTATTTCACAACACACAATTCTTGTCGTAGGCTTGCTTGGAGAGAGTTGCAGCTGCTTGAAGCTTGGTGCAAGTTGTAGCTGCTTGAAGCTTATTGTAGTGCCTTTTGGTCACAGTTTTCCTTGGTGGTGATGTTGTCATGTTCAAGAAATTGCTTGCGTAATCGCTGCGGGGTTGCGTAGTGCGATTACGTGGCGTTTTGGTTGTCATTGCTACTGTAGCGTGCCTTGAAGGACTATCTTGTAGCTGCCCTCTTTGCCGTCCTTGATCAAGCTTCATGGCTGATTTCTTCTTGTCGTTGTGACGTTATCATTGTCATTCTTCAATGTTCACGAGGTTTGTCTCGCATGTCTTTTGTTTTAGTGAAACGATTTTTTCTTTCTTTCCCACCCCACTTTTGTGCTTACGTTGCTTTGTTTATTTTGTTGTAGCCATGGTATTTTTCAAGTGGTTTAAGAATAATACCATCCCTATTCTTGTGAAGGAAGGTGATTCGCAATATAGGGGAACGACGTTGAAACTTTATAGGCCGTTGACTGGCCCTAAGGTGCTTCTTCTTCCTGCAAAAGACAACTCGATGCATATCAAGTCGTGGTCTTCTGACGTATCTTGGGATGTGACGGATTTTGGTCGTCCGAATATGAAGAATAAGGCGTGCACGTCTAGGATTCTTATTTTGAATCCTTCGCACCATGTTCATGACAATCCACTGACTTTGTTTGCTTCTTGGCGATCGCATCCGTAGTGGAGCTATGACTTCAAATAGCACCTTGTCGACTACTGGAGAAGCTGTCTTTGTTTTTTACTCATTTTGTAATACGGCTTTGTAGCCGAAATCTTCCTTTAAAGAAATAAAGTATTCACATTCTTGAATTTGCTCTTTATTCTTCAAAGTGGTGTTTTTGTTGATGATGTGACTGTACTTGAAGTTTTGAAGCTTCAAGTTGCCTATCTACCCTCGGTTGAGGAGGGATCAAGTCATGACGTAGTTCAAAGGAATGATGGATTGCTGATGGTGATTTTGATTTTTGTTTTGCCATACATAGTTTATGCTCTTGAAGGCCAGGAGCGTTAGGTGTCGCCTTTTAAGCTCGTGTGAACAAGGAGCATTGGATGTCACCTTTTAAGCTTGTGCGAACAAGGAGCATTGTGTCGTATGCAGTTTAGGCTTATGCAAGTGATGAGCATTGTTGTTGTGTGCAATTTAGGCTCGTGCAGGTGTGTTACCTTTTAAGCTCGTGCGAACAAGGAGCATTGTGCCGTATGCAGTTTAGGCTCATGTAAGAGAGGAGCATTATTTCCTTGTACAGTTTAGGCTCGTCCAGGTGAGGAGCATTGTTGCCGTGTGCAGTTTAGGGTCATGCAGGAGATGAGCATTGTTTGTTTGGTTCAGGGGTTGTAACGCTTTAAGAATCTGCCATTGATGGGGCCGATCTTTAAACCTTCTTCTGCCATGGTTAGGTAGGCGCCCTTGGTGTAGACCTCTTGTATTACGTAAGGTCCATCCCACTTTCATGTGAATTTGCTTTTGTTTTGTGAGTTATGATGATGGGCCTTCGTAATGCCAAGACAAGATCTCCAGTTTGGAAAGACCTTGGGCGGACCTTCTTGTTGAATACCTTAGATAGCTGTGCTTGGTAGCATTCGAAGTGTTGTTGAGCTTCGAGCCTCTTTTCATCAAGTGCTTCCAACTCTTGAAGATGTAGCTTTACGTTTTCCTCTTCGGTCAGCCTTCTTGTATAGCCATCTTTAGTCAGGGGATTTGACTTTCAAGTGGCATAACAGCTTCCACACCATATACGAGAGAATAAAGGGTAGCTTGGGCAGGAGTCCTATGTGTCATCCTATATGCCCAAAGTGCTTCTCTTATTCTTTCGTGTCAGTCTCTCTTATTCTTCAGGAGGTTACACAGCGTTTTGTTAAATGTTTTCGCAAGACCGTTGGCTAAAGCATGATACATGGAAGACTTGTGCTGGTTGAACTTGTATTTCTCACAGAGCTCATCCATGAGTCGGTTGGAGAATTGTTTTCCGTTGTTGGTGATGATGTAGCAAGGCACACCATATCAATGAATGATATGCTCTTTGATTAAACGGACGACAATTTCCTTCTTGACTTCCCTTAGGGTATGGCTTTAGCCCACTTGGAGAAGTAATCTATTGCAGTTAGGCTCCTACAACGTCCAATTCCCATGCATCAAACGGCCATGTAGCAACTTTAAAGTGTAACGGCTCAGGTGGTTGATGTATGAAGTTGGCGTGGAATTGGCAGGCTTGGTCCAGAGTGATGCGCTCCGCATACGCCTGAGTGTGCTTCTTCCATGGCTTGATTAGCTTCTTCCTCACCTAGGCATCTTAGAAGTACTCATTCAAAAGAGCGTCAGTAGAGTGTTCCTTTGTAGTAGAGGAAGCGAGGTGCTCGTCGATGTATTTCAAAATTGTGTCTAGGATCGCCTGGAAGCTTTCCATGCTCCAAGTAGTTGATCAATGGCTATCTCCACTCTTCAGTGTCAACTGGAAGTACTTAGATGACGTTTGTATCATCGAGTAGCATTTCAGTAACGGGCGGGATCACCTACCTTTGGAAAACTGGCACGTCTGCAGCTTTGTCTTCTCCTAGCGCCATACTTGAGGCTAAGTTAGCAAGAGCCTTCTAGCTGAAGGAAGATTTGTGAAAAACATGTTCATTTGAATAACATCATATAGCATGCAATTAACAATTAAAGGCGGAATCATGCTTTCATGCACTAAAAAACAAAACATTAACCAAGAAATTCAAAGCCTAGTAGATTGGTGAACCAAGACTCAACTCAAATCAAAGTGAGTTGAGAAATTTATACCTTTGTAGATTCCTCTTTGCATAAGCAAAGGCTAATCACCCAAAGAGAGGGCCTTCATTCCTTGCATCTAAAATATATGGATTTGGATGGATGAAATGGTTCTCCAAGTTCCCAAAATTGAGAACCTCTAAGTCTCCACACCAAGGTTAGATTGGAGAAGAAATGAGTGACCTTGGAGTAGTGGGATTGCTAGATGCACCCTCCAAGGGGGCCGGCCACTTTAGAGAGAAAATGAGAGCTAGTGTTCTTTCCAATTTCCTAAAAGAAACCCTTACTGAATTTTGGCTATAAAGTCATATTTATACCTTAATTCATTGGAGTGGCAAACTTGTAAATAAGTCCAAAAAACCCACTCCAAAACCAAATGGCCGGCCATGGGATATTATTGGCCTAATTGGGCCTTTGTGAATCATTATTCATTAAGTTGTCATACAACTTAAGTCAATGGACTTGACGTTCGAAGCTCATTGGGCCTTAAGGTCCAAAACTATCCCGAGGTCTTTAACGAACTTTATTCGTTTGATTAATTAATCCTTGCCATAAATAATTAAACCATTTAATTATTCTTACTCATCTCCGTTGTTTCTTCAATCTTTACCTTACACGGTGTACGATCCATTAGGTTCCTTTTAGCGAGGCAGTGGGCGATTAAAACCATTTCACATCGATTGTGAATTGAAACTTACTTTCAATTCTCCCTTTAGTGATTATACACGTTTAGGGCTTCCACAAACCATGAGTGACACCTAGCAGCATATCATGGTTACCCAAGCTAATCAGAAGAGGTGGAGAACCTATTCAGTTTAGGATTACAAATGCAATACGGTCTTTCTCTAATACAATACTCTTGACCACATTGTTTGGTTTGATAGTTTATTCATGTCTACTATCCACTGTGATTCGTTTGCTTATATGATTACCTTGAATGTGATTTGGAACGACTTCCTAAATCTCATTCATACTCTGATCAGAGATTTTAATCATATCATAGAGTATTCTCCCTCAAATGGTTTGAAGGTTAGAGATCCCTTGTTGCGCATTTAATTGCCTCCATGGCTAAGTGGCTTAATCCCAACGATGCCGTGGACACCCACGAATGGAGTGACGTTTGACATAATCAAAGCTCAAGGACCTAACCACAAGACAACTATGATGCCTCAGGTCAAAGGACTACTTTGCATTATCCCAACCATGAGTTCTCATGTGACATAAGTATGAGAACTCCTCGTTGATCGTGTTCAGTGGACTCATTCGCTATTGAGCACCTACATGCTTATCTTGATGTCACACACACCAATGACTCGAGACTAGTCACTCTCACTAAGAGAAGACATAGCATGTACTGATCTTAACGGACTGTCAATGCCCAATTGGCAATCCTATGATCAGGAACGTTTAGGATGTGTCTACGAAAGAATGGTCTCATGAATCTAACTTCTTTAGATTGCATTCTCCCAATCACATATTCCTTGGACTTTATCGTTTAAGCATATAACATTTATATGAGACGGCTTAAACAATAATCTTTGCCCTTGATATTAAACTAGATTAGTTTAACATATGAAATGTCCGTAAAGTATCATCATATGATTGGCTTTAGGGCACATTTCCAACAATCTCCCACTTGCACTAGAGCCAATCAGCTTAGTCATCAGTGATGATACCTCTTCTGTAGTCATTTCATAAATGGCTGAGTAGTAGGCCTAGGCAATGGATATCTATATGTTATCCATAGAAGCAACCTTGAGAATATCGACGTCACCATTATACATGATTCTCAATCATGTGGTTCAGTCTCTCATTTGAGTTCGGACCTTGATGAGACCTTGATTCCCTGGCTTGAGCTATCGCCCCATTAGTGTCATAGTGTCAGTACACTAGATACACTTTATGGTTGGAACCGAATAGAGAGTTCATAAATGAACTTTCCCATCCAAACAACATTGTTGTAAACTTCTATATATGGCAATATATTTTGCATTCATAATGGAACAGACTAAAGTCATTACTTTAATGTTTCCATCCAAATATCTCTTTAGTCATAATAAAGAGAAATCTGTTTATCTCTTCATTCATAATGAAGAAACATCCAATGATGGATTAGATTCATAATCTAATACATTTACGCTTCCTTTACGTTACTCTAATTCTTCCTCGATCTTTGAGGAATTTATCCTTTAGTATTTCTTAAATACTTAAGGACTCACTTGACAGTTGCCATGGTTCTGATCCTGGGCTTGCACTGATATCGTCTTGTACCATTCTAGGTACAATTCATATCAATGTTTTTCATACAATATGAAATACATAAATCACCTTTCTGCGTATGCATAAAGGATTCTATTTATGCATTATTTCTTTGGGAGTCAAAGAGTACGTTCTCTTTGAGAAGAGCAACTTCTTAGTCCCACTAGAGTTGTTCTTTTGATTTGAAGTTCATCATCATATGAGAAACTTCCTATCATCTTTTTCTATATTTAGGGCTTGATATAATCCAATTATATCCAAAAATCTATCAATATAGATTTCTATCCCATGTATATAGACTATGTCTCCCATATACATTCTATCTTCATATAATGTTTTAAAGTCATAACTTTAACGAAGAAGTATTCTTTTCATTTCCAAAATTAATATATCATATATATTTAAATTGTAGGAACATGATTAACTCCCATATACATTCTATCTTCATATAATGTTTTAAAGTCATAACTTTAACGAAGAAGTATTCTTTTCATTTCCAAAATTAATATATCATATATACTTAAATTTTAGGAACATGATTAACTCCCACTAATCTTTTGTAAACCTAGTAAACAAAAGATTCATTTACATCTTTATGAGAAATCAAATGATTTGATCTTTCTCTCATAAGACGCTTATGGCTCCCACTAGCTTGCTAAGATTCATGATGGATGGATCTCTACAACTTACATGTCTTGTGATTCATAGTTTTAGACATATATTATGAAGACTATCTTAATAATGGTTTCGGAAACCCATATTATGTCCAAACATTGAATCACCATTTAGTTATAGCTAGCAATCTTCGAATTAATTGAAACTAAGACTACGTCAAAAAATGGTTCCTTCAAAGTCAACCATTCTCTTTGATTGTAGTCACCTTAAGCTACCAATTAGCTATGAAGGTTTCATTGTTTCGAGTCAAATGGTACTTTACCATTTCCTTGAGTATATATCATATATACACTCAATGTAGTCATAAGGATTTTCATTCTTATTTCTTTCGAATTAAGAGGTGCAACTCTATGACATAGTCATAAAGAATGGTCTCATGAATCTAACTTCTTTAGATTGCATTCTCCCAATCACATATTCCTTGGACTTTATCGTTTAAGCATATAACATTTATATGAGACGGCTTAAACAATAATCTTTGCCCTTGATATTAAACTAGATTAGTTTAACATATGAAATGTCCGTAAAGTATCATCATATGATTGGCCTTAGGGCACATTTCCAACACTAGCGTCACGGATTTGAATTTCTGTAGCAGTTGAGTTACTAGCCAGAAGTATGGGACAAGATCATTTTTCCTCACTTCATATTCAGTCAAGAGTTGGTTGATTATGAGCTTGGAGTCGCCATACACTTCTAGCATTGTGATTTCCATGTTGATCGCCATTTGGAGTCCAATGATCAGCGCTTGGTACTTAGCGACGTTGTTGGAGCACAGCTCGCTTAATCGAAAGGAATAGGGTAGTATTTATCCTTATGGTGACATGAATACTACTCTTGCCCCAGCATCGTCTGCTCGTGCAGATCCGTTGAAGAACATCGTTCATGTTGGGAAGATGTCAACATAGAACACCTCATCGTCAGGCAGGTCGTCTGAGATTTTCTAATCGACTGGGATTGGATGATCGCCAAGGAAGTTTGCTAGTGCTTGTCCCTTGACGGCTTTAGTCGGAACGTAGATGATCTCACATTGATTGAGAATCAACGCCCATTTCGTTAGTCGCCCTGTCAAAACTGGCTTGGACATGACGTATTTGATCGGGTCAGCTTTAGCAACCAAATGGATGGTATAAGCATGCATGTAGTGTCTAAACTTTTGGACAACAAAGACTAAGGCAAGGCACATCTTCTTGATTGGTGAGTAGTTGAGCTCGGCACTAGTAAGGGTTCTACATAGGTAGTAGAGTGCTATTTCCTTTTGATCTTCATTTTTATGCCAAAAGTGCTCTAAGGGAACCTTTTTGTGCAGCAATGTATAGGATGAGCTGCTTTCCAGGCACGGGTGCTCCTAAGACAGGTGGGTTTACCAGGTATCATTTTATGCTCTCCAATGCATTGCGGTAGACGTCATCCCATATGAATAGAGCGTCCTTCTTCATAAGTCGACTGAAGGGTTGACAGCGTCTAGCGAGGTTGGAGATGAAGCGTTTGATGAAGACCAGCCGAGGAACTTCCTAGAAGTAATGCCAAATGCACACTTCAACATATTCATTTTGAGGTTGTAGTGCCGTAGTTTGTCGAACACCATTCATAAATCCTTCAAGTGATCGAATCTCTTCTTGGTATTGACAACCACGTCGTATACGTAACATTCTACATTTTAATGTAGCATGCCATTGAATATTTTCTACATTGTGCATTGATATGTAGCTCCAACGTTCTTTAGACCAAAGGGCATTACCTTGTAGCAGTAGATACCTTTTGGAGTGTGGAACGCTGCTAATTCCTCGTCTTCAAGAGTCATACAAATTTGATTGTATCCAGAGCAGCCCTCCATGAATGACAGCACCTCGTGGCGAATGGTTGCCTCCACCATGATTTCAACGATTGGCAAGGGAAAGTCATCCTTGTGGCAAGCATCGTTGAGGTCTTGGAAGTCTACGTAAACACGTATCTGTCCAGATTTTTTAAGGACAATGGCGATGTTGGAGATCCACTTAAGGTATTGCACCTATAGGATGAAACCTGCTTCGATTAGCTTGTCAATCTCACCCTTAATTTGTGGGACGAGTTCGGATCGATAACATCATTGAGTTTGCTTTATCGAATGCGTTCTGGGCTTAACTGCAAAACGATGCACGATGATGGTAGGGTCAAGGACGAGCATTTCCTTATAGTTCCAAGGAATGACATCTTCGTACTCCAATAGCAGTTGGTAGTACTCTTCGACCTCGGTCGTACTTAGTAGTGCACTTATGAAGATAGGTTTTGGTTGTTTGCTTGTGCCTAAGTTGAGCTCCTTGAGATCATCAACCGTGGCTTGCCCCCCATCTTCGAGTTGAGGTGGCGCAACAGTGACATCTTTCTCGGGCACTTCGTCTTCTTCAACAGTGACATCTTCCTCGCGGACTTTGTCTTTTTCAGCATCTTTGAACATCGTCTTTTTCTACTAGACCGTCAAGCTTTTCTTCAAGTCTTTCCAAGGCTAACCGTCATGGAGGAGAACTAGCCATGTTGCTTTGTTTCTTGGATTTTGACAACCTTTCGAAAATAGAGCTTTGGGGTGTTGGCATGTTAAGCCTTTTGAAGACAGAGGTTCGATCTTATCTACCAATGCGATCAAGTGCAAACCCTAGGTTTTGAATGGTTCAATCGATTGAAGACTAATGTTTGAGGGGAAGATTTAGGCTCATCTTGATTATGTTCAATGATCATGTTGATGTGTTGAGCACTAGCGTTCATCGCTTTTCTTGAGATCTTCACATGGGTATTTGGTGTGAAGCCAAGTCTAGCTTTGTTGTTGTCGACTCCGTAACCATGCTCATTCGACTTCTTTTAAGTCTTAGTATGGTCACATTCTTTGTTGTTGACGGTGTTTGCGTTCTTCTTTCCAAGATTTGAAGAGAAAGTGAAATCATACCCAGCCTTTGACATGAGTTTGTAAGCGTTTGGATCGAAACCTTCTTCAGTCCTATTGGTTGGAAGAGAGCTTGGTTCTACCCCTATTGGTAGGGGTTTTACAAAACCTTGTGGTGGTTTTGAAACTTTAGCGTTGCTTAGCTATGTCAGAGGTAAAACTGCATTTGTGTTGAGCAACTTTTCATCATCCTTGTTCAGCTGTGTGTCGGCATTGCTTGTTCGAGTTTCGAATGGGGATTGCCCATTCTTTCTTCTTGATACTGGGATGTATCAAAAAACAGGTGTGTTTACTCCTTTTGAGGACGTCCCATTCCCTTTGCTTGTTATGGGTTTAGCAAGCTCATTGTCGTCTTTGCTTGAAGATGGCACGGCTTCCCACTTTTACTCCATGGGCATGGCTTACCACTTCTGTTTCTTTGGTGCGGCTTTGCTTGTGGATTTGATCTCTTTTAGAAGAGCTTCAGGCACCATTTCTTCATCCATGTAGAAATTGGTGTCTGCAAAGTGTGATTCGGCTTCGATTAATGGCTTGGTGTCGCCTTGTATCACCTTCACCCCTTCTCGGTAGAACTTTAGGCATTAGTGGAGGTGGGCGGCACCACTCAATTCTTGCGGATCCAAGGCCTTACTAAGAGCAAGTTGTAGGAAGTTCTCGCGTCAATCACGTGGAATAGCGTGCTTGACTTTAGTTCGCCAATGGTCATTTTCATAGGACCATGCCCATCCCTCTTTGTCCTCCTTGGTTAAAACCTTGGATTAAAAGACGGCTTCAGAATAATTCATCTACCTTGATCCGATTGTAGTCATTGTTGACTATGGCATGATGTTTATGGCCGAACCTTCATCCACAAGCATGCGGTTGACTTTGTGCTCCTTCACATACCCAGAGATGAAAAGAGGACGGTTGTGAGGCTTTAACCCTAGTAGCAAGTCTTTGTCAGTAAAGGTGATTATGTCATGGGCGGCACAACATGTGGCGCAAGCTCCAGGTCTTTGTCCTTTCTTTGTTGCGTTTCATGGTCGTCGGGGCTCGCCAAGACCGCTATTAGTGCTCCTTGCATCTCTTTGGGCAATCGCAGCGCCTACTCGATGCTAAAGTATGACGCCAAGCTTTCTTCAGGCATAAGAGTTTTTTCTTCCTCGATGATGACAGCTTTGCCTTTTGAGGGCTCTTCTATCTCTACCTCAACCATGTGACAGGTAGCAGTAGTGCACTGTTAGAAGAAATCCTTCAGGAAATACTCGTATAAGGAGACGAGAATGTGTGGTTCTTGCTCCATAGGTTCCCCAGCGTACGTCGGCTTAACAACTCTTACGTTTCTTTTAGGCTACTAATGTTGCGGCGACGGTGCTTTCTCCCTTGTTCCACCTTTGGCTTTATGACTTGGGGTCTTCGCTTCCTTGTCTTTTTGTAGGTCACCAATGTCTACCCCTCTTCATCGTTGGTAAGTGCATTTTGGTCACTTACCCCCGGCGATGGTTGTGTAGAAGGAGCTATGTGGCTTGAGCATGGACGGGAATGAGCATATGTTACTTGGAGAGGCACGAGATCGAATGATCCAAACACAATTGCAGTAATGTGTGTTGCGGCTGTGTCTTCAAGGTCGAGTTCAAATCGCCCTTGTTGTGCCAACTTCATGATGAACTCCTTAAGAACGAAGCATTTGCCAACATGATGGCTCACGATACAATGGTACTTGTAGTACTTAGGATCGTTAATGTGATTCATCTCTTCAGGACGCTTGCATTCAGGTAGCTCAATCACTTTCTTCTCTAGCAGATCGTCCAGCATTGTGGCCACGTTAGAGTCCGGAAAAGGGTAGGTTTTCTGCTCCAGTTCCCTCAAGGTGTTTTTGTACTTATCTTGGGTGCGAGAAGGCTCACCTCTCTTTATCTCCTTTGCTTTCTTCTTTGAGGAGATTTTGATGGGCGCAGGGGAGGTCTTGATGAGGGTAGTGTTGATGGCAAAAGCTTCATTGGCGAGCTTCTTCCCAGTCTTGTCTACCTTCGGAGCAAACACCTTGTCCTTCTTAAAGTCTGTGATTGACTCATTCTTCCCATCATTGGCAATACTCAGCTCTATGTCATGGGAACGAGTTGCCAAGTCCTCAAATGTTCTCGGCTTTATGCCTTGGAGGATGTAATATAGCCCCCAGTGCATGCCTTGAACACACATCTCAATGGCGGAGGTTTCAGAAAGCCGATCTTTGCAATCCAGACTTAATGAACGCCATATATTGATGTAGTCGACGACACATTCATCCTTCCATTGCTTCGTACTCGTCAACTTCAGCATGCTTACGGTGCGGTGAGTGCTGTAGAAGCGGTTAAGGAATTCCCTTTCAAGTTGATCCCAATTATTAATGGATTCGGGCTCGAGGTTAGTGTACCAGTCAAAGGCATTACCTTTCAGCGAGCGCACAAACTGCTTGACGAGGTAGTCTCCCTCTGTCCCAACGTTGTTGCAATATGTTGTTTAAGATTGCCCTTTCCATTGAATTGCATGAACTTTTGTGGCTGATAACCCTTTGGCATCCTTAAGGCATCAATCTTCTTGGACTAGGGCTTTAAGTACAGCTCGGAGTCATGCGAGCTTTCTTGGCACTGCGCCTTGATGGTGCTAGTGATCATCTCCTGCAGCTATTGGATAGAGAGATCTCATGAGCGTTGTTACTTGGTCTAGCTTCTCTTTCGCTTTCTCCACCAGAGGCTCTTCTTTTTTGTCGGTTTCCTCCTTTGGTGGATCAACCTTCAGGTCAGCTTTGTCGTCGTGCTGGCCTCCAGACGGTTGATGAGCATAGCAATTTGCAAGTCCTTCTCCTCCATGATCCTTGTCAGCCTTGCAATTGCTTCACTTATTTGAGCCAGCTGCTCCTCGATGGAAATCACACCAATAGTCATGACTTGCATGGCTACGGGACACAAGCTGCTTGAGTTGGCGTCAGAAGTTAAAGACTCATAGTACCTCCTAGGACTTTCTTCCTTTGGCGCCCTTAGCGAGGCCAAGGTGATCACAGGTTCGTGCCTCAGGTGCTCTTACTCCTTCGATGGAGTTAATGGAGGGGTGGAAGGCACGGCAGAGAGAGTTCTTGCCTTGCTTCGGGTTGTGATGCCCAAAGTGCCACCACTTGCGGCAAGGAAACCCTTATTTTTCGTGTTGGTAGTGGGAATAACTTGATCCTTTCTTGTTGCCATTTGTGCTTTTTGCGGGTTTGAAGACAGAGATGAGAGACAGAGAGATCCCACTGAGAGTGCTAAATTTGTAAACAAGAAAATTCTGTAACTAATGAAACGAGAACGTGTGTACAAGTAGATTTGTATTGATGAATTTGTAGGGTTACAATCTCTGTTTACAATTTTCCTTTGATTTAGTCTTCAAATATGATGTAGATGCGCAGGTTGTTGATCCAAAGGTCGCAATGACTTGATCTCGGACGAACAATTGAACGATTGCTTCAAGTTTTGAGCTTGAAACAATGGGTGGATGATCTTTACCTCAGGTTTAGGGCAAAGATGATGTTGATGAGAGATTTCGTTGATTCAAGTGTCTTGGCGACTTGATCTTGAAACGAACATCGTTACAAGTTTTGAGCTTGCAACAAAGTCTTGAAGGAATCGGCACATGTGCTTGTTGATTCTTCAAGGAGTGCTTCGGCTTTGGTCTACAGAAAGCTTCGACTTTGGTTGTGTGTTCTTCGAAGAGAGATTTGGCAGCGTATTAGTCTTCAAAGATTTTGACAGAGGTTCTTCTCAATGTAGAATTTTTTCGACCCTATGCCATTGGGAGGAACTTGTATTTATAAGCTTCTCAAAGCTTGCCTTTGGATGGATTTAGCTTTGATTTGTGTCTTGATTCGTCCCTGGGATAATTTAGGCATATTTTGTGTCTTAATTTCAGCCACCTTTACTCCCTTGGCCGAATGATAGAGGCGTTATTGCCTATTTTGTGAACAATCTTCAATTCTTGCTTGTTTTGTGAAGATGCCTTAGCTTTCTTTCCGGTTTTAGGATCATTTTATACCCTTTTGCCGAATTTAAGGGAGTTTTCTCCCTTGAGCCGAATATTTGGAATGTTTTATACTTCCCTTGCTTGATTTATGCTACATGTCATTGATGACTTGTCCATTTGTGATGAGTCATATGCCATGTGGATGCATCATTTGTATGCAACAAAATTTACATGTCTACAGCCACTTGTCACTCAAGGAGTGGCCCAAGATGGAGAAATATCTCCAATAGTGAAATTACCAAAATGCCCTTTACGTTCGTAAGTCCTTAAAATCTTTATCGTAGCTCCAAATTCAAATTCGCTTGCGTCCACACATTCGTAACAACGAGTACTACAAGGATACGCCAAGGAACCGAATCTTACATGACATGACAAGACGGTAAACAAAAGTCAACGTTTTTGCCTTGAAGGGCATTTTCGTAAATTCACGCACTAAAATTATAAAAACCGTAATATTTGGGGATGGGTCGTTACAACTTATGTGTTTTAGTTGCTGCAATTTGATGGAAAATAATAGCCGAGCATCTAATACCAACTTAGTTGATTTAGAATTAACATAGCAAAAACCATGCAAAGTTAATTTAATCCGAAAATTCAAATTTCATTGTTTCTTAGAAAACAAAGTATTCTTCAATTCCTTTTATCTCAATTACAAGCCTCAAATATTTTTGATTTGGCTAATATTTTGCAAGAATGATCTATGAGGAGCAATTTGAAAAATAGATTGTTCGAATCGTTCAATTAATCCCCATTTTTATGAAAAAATAGAGATCCTTTTCTTTAAAAGCTTCCTATATATATGTGTGTGATATGGATGTCTATGAAAACATGTGATTCAATAGCTTGACCTTATGATTTAAGGGTTACGTTTTAATATTGAACATTTAGCTATAGATAGCGGGTAGTTAATTATCCGATTTATTGGTCCTTGACTTATAGCTCTTTAGGGATGGCAATTCTAACCGTTAAACTTGATAATCGTGGATAACCGCAATTCTAACCGTTAAACTCGATAACCGTGGATAACTGCCCGAATAGATTGGATTTGGGTATCAAAATTCGGGTATATTTTGGGTATGGGGAAAAACCGTGAATATTATTCAATTATGGTTTTCGATATGGTCATAGGGGTCCCCAATCCGTATCCGTCCCCGAATCCGAACTGAATAATGTTATAATTATATATAATATTAAAGTATTAAATAATATATATATAGACACACACACACATACACATACACATACATGTATAGTCATATTCACCGAATCCATTATCTTAAGAATACAAAAATTGCATTGTGTGAGTTGCATTTCGTCGGAAAGTTCAAACATTAATCAAAATATTAGAATTCAATAGTATTTATGGGAGATATCAAAGATCAGACAACATTTAGCTTTAATTTTTGTGCTCCACAAGATAAACTCATTAAATCATTTTATACATCAAATATTTAATGACTAAATTAATCTTTACTAAATTAGCGCGTCAATTGAACGAATATATTTTATGTATTGACAAAGATGTATATAACCGTTAACCGATGGGGAATCCATTACCCAGTGGGTGTGGTTATGGATAATATCCGATGATTAATTTACGGTTATGAATATAGTTAATTTTCTTGGTTATGAGGATGAATATAACATTTTTATCCCCAAACCGAACCAATTAATATCTAGGTTTACAGTTTATGATTATTTTAGCGATCACTCTGCTAACTAAACATTACTAATTACATCAATTATTACGACTAATTGTTAACACATCAAATACTACATAAAATATTTAAAGAAACACAAACCCTAGCAAGTTACATGTTCTCTTAGAACTTGATATAATATAGAAGGTTAGATTATTACAAGTGGCATAATCAAAGCCTTCTATTATCTAACCCTATATATATCTAGCTACATTATATTTGGTTTTTTATTCAATCAAGTCATAAATAATTAGAATGAATTGATCCAATTAATCTATGTTCCTGCGTAGTTAATCCGCTATGGCACTGCCAGGTGTCGCAAATCCATAATTAAATAACAAGTATGCACGTATAGATATCTTGCAAGGTACTTATTGTATATTTTACTTTGCTAAATTAGGGAACTTTAACGAAAAGCTCCCGGTACTGTTCACTTTAACGAAAAACCAGATTTTTACACTAAAAAGTCAATCATGGTACTATTCACGTTACCCTTTATTTTGTCCTTATCGTTAAAACTCAAAGTTTTCAAGCCCTTGTCATTAGTTTTCCTAAATTATTATTGGTACTCCAAAATTCTTATTCTACACTCCAAACTTTTTATATTTAGAAGGAAAAATACACTTCTAAGGAGTGTAGAATGAGAAAATAGGTATGATATATACGTGTGTGTGTGTGTGTGAGAACAGGTTGGTACGCAGTTTGGGTAGAAGGAGAAAATAGGTAATCATGTGGTGGCATTACTTGATTTGCTTGTAAGTGCCGGGGTGAGAGGCACATCCATGAAAACTGTACCAGTTGAGAGTTCATGATCACCTTAACGACCAGAATATCCAAATACGTTCCTTCCAATATTAATTCTAATTTCATGGTGTTGAAGCTCGCTAGCTAGTGACACACCCCGACCTGAATAAGGGCATGCTGGCCACCACGTGAGAGTGACGTAACCATGTGCACAGTGCGGAAGCAAAAGAGATATAAGGAATTACAAATAAATCAAAAAAATCAAATCAACTAGAGTACTAGATAAGATAAGGTGTCAGTGCGAGATTAAGTGTGAAATACACAACCAGAGCATAAATAGCCTAAGTGCAGTCAAGCAGGACATGTGCTAATTATACAACACCCAAGGGTGATCCTACATTTATGATGTTCTGTCAGAACCACCGTCGAAATCCCCGTGAGCCACCAAAGCACTTCTACCTAAAACATGGAGGGGCGCAAAACAGAAAGTGTGAGTGGGCAAAAACAAAGCTTTTCAAAATAATTTCATTTCTCAAAAGTTCTAACCCCTCGCCATAAAACCTGTATAATTTCCGAAAAAATAACAATAATAATAAGTTGTATCATAAATCATCAAGATGAAAATCCATAGAAGTATACCATGCCAAAGTATCTCAATGCAATGCCATAAGTAATCCAGGCAAAATATATCAATGTCAAATATCGCATTAGCCAAATCCCTCTAACTCAATCTGCACGGCTGAGTATAGCTCATAACCAATCTCAATCATATCAAATCAAATCCTATACAAGAGTCGGAACCACCTAAAGTGGTCTGTATGACAAGACTAGGTGTAAAATAAATATGCTCTAGTGCTACGATCACGTGAAGGCTGTGTGAATGATCGCGGGTCACCTACGAGTCGGAACCACCTAAAGTGGTCAGTATGACAAGCTTGTGCACCTAACTTGGATCCAAGGTGAGCATATGGTGCGGGAGGTGAACATCACGTGAAGGACTGTGCCCTAACTCTGGACGGGAGCAGTAACACCGGGGTGCAGGTTTATGAGCTCTCAATACATCACATCATATCTCGCATAACTGAAGCAATCTCATATCTTTAATTTATGAACTTACCTGGCACTTACCTGTGCATCTGCAGCACCAATCATAAATATATGCAACTACTAATGCATAAATAAAATAGGTAGATACTTTGCATGGCATTTCAAAATGTATAATCATTCAAATTCATTTTCTGGGAAAAATCTCAAGTATATAGGTATATACGGAAAACCAAAAGCCCCCTCACTGATATGTCGAAGGGTCGTAGCCCTCGAGCCTCGATTGATGGCGCTCGTCCTCAGGATAGGTCTCACCTATATGCGAAATAACTGAATAAACGTTATTTAAGGCATATATACAAAACTAGGAAATAACTTCTCATACATTGCTCAAATGGGGTATTTGAATATACCACCATGACCTACTCAACCTCAGGAACATCCCCATATTTTTAGAAAAAAATTTCATGACCCCACGCACTGGCCAAGGCACGGCAAGACGCGCGGCTCACGCGCAGGACGTGCCTGGCACAGGGGACGGAATAGTTAACGCTGTTAGGGAATATTCCGTTAAAAACTAGAATATGCCGTTAATTATACCTGACGGCGTTAGAATATTCCATCAACTTTGACGGAATATTCTCCTCATTCTTCCTTGGTTCGCCAGAGTCTGGCACCGGTGCTGCTGCGATGGCCGGAAACTGGAAAATCTTAGAACTTCAATATTTTTTTCATTTCTCAACCAAAATTTATGAAACTTAAACCAAATGAAGCTTACAATTTGTAGAACAAAACCTTACCAATTTTTATCCCTAAAATCCCCAGGATCTTGCTAAAAAAACTTCGATATTCCGGCCAAACTTGAAACTTGCCAAACTCTACTTCTCGATGTCCAAAACACTTCGTTTTTCTTCTCCGAGCTTTGCGAAGACGTCCTAAAGCTTCCTTGCAGCTTAAAATCTCCTAAAAACTTCACATTTATGATTGCATGAACAGTAACCCAAAACTGGGTTCTCGGGAAACTGAGGTCTTCATGCCCAACCAAGGGTATAGGTGAGCTCACAAGGATCACAAAGACTACCTTCACAGCCGTGATCTGTGATTGGAAAGAAGGGTTTGAAGTTTGTCCATACGCTTCTACAGAGAATGGAAGAAATCTGAGAGAAAGGGAGGAGAGAGAGTCAATGGGATAGGGTGAGGGTAAGTGTGTGTGGTCCAGATTGGTCCCCAACCAAAGACAAATAACTTAAAAATCTAATTGGGTCTAATCAGTTTGGAAATGAACTTAATTGGTCCAAAACCTTAGCTTAATTCACAAACACAACCCAACGCTCAAGAGCATTTTAGACTTTGCACACCACCGATAAAAATAATTCGGGCGGGCTGTGACAACCTACCCCCCTTAAGAAAATTTCATCCTCGAAATTCAAACAATAATTACAAACCATTAATAATGATAAAACAACCTTGCATACATTTCTCTCATCCGGTCGTCTGTCTCCCAAGTTGCTTCTTCCACCGAGTGATTCCTCCACAAAACTTTCACTAAGCGCATGGTCTTATTTCTTAAAGCCTTATCCTTCCAATCCAAAATAGTCACTGGCTCCTCATCATAAGTGAAATCCAGATTAATTTCCAAAGGTTGAGGAGGTATCACATGAGAAGGATCTGAGATGTAATGACGAAGCATATGAAGGGAAATAATGTGATTTATGTGGGATTTCTAGTGACTAGCATGCATATACAATTCAAAATTTATATACATAAGCAACGGAAGCATGTTATCACATAATATCAAAGCTATAGTCATGCAAATCCCCTTCAAGAAGCATAGGTTTATATAAGATGCATCAAAACATTTTATTGAAGAACAAAGTGTAGGAGTAGATTTATACCTCTTGATCTAGACTTGAGACCAAGGATAGACCACCTCCAAGCCCTTTGTTGTTGGAACTCCTTGAGCCTAGCCTCCCTCCTTGTTTCCTCCACCTTGCTAGAATGAGTGCTCCTTGGTTCTCCTTTAGTCTCCAAGGTTGAAGACCTCTAAAGATCCATACCCACTAATGTAGTGAGATGGATGGAGGAATAACCAAAAGGGAGAGAAGATGATTAGCTAAATCTCCCTTACGGTGGCCGGCCTTGTGTGTGTTTTTAGAGAGAGAGATGTTTTCTTCTTTTGTGAAAAAACCAACACACAAAACCCTAATGAAACTTTTCACTATAAAGTTCCTTTTATAACACAAAGAAACAAGTCAACAACTTGACCCTCTCTCTCCCTCTCTTTGGCCGGCCCCCTAAGTGTTATTTTGGGCTTTGGGCTTTTATCATTTCAAGTCATCATATGCTTGAATAAAAGCCCAATGGGTTTGGGCTTAATAGCCCAAATGAACCTGAACTTTTCTTTAAGCCCAAAACGATCTTTTATCGCTTTCATGATTTCTTTAGACTTTCTAATTAATCACAACACTTAATTAATCCAATTAATTATTTCCATCATCCATTAGTTGTCTCACTATAAGAGTGTATCGGTGTACAATCATTTTAGGTTCTAATTAGCAAGGCAGTGAGGTGATTGGCACCAATCCAATTGATTATATTTAATCCAATCACTTAGTGAATTAAAACTTACTTTTAATTCTTCTTCTTCTTTGACGACTACTTATTTAATCATCTAGAAGAACTCACAAGCCATGAGTGACATCTAACCATATTTCATGGCTACCCAAGCTAATGTAGAATTTGTACGGAGAACCTATTCAGTTGGAATTACAATGTAATTCGATCCTTCTCTAAAACAATACTCTCAATCACACTATTAGGGTATGGATATATTATGTCAAACCCCTAATGTGATTATTCCATGTTATATGATTCAATTGAGTCGTATAGGAATGCTTTCCTTTATTACGCTCGATACTTCGGCCGAAGATTCCCGAATCATATCTTAGAGTATTCAACCTCTCATAACGAGGATTAGAGATCCCTTGTTGCGCATTCACTTGCCTCCATGGCTAAGTGGCTTAACCCCAACTATGCCGTGGACACCCGCGGATGGAGTGACTTTGACATAATCAAAGATCAAGCACCTAACCACAAGACAACTATGATGCCTCAGGTCAAAGGACTACTTACATTATTCCAACCATTAGAGTTACTTGCTTGACATGTGAGTAGACCTCCATGCAAGTACTCTCGTTCGATTGTGTTCAGTGAACTCATTCCCTTAATGAGCACCTACATACCTGTCTTAGTGTCACTACACGAATGGGATGAGACTTTCCATCCTTCCAATTGAATGGGACATAGTATGTACTGGTCTTTGCATTGTCAGTATCCCTCTGACAATCATATGACCAGGAACCTTTTTGGACATGATGGTTATGTGAAGAAGGTCTCTGTAGTCTAACATCATTAGATTACTTCTTACATCGATCCATTGTCCATGGATTCACTATTTAGGACATATATCGTTTATTGAGATAGTCCTAATTAGTATCTTTGCCTTTTGATGTATAAGAGTCATCTATACACACATTTATTGTCCTGAAAGGTTTCTTCCAAAGATTAACTTTCAGGGCATATTTCCAACAGCATAAAGACATGAAAAACATTGTGCACTTTGGACAACTCAGGAGGCAACTCAAGCCTGTAAGCAACCTCACCGACTCGCTCGGTGATCATATACGATCCAATGTACCTAGGAATCAACTTGCCTTTCTTTCCAAACCGTACTACACCTCTCCACGGTGATAGCTTCAGAAATACCCAATCACTTACATTATACATCCGGTCAGTGGCATGTCTGTCTGCTAGACTCTTCTGTCGATTCTGGGCCGCTTTCAAGTTAGAGATAATCACCTGAAAATTCTGCGTAGTCTCATCCATGATCTTAGGGCCCACCAAAATTCTTTCACCAACCTCCGACCAACACAAGGGTGTACAACAATATTTACCATAGAGTGCCTCAAATGGTGACATACCAATACTTGAATGAAAGTTGTTGTAGGAAAATTCCATCAAATCCAACCGCTTATGACAAGCGTCACCAAACTGCAACACTTAAGATCTCAGCATATCTTCCAACGTTTGAATAGTCCTTTCTGATTGTCCATCTGTCTGAGGATGATATGCTGTATTATAAAGTAATCTCAAACCAAGAGCTTCCTGGAATGCTATCCAGAACTTAGAAGGGAATCTAGGATCTCGATCCGAGATAATACTAACTAGAATCCCATGGTACTTCACGATCTTAGATATAAATAATTCAGCTAATCGGCTTAAAGGATATTTCTCCCTCACATGAATAAAATGTGCTGACTTAGTAAGCCGATCAACTATCACCCAAATGCCATCATAACCGTTCTGTGTATGAGGAAGCTTGTGCACTGGTGCGAAAATAAATTAACGCACAAATTTAAACCCTATTTGTGACAGTTGTAGTATATGGATAAGTAGGGATCGTTCTAGGCCGGGGATTAACTAGGGATGCTAACCAAAGTAAAATTAAATTAAAAACGTAAAAACAAAATTTAAAACACTAAACTGGACTCAAAACACTTAACTAAAATCACTCAAAATAAAACTAACAAATAAACTAAAACAAATCAAAAGACTCAAGAAAACACAAACTAAATTAATTTCTAACAAACATAACACTTTAAAATAAATGGGTGATTGATTTTTAAAGAGAAGTAAATTAAACTTAAATAAATTACGGAATTGACAAAAACATAAAATTAAGGTAAAATGATAAATGACGGACTGGCTAGAGGATTATTCTCCACACATGCCACATATGCAACCTAAATTGATTTTCAGTTGTTCTTTCAATAAATTGTAAATTCTCAACGCCCCAAGTTAATTAGGTCCGCTTAAATTAACCTTCAGATTTTCCTACTTTTATTAGGTTGGATGATTGCATACGACAACCCAAAACATTCCCTACAAGTTCCCTACATGAATTGCATAATAGAGATACAAGCAAGAATCATTAAGTTTTATGAAAATCATAAGCATTGACGAGGCACTTGTTACTATGAATTGCATGAAACTTATGCCAAGAATTTACCTAACGCGATCGTTTATAAGCGACCTTCACTACTTGTGAATATAAGTTCATAACGATTAGGTGAAATTCACTTATATTCTAGCATCAAATTCATGCATGTAAATTAAGTATGCATCCTTAATCGACATACAAAAATAAGTTATCAATCAAGCAGTTAAGCAAATTAAATCACAACTCAGAAATCACAACTGAAGGTAATCAATTCATATTACAAATATATCCATGGTTTTGAATTAAACTCTAGCCAAAACAAATTAATTACACATTATTTATAAATTAAAACATAAAAATAAAATGTGAGTTTGAGGAACGAATTAACCGATAGAAAAGAATGCAAGGATCTGTTTCTGTTTCTGTGCTCTCTGCCAAGACTCCAAGGAGCTGTCAAAGGACAGCTCGCTGTCCTGGCTGCACTTCCCTACGCAAGCTTTCTTATTTTTCCTCACTGACAGTGCACAAGCTGCCCTCAATGCCGAGAGCTCTCTCCTGCGCTGACAGCTGCCAGGCCCAAGTTCTCGCTGCCAATTTCCGCAGCAACCCCTTCTGCCCGAGGCCTGCTCTCGCAAGCTGCCAGGTGCCCTCGTCCAGCTGCACAGCTTCCCGTGCGTGTCTCGCTTCACACCCAGCTGCCAAGGGCAGCTCCTCTCGGCCCTCTCGCTGTCCTTCCTCTCTAACTGCCAGGAAGGCAGCTCCTGGTTATTCCTTTTCAGTTCCCCAAAACCTTCTTTCCTTCTCCCCCCCCCAGCTTCTGCGCGCCCCAAGGCTTATTTATTCTTCGCTTCAGCTCCTGCTGCTAGCTGCCTTGTTTTTTTATTATTTCCCCGCTGCTCCTTCTTTTATTTCTTCAATCTCTGTGCTGTCCACTTCCTGCCTTGCTGCGCTAAGGCAGCTTTCCAAATGCCTTCCACGTCTGGCCATTATCTTCCACCCTCTATTATTTATTCTTTATTCCCACTGATGCTCTACTTCTTTCCTTTTGTTTTCCACTAGCAGCATGTGCTGCCTTTCTTTTATTTTCTGCCAAAACGTTTTCTTAAGTTACAATAATAAAATAAGTGGGCAAGGTAGAAATGACGAATTTATTACTTAAAATCACACTTGTGCTATTTTTATTTTCTTAGCTAAATAAATTCGATAAAACACAAAAACAAAGTAAATAACTCAAAAATATAAAAAACTAACTAAGAAAAGACGAGAGAATTTGATGTAAAATATGTATAAATATGATCTTATCATGCACAAAATCCATAGTAATATTTTCCCATTTCCACTGTGGAACGGGAAGTGGTTGCATCAATCCAAAAGGTTTCTTTCTTTCTACTTTGACTTGCTGACAAATAACACACCTACTCACATATTCAGCAATTTCTCATTTCATACCTGGCCAATAATAAAATGGTCGAATGGTATGAAACATTTTTGTACCTCCTGGATGCGTTGCATAAGCTGAAATATGTGCTTCATCAAGAATTGCTTTCTTTAATTCCATATTATTTGGCACATACATCCTACTCTCCTGCATAAGCATGCCATCCGTTTCTCGAATTCTGAAGTCTTTCTTCATCCCCCGATTCCTTGCTTGAATTATTTCCTGGGTCTTTTCATCATCCATCTGGGCTTCATGTACACGATCAATTAAAATTGGCCTGACTTGAAAATTTGCAAGTAAGGCTTCCTCTCGATCTTCCACTCCTAACTTCACTCTAGTGGATCTCAAATCTGCAAAAAGAGGAACATGACAAACGTACAAAGCATTAAGTCTAACTGGAGTCTTCCTACTAAAAGCATCAGCCACTACATTCGCACGACCAGGGTGATACTCAATCATGCAATCATAATCACTAAGCAACTTAATCCACCTCCACTGTCGAAGATTAAGATCCCTCTGAGTAAAAAGATACTGAAGACTCTTATGATCTGTGAAGATCGTACATTTCTCACCATAAAGATAATGTCTCCAAATCTTCAAAGCAAAGATGATAACTGCTAACTCTAGATCATGAGTAAGGTAATTCATCTCATGAGGCTTCAATTGTCGTGAAGCATAAGCAATCGCCCTACCATGCTGCATCAACACACAACCCAGACCATTTAAGGAAGCATCACTGTAAACCTCAAAATTACCACTATCATCAAGGAGTGCCAAAACAGGTGCATGAGTGAGATAATATTTCAACTGCTGAAAACTTTGCTCACAATTATCATCCCACTCAAACATAACTTCTTTCCTAGTCAACCTCGTTAATGGCAAAGCAATGACCAAAAAATCCTTAACAAACTGTCTATAATAGCCTGCTAGGCCCAGAAAACTACGTACCTCAGTGACGGTTCGTGGTTGTTCCCAATTCTCCACAGCTACCACTTTCTAAGAATCCACCTGAATACCTTGAGCAGAAATGACATGTCCCAAAATGCTACTTGATCCAGCCAAAATTGACATTTGCTAAACTTAGCATACAACTGATGTTCCCTTAATTTCTTCAACACCAAACTAAGATGTCGAACATGCTCTGCTTTAGACTTAGAGTATACCAAAATGTCATCAATAAAAACAATGACAAACCTGTCTATATATGGCTGGAATACTCGATTCATCAAATCCATGAAAGCTGCTGGTGCATTCGTTAATCCGAATGGCATCACAAGAAACTCATAATGACCATAACGAGTCCTGAAAGCAGTCTTAGGGACAGCCTCACTGCTGATCTTCAATTGGTAATAACCAGACCTCAAATCAATCTTAGAAAACACACAGGCACCTCGAAGTTGATCAAACAAATCATCTATACGCGGCAATGGATAACGTTTTTTAATTGTTACCCGATTCAATTGCCTATAATCAATACATAGCCTCAAAGTCCCGTCTATCTTCCTTACAAACAAAACTGGAGCTCCCCAGGGTGAAGTACTAGGCTGAATAAAACCTTTATCGATTAATTCCTGTAACTGGACTTTCAATTCCCTCAATTCAGCAGGTGCCATTCTATATGGAGTCAAAGATATAGGATCCGTACCTGGAAGCAAATCAATAGCGAACTCCACATTTCGATCTGGCGGCAATCCAGGTAAATCATCAGGGAATACATCAGGAAAATGCCTGACTACTCGAACATCCTCCACACTACTAGAAGCAACATCATTCAGCACTACATGAGCTAAATATCCTTGGCAACCTTTCGATAACAATCTTTTTGCTCTTACAGCAGAAATAATACCGTGCCTCACCCCACTACGTTCACCCACAAAAGTAACTTCAAGTAATCCATGACGATGGAAAGCAACTGTTTTCCCGTAGCAATCTATCTTGGCATGATTGTAATGCAACCAATATGTGCCTAAGATTACATCAAAATCAACAATGTCTAACGGGATAATATTAGCTGGCATAACCACATCCTCTACCATCACTGGACATCCTCGATATACACAATCAACATAACATCTCTCCCCTCTAGGCATAGCAAACTCTATCATACCCTAGAGGCGTAGGATGAGGTTGTGTCACTTGAGCAAATGTATGAGAAATGACAAAATACGTAGCACCACAATCAATTAAAACTTTAGCAAAGCGACCAAGAATGTTTAACGTACCCATGATCAAGTCCGGATGATTCTGAGCATCTTGCAAAGATATATTGTTAATACGTCGATAGGTTTGTTGTCGTCCCCCACGACCGCTATTAGCTTGATTACCTCGTCCCTGTACACGTCGCCCCTGATTTGGTTGACTAGATTGCCTTGAAGATCCCACACTACTAGAAGCAATCTCTACCTGCTGGGGTTGTCCTCCCTGGTACCACTGAGATCCACCAGCTGGAATGGGAGGATACGGTGTATACCCTCCAAGATACTGAGAATACCCATTCTGGTAATGAGGATCCTGCGAATACTGATACTACCCTGAAGCTTAAGGAGCGGCATCACCCTGATAATGATAAGCACCACCTCGACCCATCTGACCATAAGTACCAGACCCTGGAACTTGCTGGATTGGCGCTGGTGGTGGCATAGAAGGCTGCTGAGGCCTCTGCTGATTCTGGGGATAATTTATAGCTCTATGTCTTATCTGTCCACAAGTAAAACATCCATTGCTTCCTCTCCTACACTCCCCAAAATGCCTATTATTACATCGGCGGCACAAAGGAGCACTTCCTCTTCTAGCATCTCCCTGCCTTTGGAATCTAGGACCTCCTGAAAATCTACCACCTCTCATCTGACCAGTGGCACCAAAACCTCCGCTAGAAGAACTGGAACTAGTTCCACTTCTCTTAAAGCTCTGAGTCTTGTGAGGTCATTGAGAAGACTAACCTTTACCTTTATCATCTCGCCTCTGATTCCCATTCTTTTCTTCTTCATCTTCACTCTCACTGGGCATATTTTCTGAGTCCTCAATCCTCAACAAAATCTCATAAAACTCCTGGTAAGTAGCACAGGGAGTCGAGGTTGCTATAGAACGCCATTTCTTTTTAGTACCGAACCTGAAACGACGAAGTATCTCAACCGAATTAGCAGCAACCTCCGGATTATAGCAAGAAAGGTCAGTGAATCTCTTATAATACTCGTTTGCCGACATCTTCCCCTGCTTTAATTGAGTAAACTCTTGCTTTTTGAGATCAATATACTCAGGGGAAATAAACCTTTTCTGAAACAACTGTTTAAACATTTCCCAGTCAGCTGCTTCCTCAGGTGACAACTGATAAGACTCCTGTCTCCACCAAGATGCAGGCTCCGGACCCAGAAACCATGTAGTCGTCTCGACCCACCTATCAGGAGGAAGATTCCCCTGACTTTGCATTACATGGAAAGTCTTCTCAAGATGATTGATCCATTTCTCCGCTCCTTCATGTTCTTCATTCCTCATAAAATGATCCAGCTTCAGATTATATACAGTCTCAAGAGGTGTCCTTTGGGGAGGACGATTCAAAGACTGAATGGCATTAGCTATATCTTCCCCTAACTGAGCTATATCAGGGAAACTAAGCTCAACAGAATGACGTAGATCACTACGAGGCGGCATAGTTCTGACAGAAGACATCAAAATAATTAGAAATTCTCAAGATATACAGGACTGCAATCTAGGGCTCTGATACCAAATTGACACACCCCGACCTGAATAAGGGCATGTTGGCCGTCACGTAAGAGTGACGTAACCATGTGCACAATGCGGAAGCAAAAAAGATATAAGGAATTACGAATAAACCAAAAAAACCAAATCAACTAGAGTACTAGATAAGATAAGGTGTCAGTGCGAGATTAAGTGTGAAATACACAACCAAAGCATAAATAGCCTAAGTGCAGTCAAGCACGACAAGTGCTCATTATACAACACCCAAGGGTGATCCTACATTTATGATGTTCTGTCAGAACCACCGTCGAAATCCCCTTGAGCCACCAAAGCACTTCTACCTAAAACCTGGAGGGGCGCAAAACAGAAAGTGTGAGTGGGCAAAAACAAATCTTTTCAAACTAATTTCATTTGTCAAAAGTTCTAACCCCTCGCCATAAAACCTGTATAATTTCCCAAAAAATAACAATAATAATAATAAGCTGTATCAGAAATCATACTCAAGATGAAAATCCATAGAAGTATACCATGCCAAAGTATCTCAATGCAATACCATAAGTAATCCAGGCAAAATATATCAATGTCAAATATCGCATCAGCCAAATCCCTCTAACTCAATCTGCACGGCTGAGTATAGCTCATAACCAATCTCAATCATATCAAATCAAATCCTATACACAAGTCAGAACAACCTAAAGTGGTCTGTATGACAAGACTAGGTGTAAAATAAATATGCTCTAGTGCTACGATCACGTGAAGGCTGTGCGAATGATCACGAGTCACCTACGAGTTGGAACCACCTAAAGTGGTTCGTACGACAAGCCTGTGCACCTAACTTGGATCCAAGGTGAGCATATGGTGCGGGAGGTGAACATCACGTGAAGGACTGTGCCCTAACTCTGGGCGGGAGCAGGGACACCGGGGTGTAGGTTTATGAGCTCTCAATACATCACATCGTATCTCGCATAACTGAAGCAATCTCATATCTTTAATTTATGAACTTACCTGGCACTTACCTGTGCGTCCGCAACACCAATCATAAATATATGCAACGACTAATGCATAAATAAATAGGTAGATACTTTGCATGGCATTTCAAAACGTATAATCATTCAAATTCATTTTCTGGGAAAAATCTCAAGTATATAGGTATATACGGAAAACCAAAAGCCCACTCACTGATATGTGGAAGGGTCATAGCCCCTGAGCCTTGATTGATGGTGCTCGTCCTCAGGATAGGTCTCACCTATATGCGAAATAACTGAATAAACGTTATATAAGGCATATATACAAAACTATGAAATAACTCCTCATACATTGCTCAAATGGGGTATTTGAATATACCATCATGGCCTACTAAACCTCAGGAACATCCCCATATTTTTAGAAAAACGTTTCATGACCCCACGCGCCGGCCAAGTCACGGCCAGACGCGCAAGCACTTTCTGAGGACGAGCGCAGTCAAGGGCGACTCGGGGGTTATGATCCTTCGACATACCAATGAGTGGGCTTTTGTGTTTCAGTATATGATTATATACTTAATCTTTACCCAAAAAATGCGTTTAAATGAAAGTATGCCTTGAATGCCATGCATCTAAATTTATATTTCGTATATGACTTAGTATATGATGCTTATATATAATTGTGGTGCTGTGGACGCTCAGGTAAGTACCAGGTGAGTTATGTTTTGTGATGAGAATTAATGATTAATGGCATGTGATTGAATAACGTTGAGCTCATAAAACTGCACCTAGGGTGATTGTGATTTAGCCAAAGATATGGCACAGGCCTGTTAGTACAATGTCACATCCCGCACCATATGGTCATATTGGATCCAATTTAGGTGCATAGTCCTGTCGTACAGACCTTTACTATGGTTCCGACTCGTAGGTGACTAGCGATTTATCGCCTAGCTATTATGAGAGAGTAGTATTGAGCATAATTATATTACACCCAGTCTTGTCGTACAGATCTTTTCATTGGTTCCGACTCGTGTGCAGTATAGTGTCGTATAGGTCATTGTAGTGACTCCGGCTAGATTGACTATTGAGCTATAAATTCAGCCATACAGACTTCTACAGGGGTTCCGGCTAATATGTTATACTTCCATGAATTTATTCTCACCTGAATTACTTACTCTGTTATATCTTGGCATGGAGGTTATGAATATGTGAAGCATGATTTGAATTGATATATTGATATATATATTTACGCATATGCTTATATTCTATTTATGGGGAAATTATACATGTTTTACGGTGAGGGGTTAAAACTGTTGATAAATGAAATGGTTTTGTAAAACATTTGTTTTTGCCCACTCATGTTTTCTATTTTGCGCCCCTCCAGGTTTTAGGTAAGCTTGTTGTTGGTGGCCTTGAGGACTTCGGCTGTTCTGACATACTAAAATAATTGTAGGACATCTTATGGTACTGTATAATTAGTACTTGTCCTACTGGACTGCACCTAGACTTTCTATGCTCTGAATAGGAGTATTTACACTTGTATTTCACTCCTAGCACTTCTTGTTTATTAGAGCACATTAGTAGCTTTCAGTTTTAATTTAGTCGTATATTTCTTATCTTAATTGCTTCCGCACAGTGCACATGGCTACGTCACCCTTATGTGACGGCCAGCATGCCTCGATCTCGGTCGGGGTGTGTTAGTTTGGTATCAGAGCGGGTACCCTCAGTATCAGGGAGGTTCTATGTCATATCAGCCACATTCGGCCGGTGGATCCCAATGGTATCAAGGGGGACAACCCAACCGGTAAAGATTGCTGCTAGTAGTGTAGGATCTTTGAGGCAATCTGGTCAGCCAAGACAAGGACGTGGTGTTCATGCTAACAGAGGTCGTGGTGGACGACAGCAGAATCAGGGACGTATCCATAACATAACACTGCAAGATGCTCAGAACAATCCTAATTTGATCATGGGTACGTTAAATATTCTTGGTCATTTTGCTAAAGTGTTGATTGATTGTGGTACTACACATTCTGTTATCTCTCATACATTTGTTCAAATGACGCAACCCTATCCTACACCTCTAGGATTTGATTTAGAGTTTTCTATGCCTAGAGGGGATAGATGTTTTATGGATCGAGTATATCCAGGATGTCCAGTGATAGTGGAGGATGTTGTTATGCCAACTAATCTTATGTCGTTGGATATTATGGATTTTGATGTGATTTTGGGCACTGATTGGTTACACTATAATCGTGCCAAGATAGATTGTTATGGAAAGACAGTTACTTTTCATCGTCCTGGATTACCTGAAGTTACATTTGTAGAAGAGCCTAGTGGGGTGAGGCAGGGTATTATTTCTGCCATGAAAGCCAAAAGATTGTTGTCGAAAGGTTGTCAGGGATATTTGGCTCATGCGGTGTTGAACGACGATGCTCCTAGTAATGTGGAGGATGTACGTGTGGTCAGATATTTTTTGGATGTATTCCCTGAGGATTTGCCTGGATTGCCACCAGACAGAGATGTGGAGTTCGTTATTGATCTGCTTTCAGGTACGAATCCTATATCTTTGAATCCTTTTAGAATGGCTCCTGCTGAATTGAGGGAATTGAAAGTTCAGTTGCAAGAATTGGTGGATAAAGGTTTTATTCAACCTAGTACTTCACCTTGGGGAGCTCCAGTCTTATTTGTGAGGAAGAAGGACGGAACCTTGAGGCTGTGCATTGATTATAGGCAATTGAATCGGGTAACAATTAACAATCGTTATCCATTGCCTCGTATAGATGATTTGTTTGATCAACTCCGAGGTGCCTGTGTATTCTCCAAGATTGACTTAAGGTCTGGTTACTATCAGTTGAGGATTAAAAATGAAGATGTCCCTAAAACCGCATTCAGGACTCGATATGGTCATTATGAGTTTCTTGTGATGCCATTCGGGTTAACTAATGCGCCAGCAGCTTTTATGGATATGATGAATCGAGTATTCCAGCCATATTTGGACAGGTTCGTTATTGTCTTTATTGACGATATTTTGGTATACTCTAAGTCTAAGGCTAAGCAATCACCCTTGAAGGAAATTTTGTGTAAAACATGTTCATTTAAGCAACATCATTTAGCTTGCAATTAACAATTAAAGGCGGAATCATGCTTGTATGCACTTAAAAACAAAACATTAACCATGAAATTCAAAGCCTAGTAGATTGGTGAACAAAGACTCAACTCAAATCAAAGTGAGTTGAGTAATTATACCTTTGTAGATTCCTCTTTGCATAAGCAAAGGCTAATCACCCAAAGAGAGGGCCTTCATTCCTTGCATCTTAGATCTATGGATTTGGATGGATGAAAAGGTTTCTCCAAGTTCTCAAAATTGAGAACCTCTAAGTCTCCACACCAAGGTAAGATTTTAGAAGAAATGAGTGACCTAGAGGAAGTAGGATTGCTAGCTAATTTCCTCTAGGGTGGCCGGCCTCTTTAGAGAGAAAGGAGAGCTTTGTGTTCTCATCCTTTCCCCAAAAGAAACCCTAAATGAATTTTGGCTATAAAGTCATATTTATACCTTTATTCATTGGAGTGGCAAACTTGTAATTAAGTCCAAAACCCACTCCTTCTCTAAATGGCCGACCTTAGGGTATTATTGGGCTAATTGGGCCTTTGTGAATCATTATTCATTAAGTTGTCATACAACTTAAGTCAATGGGCTTGACGTTCGAAGCCCATTGGGCCTTAATGTCCAAAACTATCCCGAGGTCTTTAACGAACTTATTCATTTGATTAATCAACGTATTAATTAATCCTTGCCATAAATAATTAAACCATTTAATTATTCTTACTCATCTCCGTTGTTTCTTCAATCTCTACCTTACATGTTGTACGATCCATTAGGTTCCTTTTAGCGAGGCAGTGAGCGATTAGAACACTTTCAAATCGATTGTGAATTGAAACTTACTTTCAATTCTCCCTTTAGTGTTTATACACGTTTAGGGCTTCCACAAACCATGAGTGACACCTAGCAGCATATCATGGTTACCCAAGCTAATCAGAAGAGGTGGAGAACCTACTCAGTTTAGGATTACAAATGCAATACTGTCTTTCTCTAATACAATACTCTTGTCCACATTGTTTGGTTTGATAGTTTATTCATGTCTACTATCCAATGTGATTCATTTACTTATATGATTACCTCGAATGTGATTTGGAATGACTTCCTAAATCTCATTCATACTCTGGCCAGAGATTCTTAATCATATCATAGAGTATTCTCCCTCAAACGGTTTGAAGGTTAGAGATCCCTTGTTGCGCATTTAATTGCCTCCATGGTTAAGTGGCTTAACCCCAACGATGTCGTGGACACCCGCGTATAGGTGACATTTGACATAATCAAAGATCAAGTACCTAACCACAAGACAACTATGATGCCTCAGGTCAAAGGACTACTTTGCATTATCCCAACCATGAGTTCTCATGTGACATGAATATGAGAACTCTTCGTTGATCGTGTTCAGTGGACTCATTCGATATTGAGCACCTACATGCTTGTCTTGGTGTCAGTCACACCAATGACTCGAGACCTGTCACTCTCCCTGATAGAAGACATAGCACGTACTGATCTTAACGGACTGTCAATGCCCAATTGGCAATCCTATGATCAGGAACTTTTAGGATATGTATACGAAAAAGAATGGTCTCAAGAATCTAACTTGTTTAAATTACATTCTCTTAATTACATATTCCTTGGACTTATCGTTTAAGCATATAACATTTATATGAGACGGCTTAAAACAATAATCTTTGCCCTTGATATTAAACTAGATTAGTTTAAGATGTGAAATGTCCGTAAAGTATCATCACATGATTGGTTTTAGGGCACATTTCCAACAACCCTACCATGTTGAAGAGTTTGAGGGAACACCAATTATATGCTAAGTTTAGCAAATGTCAATTTTGGATGGATCAAGTGGCATTTTTGGGACATGTCATTTCTGCTCAAGGCATTCAAGTGGATTCTCAGAAAGTGGCAGCTGTAGAGAATTCGGAGCAACCTCGAACCGTCACGGAGGTACGGAGTTTCCTTGGCCTAGCAGGCTATTATAGACGGTTTGTTAAGGAATTTTCAGTGATTGTTGTGCCATTGACGAGGTTGACTCGGAAGGATGTTAAGTTTGAGTGGGATGGTAATTGTGAGCAAAGTTTTCAACAACTGAAATATTATCTCACTCATGCACCTGTTTTAGCACTCCCGGATGATAGCGGTAATTTTGAAGTCTACAGTGATGCTTCTTTGAATGGCCTGGGTTGTGTATTGATGCAACATGGTAGGGTGATTGCTTATGCTTCGAGACAGTTGAAACCTAATGAGAAGAATTACCCTACTCATGATTTGGAGTTAGCGGCTATTATTTTTTCTTTGAAGATTTTGAGACATTATCTTTATGGTGAGAAATGTAAGATCTTCACATATCATAAGAGTCTTTAGTACCTATTTACTCAAAGAGATCTTAATCTTCGGCAGCAGAGGTGGATTGAGTTACTTAGTGATTATGATTGCACGATTGAGTATCACCTTGGTCGTGCAAATGCAGTGGCGGATGCACTTAGTAGGAAGACTCCAGCTAGACTTAATGCCATTTATGATTGTTATGTTCCTCTTTTAGCTGATTTGAGGTCCACTGGAGTGGAGTTAGGAATGGAAGATCGAGAGGAAGCCTTGCGTGCTAATTTTCAAGTTAGGCCAATTTTAATTGATCGTGTGCTCGAGGCCCAGATTAATGATGAAGAGACTAAGGAAATAATTCAAGCAAGGAATCAAGGGAAAACAAAGATTTCAGGATTCGAGAAACTGATGGTATGCTTATGCAGAAAAGCAGAATGTATGTGCCGAATAATGCAGAGTTAAAGAAGGAAATCTTGGATAAAGCACATATTTCGGCATATGCGATGCATCTAGGAGGCACCAAGATGTATCATACCATTCGACCATTTTATTATTGGCCGGGTATGAAAAGGGAAATTGCCGAATATGTGAGTAGGTGTGCCATTTGCCAACAAGTTAAAGCTGCAAGGAATAAGCCATTTGGGTTGATGCAGCCGCTTCCCATTCCACAGTGGAAGTGGGAAAATATTACTATGGATTTTGTGTACAAGCTTCCTCGCACACAGAATGGATATGACGACATTTGGGTGGTAGTTGATCGGCTTACTAAGTCAGCACACTTCATTCCAGTGAGGGAAAAGTATTCATTAAGCCAATTAGCTAAGTTATTCTTATCAAAGATTGTGAAGTACCATGGTGTTCCAGTTAACATTATTTCGGATTGGGATCCTATATTCAATTCCAAGTTCTGGGTAGCATTTAAGGAAGCTATTGGTACGAGATTACTTTACAGTACGGCATATCATCCTCAGACAGATGGGCAATCTGAGAGGACCATTCAGACATTAGAAGATATGCTGAGATCTTCAGTGCTTCAGTTTGGCGATAGTTGGCATGATTGTTTGGATTTGATGGAGTTCGCCTACAACAATAGTTACCATTCGAGTATTGGTATGGCACCATTTGAGGCACTTTACGGGAAATCTTGTCGTACACCTTTATGTTCGTCAGAGATTGGTGAAAGAGTTTTAGTGGGCCCTGAGATTGTGGATGAGACTACTTAAAATGTTCAGGTAATTAAGTCTAACCTGAAAGCGGCCCAGGATCGACAAAAGAGCTTAGCGGACAAGCATGCCACTGACCAGAAGTATAATTTTGGTGATTGGGTATTTCTAAAGCTATCACCTTGGAAAGGTGTTGTACGATTTGGAAAGAAAGGCAAGTTGAGTCCTAGGTACATTGGACCATATATGATCACCGAGCGAGTCGGTGAGGTTACTTACAGGCTTGAGTTGCCTCCAGAGTTGTCCAAGGTACACGATGTGTTTCATGTTTCGATGCTTTGACATTATATCTCAGATCCTTCACATGTGATTCCTGCTCAACCATTGGAAATTAATTTGGATTTGACTTATGATGAGGAACCAGTGACTATCTTGGATTGGAAAGAAAATGAGTTGAGGAATAAGACAATGCATTTGGTGAAAGTGTTATGGAGAAATCATTCAATGGAAGAAGCTACTTGGGAGACAGAGGACCGGATGAGAGAGATGTATCCACGTCTATTTTATGGTTATTAGTGGATGTATTGGTTGTGTATAATTTCGAGGACGAAATTTTATAAGGTGGGTAGATTGTCACAGCCTATCCCGAAATAAATTAGCGACGATATGAATTGACCATTTTACCCTCGGATGTGTGCGTTGTGGTGTGTTATGCATGTAAATGGTGGTCCAAACTTGTATTTCCCTAATTATTGGAACAAAAATTAGAGATTGGTTTTGTGGTTTTGGTTGGTGACCACGTGGACCTCACACACACACAAAACTCCCCTTCTCTCTTTTCTCCCGTGCTCTCTCCCTTGGACTCACACTCTCTCTCCTTCCCTCACGTACGGACGAACGCCATACTCACACTTCAAGCATGGATCGACGTTAAAAAGGTAAGATTTGAACTCCTTGCATGTCACAGAGTACATATATGCTATTTTTAAGACCTGAAAACCTCAAAAACCCCGAGAACTCTAACCTCCGATTTGAGGTACTATTCATGCAAACGTAAAATCTCATGTTTTTTGGGATTTCAAGCTTATAGGTAGCTTAAGGAGGTCCTCACGAGGCTTGGAGTGGTTCGTTGGAAGAGTTTGGACGTCGGAATAGCGAGAACGACAAGTTGCAAGTTTGGCCGGAATATCGTGGAGTTTTCCGGCGAATCCCGTGGGTTTTAGGACTCGAAAAAGGTATGGTTTTGTTTGTCTTGATGAGATATTCAAAATGGTTCAAATTTCATAAAGTTTGGAGTTGAAATGAGGTAGAAATTAGAGTTAGAAATTTTTCCAGAAACCGGCGAACAATCGCCGGCGTCCGGTGACTCGTCGGGGAAGAAGGAGTATATTCCATCAGTTTTGATGGAATACGCTAACGGCGTAAGGTAACGCCGTTAGTTTTTAGACGGAATATTCTCTAATGCCGTTACTGCCACCGTCAGTGATGTGCCCGCACATGGGCGGCGCGTCTGGCCGTGCCTTGGCCGACGCGTGGGGGGTCGGAAAATTTTTCTAAAAATATGGGGATGTTCGTGGAGTTGTGTAGATTACGTTGGTATATTCAAACACCTCATTTAAGCATTGTATGAGAAGTTATTAGCTAGTTTTGGTTATGTGCTTTGAATTAACGTTTATTCAGTTAATTCGCATATAAGTGCGACTTATCCGAGGACGAGCGCAGTCAAGGGCGACTCGGGGGTTACGATCCTTCGACATACCAGTGAGTGGGCTTTTGTTTTTCAGTATATAATTATATACTTGATCTTTTCCCAGAAAATGCGTTTAAATGAAAGTATGCCTTGAATGTCATGCATCTAAATTTATATTTCGTATATGAATTAGTATATGATGCTTATATATAATTGTGGTGCTGTAGATGCTCAGGTAAGTACCAGGTGAGTTATGTTTTGTGATGAGAATTAATGATTAATGGCATGTGATTGAATAACGTTGAGCTCATAAAACTGCACCTAGGGTGATTGTGATTTAGCTAAATACATGGCACATGCCTGTTAGTACAATGTCACCTCCCGCACCATATGCTCATATTGGATCCAATTTAGGTGTATAGTCCTGTCGTACAGACCTTTACTATGGTTCCGACTCGTAGGTGACTAGCGATTTATCGCCCAGCTATTATGAGAGAGTAGTATTGAGCATAATTATATTACACCCAGTCTTGCCGTACAAATCTTTTCATTGGTTCCGACTCGTGTGCAGTATAGTGCCGTACAGACTTCTACAGGGGTTCCGGCTAATATGTTATACTTCATGAATTTATTCTCACCTGAATTACTTACTTTGTTATATCTTGGCATGGCATACTTATGGTTATGAATATGTGAAGCATGATTTGAATTGATATATTTATATATATATATATTTACGTATATGCTTATATTCTATTTATGGGAAAATTATACATGTTTTATGGCAAGGGGTTATAACTGTTGATGTTGGAAATGTGCCCTAAAACCAATCATATGATGATACTTTACAGACATTTCACATGTTAAACTAATCTAGTTTAATATCAAGGGCAAAGATTATTGTTTAAGCCGTCTCATATAAATGTTATATGCTTAAACGATAAAGTCCAAGGAATATGTGATTGGGAGAATGTAATCTAAAGAAGTTAGATTCATGAGACCATTCTTTCGTAGACACATCCTAAACGTTCCTGATCATAGGATTGCCAATTGGGCATTGACAGTCCGTTAAGATCAGTACGTGCTATGTCTTCTCTCAGGGAGAGTGACTAGTCTCGAGTCATTGGTGTGTGTGACATCAAGACAAGTACGTAGGTGCTCAATAGAGAATGAGTTCACTGAACACGATCAATGAAGAGTTCTCATATTCATGTCACATGAGAACTCATGGTTGGGATAATGCAAAGTAGCCCTTTGACCTGAGGCATCATAGTTGTCTTGTGGTTAGGTACTTGATCTTTGATTATGTCAAAGTCACCCCATCCGCGGGTGTCCACGGCATCGTTAGGGTTAAGCCATTTAGCCATGGAGGCAATTAAATGCGCAAGAAGGGATCTCTAACCTTCAAACCTTTTGAGGGAGAATACTCTATGATATGATTAAGAATCTCTGGCCAGAGTATGAATGAGATTTAGGAAGTCGTTCCAAATCACATTCAAGGTAATCATATAAGCACACGAATCACATTGGATAGTAGACATGAATAAACTATCAAACCAAACAATGTGGTCAAGAGTATTGTATTAGAGAAAGACCGTATTGCATTTGTAATCCTAAACTGAATAGGTTCTCCACCTTTTCTGATTAGCTTGGGTAACCATGACATACTGCTGGGTGTCACTCATGGTTTGTGGAAGCCCTAAACGTGTATAATCACTAAAGGGAGAATTGAAAGTAAGTTTCAATTCACAATCGATTTGAAATGGTTTTAATCGCCCACTGCCTCGCTGAAAGGAACCTAATGGATCGTACACCGTGTAAGGTGGAGATTGAAGAAACAATGGAGATGAGTAAGAATAATTAAATGGTTTAATTATTTATGGCAAGGGTTAATTAATATGTTAATTAATCAAACGAATAAGTTCGTTAAAGACCTCGGGATAGTTTTGGACCTTAAGGCCCAATGGGCTTCGAACGTCAAGCCCATTGACTTAAGTTGTATGACAACTTAATGAATAATGATTCACAAAGGCCCAATTAGCCCAATAATACCCTAAGGCCGGCCATTCAGAGATGGAGTGGGTTTTGGACTTATTTACAAGTTTGCCACTCCAATGAATTAAGGTATAAATATGACTTTATAGGCAAAATTCATTTAGGGTTTCTTTTGGAGAAAATTGGTGAGAACATGTCTCTCCATTTCTCTCTAAAGAGGCCGGCCCCCTTGGAGGGATTAGCTAGCAATCCAACTCCTCCAAGGTCACTCATTTCTTCTCCAATCTAACCTTGGTGTGGAGACTTAGAGGTTCTCAATTTTGGGAACTTGGAGAACCATTTCATCCATCCAAATCCATAGATCTAAGATGCAAGGAATGAAGGCCCTCTCTTTGGGTGATTAGCCTTTGCTTATGCAAAGAGGAATCTACAAAGGTATAAATTTCTCAACTCACTTTGATTTGAGTTGAGTCTTGGTTCACCAATCTACTAGGCTTTGAATTTCATGGTTAATGTTTTGTTTTTAAGTGCATATAAGCATGATTCCGCCTTTAATTGTTAATTGCATGCTAATAGATGTTGCTTAAATGAACATGTTTTTCACAAAATTTCCTTCAAGTGGTATCAGAGCCTAGGTCTAGTAGTTGGTGAATCCTTTTGGGTTTTGTAGTTCATAGTTTTGATTTAAAAGTTGTAATATGTTACAAGCTTTATTCTTGTTTCTTTGAATGTAAATTTTGTTAGAAAATTTGCCATCTCAAATGTTGTAGATGTAGTTCATATGAGCATGAATATTGGAGCTAAAATTTGGTGCCATGTTTTTGGGAATTTTCGGCCAAATCCATAGGGTGGATTTTTGGGTTCTTGTTTGACTTGTTAAAAGTGTTTTAAAGTAACTTTTGGAACCCCTATGTACCCTAGTTTGGTTATATGTTATTTCCCTTAAGTTTGAGTGGTTTTGGGATGTTTTTGGGTGAAAAATGTTCATGGAAAATTTTTGAGTTTTTCATGAGTGTTCTTCATTGTTCTTAACATTTTTGCCAAGAACAAAAAGTTTGATGTTTTGATTCAAAGTTTTGATTTATTTCATAAAGTCTTTGTTTTGTGTTGGTGGGTGTGACTTATCTATCATCAAAACATTTATTGAAATTTTGAAAGGTGATAGAAATGGTGATGGGTGTGTAAGAAGTACTTCTCTTACACACACACACCACTTGCAAGGCTTTGTTCACACCAAACTATTTCCACTTGCATGGCTTTATGACTTAGTTGAAAAATTTTCAAATTTTTTGTGGGTTCACTCCTCTCTAAAACCGGCCCTCCCTCAAATGGAGTGTTTTTGGGGCTTTTATGCAATTACATAAAGTTTTGGTACTTTTGTGTATTTTGTAGTTTGACCCAAAAGTTTACATATTTACATAAAGGCCCAAAATCATTAAAGGACAAATTGTTTTGTTCCTTTAATGAAGTTTTTGAATTTATTGAAATTTTTTAGTTCTAGTTGTAATTACATGAAGTAGTGGACTTTTGTGTTTTTTACAAAATGAGCTCAAAAGTTTAAGTTTTGCAACATAGCCCAAAAAGTTGAGGTTATTGCATTTTGGCCCAAATTAGGTTGAGAACAAAATGGTTTTGTCTCTTTAAATGAGAATTGGATTTTCATTTCATTTAGCTCCATTTAAATCAATTTTATGGATACAAAAAACCAAATGAAAATGTTGCATTCAATTTAATTAGTTAAAGCGTTAATTAATTAAGGGGTGATTATGAACCTAAGCCTATTATAATTGAGCTATGTGAAAGGCTGTTTCAAATTTGTTTGAACCATGGGAATGTGTAGATTAGATTTTGGTTGTAATTTGATATGATCAAATGTTGTAAAAGAGCATAAGCTCTTCTTTACTTTAAAGTAATTTATTTTGATCAATTGTTGTAAAAGAGCATAAGCTCTTCTTTACTTTAAAGTACTCCTTTTTCTTGTTTTATTTGATATGCATGAAATTGGAGTAGCGGGTCCAACGCCCAATAGGAACAACACGCCTTAATGTGATTAAACGCGTAACTAAAATCAATCACCATCCCTAGACCGAGATTCAACACAAGGCTCGTGTTGGATCTAATCAAAGGTTCATAGTCATCCTAAGGCCCTAAGGCAACTATATAGTCCATCAAATGAATGCAAAGTTTATGTTAGTAGTATCATATACTCTTGCTTTAAAAACCGTTTTATAAGCATAGTGGGAGTATTATATACAACTAAAAACAATCAAATGGACCAATAGTTGTAATAGGACCAAAATTGTTTTAATAAAGATTAAAATGTATGCTTATTATATGATGAGACCTAAAACCCTCAACCAAACCATTATTAAGTTGATAAGCGTGAGAGTGCTTTGAACAATCTTTCGTGGCCTTCCACCGTGGTAGGCTCCGATGTTTGTGACTCGTACACCAGCTTCACCCTATCATGGGGGAGTTCAAAGTGCGTGCTTACACTCGGAGGAGTTCTATATGCATACTTGATGTTGTGAAAGGTAGGCAACGAGAATGATCAACATCATATCATTGTGAGGTTATTCTTGAACCCCTACCCGAACTTGCATGGTGGGAATGACTTAACTAAGTGCAATGGAGCCAACATCATATCATTGTGAGGTGACATTCTCTAGAGGCCAAATAAGATGGGTACTTGCAAGAGATGCAAATGAGTCAGCGTACTCTCTCATTATTATTAATGCTAGCCAACATCATATCATTGCGAGGTGGGCTTGGTAATAGTGAGTCTCCCATACCCTACTAAGAGTTTTATCCAAAACTCTCGAATTCCAATGAGGGATATGGAATTTGCCAAAAATAGTGGGTGGTGCTATTTGATTTAAAGACCCGGATCAAATGGCTTAAAATCAATCAATTTATATTCGTTATGTATTTGTTTACCAATATATTTGCAAACGCTATCCAAAACTTGACAAAGAAAAGCCGAATGCCTTAGTTTCCGGACTTGGTAACACAATCCCAAAGATTGTCTTAAATGGATTATATATGTACCTAAGTAGTCTCATCCTCACAATCTTCCTATTGATAATGTATCATTGGAAGAACATGTTAGATAAGTCTATCATAAAGCGGACAACACTTTTAATGTCATAATTCTTCAATTACAAATTGTTGTATGAAGAAATAAGAGTTGCTTTGAACAACCCTTAGTCAATGCAAACACTAGTGCTTGTTTCTTTGTTAAATGAACAAAGAACTTGAGAAGAAAGCACAAAGGCATGGACACTTTATGTGCCATGATTCTTCACTTACAAATTGTTGTATGAAGAAATGAGAGTTGCCTTGAACAACTCTTGAAAGTTTGTAATTATGTTTATAACATAATGGTTGGTTGACAAAAATAGTCCATCAACATGGACTTATGATGATTTTGAATCATTGTGCGTTGAAGTGTTAAACCACTTCTAGAGACGGAAACTAGGCAAGGACTTCACCTTTGAGTCCCTATCCAAATGGTTCACTAAGTTTATTGTAAACTATATAGTGAACAATAACCATACGCTCTCCAAATTGTTTGATGTGTATAACACAATTGAAATAAGTTTCAAGAGAGATAGTGGGAGTTTAGGGACCATGACTATTGTAGTCAAAGGAGAAGTCAAATGAAGAAAGCGAAATAACTCCAAGGGAACAAACTTTCTTTATGAAAGGATGGACAATGGAAGGGGTATTTGCAAGAAATGTCTTGCAAGTGTCAAGAACACACCTTTCGAAGGTGTTGTAAAATGTTCTTGAATAGTTCAAAACAGTTGGTTCTTCTACTTGAATGTTTGATTCCGTATTAGTAACTATGTTTTACAATCGTTGTAAAAGTGTGGCTAATAAGAAGTAGAAGATAAATGAGAGAAGAGAAAGTACTTCACATTCGGAACGTGAATTAAATGTAGATCTTTGCGAAAGCAGATAGTACTTACTTCCTCATATGAACTAACAAAGAAATTGGAAAAACTAAAGATTGTCTTTACATTCCAATTTTAAGGAACTTAATTCCGTCACTATAAGTAGAGATGGATAAATGTTTTGTTTGACAAAACATTGTTCCTTATTAATGAATGATTAGATTATTGTAATCTAATTGATTGTCTCTATAGTAGAGATGATATGGTAGTGTTAACTGTTTAGAATATAACGATGCTTAAAACCCAAAAGGTTGCAAGGTAGTGACTAATCCCAACTAAGTTGTGATACCTCTAAAACATAAATTACAAGTTAGTCATAGATGGATGCCTTTGATCGTTAGATCCGGATCCAATGCCTTCTTGTTAAAATTGTATAGAGGCAAAATGTTTGAATCTTTATTCTTTTAGAAAGAATAAAGAATCACAAAGTTGTTGAGGTTAATTCACTTAGATGTTAGTGGCACTTGTCCACAACATAATACTACTCATGTTGTATGACATTCACCGAAGATCACTCTCGGTTGGACTATAGTTTATTTTGAATAAACACAAGTCCGAATACTTTGCAAAATGTTTCAAAGAATTCAAGAAATGTAAGTTGATGAGTAAGACGTCTAAAGTATTTGCCTCCTTAGATTTGATCCAAGGAAAGGTAGCACTTTAGAACAGTTTCCTTGAAAGATATCAAGGAAAGAAGCATCATAAGATAATGGATTTCTCCATAAGGAGAAGAACGAACTTGAATAAGATTTAGTTCGTTGGATATTATCAATTACCCATATATAGGATATATACTTCTAAAACAATATGATTGTCAATTAGAAGACCTTCCAAAATTTCCATGACTCCATAGGATGTAGTTGGAAAGAAAGACAAATCTTAATCATGTTAAGATTTGGGGTTGTGTGCTAATAAGCAATATTTGTTTTAAAATTATCTTGTGGGTATCCTTAAATTAACATTTGGATATCACTTCTATAAACCAACTAACAAATGTTGTTTGTTGGGTAGTTCATTGTAATCCTACAATATGATTTGCCTAAGATAGAGCAATGAACGAGAGATAGAACTCAAAGAATGGGTTCTTTGAGAAACAAGATAATGATCAACAAATATAACAACCTAGTTCCTATACCACAAGCTCCAAGATAGTCGAGAAGGATTTATAAACCGTCTCAGTTGAATGGTTTGAACTTTATGACTATGTCATAGAGTTGCACCTCTTAATTCGAAAGAAATAAGAATGAAAAATCCTTATGACTACATTGAGTGTATATACGATATATACTCAAGGAAATGGTAAAGTACCATTTGACCCGAAATAATGAAACCTTCATAGCTAATTGGTAGCTTAAGGTGACTACAATCAAAGAGAATGGTTGACTTTGAAGGAACCATCTTTGACGTAGTCTTAGTTTCAATTAATTCGAAGATTGCTAGCTACAACTAAATGGTGATTCAATGTTTGGACATTATATGGGTTTCCGAAACCATTATTAAGATAGTCTTGATAATATATGTCTAAAACTATGAATCACAAGACATATAAGTTGTAGAGATCCATCCATCATGGATCTTAGCAAGCTAGTGGGAGCCATAAGCGTCTTATGAGAGAAATATCAAATTGTTTGATTTCTCATAAAGATGTAAATGAATCTTTTGTTTACTAGGTTTACAAAAGATTAGTGGGAGTTAATCATATTCCTAAATTTGAATATATATATATATATATATATATATATATGATATATTAATTTTGGAAATGGAAAGAATACTTCTTCATTAAAGTTATGACTTTAAGCATTCTATAACGATAGAATGTATATGGGAGACATAGTCTATAAACATGGGATGGAAATCTATAATGATAGATTTCAGGATATAATTGGATTATATCAAGCCCTAATGATAGACAAGAGATGCTAGGAAGTTTCTCATATGATGACAAACTTCAAATAAAAAAGACAACTCTAGTGAGACTAGGAAGTTGTTCTTCTCAAAGGGAACGTACCCTTTGACTCCCAAAGAAATAATGCGTAAATAAAATCCTTTATGCATATGCAGAAAGGTGATTTACGTATTTAAGAAATACTAAAGGATAGATTCCTCAAAGAATGAGGAAGAATTAGAGTAACGGAATGGAAGCGTAAATGTATTAGATTATGAATCTAATCCATCATTGGATGTTTCTTCATTATGAATGAAGAGATAAACAGATATCTCTTTATTATGACTAAAGAGATATTTGGATGGAAACATTAAAGTAATGACTTTAGCGTGTTCCATTATGAATGCAAAATATATTGCCATATAGAAGTTTACAACAATGTTGTTTGGATGGGAAAGTTCATTTATGAACTCTCTATTTGGTTCCAACCAGAAAGTGTCTGACACTAATGGGGCGATAGCTCAAGCCAGGGAATCAAGGTCTCATCAAGATCTGAACTCATATGAGAGACAAAACCACATGATTAAGAATCATGTATAATGGTGACGTCGTTATTCTTAAGGTTGCTTTTATGGATAACATATAGATATCCATTGTCTAGGCCTACTACTCAACCATTTTTGAAATGACTACAGAAGAGGTATCATCACTGATGACCAAGCTGATTGGCTCTAGTGCAAGTGGGAGATTGTTGGAAATGTGCCCTAAAACCAATCATATGATGATACTTTATGGACATTTCACATGTTAAACTAATCTAGTTTAATATCAAGGGCAAAGATTATTGTTTAAGTCGTCTCATATAAATGTTATATGCTTAAATGATAAAGTCCAAGGAATATGTGATTGGGAGAATGCAATCTAAAGAAGTTAGATTCATGAGACCATTCTTTCGTAGACACGTCCTAAACGTTCCTGATCATAGGATTGCCAATTGGGCATTGACAGTCCATTAAGATCAGTACGTGCTATGTCTTCTCTCAGGGAGAGTGACTAGTCTCGAGTCATTAGTGTGTGTGACATCAAGACAAGTACGTAGGTGCTCAATAGAGAATGAGTTCACTGAACACGATCAACGAAGAGTTCTCATATTCATGTCACATGAGAACTCATGGTTGGGATAATGCAAAGTAGTCCTTTGACCTGAGGCATCATAGTTGTCTTGTGGTTAGGTACTTGATCTTTGATTATGTCAAAGTCACCCCATCCGCGGGTGTCCACGGCATCGTTGGGGTTAAGCCACTTAGCCATGGAGGCAATTAAATGCGCAACAAGGGATCTCTAACCTTCAAACCTTTTGAGGGAGAATACTCTATGATATGATTAAGAATCTCTGGCCAGAGTATGAATGAGATTTAGGAAGTCGTTCCAAATCACATTCAAGGTAATCATATAAGCACACGAATCACATTGGATAGTAGACATGAATAAACTATCAAACCAAACAATGTGGTCAAGAGTATTGTATTAGAGAAAGACCGTATTGCATTTGTAATCCTAAACTGAATAGGTTCTCCACCTCTTCTGATTAGCTTGGGTAACCATGACATACTGCTGGGTGTCACTCATGGTTTGTGGAAGCCCTAAACGTGTATAATCACTAAAGGGAGAATTGAAAGTAAGTTTCAATTCACAATCGATTTGAAATGGTTTTAATCGCCCACTGCCTCGCTAAAAGGAACCTAATGGATCGTACACGGTGTAAGGTGGAGATTGAAGAAACAATGGAGATGAGTAAGAATAATTAAATGGTTTAATTATTTATGGCAAGGATTAATTAATATGTTAATTAATCAAACGAATAAGTTCGTTAAAGACCTCGGGATAGTTTTGGACCTTAAGGCCCAATGGGCTTCGAACGTCAAGCCCATTGACTTAAGTTGTATGACAACTTAATGAATAATGATTCACAAAGGCCCAATTAGCCCAATAATACCCTAAGGCCAGCCATTCAGAGATGGAGTGGGTTTTGGACTTATTTACAAGTTTGCCACTCCAGTGAATTAAGGTATAAATATGACTTTATAGCCAAAATTCATTTAGGGTTTCTTTTGGAGAAAATTGGTGAGAACATGTCTCTCCATTTCTCTCTAAAGAGGCCGGCCCCCTTGGAGGGATTAGCTAGCAATCCAACTCCTCCAAGGTCACTCATTTCTTCTCCAATCTAACCTTGGTGTGGAGACTTAGAGGTTCTCAATTTTGGGAACTTGGAGAACCATTTCATCCATCCAAATCCATAGATCTAAGATGCAAGGAATGAAGGCCCTCTCTTTGGGTGATTAGCCTTTGCTTATGCAAAGAGGAATGTACAAAGGTATAAATTTCTCAACTCACTTTGATTTGAGTTGAGTCTTGGTTCACCAATCTACTAGGCTTTGAATTTCATGGTTAATGTTTTGTTTTTAAGTGCATATGAGCATGATTCCGCCTTTAATTGTTAATTGCATGCTAATAGATGTTGCTTAAATGAACATGTTTTTCACAAAATTTCCTTCAGTTGATAAATGAAATGGTTTTGTAAAACATTTGTTTTTGCCCACTCACGTTTTCTATTTTGCGCCCCTCCAGGTTTTAGGTAAGCTTGCTGTTGGTGGCCTTGAGGACTTCGGCGGTTCTGACATATTAAAATAATTGTAGGACATCTTATGGTACTGTATAATTAGTACTTGTCCTACTGGACTCTATGCTCTGAATAGGAGTATTTACACTTGTATTTCACTCCTAGCACTTCTTGTTTATTAGAGCACATTAGTAGCTTTCAGTTTTAATTTAGTCGTATATTTCTTATCTTAATTGCTTCCGCAATGTGCACATGGCTACGTCACCCTCACGTGACAGCCAGCATGCCTCGATCTCGGTCTGGGTGTGTCATTACTTCTCCTACACTCTCAATTTTTCGATTATCGGATAAAATGAATTGAAGAAGACCAATGACTAAAAATTAATAAGGGTGTGTGTACATGATTGTTGACCCTAAAAACTATTTAGCCTACATACGGAATAGCTAATAAGCTAACTACGTCTTTCAGTTGAATGCGAGGTGTGCCAACTCGTCGGCAAAGCTGCTAGTTATTATGAAGTTCAATAAATATTCGTCTTTCTGTGGCCGAATGTCGTAAGCTGCTAGTTATTATGCATTGTCTTTCTGTGGCTGAATAAATATTCAAAGATTCCATGCTGACCGAGACTTGGAAAGATAACCAATCAGTCTCGAAGCAGTGCTGTTTATCGAAACTAAAGGTGTTCCTCGGTCGCCTGATTATACGGCTCCAGTGTTGTTTATCCAAACTAAAAATGTCACATGTTGCCTTCACAATGTCGCTTATCCAAACTGAAGACGTGTTGGTGGGAAAAAACAGTAAAATAAAATTTCAGAGATTTCGCGTAGAGCGAGAGTTTGCGCAGAGCAAATTTGTGTGCGGATTTGAAGACGTTCTGTTTGTCTAGTCTCTCCTAGCAGAGAAATTTTGATTTCATCTGAAGACTCTGTAATGGAATATTTTGAGAAAAAATAACCACATGCATATCTGAACAACAAATATGGGCTCTGCATGCTAATCTCATTCCAACCAGGAGATCCTTCTCCGTGATATCACTCAGCAACCTTTTCCAAATTGCAAATCAATTGAAATACCATCTCTGATCGATAATCAATTACAAATCAATCGCAATCATTATCCCACCATCACTTCATTATCTTAATTTATATCCCATGCATGCATGAAAAACCATTCTGTTTGGTAGTTTTGCATTATCTGCAAAACCACTCTGATCCCATCACATCATCTCATTTTAATTAATACTTCAAATGGTTAAAAATGGCATATCCACCTGCTGATAATCCAACATCCTTGTGTTACTGTTCCATACGGTTCTGCATGCAAACAAATTATGCAATTCTTGCAACTGATTAAATACCATGTGGATAGAATTCTAATGTTGCACGGCAATTCACATAACCTCGTCTTGTGCAATGTTGACTGCATGGAGCCCCGCGAGTATTAAAACTCTGTAAACTTTAACGATATTTTCAAGATAATCACTATGATTAAAATCAATAGTAATGCCATAAAATTGAATTCGACGGCCTAAAATTGAATTCTGCCAATCCAACGGTTTCAATTGCTCGGACTTATGGTGTAATTATGGATCTCAACAGGAAGGTAAAAATAGATGGGGTGATTAACACTATCCTAAATTTAGAAAACCCTGTGGTCTCTTCCGACAAGTTAGTTGCATACAAACATCACTTTTTTAATATAAAGTAGTAGTGAAAATAACAACTACTATATAATAAAACAAGCTGCCTGTCCTAAATTACTAATCGCAGAAGAAATCAAGGATATTACAAAATAGTACGTTTTGTCTAGAAATCCTAATAATTGTGTTGTGTTTTTCGTGTTCATATTGTTTTCGTGATATACCCAATATCTTAACAGGTCGTGTTATGTAATACCCGTTAAAGTAAATGGGTAATATCACCTGACCCGAAATCGACCCGTTGATATTATCAGGTAATATAACCCGACCCGTTACTCGTTAAAGAAAATATATTTTAAATCAATAATGTATTACCTAGGGATGGGCAAAATACCCGCAGTTATGGGTAACCGCGGTTACCCGCCCATATAAACCTCACGGTTACGGTTATGGGTAACCGTTTAGATAAATAAACGGTTATGAGTATAACCATTTACCAGTGAAATTTAAATGGGTGGTTATGGTATTAATCGCGGTTATAAACGGGTAACCGTTTACCCATTTATTTTATATATGTAAAATTAACACAAACCATGTTCTATAGGGGTGGGAAAAAATACTGAAAATTCCAAACTGAACCGAAAAAATTCCGAAACCAAACCGAAAATCCCGAAAATTTTGATACCTAATCCCGAACCGATCCCGAAATTTCGGTACGGGTCTCACATTTTCATGGGTAAATAACCACGGTTACCCGCCAGCCATACCCCGTATTAAAAAAAAAAAAAAGGTTATATATGTGTGTGTATGTGGGTAATTATTTTTATGTAATGATTTTATTAGGTTTCTTTTATGCAAGAACCTACTTTCGATATGTAAAATAGTGTCAACGTAAAATCTTTTTTGCTACAAAATTAGCTCAAAAAACTAGCTAGTATTTATTTCATGTCCATGTGTAATTAGAGATGTTTTTAGTTTGAATTGGAGAAGGGTGATTATATGAGATTGGCTTGATATTTTTACCAAATAAGGGTGAGTTGGCAAGTTTGTAATCATTAGGAATTTAGTTGTTAATGATTGGTGATTATTCACCACTCTAAAAGGTGGAGGTGAAAGGTCTATGACTTTTACGTGTGTATATTAGCATGCATGAGGCAATGTTTTGTGGTATTAGGAGTGCTTACTCACTAGCCTAGGGGAATCTCAATCATTTGAAAAATATTCTCTCTTCAATGTTACTCAACCAAGATTTCAAATATTCCAATGAGATGATAACAGGTGGACTACTGGAGTCGTAAATGAAGATTCCAAGTATCCAATATCAGTCTTGATGCATCTCTATATAATGGAGGGGGAGGGGGAAGAACGAACACAACAGCAATAACACCACCACAGCAGCAACAACAAAGATCTCTCCTTCTTAGACCACTCTCCCTACCATCCACTTCTTTTAAATTGTGTAAAGGCTATAGGCCATCGCCTTTGCTTTTTTGTAAATTTCTCGTACATAGTGAATTACAAATACATATACAACTCTAGTGGTGTAGTCGAATTGGTGAACCACTTAAATTCGGTGTGTGATTGTCTTAGTACAAGATTTATACCATTCTCTACATATTTTCTCTCATGGCAATAGCTGCCAATAATAGACGATCAATCCACCAAGATAGTTACCTTGTGCAAGCAGATTAATCATGCATGAATCAAAAGGAGGAGAAAGTCGTTATGGTCCTTACATGATGTACTAAGCACACCCTTTCAAAATTATCTCAACTCTCTCGTACCAAACTTCTACAAAATAAGACCATGAAGACCTTATCATCATAAACTCCTTGTGCAACACAAGTCTCACCGTCATCATGCCACACTAAAATAGCCTACTCAGTTCTTCATCTTTTGATCGGTATTCGAACGCCATCACCAAGCGGCAAAACCCCTGGCTTTGGCCAGTCAACCTCACCAATGGGAGCGATGACGGACGACCACGATTTTGGGATTAAGACTCATACAATCGAGCAAGCTATATTCCAACAAAATTGCTCTATGGAATCCAAAGGGGGTTATGAATCAATATCACCTAGAGAGAGATGGGGTCAAATGGTAAAGTACTATTTCTCAATTATATTGTTGTATGTTATCAATACTTTATTATTGATAATATACTACAATTTTGGCTACTAACTATTTGATTAGCTTTGCAGATTGTATGATAGAACGTGATTATTGATATCCATATTACTTTGCACATACATAAGCATTCATGCCAACCCAAGGAAAATAGTTGTGTTGTGTCAAGTGCTCACTTGTGTAAAGTGTTTGAGTTGTGAAGTTATTCAAGGGCTGGAGAATGCCTTGAAAATAAAACAATGAAATCTTGTATATGTCAGGCGTCGGGGAAATGGTTTGAATATATAATTGGACTTCGTGGGAAGTTCCTACATAAATAAAGTGGAAATTGAGAATTTAATTATGAGAATTGGGCTTAAAGGATGAACGAGAGTTAACTCATATTCTAAGGTATGTGGAGCCAAGTGGTATAAGCATGGTATGAGATGTGTAGGCTTGATGCCTTAGGTATGTGTTAGGGGGATTAGAAGGGAGTGAGTACATTCATCTATCTCATTTGCATATATTTCATGCATTTGAAAGAATTGTTACAATTTAATTATTATCTAATTGGTAGTTTTTGTTGTGAATTAATTTGTGCACTATTGTTATTTCACTGTGAATTCGAAAAAATTTATGTAAAGATTTTGTTGATGTATGGTGTAATCATTATAATTTAATTTAATTTTCCACCATATTTTAGTTGTAGAATTTATTTCTATAGCTAAGATATGGCTCACACCCTAGCTTCACTAGTACAAAAAACAATTTGCGCGACGCAGGTACCTTCGTCGTGCAAAATCAAAAAATGTTGCCTGAAAATTAGCCCAACGAAACATTTGTCGCGTGCCAACTGTCGCACCAAGGCAGTGAAAGCATGTCCCTCGATCGCGCAAAGTGTCTTTGCGCAACGCATGTCCCTACTTCGTGCAAAACTACTTTGCGCAACGTAGGTTATCCGTTGCGCAAAGACGGAGGGACATGCTTCGCGCAAAGAGTTTTGTGCGATGTAGGGACATGCGTCGTGCAAAGTGTCTTTGCGCGACACAGGTTACTTCTTCGTCCACCAAACCCTTTTTTGATTTTTATTTTTTTTTGCAACAATATTTTTTATTTAATTTTTAATAAATATTGTAATTAAATTCTAAACAATAATTAATAAACCAAGAAAAAGTATTTAATTATAAAATATATGAAAATGTACATACAAGATGCATCAGGCTACTTATCGACTGGGTGAAGTGGCTGGGAGGATGAAGGTGGAGCAAGATCAGATGCTGGCATTGGAATTTGAAGGCTAGACATCTATAAGGTCCGTAAGATCATCCTCATCTTCTCGTCCTGGGCCTATAACTGGGCTGCAATCTGGGCTTTCCGAGCTGCTTCTTCGACTGCAATCTGGGCTTCCCAAGCATCCCAAGCTGCTACTTGGACCGCAATCTTACCTTCTAGGGTTTCCACTTCCTTCGTCAGGGCGATGACATGTCCTTATATACATCCACACACATATACTAAGAAATACGAATATATACTAGCTATTATGCATATAGCATTTGACAGTGATTAGTAGCTGATGAACCGAACCAAAGGCAATATACAGACTCGAATGAGCTGCCAAAGCCAATGGGATTATCATATAGACTCCAATGAGCTGCCAATGGGATTATCATAATCATATACCCTTAGAATCTCTAGTCGGTCCTTTCTAAATGAGCTGCCATGTGATAAAACGTAAGAAATGAGCCATTTCTGTCTTAGACTCCAATCAGTTGCAGAGAAAATATAGGAAACAAGGCAATATACAAATTATTAACAATGAGTAACTCTATCACAATGAGAACACTTGTAATAAACAAATACAAAGGCATGTTAAAAAATACGGTAAGGATGACAATCATGAAATAACAGAAGTCTTTCCTCTCATTGAAAGCAGCTCCTAAAATAATCATTTGAGAATAAATAACAGATTAGTTTCAAAATTGGAAATTAATGGAATTTAACAAACATGAAACATTTCCAAATGAAATAAGGGAACACATTTCAAAAGAAGAAATAAAAAAAGAACAAAAGAGAACTAAGCACATGAATCAAATGTTCAACCTTTATAAGTGATATCTTCTCAAGGGCGGTTGAGCTCATAAGGGTGTGGATTAAAAGGTGCAGTACTCAGATATTTGAGAGCTTATTTTGTATTTTGTTGTATTTTCCCATAGTTAGCACTTTTTAGAGGACCACACCAACACTTCAAAGTTCTTAGATGACTAGGGTGGATGAGGAAGTTGATGAATACCGTAGGTGCAGGCACACTGCCAAAAGAATAGAAGCTGGTAAATTATGTCGCCCCTTACACAATTAATTTAGACTTTCCATGATTACGAATCTTAATTAGATAAACAAATTCCTACCATAATTCATCTCAAATGAGGGGCACGGTCTACTTTCAAAAGAATATTAACACGAAACCATTCCCTTCATCAATAAATATCACACATTTCAGTAAAAGTCGTCTGAAAGCGAAGTGATGATTCATCTAAAAGCCTAGTTTCCTTTAACTAATTACGAATTGTAATCGCCCAAACACAGTAGTAATCAAACAAAAAGCAGGGGTACCATAAAGAACCAAACATCAGAGCAGTGTGCAACGAATCGAACCTATGAAAGGGTTGGTGCGAACTTGTTTACAATATCATCTACACGCTTCGAACCAACCCCCTGCAAGAAACCAAAAAATCATTAAATCTCCACCGTTGTGTTTCTGTTCGTGAATTCGATTTACAAAGGTGGCTAGTATGGTATACCCCTGACATATTAGAAGCATTTATGATGATTCTTGTACCATATACTCCAATCTGACACCGAATTGAAAAACCGAAAAAGGGATTAAAAACAGATCAACACCAAGAATGTAAGAAACAGAAAACAATTCCAAATGAACAAAACAAAGTTCTAGTTCTTACGGAAGGCGAACTTCGTTGTAACAAACACATAACACCTTTCTGATCTTTCACAATGGGGAGAGGGATCGGGCTGAGGGTGGGGATGATGTTATTTTCTCTTTGCTAAATCGACATTATCCACTCGTGCGTAGAGACCGGTCCCCAACAAGAAGAGGCTAAGCCACCAAGAACTATACCAAGTTCTTGATCCTGGTCAACCAAATCCTTCGTGACCTCAAGTGTGAGCCTTGGTTCAAGCTGCCAAGACAATCTAGAAGAGACACCTCCAAGCTGGATCACACCAAGTACTGCGCGTTCCACTGAGGTCCTGGTCACACGATCGACACTTGCTATACCTGGAGGGAATACCTAGAGAAGCTGGTGAAGAAGGGTAAATGCGCAGATGCCTATACAAGCCAGTTGTGCAACCTAGGAGGAACGCAGACGTAGACGAGGAGCCGCCTGCCAAGACTATCAGAATCAACGACATTTTCGCCGAGTCTGAATACTTGGGGGCCACAAACAACTCTAAGTAGAGAAAAATCTAACAGGCTATAGCAATCTCTCAGGTTCAGGCAGCCTACACCAAACTTGGACCCATTGTTGGTTTCACCGAGTAGGATGCTGAGGGAGTTGACTTCCCACATGATGCGTAATATTAACTTAACGCACAAATTTAAACCCTATTTGTGACAGTTGTAGTAATGATGTAAGTAGGGATCGTTCTAGGCCGGGGATTAACTAGGGATGCTAACCAAAGTAAAATTAAATTAAAAACGTAAAAACAAAATTTAAAATATTAAACTAGACTCAAAACACTTAAATAGAATAACTCAAAATAAAACTAACAAATAAACTAAAATAAATCAAAAGACTCAAAACAACTCAAGACTTAAGAAAACACAAACTAAAATGATTTCTAATAAATCTAACACTTTAAAATAAAATGGGGGATTGATTTTGATGAAAAGTAAATTAAACTTAAATAAATTACAAAATTGACAAAAACATAAAATTAAGGTAAAATGATAAATGACGGACTGGCTAGAGGATTATTCTCCACACATGCCACATATGCAACCTAAATTGATTTTCAGTTGTTCTTTCAATAAATTGTAAATTCTCAACGCCCCAAGTTAATTAGGTCCGCTTAAATTAACCTTCAGATTTTCCTACTTTTATTAGGTTGGATGATTGCATACGACAACCCAAAATATTCCCTACAAGTTCCCTACATGAATTGCATAATAGAGATACAAGCAAGAATCATTAAGTTTTATGAAAATCATAAGCATTGACGAGGCACTTGTTACTATGAATTGCATGAAACTTATGCCAAGAATTTACCTAACGCGATCGTTTATAAGCGACCTTCACTACTTGTGAATATAAGTTCATAACGATTAGGTGAAATTCACTTATATTCTAGCATCAAATTCATGCATGTAAATTAAGTATGCATCCTTAATCGACATACAAAAATAAGTTATCAATCAAGCAGTTAAGCAAATTAAATCACAACTCAGAAATCACAACTGAAGGTAATCAATTCATATTACAAATATATTCATGGTTTTGAATTAAACTCTAGCCAAAATAAAATTAGTTATACATTATTTAAATTAAAACAGAAAAATAAAACATAAATTGAGGAAGAATAAACCGAGAGAGGATTGCAGTGAAACTTTGCTGCTTCTGACGCTGCCAAACATGCATGCACTGCACGCCTTATTCTCTTCGTGCTGACTGCCCAAAGCAGACTTGTTTCCTGCTGCTTGTCAGCAACCAAAGCTCCACCACCAACTCCCTGGCAGCGTGCATACACATCTTTCCACGCTGACTGTGTTGCTCCCTGACTTGCTGCCTCGGGCAGCTTCACAAGCTGCTGCCAGACAGCTCCCCCTAGTGATTTCTGAGTTTTTCAGCTTCACACTTGCCCAACACGTCACACTCGCCAGCTTCACACAGCTGCCTAGGCAGCTGTCCTTTCCACGAGGCTCCTCACTCCCCCGTCTCTTCTTTCCGTTCCACTCTCCCCTGCTTATTCTTTCCTCCCTTTCAAATCCCGAGCCTTCGTCCTCCTCGCAGCTTCTCGGTAGACTCCCCGTACTGACCTGGTTGCTGCCCACGTGCAGTTTTTGCTGCCTCTGGCAGCTTTCCTCCAAATTCCGTGCTCCCCCTGGACTTGTTTCCTGCTTTCTCGCAGCTGCCTTATGGCAGCTCCCCCTTCTTTCCAAGCTGCCAAAGCAGCAACATTCTGTCTCTCTCCCCTCACGGTTTTCTTCCTCTTCTACGCTGCTCCAAGGCAGCTCTTATATATCTCACCAACTTCTTCCTAGCTGCCCGAGGCTCCCCACTGACAGCTCCCTTATTCCCTAGTGCCTCATTCTTTTCTTATCCCCCCTCCTCCTTGTCTCCCACTGCTCTATTAAATTATTTCTGCCATCCCCCTGCACATTCACGTTCACATCTTATATATATATATATATATATATATATATATATAAATATATAAATATATAAATATATATAAATATATATAAATATATATTTATAATACTATCTTATTTTTATTAGCCAAAAATAGTGGGCAAGACAGTTTTGACGATTTTATCACTTAAAATCTCACTTGTGCAATATTTATTTTATTTACTAGATAAATACTAAAAAACACAAAAAAAACATAGTAAATAGCTCAAAAATATAAGAAACTAACTAAGAAAAGACGAGAGAATTTGATGTAAAATATGTATAAATATGAGCTTATCAAATACCCCCACACTTAGCTTTTGCTAGTCCTCGAGCAAAACAACGAAAACAGAAAAAGTAATAACATGAAAATTATTAGTTTCCCCCTATTTGACCCTCATAGAATTTCATTCGAGAACATAAATTATCAAGAACCATAGCTAACACCAGCAAGCTAATCCAAGTTCATTTTCCTTATTCAAATATTAGCAGTAATCTTTGAAACATCCTTGAAGTGTAGTGTGTGAGTTAGCCATGTTAATGCAATTTCAAATTTTTATTTTTTTTAAAATCACCATATGCAAACTAGCAACCTTCTCACGGGATTTACACTCAATCACACATGTGTTTAGTTTTAATGTGTTTCTCTCAAAGAAACAAATGTGAAAGTTCTACCATAAGCTTGCATAAAGATCACTTCTCCACAGTCATAATTGAAAAACTTAAATCAAGAGGACTTTTATTGGATGTAATGAGGCTTAGGGATAGGGTTATTGAAACGAAAGAATAGGAAAAACAAAAGTTCCAAGCTACATTACAAGCAATTCTTTTGATTTATAAGAACTCAACATTTCCCGCTATTCTACAAGTCACCTCCAACCACACCCATAAACTGAAACTTTAAAAACTTTTTATTTTCTTTGTATACAATCTTTCTTTTTCTTTTCCTTTTCTTTTCTTTCTTTCTTTTTTTTTTTTTTTTTTTTTTTTTTTTTTTTTTTTTTTTTCAAACAGAAACAAATATGAAAAACCCCCACACTTATTCTTTTGCCAAACACCCTCCAAAGTACTTCACAAACATTTCTCATAAGACAATCTCGCATTGCTCGCTTGGAGAGGGTAAGGAAAAATATTTATTTCAGGCATAAGGGTAGACATATCTGGTGATAAGAAATAAAAGGCTCACAAATACGGCTCAAATTGGCAATCTAATGATATCATTTTTCTTTGGGAAACAAGGTTATTTGGGCCATGGTGGTAAACCTAATGCCTCTATCATTTTCAAGTTCATGCAATCAATGACAAATATTTCGAAAGATCATTATGCAAGTTCTAGAGAAGTATCTCACATAAGTTCATCACACATAAAAAAAATAGGAGTGTATGAAAAATGCACACACTTTCAATAGGCTCAAAAACTCACATAGGATGTATATGGTCACTAAATTCACATATGGAGCTTTAAATCATGCTTAGTTTCACATCAACAAGGCTATGTGCATTTGGTTTTTCAAAGATGATCAAATATGTACAAACTAACACAGAATTTGGAATTTCACACAACACATGTTAACTAAGTTCTTGATGATCATGGTTCAAATTTTATTCAATTATATCATTGGGTCGGGGAAACTAATGAAAAACTAATTCAAAACAATAAGGAAAACAAGGAAATATTTTTGGATTTTTTTTTTTAAATTTTCCGATTTTTTTTTTTTTTTTTTTTTTTTTTTTTTTTATTAAAACAAAACTAATTAAGAAAACAAAGCAATAACATGGAAACAAATGAAACCAGTTCAAAGTCGAAGGTATAAAAATTTTCAATTTGGTATAAAAATTTTCAATTTGGTCATTTTTATAATCTTTACCCCCACACTTAAACTAGACATTGTCCCCAATGTCAGAAAATGTAATAAAATGCAAATAAAAGTAAAATAAATAATATAAAGAAACAAAATAAAGTAATAGGACTGAAAACTTCCCTAATTTGCAGAAAATCAAGCGATGACCCCCAACCTTTTATTTTGCAATCAACTTCAAGGGTGGAAATAACCAAAAGTTCCTGCAAAGAAAAGAAATAAATCAGTTACGCACGCAAGAAAATATAAAAGAAAACAAACGAAAAATTGAAAATGAAAATAAAAGATAATGAATAAAACTAATAAAAGAACATTGGTCCTGTTTGGTGACTTTCCACAGCTTTGAACTTGAACTGGCCTCGGAACTTCTTAGCAAGGAAAATGAGACTTGATTGGTGGTGTTGTTGAAGCTTCTCGAGCTCTTGGTTTCAACTCAGACTCCTTCTGCCGGGTTGATTGAGTCTGCAGGCTACATTCTTCTCTTTTTGTTCTTCTGCATGGCAGGTAGGCACGAGGAATAGGTGGTGGTCTGCTTCTTTGTTCAATCTGTCCAAGTGCCGACCGATTGCCTTTCTTTCACCTTGCCCCGTAGCCGAGAGCAAGGGTAAAGGAAAAGCATGCCATGAGAAATCTTTGCCTCTGACTCTGATGATATGGGATACTTTTGCTTTTGAAGAAGTATCGTTCCACAGGTGTATGCGTGAACTGGGCTGGGGAACTTCTTAGCAAGGAAAATGAGACTTGATCTTGAAGATGAAGCAGCACCTTGTCTCCACATGCTTCAAGTATCATTTTCACTTGCCTTGGCTGTTCTCCAGGCAGATGTGGCGACTTCTTCGGAAGTACATCAGTGGTTGAAGAAGAGCACTCGAGAGCAATGCTAGGTAAGCAATCAGGAAGGATTTCCAGGCAGTCGGTTCTTAGATTGGAAGATTGACACCGAGTGCTGGCTGATTGCCCGCTTTCTCCTTGCCACAAAGACAAGGACAAGGACAGGAAGAAAGCGTGATATGAGATACTCTTGCTTTCAACCTTCATGATATGAAATACTCTAGCTCTAGATGACTTATTTGCAAAGGTATCCCAGGGAATGAGAAACACAGAGAAACTCGAGAGGGTTTGTTGGAAAGGCATTTTTGGAGATGGAAAATTTCGGAGATGAAGAAGTGTTGAGAGAGTTTGCCTTTGCTGTTGAAGGCGAAGGTAGACGTTTATAGAATTTTTTCTTCACAACCGAAACTGTTCTTTTACCCCTGTCGGCAGCCGGTGGATGGATGAACAGTACAAGTTACGCGCTTTCTGAAAAAGTCACCCGTAATTTGCGCAAAGCTGACAGCGCGCGTGACGAGTGACGACAAAAATGGAAAAGCTGCACGCCTCGTGATTCCTGACCGCTCCGGCTTTTGAGAAAGACGCCCGACTTTTGAGACGGAGACGCCGCTTTTGAGAAAAGAATCCGGCTTTTGAGAAAGGAGCCCGGCTCTTCGATTTGCGAGAGGGCGTCTCTTCGACTGCTGAGTGATGCCTCAACGATTTCTTCTTCTTATAAGAACGCTCATTTTTGTTCCACAACAAACTTAAGCTCCCCTGTAAACACTCCCTCTTGCAAACACTTCCTCCTTCACTTCTTTCAATCTTGATCATTCCGACTCTTCATTCTCAACACCTTCAGAAAATGTCTTGCCCTTCTGACCGTCGCCTTAACTTGAATGTTGGGGAAGATAGTGATATATCTTCTCCAACCAACATTTGGCAGCCATCCTTCATATCCCCAAATGGTCCTCTTACAGTTGGGGATTCCATGATGATGAACGAAACAACCGCATCGGTGGTGGCCAGAAATCTGCTCACTCCTAGAGACACTAGGATACTTTCAAGGCGGTCCGACGAACTAGCTGTTCAGGACTCTATGGCCTACAGCGTCCGATGCGCAGGCTCAGTATCAAACATGGGCCAGCGCCTTCTTGCACGAACCCGTCAGGTGGAGTCGTTGATGGCTGAAGTGGCTAGTCTTCGGCATGAGGTCAGAGTGCTTAGGCATGAGAACAGGGATTTGCACATGCTTGCAACCAATTACTCAACCAGCATGAAGAGGAAGCTGGATCAGATGCAGGAGTCCGAAGTGCGGATTCAGAGTGATCATCAACGGTTTATGGCGTTACTCCCGAGGTTTGTGTTGCCTTCGTCCTCGGGAGCAGCACCAAGTATTGAGGCTCCGAATGATCCAGCTCTGGCGCTTCGTCTTTCAGGGGCTCCGACGACCTCCGAGGCACCACCAACCAACGACCAATGAACGAAATTAGTTTACAAGTTATTGTAAATTATTTATGCATTTAAGTTTTTTTTTTTTTTATATATATATTTTTTTTTTTATGTATTTTTTTTATTTATATGAATGTTTATGTTTTTAAGTTTTTTTTTTTTTTTTTTTTTTTTTTTTTTAAATAACAATGTAAAATAAGTAAAACAAAGTAAAAAGACTAAGTTTAACTTTCTAAACAAAAATCACAACTAAATAAACAAAACAAAATGAAATCAACGTAAAATAAATTCACACAAAAGCCAACAAACAATGAAAGAACTAAATAGAGTAAAATAAATTCAGTAAGGAGAAGGGATTAGGAATGCAAATCTGATTGTGGGTGATTCCTAGGCCTCCCTTCATTATTCAAATGCATGGGTTTATCCTTGAACGGACGGTGGTACTTGAAATGATCCGGCAATGGTTTAAATTCAAGAGTGGGTGCCTGAATCATCAAAATCAGAAAAATGTTAGTATAAATTAAAATTAAAAATGGAGAAGATGGCTTACATTCTCGATCAAACTCAATCACAAACACCACGTCTTTGAACGTTTCAGGAACTTTGCATTTAGCCAGATTGCATGTGATGATTGTGACATGGCCCTTGTTATCAAACTCAATTTCTTTGGCATTGGTTGTCTCAACTACATCCTCTTTGATAAGTTCAACAAATTCTTCGACCACCTCCTTTTCTGGAATATCTTCCACAACGTCTTTTTCATTCACTTCTTCCTTGAGATTTAAAAACCTACAAGGAAAAAGGACATTTGGTGGAACGATGTTAGAATGAATTGAATTTTGAACCTCCTCACCTGAGTTGGATGTCATAAGGACTTGAGGGGTTTGCGATAAGAATTCTTCTAAACTGCCCAAGTAGTCATCCTCATCTTCTTCTTGAAGCGGCAATTCATCCATGTTCGGGCTGTGTTTGGATGGTTCTGGGACAGCTTCATCCTCCCGGTCACCTTCCAAGGTGATGGCTTCATCGATTTCAACTTCTGCCGTTGAATTTGCAATGTTTGAGTTGGAGAGTTCACTTTGATCTCGAATCTGTGCCATGAATTCCATAATCTGCCCAATTTGCTCCTCCAATGCATCCACCTTGTTGGCTTTATTTTGCATCTCCTTGTTTCGATTTTCTACGTCTTGGGTCAAAGAGGTTAGTAACTTATTCAACATGTCATTATCCGAAGACGTACCTGAATTTGATTGGGGAGATTGTTGTGGTGGTTCATATGGCCATTGATAGAACTCTTCCGATGACGGCAATTGTTCTTCTTTTTGTGAACCCTGTATCGAAGAAATTAATTCTTCAAGCATTTGATTATAATCCACGGGCATACTTTGATTCGATTGGAATTGTTGTGGGGGATGCTGTGGTGGCTGCATAGGTCTTGAATAGAACACGTCCTCTTGCTGCCAATATCCACCTTGTTGGAATTGTTGAGGTTCTCCCCACATGTAATCTGAATAATCTCTCCAATCTGAATTGTAAGCATTGGAAAACATGTTGCCCCTTGATTGGTTATGGCCTTGATATCCCCAAACATCTTCATTTGCAGAAAATTGAGGACCTTGATATCGTTGCCCATAGGGCACATCAAGTGTAGGGACACTTGGCATTGTGGTCCGTTCGGCATTATGAGTTAATTGAGCAGTGAGCTGTGCCAATAGATCTTGAATGCTAGTAGAATCCAGGTCTTGCTCCATTTGTACCTCAATTCAAAGAAAGAAAAATAAATCAAGTATCAAAAGTAACATACACAAACACAAATAAACATAAGCAAAAACAAAAATAAAAGGATTAGCAAATTTGCTAATCCCCGGCAACGGCGCCAAAAATTTGATGCGTAATATTAACTTAACGCACAAATTTAAACCCTATTTGTGACAGTTGTAGTAATGATGTAAGTAGGGATCGTTCTAGGCCGGGGATTAACTAGGGATGCTAACCAAAGTAAAATTAAATTAAAAACGTAAAAACAAAATTTAAAATATTAAACTAGACTCAAAACACTTAAATAGAATAACTCAAAATAAAACTAACAAATAAACTAAAATAAATCAAAAGACTCAAAACAACTCAAGACTTAAGAAAACACAAACTAAAATGATTTCTAATAAATCTAACACTTTAAAATAAAATGGGGGATTGATTTTGATGAAAAGTAAATTAAACTTAAATAAATTACAAAATTGACAAAAACATAAAATTAAGGTAAAATGATAAATGACGGACTGGCTAGAGGATTATTCTCCACACATGCCACATATGCAACCTAAATTGATTTTCAGTTGTTCTTTCAATAAATTGTAAATTCTCAACGCCCCAAGTTAATTAGGTCCGCTTAAATTAACCTTCAGATTTTCCTACTTTTATTAGGTTGGATGATTGCATACGACAACCCAAAATATTCCCTACAAGTTCCCTACATGAATTGCATAATAGAGATACAAGCAAGAATCATTAAGTTTTATGAAAATCATAAGCATTGACGAGGCACTTGTTACTATGAATTGCATGAAACTTATGCCAAGAATTTACCTAACGCGATCGTTTATAAGCGACCTTCACTACTTGTGAATATAAGTTCATAACGATTAGGTGAAATTCACTTATATTCTAGCATCAAATTCATGCATGTAAATTAAGTATGCATCCTTAATCGACATACAAAAATAAGTTATCAATCAAGCAGTTAAGCAAATTAAATCACAACTCAGAAATCACAACTGAAGGTAATCAATTCATATTACAAATATATTCATGGTTTTGAATTAAACTCTAGCCAAAATAAAATTAGTTATACATTATTTAAATTAAAACAGAAAAATAAAACATAAATTGAGGAAGAATAAACCGAGAGAGGATTGCAGTGAAACTTTGCTGCTTCTGACGCTGCCAAACATGCATGCACTGCACGCCTTATTCTCTTCGTGCTGACTGCCCAAAGCAGACTTGTTTCCTGCTGCTTGTCAGCAACCAAAGCTCCACCACCAACTCCCTGGCAGCGTGCATACACATCTTTCCACGCTGACTGTGTTGCTCCCTGACTTGCTGCCTCGGGCAGCTTCACAAGCTGCTGCCAGACAGCTCCCCCTAGTGATTTCTGAGTTTTTCAGCTTCACACTTGCCCAACACGTCACACTCGCCAGCTTCACACAGCTGCCTAGGCAGCTGTCCTTTCCACGAGGCTCCTCACTCCCCCGTCTCTTCTTTCCGTTCCACTCTCCCCTGCTTATTCTTTCCTCCCTTTCAAATCCCGAGCCTTCGTCCTCCTCGCAGCTTCTCGGTAGACTCCCCGTACTGACCTGGTTGCTGCCCACGTGCAGTTTTTGCTGCCTCTGGCAGCTTTCCTCCAAATTCCGTGCTCCCCCTGGACTTGTTTCCTGCTTTCTCGCAGCTGCCTTATGGCAGCTCCCCCTTCTTTCCAAGCTGCCAAAGCAGCAACATTCTGTCTCTCTCCCCTCACGGTTTTCTTCCTCTTCTACGCTGCTCCAAGGCAGCTCTTATATATCTCACCAACTTCTTCCTAGCTGCCCGAGGCTCCCCACTGACAGCTCCCTTATTCCCTAGTGCCTCATTCTTTTCTTATCCCCCCTCCTCCTTGTCTCCCACTGCTCTATTAAATTATTTCTGCCATCCCCCTGCACATTCACGTTCACATCTTATATATATATATATATATATATATATATATATATATATATATATATATAAATATATAAATATATAAATATATATAAATATATATAAATATATATTTATAATACTATCTTATTTTTATTAGCCAAAAATAGTGGGCAAGACAGTTTTGACGATTTTATCACTTAAAATCTCACTTGTGCAATATTTATTTTATTTACTAGATAAATACTAAAAAACACAAAAAAAACATAGTAAATAGCTCAAAAATATAAGAAACTAACTAAGAAAAGACGAGAGAATTTGATGTAAAATATGTATAAATATGAGCTTATCACCACACGACGATGCTTTGGTGGTGTCCATTCAATTGGGGCATGCTATAGTCGACAAAATGATGGTGGACAACAGCAGTGCAGTAAATCTACTTCAGTTATCCGTCATTCAGAAGATGGGCCTAAAAAGTACTATAATACGTTGAGTAGAGGTACTCATCGGATTTAACGGACACACCTCAACAGCTATTGGCAACATAACACTAAATGTGAGAACACCACCAATAGTCTCAAAGTAGACGTTCACAATAGTTAGCGACCTGTCTCCTTATAACGGGATTCTGGAAAAGCCCTGGCTCGTGAAACTGGGTGCTGTAACTGTTGGAAATGTGCCCTAAAGCCATTCATATGATGATACTTTACGGATATTTCACATGTTAAACTAATCTAGTTTACATATAAAGGGCAAACATTATTGTTTGAGACGTCTCATATAAATGTTATATGCTTAAACGATAAAGTCCAAGGAATATGTGATTGGGAGAATGCAATCTAATGAAGTTAGATTAATGAGACCATTCTTTCGTAGACACATCCTAAACGTTCCTGATCATAGGATTGCCAATTGGGCATTGACAGTCCGATAAGATCAGTACGTACTATGCCTTCTCTCAGGGAGAGTGACTAGTCTCGAGTCATTGGTGTGTGTGACATCAAGACAAGTACGTAGGTGCTCAATAGAGAATGATTCCACTGAACACGATCAACGAGGAGTTCTCATACTCATGTCACATGAGAACTCATGTTTGGGATAATGCAAATTAGTCATTTGACCTGAGGCATCACAGTTGTTGTCTTGTGGTTAAGTCCTTGATCTTTGATTATGTCAAAGTCACCCCATCGGGGTGTCCACGACATCATTGGGGTTAAGCCACTTAGTCATGGAGACAAGTGAATGCGCAACAAGGGATCTCTAACCTTGAATTGGCTTGAGGGAGAATACTCTATGATATGATTAAAATCTCTGGCCAGAGTATGAATGAGATTGGGGAATGCGTTCCAAATCACATTCAAGGTAATCATAAAATGCAAATGAATCACATTGGATAGTAGACATGAATAAATAAACTATCAAACCAAACAATGTGGTCAAGAGTATTAGATTAGAGAAAGACCGTATTGCATTTGTAATCCTAAACTGAATAGGTTCTCTACCTCTTCTGATTAGCTTGGGTAGCCATGATATGCTGCTAGGGGTCACTCATGGTTTGTGGAAGCCCTAAACATGTGTAATCACTAAAGGGAGAATTGAAAGTAAGTTTCAATTCACAATCGATGTAAAATGGTTTTAATCGCCCACTGCCTCGCTAAAAGGAACCTAATGTATCGTACACCAAATAAGGTGGAGATTGAAGAAACAAAGGAGATGAATTAAATGGTTTAATTATTTATGGCAAGGATTAATTAATATGTTAATTAATCAAACGAATAAGTTCGTTAAAGACCTCGGGATAGTTTTGGACCTTAAGGCCCAATGGGCTTCGAACGTCAAAGCCCATTGACTTAAGTTGTATGACAACTTAATGAATAAAGATTCACAAAGGCCCAAAAGCCCATATCCATTTAGTGTTGAATTAGGGTTTTTGGTTCTTTAGGTCATTTAAAGAAGTGACTATATAAAGAACTTTATAACCTAAAATTCATAAGTTGTTGATTTTAGAGAAAATTGGTGAGAACACAAAGCTTCCATTTCTCTCTAAGAGGCCAACCACCTTGGGGGATATTGTCTAGCAATTCTATTTCCTCAAGGTCACTCATTTCCTCTCCAATCCAACCTTGGTGTAGAATCTTTAGAGGTTCTCTATTTTGGGAACTTGGAGAATCCTATTCTTTCAACCAAATCCATGGAGCTAAGAAGCAAGGAATGAAGGCCCTATCTCTTGGGTGATTATCCTTTGCATATGCAAAGAGGAATCTACAAAGGTAAATATTTCTCAACTAATAAATGTTGATTTAAAAGTTGAGTCAAGGTTCACCAATCTACTAGGCTTTGAATTTCATGGTTGATGTTTTGTTTTTGAGTGCATGCAAGCATGATTCCGCCTTTAATTTGTTAATTGCATGCTATTGATGTTGCTCAAATAAACATGTTTTTCACAAAATTTCCTTCAGTAACCTCTGTTGAGTACTAGAAAATCTAATTCCACATCCTGGAAGAAGTAGTCGGAGAGATCAAGTCCGACCAGGCCGCATCCTGACGATGCATGGTGCAAATGCTAAAAGAGTCAAAGAAGAAGTCCTTCATTCCCGTAAAAGCTACCAAGTTTCTGTTGGAGATATGCCCTGAAAGTCAATCTTTGGAAGAAACCTTTCAGGACAATGTCTGTATGTATGGAAAAACGCTAATACATCAAAAGGCAAAGTCACTCATTAGGACTATCTCAATAAACGATATACGTCCTAAATGGTGAATCCATGGAAAATGGAAGAAGTGATCTAATGATGTTAGACTGCAGAGACCTTCTTCACATAACCATGATGTCCAAAAAGGCTCCTGGTCATAGGATTGTCAGAGGGACACTGACAATACATAGACCAGTACATACTTTGTCCCATTCCAATGGGAAGGATGGAAAGTCTCATGCCATTCGTGTAGTGACACTAAGACAAGTATGTAGGTGCTCATTATGGGAATGAGTTCACTGAACACAATCAACCGAGAGTACTTGCTTGGAGGTCTACTCACATGTCACTACTGGTTGGAATAATGTAAGTAATCCTTTGACCTGAGACATCATAGTTGTCTTGGGGATACGTTGCTGATCATTTGATAATGAGACGTGACCACATCTCATCTTGGATGTGTTCTATGCATTGTCAGTAATTTATTCTCAGAGGCATGTGAATGATCAACAAGGGATCTCTAATCCTTGTTATGAGAGGATGAATACTCTAAGATATGATTCAGGAATCTTCGGCCGAAGTATCGAGCGTAATGATGGAAAGCGTTCCTATACGACTCAATAGAATCATATAACTTGATATAATCACATTAAGGGTTTCACATTAAATATCCATACCCTAGTAATGTGATTGTGAGTATTGTATTAGAGAATGATCGAATTACATTGTAATTCCAACTGAATAGGTTCTCCGAACAAATTCTACATTAGCTTGGGTAGCCATGATATATGATTAGATGTCACTCATGGCTTGTGGATTCTTCTAGATGATTAAATAAGTACTCATCAAAGAAGAAGGAGAATTAAAAGTAAGTTTTAATTCACTAAGTGATTGGATAAATACTAATCATTTGGATTGGTACCAATCACCCCACTGCCTTGCTAATTAGAACCTAAAACGATTGTACAGCGATACACTCTTGTGGTGAGACAACTAATGGATGATGGAATTAATTAATTGGATTAACTAATGGATGATGGAATTAATTAATTGGATTAATTAAGTGTTATGATTAATTAGAAAGTCTAAAGAAATCATATAAACGATAAAAGATCGTTTAGGACTTAAAGAAAAGTTCGGGTTCATTCGGGCCCATTGGGCCCAAACGAATTGGGTCCTTTTATTCAAGCATAGAATGACTTGAGATGATGAAAGCCCAAAGTCCAAACCCATACTAGGGGGCCGGCCAATACAAGTGAAAGGAGAGAGAGGGAGTCAAGTGGTTGACTCACTTCTTTGACATTTATAAAGGAAGTTTAGTGAAAAAGTTTCATTAGGGTTTTTGTGTGTTCTTTTTCACAAAAGGAGAAAACAAGTCTCTCTCTCTACACACAAATAGCCGGCCACCAAAGGGATTTTTAGCTAATCATCTTCTCTCCCTTTGGTTATTCCATTATCCATCTCACTACACTAGTGGTTGTGGATCTTTAGAGGTCTTCTACTTTGGAGACTAAAGGAGAAAGGAGCTCTAAATCTTTCAAGGTGGAGGAAGCTAGGAGGGAGGCTAGACTCAAGGAGTTCCAAGAACAAAGAGCTTGGAGGTGGTCCATCATTGGTCTCAAGTCTAGATCAAGAGGTATAAAACTATATCTTCACTTTGTTCTTCAATATTTTCTTAGATGCATCATATATGAACCTATGCTTCTTGAAGGGGATTTGCATGACTATACCTTTGATATTATGTGATAACATGCTTCCATTGCAAATGTATATAAATTTTGAATTGTATATGCATGCTAGTCACTAGAAATCCCACATAAATCTCATTATTTCCCTTCAGGTTTAGAATGACAAGCTTATTACCACATAGCAACCACATCAGGTGGATCAAGATGATGCCATTCAAAAGGACACGTTGACAGAAGAAAAAGGATGGAAGCCAGAAGAGGACACTAAATACATCATTCTTGATCCTGAGCAGCTGAAGAGGACGGCTAGAATCGGCTCATGATTAAGCCCAGTCACTCTCAACCGTTTCCTCTTGCGTTCTATCAATCGATGCAAGCCCTTCAAGGTCATCAAGAAGGTACAAAGAGACAAGTGAGACGACGAGTGCGAGAAAGCATTTCAAGACTTGAAGAAATGTTTGACATCCCCTCCGCTATTATCTAAGCCTGAAGTAGCCGAGGAATTATACATCTACTTGGTAATATTAAACGTAGCAGTAAGCTCTGCCTTCTTACGAGAAGAGCTAGGGCCCAAACTGATGGTATTCTACACTTCTAAAGCTCTCCTTGATACGGAAACAAGATATCCGAGGATCGAAAAGCTAATTTTGGCAGTAGTTGTTGCAACTCAGAAGCTCAGACCATACTTTCAAGTGCATACGGTCATTGTTTTAACTCAGTATCCCCTACGATCTATCTTACATGGCCCAGACGCTTCTCAATGAGTGATGAAGTGGATGTTGGAACTCAGCCAATATGCCTTGGTTTACCAACCTCGCACGGCGATAAAAGCTCAGGACTTGGCAGACATCAAAGCAAAGTTCACTCCTGGTTTGGAAGACGCAACGACACTGCCCAAAGACGCCCTCGAGCACGCCTTGGTCGACCATACCCTTTTTGACAAAGACTTTTGCCGCCTGCACGTCGATGGTTCATCCAACTACAAGGGTGAAGGAAATTTTGTGAAACACATGTTCATTTAAGCAACATCAATAACATGCTATTAACAATTAAAAGGCGGAATCATGCTTGCATGCACTTAAAAACAAAACATTAACCATGAAATTCAAAGCCTAGTACATTGGTGAACCAAGACTCCACTCAAATCAAAGTGAGTTGAGAAATATATACCTTTGTAGATTCCTCTTTGCAAAAGCAAAGGCTAATCACCCAAAGAGAGGGCCTTCATTCCTTGCATCTAAAATCTATGGATTTGGATGGAAGAATAGGTTTCTCCAAGTTCCCAAAATTGAGAACCTCTAAGTATCTTCACCAAGGTTAGATTGGAGAAGAAATGAGTGACCTTGGAGTAGTAGGATTGCTAGATCCACCCTCCAAGGGGGCCGGCCTCCTAGAGAGAAAAGGAAAGACATGTTCTCTTCAATTTTCTCCAAAAGAACCCATTATGAATTTTAGGCTATAAAGTTCTTTATATAGTCACTTCTTTAAATGACCTAAAGAACCAAAAACCCTAATTCAATACACATGGCCGGCCATATAAGGGATATGGGCTTTTGGGCCTTTGTGAATCTTTATTCATTAAATTGTCATACAACTTAAGTCAATGGGCTTGACGTTCGAAGCCCATTGGGCCTTAAGGTCCAAAACTATCCCGAGGTCTTTAACGAACTTATTCGTTTGATTAATTAACATATTAATTAATCCTTGCCATAAATAATTAAACCATTTAATTATTCTTACTCATCTCCATTGTTTCTTCAATCTTTACCTTACACGGTGTACGATCCATTAGGTTCCTTTTAGCGAGGCAGTGGGCGATTCCGAACTCTTTCAAATCGATTGTGAATTGAAACTTACTTTCAATTATCCCTTTAGTGTTTATACACGTTTAGGGCTTCCACAAACCATGAGTGACACCTAGCAGCATATCATGGTTACCCAAGCTAATCAGAAAAGGTGGAGAACCTATTCAGTTTAGGATTACAAATGCAATACGATCTTTCTCTAATACAATACTCTTGACCACATTGTTTGGTTTGATAGTTTATTCATGTCTACTATCCAATGTGATTCTTGTGCTTATATGATTACCTTGAATGTGATTTGGAACGACTTCCTAAATCTCATTCATACTCTGGCCAGAGATTCTTAATCATATCATAGAGTATTCTCCCTCAAACAGTTTGAAGGTTAGAGATCCCTTGTTGCGCATTCACTTGCCTCCATGGCTAAGTGGCTTAACCCCAACTATGCCGTGGACACCCTCATTTTGGAGTGACTTTTGACATAATCAAAGATCAAGTACCTAACCACAAGACAACTATGATGCCTCAGGCCAAATGACTACTTTGCATTATCCCAACCATGAGTTCTCATGTGACATGAATATGAGAACTCTTCGTTGATCGTGTTCAATGAACTCATTCTCTATTGAGCACCTACGTACTTGTCTTGATGTCACACACACCAATGACTCGAGACTAGTCACTCTCCCTGAGAGAAGACACAGCACGTACTGATCTTAACGGACTGTCAATGCCCAATTGGCAATCCTATGATCAGGAACGTTTAGGATGTGTCTAAGAAAGAATGGTCTCATGAATCTAACTTCTTTAGATCGTATTCTCTCAATCACATATTCCTTGGACTTATCGTTTAAGCATATAACATTTATATGAGACGGCTTAAACAATAATCTTTGCCCTTGATATTAAACTAGATTAGTTTAACATATGAAATGTCCGTAAAGTATCATCATATGATTGGCTTTAGGGCACATTTCCAACAAAGGGCTCTGGAGCAGGCTTGCTTCTCATCACCCCAGACAGCTCAATGCTCGAGCAGGCAATCACTTTAGGCTTCAAGGCATCGAACAACGAAGAGAAATATGAGGCCTTATTGGCAGGCCTCCGAATGGCACATGATCTGGCAGTCAAGAAGCTCAGAATCCATTTTGATTCTCAATTTATCATTAGCCAGACTACCGAGGAGTATGCAGCAAAGCATCCATGGATGGCACTTTACCTCGAGAAGGTACGAAAGCAGCTCGAGGCATTTCAAACTTACACCTTCACACAGGTGCCACGGGCATACCACGCTCATGTAGATGCCCTGGCAGCTTTAGGCTCCCCTTTGGACTATCAGTTCAGACGCTTGATATGAACATATTTATACGACTTAGTTAGCTTGTTCTTGTGCATTTGTGTTGTTATTTCTTAGTTAATTATGTATTTTAAGCTATTTTCGTGTGTTTGTAGGTCATAATAGCAAAGTTGGCAAGAAAGTGAATTTTGGAGCATTTTTTAGCATTTTTGAGCCAAGATTGGATAGTGCAAGCATGGAGACATGAGGATGGACGTTTTTGAAGATTTGAAGGCTAGAAATCAGCATGTGTGTGTGCAAGTGTGTTGACCTACAACTCCAAACATCCATCCACTACACCCATTACATCCACTCATTACCAAACACTCATCCACTACACCCATTACATCCACTCATTACCACAACACTCACCCACTACACCCATTACATCCACTCATTACCAAACACTAATCATTACCAAACACTCACCCACTACACCCATTACATCCACTCATTACCAAACACTTATCCACTACACCCATTACATCCACTCATTACCAAACATTCACCCACTACACCCATTACATCCACTCATTACCACAACACTCACCCACTACACCCATTACATCCACTCATTACAACTCCCTACACTCATCTCCCTAGCCTATAAATACATCCACCCTTCACCATAATTTGGGGGCCATCATCCAAAGACACCACATCATCTACACAACTCTCCACCTTCACCATAACTCACCTATATCCATCCACCACCACAAGAGACCATCCATTCACCACTCACACCTTGGTGTCGCATATTTGCAAGGAATGAGGATTGCTTGGAGTTGTGCTAGTCATTCAATTTGGATTGCTGGAGCATTCTAGGTCTATTCTACTTTGGTTTTCAATGTTTAATTTCAATTTTTTCTGTTTAATTGCAAGTATGAGGAACTAAACCTCTTTTGGCTAGAGGAGAATTCGAAACCATGAATATATTTGCAATATGATTTGATTTCTTCCAATTGTGATTTGATAAGTTGTGATTGCAATTCAATTATCTATTTTATTCATAACAGATTTGTGTATGTTTATTAAGGATGCATACTTAGTTTTCATGCATGAATTTGATGCTAGGATATAAATAAGTTTCACCTAATCGTTACAAGTTTATATTCATGAGTAGTGAAGGTTGCTTGTCACAATCGCGTTAATTGAATTCTTGGCAAACGTATCATGCATTCATAGTTACAATTGCCTCATCAACGCTTATGCTTTTCATGGAACGTAATGATCTTTAATTGTATCTCTATTATGCATTCATATAGGGGACTTTTAGAGAATGATTTGGGTTGTCGCATGCATTCATCCAATTCAATGAGTAAAGGAAAATCTGAGGGTTAATTTGTGCATCACGGTTAATTTGGGGTGTTGAGCATCATAGTTTATTGAAAAGCAATTGGAGATTGATTTGTATGCAAGTGTGTCATGTGTGGAGAAAGACCTTCTAGCTAGCCCATCATCCATCCAAAACAACCAATTTCGTGCAAATCTGTTTAGTTCTAGTTTCTGTATTGTTTTACTTTATTTTCGTCCAAAACCCAATCCCCCTTTACTTTAGTGTGTCTAATTAGTTAGAATCTGTTTTAGGTTGTGTTTTTAAGTGTTTTGAGTCTATAGAGTCTAGTTAAGTGTTTTTAAGTTTCTTTTTGTAAGTCAGTTTAGTTTAGATTAGCAATCCCTCCTAATCCCCGGTCCAGAACGATCCCTACTTATACATATACTACAATTGTCAAAACAGGGTTTAATTTGGGGTTATCAAGGCCATAGCCAATCATGGGACAACATGTTGTCCAACGCTTACAATTCGGATTGGAGAGATTATTCAGATTACATGTGGGGAGAACCTCAACAATTCCAAGAAGATGGGTATGAAGGATGATTTGTGAAAAACATGTTCATTTGAATAACATCATATAGCATGCAATTAACAATTAAAGGCGGAATCATGCTTTCATGCATTCAAAAACAAAACATTACCCATGAAATTCAAAGCCTAGTAGATTGGTGAACCATTAATCAACTCAAAACAAAGTGAGTTGAGATTTATACCTTTGTAGATTCCTCTTTGCATAAGCAAAGGCTAATCACCCAAAGAGAGGGCCTTCATTCCTTGCATCTTAAATCTATGGATTTGGATGGATGAAAAGGTTTCTCCAAGTTCCCAAAATTGAGAACCTCTAAGTCTCTTCACCAAGGTTAGATTGGAGAAGAAATGAGTGACCTTGGAGTAGTGGGATTGCTAGATGCACCCTCCAAGGGGACGGCCTCTTTAGAGAGAAAAGGAGAGACAAGTTCTTACCAATTTTCTCTAAAAGAAACCCTAAATGAATTTTGGCTATAAAGTCATATTTATACCTTTATTCATTTGAGTGGCAAACTTGTAAATAAGTCCAAGTTCACTACCCTTAACAATATGGCCGGCCTTACGGTGTATTTGGGTTGTTTGGGCCTTTGTGAATATTTAGTCATTAAGTTGTCATACAACTTAAGTCAATGGGCTTGACGTTCGAAGCCCATTGGGCCTTAAGGTCCAAAACAATCCCGAGGTCTTTAACGAACTTATTCGTTTGATTAATTAACATATTAATTAATCCTTGCCATAAATAATTAAACCATTTAATTATTCTTACTCATCTCCATTGTTTCTTCAATCTCTACCTTACACAGTGTACGATCCATTAGGTTCCTTTTAACGAGGCAGTGGGCGATTAAAACCATTTTACATCGATTGTGAATTGAAACTTACTTTCAATTCTCCCTTTAGTGATTACACACGTTTAGGGCTTCCACAAACCATGAGTGACACCTAGCAGCATATCATGGTTACCCAAGCTAATCAGAAGAGGTGGAGAACCTATTCAGTTTAGGATTACAAATGCAATACGGTCTTTCTCTAATACAATACTCTTGACCACATTGTTTGGTTTGATAGTTTATTTATTCATGTCTACTATCCAATGTGATTCGTGTGCTTATATGATTACCTTGAATGTGATTTGGAATGCATTCCTAAATCTCATTCATACTTTGGCCAAAGATTCTTAATCATATCATAGAGTATTCTCCCTCAAACGGTTTGAAGGTTAGAGATCCCTTGTTGCGCATTCACTTGCCTCCATGACTAAGTGGCTTAACCCCAACGATGCCGTGGACACCCACCAAATGGAGTGACGTTTGACATAATCAAAGATCAAGGACTTAACCACAAGACAACTGTGATGCCTCAGGTCAAATGACTAATTTGCATTATCCCAACCATGAGTTCTCATATGACATGAATATGAGAACTCTTCGTTGATCGTGTTCAGTGAACTCATTCTCTATTGAGCACCTACGTACTTGTCTTGATGTCACACACATCAATGACTCGAGACTAGTCACTCTCCCTGAGAGAAGACATAGCACGTACCGATCTTAACGGACTGTCAATGCCCAATTGGCAATCCTACGATCAGGAGCATTTAGGATGTGTCTACGAAAGAATGGTCTCATGAATCTAACATCTTTAGATTGCATTCTCCCAATCACATATTCCTTGGACTTTATCGTTTAAGCATATAACATTTATATGAGACGGCTCAAACAATAATCTTTGCCCTTTATATGTAAACTAGATTAGTTTAACATGTGAAATGTCCGTAAAGTATCATCATATGATTGGCTTTAGGGCACATTTCCAACAATCTCCCACTTGCACTAGAGCCAATCAGCTTGGTCATCATGATGATATCTCTTCTGTAGTCATTTCATAAATGGCTGAGTAGTAGGCCTAGACAATGGATATCTATATGTTATCCATAGAAGCAACCTTGAGAATAACGACGTCACCATTATACATGATTCTCAATCATGTGGTTCAGTCTCTCATATGAGTTCTGATCTTGATGAGACCTTGATTCCCTGGCTTGAGCTATCGCCCCATTAGTGTCATAGTGTCAGTACACTAGATACACTTTCTGGTTGGAATCGAATAGAGAGTTCATAAATGAACTTTCCCATCCAAACAACATTGTTGTAAACTTCTATATGGCAATATATTTTGCATTCATAATGGAACACACTAAAGTCATTACTTTAATGTTTCCATCCAAATATCTCTTTAGTCATAATAAAGAGATATCTGATTATCTCTTCATTCATAATGAAGAAACATCCAATGATGGATTAGATTCATAATCTAATACATTTACGCTTCCTTTACGTTACTCTAATTCTTCCTCATTCTTTGAGGAATCTATCCTTTAGTATTTCTTAAATACTTAAGGATTCACTTGACAGTTGCCGTGTTTCTGATCCTGGGCTTGCATTGATATTGTCTTGTACCATTCTAGGTACAACTCATATCAACGTTTTTCATACAATATGAAATACGTAAATCACCTTTCTGCGTATGCATAAAGGATTCCATTTATGCATTATTTCTTTGGGAGTCAAAGGGTACGTTCCCTTTGAGAAGAGCAACTTCTTAGTCTCACTAGAGTTGTCCTTTTAATTGTAGTTTATCATCATATGAGAAACTTCCTAGCATCTTTTGTCTATTATTAGGGATTGATATAATCAAATTATATCCTAAAATCTATCAATATAGATTTCCATCCCATGTATATAGACTATGTCTCCCATATACATTCTATCTTTATAGAATGTTTAAAGTCATAACTTTAACAATGAAGTATTCTTTTCATTTCCAAAATTAATATATGATATATATATTCATATATATCATATATATATTTATATATACAATTTTAGGAATATGATTAACTCCCACTAATCTTTTGTAAACCTAGTAAACAAAAGATTCATTTACATCTTTATGAGAAATCAAACGATTTGATCATTTTCTCATAAAATGCTTATAGCTCCCACTAGCTTGTTTAAGATTCATGATGGATGGATCTCTACAACTTAGATGTCTTGTGATTCATAGTTTTAGACATATATCATTAGGACTATCTTAATAATGGTTTCGGAAACCCATATTATGTCCAAACATTGAATCACCATTTAGTTGTAGCTAGCTATCTTCGAATTAATTGAAACTAAGACTACGTCAAAAATGGTTCCTTCAAAGTCAACCATTCTCTTTGATTGTAGTCACCTTAAGCTACCAATTAGCTATGAAGGTTTCATTATTTCGGGTCAAATGGTACTTTACCATTTCCTTAGTATATATCAGATATATACACTCAATGTAGTCATAAGGATTTTCATTCTTATTTCTTTCGAATTAAGAGGTGCAACTCTATGACATAGTCATAAAGTTCAAACCATTCAACTGAGACGGTTTATGAATCCTTCTCGACTACCTTGGAGCTTGGGGTATAGGAACTAGGTTGTTATATTTGTTGATCATCATCTTGTCTCTCAAAGAACCCAATCTTTGAGTTCTATTCCTAGTTCATTTGCTCTAAGGCAAATCATATTGTAGGATTACAATGAACTACTCAACAAACAACATTTGTTGGTTGGTTTATAGAAGTGATATCCAAATGTTAATTTAAGGATATGCACAAGATAATTCTCAAACAAATATTGCTTATTAGCACACAACCCCAAATCTTAACATGATTAAGATTTGTCTTTCTTTCCAACTACATCCTATGGAGTTATGAAAATTTTGGAAGATCTTCTATTTGACAATCATATTGTCTTAGAAACATATATATCCTATATATGGATAATTGATAATATCCAACGAACTAAATCTTATTCAAGTTCGTTCTTCTCCTAATGGAGAAATCCATTATCTTATGATGCTTCTTTCCTTGATATCTTTCAAGGAAACTATTCTAAAGTGTTACCTTTCCTTGGATCAAATCTAAGGAGGTAAATACTTTAGACGTCTTACTCATCAACTTACATTTCTTGAATTCTTTGAAACCTTTTGCAAAGTATTCGGACTTGTGTTTATTTAAAATAAACTATAGTCCAACCGAGGGTGATCTTCGGTGAATGTCATACAACATGAGTAGTATTATGTTGTGGATAAGTGCCACTAACATCTAAGTGAATTAACCTCAACAACTTTGTGATTCTTTATTCTTTCCAAAAGAATAAAGATTCAAACATTTTGCCTCTATACAATTTTAACAAGAAGGCATTGGATCCGGATCTAACGATCCAAAGTATCCATCTATGACTAACTCGTAATTTATGTTTTAGAGGTATCACAACTTTAGTTGGGATTAGTCATTACCTTGCAACCTTTTGGGTTTTAAGCATCGTTATATTCTAAACAGTTAATACTACCATATCATCTCTACTATAGAGATAATCAATTAGATTACTATAATCAAATCATTGATTAATAAAGAACAATGTTTTGTCAAACAAAACATTCATCCATCTCTACTATAGTGACGGAATTAAATTCCTTAAAATTGGAATGTAAAGACAATCTTTGGTTTTTCCAATTTCTTTGGTAGTTCATATGAGGAAGTAAGTACCATCTGCTTTCGCAGAGATCTATATTTGATTCACTTTCCGAATGTGAAGTACTTTCTCTTCTCTCATTAATCTTCTACTTCTTATTAGCCACACTTTTACAACGATTGTAAAACATAGTTACTAATACGGAATCAAACATTCAAGTAGAAGAACCAACTGTTTTGAACTATTCAAGAACAATTTACAACACCTTCGAAAGGTGTGTTCTTGACACTTGCAAGACATTTCTTGCAAATACCCCTTCCAATGTCCATCCTTTCATGAAGAAAGTTTGTTCCCTTGGAGTTAATTTTATCTTCTTCATTTGACTTCACCTTTGACTACAATAGTCATGGTCCCTAAACTCCCACTATCTCTCTTGAAACTTATTTCAATTGTGTTATACACATTAAACATTTTGGAGAGCATGTGGTTCATTGTTCACTATATAGTTTACAATAAACTTAGTGAACGATTAGGTTAGGGACATAAAGGTGAAGTCTTAGCCTAGTTTCCGTCTCGTTAAGTGGTTTATCACTTCAACACTCAATGATTCAAAATCATCATAAGTCCATTTTTATAGACTATTTTTGTCAACCAACCATTATGTTCAAAACATAATTACAAACTATCAAGAGTTGTTTAAGGCAACTCTAATTTCTTCATACAACAATTTGTAAGTGAAGAATCATGGCACTTAAAGTGTCCATGCCTTTGTGCTTTCTTCTTAAGTTCTTTGTTCATTTAACAAAGAAACAAGCACTAAGTATTTGCATTGACTAAGGGTTGTTCAAAGCAACTCATTATTTCTTCATACAACGATTTGTAAGTGAAGAACTAATAACACTAAAAGTGTCCTTTTCTTTATGCTAATCTTCGTAAGTTCCTTTGTTCATATAATGAAGGAATAAGCATTGGTTGTTAGTGTTGTCCTCTTCATGATAGACTTTTCTAACATGTTCTTCCAATGATACATTATCATTAGGAACATTGTGAGGATGAGACTACTTAGGTACATATGCAATCCATTTAAGACAATCTTTGGGATTGTGGTACCAAGTCCGGAAACTAAAACATTCGGTTTTTATTTGTCAAGTGTTGGATAGCGTTTGCAAATATATTGGTAAACAAATACATAACGAATATAAATTGATTGATTTTAAGCCATTTGATTCGGGTCTTTAAATCAAATAGCACCACCCACTATTTTTTGCAAATTCCATATCCCTCATTGGAATTCAAGAGTTTTGGATGAAACTCTTAGTAGGGTATGGGAGACTCACTATTACCAAGCCCACCTCACAATGATATGATGTTGGCTAGCATTAATAATAATGAGAGAGTACGCTTACTCATTTGCAACAACCTCTTGCAAGTACCCATCTTATTTGGCCTCTAGAGAATGTCACCTCACAATGATATGATGTTGGCTCCATTGCACTTGGTTAAGTCATTCCCACCATGCTTAGTTCATGAAGGGGTTCAAGAATAGCCTCACGATGATACGATGTCGGCCATCCTCGTTGCCTACACTCACCTCATCATATGTATATGGATTCCTCCTGAGTATAAGCATGCACTTTGTACTCCCCCATGATAGGGTGAAGCCGGTGTACAAGTCATAAACGATTGGATCCCACCACGGTGGAAGGCCACGAAAGAGTGTTCTAAGCACTCTCACGCTTTTCAACTTAATAATGGTTTGGTTGAGGGTTTTAGGTCTCATCACATATAAATATACATTTTAATCTCTATTAAAACAATTTTGGTCCTTTTACAACTATTGGTCCATTGGATTGAATTTAGTTGTATATAATACTCTCACTATGCTTATAAAACGGTTTTTAAAGCAAGAGTATATGATACTACTAACATAAACTTTGCATTCATTTGATGGACTATATAGTTGCCTTAGGGCCTTAGGATGACTATGAACCTTTGTTTAGATTCAACACGAGCCTTGTGTTGAATCTCGGACTAGGGATGGTGATTGATTTTAGTTACGCGTTTAATCACATTAAGGCGTGTTGTTCCTAGGGGCGTTGGACCCTCTACTCCATTTTCATGCATATCAAATAAAACAAGAAAATGAGTACTTTAAAGTAAAGAAGAGCTTATGCTCTTTTACAACAATTGATCAAAATAAATTACTTTAAAGTAAAGAAGAGCTTATGCTCTTTTACAACATTTGATCATATCAAATTACAACCAAAATTAATCTACACATTCCCATGGTTCAAACAAATTTGAAACGGCCTTTCACATAGCTCAATTATCGTAGGCTTAGGTTCATAATCACCCTTTAATTAATTAACACTTTAACTAATTAAATTGAATGCAACATTTTCATTTGGTTTTGGTATCCATAAAATTGATTTAAATGGAGCTAAATAAAATGAAAATCCAATTCTCATTTAAAGAGACAAAACAATTTTGTTCTCTACTTAATTTGGGCCATCATGCAATAACCACAACCTTTTGGGCTATATTACGAAACACAAACTTTTGGGGTCACTTTGTAAAAACACAAAAGTCCACTACTTCATGTAATTACATCTAGAACCCAAAAATTTCAATAAATTCAAAACTTCATTAAAGGAGCAAAACAATTTGTCCTTTAGCGTTTTTAGGCCTTAACGTTAAAACGTAAACTTTCGGGTCAAAATACAAATACACAAAAGTATCAAAACTTTATGTAATTGCATAAAAGCCCCAAAAATACCCTATTTTAATAGGGTGGCCAGTTTTAGGGAGAAAATAGGAGTGGAGATAAGTCCACAAAAAATTTGGAAATTTTTCAACAATTTCATAAAGCCTTGCAAGTGGTGCAAGTGGTGCAAGTGAAAGGCAATTAATCCTTACACACCCACCAATAACTCTTACACCTTTTAAATAAATATCTAACACATTTAAATAAATATCTAACACATAAAACAAAGACTTTATGAAATAAATCAAAACTTTGAATCAAAACTTTGAATCAAAACATCAAACCTTTTGTTCTTGGCTAAAATGTCAAGAACAATGAAGAACATTCATGAAAAACCCATAAGAGCTCCATGAACATTTTTCATTCAAAAACATCCCAAAACCATTTAAACTTTAGGGAAATAACATATAACCAAACTAGGGTACATAGGGGTTCCAAAAGTCACTTGAAAAACATTTTAACCAGACAAACAAGAACCCAAAAATCCACTCTTTGGATTTGGCCGAAAATCCCCAAAGTCATGGCACCAAATTTTAGCTCCAATATTCATGCTCATATGAACTACATCTACAACATTTGTGATGACAAATTTTCAAACAAAATTTACATTCAAAAAGCAAGAATAAAGCTTGTAACATATTACAACTTTTAAATCACAAACTATGAACTACAAAACCCAAAAGGATTCACCAACTACTAGACCTAGGCTCTGATACCACTTGAAGGATGATTTGTGAAAAACATGTTCATTTGAATAACATCATATAGCATGCAATTAACAATTAAAGGCGGAATCATGCTTTCATGCATTCAAAAACAAAACATTACCCATGAAATTCAAAGCCTAGTAGATTGGTGAGACATGTTCTCTCCAATTTTCTCCAAAAGAACCCTTAATGAATTTTGGCTATAAAGTCATATTTATACCTTAATTCATTGGAGTGGCAAACTTGTAAATAAGTCCAAAACCCACTCCTTTAACTAAATGGCCGGCCATAGGGTTTCATTGGGTTTTTTAGGCCTTAGTGAATCTTTATTCATTAAATTGTCATACAACTTAAGTCAATGGGCTTGACGTTTGAAGCCCATTGGGCCTTAAGGTCCAAAACTATCCGGAGGTCTTTACCGAACTTATTCGTTTGATTAATTAACATATTAATTAATCCTTGCCATAAATAATTAAACCATTTAATTATTCTTACTCATCTCCATTGTTTCTTCAATCTCCACCTTACACGGTGTACGATCCATTAGGTTCCTTTTAGCGAGGCAGTGGGCGATTAAAACCATTTCACATCGATTGTGAATTGAAACTTACTTTCAATTCTCCCTTTAGTGATTATACACGTTTAGGGCTTCCACAAACCATGAGTGACACCTAGCAGCATATCATGGTTACCCAAGCTAATCAGAAGAGGTAGAGAACCTATTCAGTTTAGGATTACAAATGCAATACGGTCTTTCTCTAATACAATACTCTTGACCACATTGTTTGGTTTGATAGTTTATTCATGTCTACTATCCAATGTGATTCGTTTGCTCATATGATTACTTTGAATATGATTTGGAACGGCTTCCTAAATCTCATTCATACTCTGGCCAGAGATTCTTAATCATATCATAGAGTATTCTCCCTGAAACAGTTTGTAGGTTAGAGATCCCTTGTTGCGCATTCATATGCCTACATGATTAGATCGTTTGACCCCAACAATGCCGTGGACACTCCAATGGAATGCCATTTAACATGATCAAAGATCAAAGACCTAACCATTAGACATCTATGATGCCTCAGGTCAAAGGACTACTTTGCATTATCCCAACCATGAGTTCTCATGTGACATGAGTATGAGAACTCCTCGTTGATCATGTTCAGTGGACTCATTCGCTATTGAGCACCTACATGCTTGTCTTGATGTCACACACACCAATGACTCGAGACTAGTCACTCTCACTAAGAGAAGACATAGCATGTACTGATCTTAACGGATTGTCAATGCCCAATTGGCAATCCTATGATCAGGAATGTTTAGGATGTGTCTACGAAAGAATGGTCTCATGAATCTAACTTCTTTAGATTGCATTCTCCCAATCACATATTCCTTGGACTTTATCGTTTAAGCATATAACATTTATATGAGACGGCTTAAATAATAATCTTTGCCCTTGATATTAAACTAGATTAGTTTAACATGTGAAATGTCCGTAAAGTATCATCACATGATTGGTTTTAGGGCACATTTCCAACAATCTCCCATTTGCACTAGAGCCAATCAGCTTGTTCATCTGTGATGATTCCTCTTCTGTAGTCATTTCATAAATGGCTGAGTAGTAGGCCTAGACAATGGATATCTATATGTTATCCATAGAAGCAACCTTGAGAATATCGACGTCACCATTATACATGATTCTCAATCATGTGGTTCAGTCTCTCATATGAGTTCGGATCTTGATGAGACCTTGATTCCCTGGCTTGAGCTATCGCCCCATTAGTGTCGTAGTGTCGGTACACTAGAGACACTTTCTGGTTGGAATCGAATAGAGAGTTCATTAATGAACTCTCCCATCCAAACAACATTGTTGTAAACTTCTATATGGCAATATATTTTGCATTCATAATGGAACACACTAAAGTCATTACTTTAATGTTTTCATCTAAATATCTCTTTAGTCATAATAAAGAGATATCTGTTAATCTCTTCATTCATAATGAAGAAACATTCAATGATGGATTAGATTCATAATCTAATACATTTACGCTTCCTTTACGTTACTCTAATTCTTCCTCATTCTTTGAAGAATCTATCCTTTAGTATTTCTTAAATACTTAAAGACTTACTTGACAATTGCCATGGTTCTGATCCTGGGCTTGCATTGATATTGTCTTGTACCGTTCTAGGTACAATTCATATCAATGTTTTTCATACAATATGAAATACATAAATCACCTTTCTGCGTATGCATAAAGGATTCTATTTATGCATTATTTCTTTGGGAGTCAAAGGGTACGTTCCCTTTGAGAAGAGCAACTATTTAGTCTAACTAGAGTTGTCCTCCTAATTGAAGTTTATCATCATATGAGAAACTTCCTAGCACATTTTGTCTATTATTAGGGCATGATATAATCCAATTATATCCTAAAATCTATCATTATAGATTTCCATCCCATGTATATAGACTATGTCTCCCATATACATTCTATCGTTATAGAATGTTTAAAGTCATAACTTTAACGAAGAAGTACTCATTCCATTTCCAAAATTAATATATCATATATATATTCATATATATCATATATATATTTATATATATATATATACAATTTTAGGAATATGATTAACTCCCACTAATCTTTTGTAAACCTAGTAAACAAAAGATTCATTTACATCTATATGAGAAATCAAACAATTTGATCTTTCTCTCATAAGACGCTTATGGCTCCCACTAGCTTGCTAAGATCCATGATGGTTGGATCTCTACAACTTACATGTTTTGTGATTCATAGTTTTAGACATATATTATTAGGACTATCTTAATAATGGTTTCGGAAACCTATATTATGTCCAAACATTGAATCAACATTTAGTTGTAGCTAGCTATCTTCGAATTAATTGAAACTAAGACTACGTCAAAAATGGTTCTTCAAAGTCAACCATTCTCTTTGATTGTAGCCACCTTAAGCTACCAATTAGCTATTAAGGTTTCATTATTTCGTGTCAAATGGTACTTTACCATTTCCTTGAGTATATATCGTATATACACTCAATGTACGACATAGTCATAAAGTTCAAACCATTCAACTGAGACGGTTTATAAATCCTTCTTGACTACCTTGGAGCTTGTGGTATAGGAACTAGGTTGTTATATTTGTTGATTATCATCTTGTCTCTCAAAGAACCCATTCTCTGAGTTCTATCCCTCGTTCATTGCTCTATCTTAGGCAAATCATATTGTAGGATTACAATGAACTACCCAACAAAACAACATTTGTTAGTTGGTTTATAGAAATGATATCCAAAGGTTAATTTGAGGATATCCTTAAGATAATTTTCAAACAAATATTGCTTATTGGCACACAACCCCAAATCTTAACATGATTAAGATTTGTCTTTCTTTCTAACTACATCCTATGGAGTCATGAAAACTTTGGAAGATCTTCTAATTGACAATCATATTGTTTTAGAAGTATATATCCTATATATGGGTAATTGATAATATCCAACGAATCAAATCTTATTCAAGTTCGTTCTTCTCCTTATGGAGAAATCCATTATCATATGATACTTCTTTCCTTGATATCTTTCAAGAAAACTATTCTAAAGTGTTACCATTCATTGGATCAAATCTAAGGATGTAAATACTTTGGACGTCTTACTCATCAACTTACATTTCTTGAATTCTTTGAAACCTTTTGCAAAGTATTCGGACTTGTGTTTATTTAAAATAAACTATAGTCCAACCGAGGGTGATCTTCGGTGAATGTCATACAACATGAGTAGTATTATGTTGTGGACACGTGCCACTAACATCTAAGTGAATTAACCTCAACAACTTTGTGATTCTTTGTTCTTTCCAAAAGAATAAAGATTCGAACATTTCGCCTCTATACAATTTTAATAAGAAGGCATTGGATCCGGATCTAACGATCCATAGCATCCATCTATTACCAACTCGTAATTTATGTTTTAGAGGTATCACAACTTTAGTTGGGATTAGTCACTACCTTGCAACCTTTTGGGTTTTAAGCATCGTTATATTCTAAACAGTTAACACTACCATATCATCTCTACTATAGAGATAATCAATTAGATTACTATAATCCAATCATTGATTAATAAAGAACAATGTTTTGTCAAACAAAACATTCATCCATCTCTACTATAGTGACGGAATTAAGTTCCTTAAAATTGGAATGTAAAGACAATCTTTGTTTTTCCATTTCTTTGGTAGTTCATATGAGGAGGTAAGTACTAACTGCTTTCACAAAAATCTATATTTTATTCACGTTTTGTATGTGAAGTACTTTCTCTTCTCTCATATATCTTCTACTTCTTATTAGTCATACTTTTACAACGATTTGTAAAACATAGTTACTAATACGGAATCAAACATTCAAGTAGAAGAACCAACTGTTTTGAGCTATTCAAGAACAATTTACAACACCTTCGAAAGGTGTGTTCTTGACACTTGCAAGACATTTCTTGTAAATACCCCTTCCAATGTCCATCCTTTCATAAAGAAAGTTTGTTCCCTTGGAGTTATCTCGCTTTCTTCATTTGACTACCATAGTCATAGTCCCTAAACTCCCACTATCTCTCTTGAAACTTATTTCAATTGTGTTATACACATCAAACAATTTGGAGAGCATGTGTTTATTGTTCACTACATAGTTTACAATAAACTTAGTGAACCATTAGGTTAGGGACATAAAGGTGAAGTCCTAGCCTTAGTTTCCGTCTCATTAAGTGGTTTATCACTTCAACACTCAATGATTCAAAATCATTATAAGTCCATGTTGACGGACTATTTTTGTCAACCAACCATTATGTTCTCAACATAATTACAAACTTTCAAGAGTTGTTCAAGGCAACTCTCATTTCTTCATACAACAATTTGTAAGTGAAGAATCATGGCACATTAAGTGTCCATGCCTTTGTGCTTTCTTCTCAAGTTCCTTGTTCATGTAACAAAGAAATAAGCACTAAGTGTTTGCATTGACTAAGGGTTGTTCAAAACAACTCATTATTTCTTCATACAACGATTTGTGAGTGAAGAACTAATAACACTAAAAGTGTCCTTTTCTTTATGCTAATCTTCGTAAGTTCCTTTGTTCATTTAACAAAGGATTAAGCATTGGTTGTTTGTGTTGTCCTCTTCATGATAGAGTTTTCTAACATGTTCTTCCAATGATACATTATCATTAGGAAGATTGTGAGGATGAGACTACTTAGGTACATATCCAATCCTTTTAAGACATTCTTTGGGATTGTGGTACCAAGTTCGGAAACTAAAACATTCGGTTTTTATTTGTCAAGTGTTGGATAGCGTTTGCAAATATATTGGTAAACAAATACATAACGAATATAAATTGATTGATTTTAAGCCATTTGATCCGGGTCTTTAAATCAAATAGCACCACCCACTATTTTTGGCAAATTCCATATCCCTCATTGGAATTTGAGAGTTTTAGATGAAACTCTTAGTAGGGTATGGGAGACTCACTATTACCAAGCCCACCTCAGAATTATATCATGTTGGCTAGCGTTAATAATAATGAGAGAGTACGCTTACTCATTTGCATCTCTTGCAAGTACCCATCTAATTTGGCCTCTAGAGAATGATGCCTCAGAATTATATCATGTTGGCGTCATTGCACTTAGTTAAGTCATTCCCACCATGCCTAGTTCGTGTAGGGGTTCAAGCATAGCCTCAGAATTATATCATGTTGGCTAAACTCGTCGCCTACCTCACTTCATCATGTATGTATATAGAACTCCTCCTGAGTGTAAGCACGTACTTTGTAGTCCCCCATTATAGGGTGAAGCCGGTGTACGAGTCACAAACGATCGTAGTCTACCACGGTGGAAGGCCACGAAAGAGTGTTCAAAGCACTCTCACGCTTGTCAACTTAATAATGGTTTGGTTGAGGGTTTTAGGTCTCATCATATATATAAACATTTCATTTTAATCTTATTAAAACAATTTGGTCCTATTACAACTATTGGTCCATTTAATTGTTCTTAGTTGTATATAATACTCCCACTATGCTTATAAAACGGTTTTTAAAGCAAGAGTATATGATACTACTAACATAAGCTTTGCATTCATTTAATGGACTATATAGTTGCCTTAGGGCCTTAGGATGACTATGAACCTTTGTTTAGATTCAACACGAGCCTAGTGTTGAATCTCGGTCTAGGGATGGTGATTGATTTTAGTTACGCGTTTAATCACATTAAGGCGTGTTGTCTTAGGGGCGTTGGACCCAACTACTTCATTTTCATGCATATCAAATAAAGCAAGAAAGAAGTACTTCAAAGTAAAGGAGAGCTTATGCTCTTTTACAACAATTGATCAAAATAAATTACTTTAAAGTAAAGAAGAGCTTATGCTCTTTTACAACATTTGATCATATCAAATTACAACCAAAATCTAATCTACACATTCCCATGGTTCAAACAAATTTGAAACGGCCTTTCACATAGCTCAATTATAATAGGCTTAGGTTCATAATCACCCTTTCTTTAATTAATTAACACTTTAACTAATTAAATTGAATGCAACATTTTCATTTGGTTTTTGTATCCATAAAATTGATTTAAATGGAGCTAAATGAAATGAAAATCCAATTCTCATTTAAAGAGACAAAACAATTTTGTTCTCAACCTAATTTGGGCCATCATGCAATAACCACAACCTTTTGGGCTATATTTCAAAACTTTTGGGGTCACTTTGTAAAAACACAAAAGTCCACTACTTCATGTAATTACACTAGAACCCAAAATTTAATCAATGCAAAAACTTCATTAAAGGAGCAAAACAATTTGTCCTTTAGCGTTTTTGGACCTAAACGTAAAAACGTAAAGTTTTGGGCCAAAGTGCAAATACACAAAAGTATCAAAACTTTATGTAATTGCATAAAAGCCCCAAAAGTACTCCCATTGAGGGAGTGGCCGGTTTTGGTGAGCAAAGAGAGTGATGTGTGTGTTGATTTGTAGTTTTGACATAAAGCATGCAAGTGATGCAAGTGGTGCAAGTGGTGTGTGTGAAAGGGAATTAATCCTTTCACACCCACCATTAATTCTTACACCATTTAAACAAATATCTAATGCAATTAAACATTTGAAAAAACATAAAACATAAACTTTATGAAATAAATCAAAACTTTGAATCAAAACACAAAACCTTTTTGTTCTTGGCAAAAATGTAAAGAACAATGAAGAACACTCATGAAAAAACTCAAAATTTTCCATGAACATTTTTCATCCAAAAACATTCCAAAACCATTTAAACTTTAGGGAAATAACATATAACCAAACTAGGGTACATAGGGGTTCCAAAAGTCACTTGAAAACACTTTTAACAAGTCAAACAAGAACCCAAAAATCCACCCTTTGGATTTGGCCGAAAATCCCCAAAGTCATGGCACCAAATTTTAGCTCCAATATTCATGCTCATATGAACTACATCTACAACATTTGAGATGGCAAATTTTCTAGCAAAATTTACATTCAAAAAGCAAGAATAAAGTTTGTAACATATTACAACTTTTAAATCAAAACTATGAACTACAAAACCCAAAAGGATTCACCAACTACAAGACCTAGGCTCTGATACCACTTGAAGGAAGATTTGTGAAAAACATGTTCATTTAAGCAACATCAATAGCATGCTATTAACAATTAAAAGGCGGAATCATGCTTGCATGCACTTAAAAACAAAACATTAACCATGAAATTCAAAGCCTAGTAGATTGGTGAACCAAGACTCAACTCAAATCAAAGTGAGTTGAGAAATATATACCTTTGTAGATTCCTCTTTGCCTAAGCAAAGGCTAATCACCCAAAGAGAGGGCCTTCATTCCTTGCTTCTTAGATCCATGGATTTGGATGGATGAAATGGTTCTCCAAGTTCCCAAAAATTGAGAACCTCTAAGTCTCTACACCAAGGTTAGAATGGAGAAGAAATGAGTGACCTTGGAGGAGTAGGATTGCTAGATACACCCTCCAAGGGGGCCGGCCTCCTAGAGAGAAAAGGAGAGACATGTTCTCTCCAATTTTCTCCAAAAGAACCCTTAATGAATTTTGGCTATAAAGTCATATTTATACCTTAATTCATTGGACTGGCAAACTTGTAAATAAGTCCAAAACCCACTCCTTTAACTAAATGGCCGGCCATAGGGTTTCATTGGGCTTTTTAGGCCTTAGTGAATCTTTATTCATTAAATTGTCATACAACTTAAGTTAATGGGCTTGACGTTCGAAGCCCATTGGGCCTCAAGGTCCAAAACTATCCCGAGGTCTTTAACGAACTTATTCGTTTGATTAATTAACATATTAATTAATCCTTGCCATAAATAATTAAACCATTTAATTATTCTTACTCATATCCATTGTTTCTTCAATCTCCACCTTACACGGTGTACGATCCATTAGGTTCCTTTTAGCGAGGCAGTGGGCGATTAAAACCATTTCACATCGATTGTGAATTGAAACTTACTTTCAATTCTCCCTTTAGTGATTATACACGTTTAGGGCTTCCACAAACCATGAGTGACACCTAGCAGCATATCATGGTTACCCAAGCTAATCAGAAAAGGTAGAGAACCTATTCAGTTTAGGATTACAAATGCAATACGGTCTTTCTCTAATACAATACTCTTGACCACATTGTTTGGTTTGATAGTTTATTCATGTCTACTATCCAATGTGATTCGTTTGCTTATATGATTACTTTGAATATGATTTGGAACGGCTTCCTAAATCTCATTCATACTCTGGCAAGAGATTCTTAATCGTATCATAGAGTATTCTCCCTCAAACAGTTTGAAGGTTAGAGATCCCTTGTTGCGCATTCATATGCCTACATGATTAGATAGTTTGACCCCAACAATGCCGTGGACACTCCAATGGAATGCCATTTAACATGATCAAAGATCAAGGACCTAACCATTAGACATCTATGATGCCTCAGGTCAAAGGACTACTTTGCATTATACCAACCATGAGTTCTCATGTGACATGAGTATGAGAACTCCTCGTTGATCGTGTTCAGTGGACTCATTCGCTATTGAGCACCTACATGCTTGTCTTGATGTCACACACACCAATGACTCGAGACTAGTCACTCTCACTAAGAGAAGACATAGCATGTACTGATCTTAACAGATTGTCAATGCCCAATTGGCAATCCTATGATCAGGAACGTTTAGGATGTGTCTACGAAAGAATGGTCTCATGAATCTAACTTCTTTAGATTGCATTCTCCCAATCACATATTCCTTGGACTTTATCGTTTAAGCATATAACATTTATATGAGACGGCTTAAATAATAATCTTTGCCCTTGATATTAAACTAGATTAGTTTAACATGTGAAATGTCCGTAAAGTATCATCACATGATTGGTTTTAGGGCACATTTCCAACATGGTGACTATGATTAAGTATGCTCTAGGGTAAGGAATGCTTAAATCTATGTAAGTGGTGATCTTTGGCATGTCATGTTTCATTGAAAATCCTTGACGCAAATGTTGGAAGGTTAGGTTGTGTTTTGTTTGTTTTGTTTCGTTTTGTTTCTTTTGTTTTGCTCGAGGACTAGCAAAAGCTAAGTGTGGGGGAATTTGATAGCAACATATTTATGCGACTTAGTTAGCTTGTTCTTGTGCATTTGTGTTGTTATTTCTTAGTTAATTATGTATTTTAAGCTATTTTCGTGTGTTTGTAGGTCATAATAGCAAAGTTGGCAAGAAAGTGCATTTTGGAGCATTTTAGAGCATTTTTGAGCCAAGACTGGATAGTGCAAGCATGGAGACATGATGATGGACGTTTTTGAAGATTTGAAGGCTAGAAATCAGCATGTGTGTGTGCAAGTGTGTTGACCTACAACTCCAAACATCCATCCACTACACCCATTACATCCACTCATTACCAAACACTCATCCACTACACCCATTACATCCACTCATTACCACAACACTCACCCATTACACCCATTACATCCACTCATTACCAAACACTAATCGTTACCAAACACTCACCCACTACACCCATTACATCCACTCATTACCAAACACTCATCCACTACACCCATTAAATCCACTCATTACCAAACATTCACCCACTATACCCATTACATCCACTCATTACCACAACACTCACCCACTACACCCATTACATCCACTCATTACAACTCCATACACTCCTCTCCCTAGCCTATAAATACATCCACCCTTCACCATAATTTGGGGGCCATCATCCAAAGACACCACATCATCTACACAACTCTCCACCCTTCACCATAACTCACCTATATCCATCCACCACCACAAGAGACCATCCATTCACCACTCACACCTTGGTGTCGCATATTTGCAAGGAATGAGGATTGCTTGGAGTTGTGCTAGTCATTCAATTTGGATTGCTGGAGCATTCTAGGTCTATTCTACTTTGGTTTTCAATGTTTAATTTCAATTGTTTCTATTTAATTGCAAGTATGAGGAACTAAACCTCTTTTGGCTAGAGGAGAATTCGAAACCATGAATATATTTGCAATGTGAATTGATTTCTTCCAATTGTGATTTGATAAGTTGTGATTGCAATTCAATTATCTATTTTATTCATAACGGATTTGTGTATGTTTATTAAGGATGCATACTTAGTTTTCATGCATGAATTTGATGCTAGGATATAAATAAGTTTCACCTAATCGTTACAAGTTTATATTCATGAGTAGTGAAGGTTGCTTGTCACAATCGCGTTAATTGAATTCTTGGCAAACGTATCATGCATTCATAGTTACAATTGTCTCATCAACGCTTATGCTTTTCATGGAACGTAATGATCTTTAATTGTATCTCTATTATGCATTCATATAGGGGACTTTTAGAGAATGATTTGGGTTGTCGCATGCATTCATCCAATTCAATGAGTAAAGGAAAATCTTAGGGTTAATTTGTGCATCACGGTTAATCTGGGGTGTTGAGCATCATAGTTTATTGAAAAGCAATTGGAGATTGATTTGTATGCAAGTGTGTCATGTGTGGAGAAAGACCTTCTAGCTAGCCCATCATCCATCCAAAACAACCAATTTCGTGCAAATCTGTTTAGTTATAGTTTCTGTTTTGTTTTACTTTATTTTCGTCCAAAACCCAATCCCCCTTTACTTTAGTGTGTCTAATTAGTTAGAATCTGTTTTAGTTTGTGTTTTTAAGTGTTTTGAGTCTATAGAGTCTAGTTAAGTTTTTTTAAGTTTCTTTTTGTAAGTCAGTTTAGTTTAGATTAGCAATCCCTCCTAATCCCCGGTCCAGAACGATCCCTACTTATACATATACTACAATTGTCAAAAGAGGGTTTAATTTGAGTGCTTAACTCTCATCGCATCAACGCTCTATCTCGATCAAGTATTTGGGAAAACTGAGTACGGAAGATGAACCAGCAGCCGAGGTGGTACAAGTCAATACAATCCCAAGCTCGCAAAATCCCATCATCAATTACCTCATCAATTGGACACTCCCTACAGAAAAATTAAAAGTTAGGAAACTCCAAATAAAGGCGGCTAGCTACTACATGTGGAACGACATTCTCGTTCGACGGTTATTTTCAGTCCCACATCTTTGCTGCCTTGTGTCTCCTGAGGACTTAAAAGGTTTGAGCTGGATCCATGAAAGAGTTTATCTCAGGAGGCCGATCCTTAGCACAAAAGGTCTTCAACACCATCTATTGTTGGCCCACCGGGCATCAAGACGCTAAGGAATTTGTTCAAAAGTGCGCCAGCTGCTAACGCTTCAAACGTGTACCCGCACTACCTGCTAGTGAGCTCCACCTGCAAACAAGCCCATGGCCATTCATGCAGTGGGTAATCAACCTGGTAGGGCCCATGTTGCTCGCTACTAGGGCAGGGGCATGATGATCGTGGTTACCGACTACTTCACCAAGTGGGTAGAAGCCGAACACATGACTACCACTACTCAAACAGACATAGAGCGCTTCATATGGAGGAACATCATTTGTCAATTTGGCATCCCATAATCTATCGTCACAGACAACGGCCCGTAATTAGTGGGCAAAGACTTGGCGAAGTTTTTCTAGAAATATGGCATCAAGCTGCAAGTGTCTACGCCTAGATATCCCCAAGGCAACGGGCATGCAGAAAGATCCAACAAGACAATCCTAGACTGCCTCAAGAAATCCCTCACAGACAAGCAGCGGAAGTGGCCAGACGAACTTCTTGGTGTATTATAGGCAAATTGCACGACCAAGCGACAAGCAACCGGTTAAACTCATTTCTCCTTGGCATTTGGTTCAGAAGCAATCATCATTCCTAATGTCATGATGCCGAACATCAGCACCATACTGCCAACATTAGAACAGAACAGAAAAGATATGGCCACAAATCTAGATCTGGCAGATGAAGAACGCGAGAAGGTCATCACTAACTGCAGCTCCTCTCCAGCTACAACAAAAGGGCAAAGTTCCGGCAGTTTCAACCTGGAGATCTGGTCCTAAGAAAAACATTCATCAATGCCTGAAGAGAAGGCTCCAAAAAGATGAATCCTATATGAGAAAGTCTGTACAAAGTCAGCGGAGCAGACGACAAGGGTAGCTGCACCCTTACCACTATGGACGGCAAAGAGATCGACAAGCAGTGGAATGCCTACAACCTGCAGAAGTACTACTCATGACCTCCTACTTCTCCCTGAGCCTTACTCAGACGAAATAAAGCTCAAAGACTCAAGCAGCTCGACGAACACTACCTTGCACGCCGAGGACTATCCAGTTGTTACGCAGTTTCTACCTTCCAGCTAAGTTCGATATTCTTTTTCTCATTGTTCAATTTAGATTTCTAAAGGTATTCATCACTTGGCTTGATTGCGTATCTACAACTTTTGCTCTCATCGAAGATCGCGCCCAATCAGGGACTTATTGCAGGAATTACGCCTCATGTGGGGATTAACCATGCTCTCCCCCTGAGAGAGGGAAACCTGCGCATAATGGCCTCCACAGCTTACCCTTTGGATGGCTGCCTATGATGATGGACCGCAGTTGAGCATCCTTCATGTGACCAGCTGTTGGCAACCCCGGCTGAGCATTCTTGTAAGATCCCGTATTTAATGTGTATACATATGTACATATACGTATGTATTTATACGTATGTATTTATATGTACATGTACGTATGCATTTATATGTATGTATATATAATTAGTTTGTTTTGACTGACCCACCTGGCCACTTAGAAGTCAACACAAATATTTTGAATGAGATTGCCATCTCTTCTTGCGGTCTATGACTTAAGACCACGTATTCTCACCTGAATTAGTTGCTATCTTCTTTCTCCTCAGTGCCTACAGCTAGCTTAACAGCTGTGGTTAGCCGCCAACTTCAACCAATAAGGGGCTTTGTAGTTTCCGTTTAGTAACCTATAAATAGGAGATCAACTCCATTGTTTTCGAACACAAGCTAGCATGCAATGTATGCTTTGCAGCTCATGTGGTTGTGTTTGTATATATATATGTTGAGAGAGAGAGAGAGGAGAGGAGAGAAGACAAATAGAAGGAAGGGATTAAGAAATCAAATAGAATCAGAGAGAAGGGTGCTGAATTATTCGTATTTATCTTCCTGCTTGGGATGTCAGCCTGCAGCAGGGTAATGATTCGCAGCTCTCTTTGTTCTTTGCTTACCTATTTTATGTAGTAAATCGTTGTCTTTCATGGTTGCTTTTAGGCAGAAACTGCAAAACAAGTTTTATATGCAAGGGTTTTATATAATGCTGCCTATTTGATGCAAAACTATTCTATATAACGTATACCTATTTTTACAACTACAACCTTTTGGTTTCAAGTATGGTATGATCAGTTTGTTCACTATATAGTACTGGATAATGCAAAGCCTGTTTTGATTTAAAGTGTTGGTCTATTTGTAATACCCTTATAAAACGACTTTTACAATTCCAACTCGGTTGGAGTATTATTTTGTAAAATAGTTCATACTGTTACATATCAGGAAAATATATATGTATATATGTATAATATGACAAAGCTTTTATGCAATTATATAAGCCAAAGTGTTTGGAGGAACTTGTATTATACAGTGAGCTATATATATATATATATTGCTTATTTCCTAAATCCTTTTACATTCAAACGTCTTCTATTGCAGTTGCGTTATTTCATATCGACCAAAATGACTTTTGAATCAAGTGGTGTTAGATTAGTAATACCAAGTAGTCTAACTAGGGTTACATTTGTTATGCATTTTAGTGATTTGCTTGTACTTGTGAAATAGGAATTAATCACAATAGTGGTGCACTCTTTTAATAGAGAGTTGGTGCAATGCTTTGGAGTCCAGGTAGGGGAAATACGGCAGACCTTTACAGATATTGATTCTATTAAATTTCGTGAAGTACTATATTTGTGTTGGTTGATTAATGTGGTTGGACATTGTTTGGATTATTGCTTCAGTTGGTTGTTTACTTGTTAGTACCACTGGAATGTTATTCGTTGAGATATATTGTGACATGGAGATATATTGTGACATGTGAAAGATGTAATAACGTTACTTGTGCATCACTCATGTGTCAGAAGTGGTTGGAACTTTGTTGGTGAGAAAGGAATTTGGAAAGAGGGTAATGGAAATGATCTTTTGTGTAGTTGAGCCAAACTCTTAGCAGGTACCAGGTCTCAGGTGAGCCCACAGTGCACAGATTCTTTAAGGGTAATTTGGGACTGGCGACGAAGGGTTTTGGCAAGATGACTAACAAAAGGGGAAATTGGGATGATTGAGTTACCGGGGGTTAATTTGTATAATAGAACATTCGAACCACCTCTGCAGGGGTAAAAATGCATGGTATGGGACATGCAGGTCCGCGTGTTTTATTATATGAATTAACGGGTAGAGATGAAGAGTATTGCATTGCATTCATGCATTGTTATCGAGAATGATTTGGTACTTGATTACATGATTTTACAACACTTAATTTAATATTGTTAATCTACTGTGGTAAGGTTATGTCCCTACTGAGCTGTTGAAGCTCACCCCTTTATTGTTATGCAGGTTCACGAACTAAACAATCTAAGAGGGTAGACGGGATGAGATCGGATTAAGTGTGAGGATATAATTTTGTATTTCTTTATTTTAGCCTTGTAAATAATTATTGAGTTATTTTAAATAAGAAGATTTTATTTTCCAACCCGTGTCAATTTCCTTTTATTTATTTTTAGTTTTTAGTTCACGTTTCGGATTCGGGTTCAAGTTTTTACTACCGACCCCGGGTCCGGGGTGTGACAATTCTGTATGCGACCAACTAGCGATCTTTGTGTTACGAAATAGTATTCCTTCTACCCGTTAGAGGAACATCCCTTTTGAGCATCCACGATGTGACCAGCTAGTATTCATAGATGAGCATCCTCTTGTGTTCCTTCCGAGTGCAATATATGGTTAGTATAATGGCACAAGTAAGGGTGTCGAACCACAGAGAGTGATTAGACCTCTATAAATTACTAGCCTTGAAAGAACCCCAACTAAACAATGAAAATAACAAATTGAATGTAGGTTTTGTTCTGTTAATGAGAATACTAAAAATGCAAGAAAAATGTAACAACGAATGATATGTTGATTGAGAAACGATGAGGATGAGTCCAGGGATTTCGAGTTCACCATTACAAAATCAACTTCATGTTTATAAAATTAAACCGTATTCAATTACCAACCTGTTTCCAGAGTTCGTTTTACATATATATGATCAGCCATATGATGTGTGGTTTTGATCAAATTCTTCTAATCTACAACCTAATTGGGATGTTCAACTTCGTTTCCAAATTAAGAGTCTTTAGCATGCAAGAAAACGTTAAAGAACCAAAGAAAATACATGGCAGGATGTTTGCATAGCATTCTCTTTATTCATTCACATGTCTACCAAGATTAAGCATGATGTTTACTATAATCTTGATCAAAAGATCTGTAAGAAATCTTAATGGTGATCAATCATTAAAATTTACAAACAAATTTAACAAAAGATATAGTGAATGAAACAAGAGACAGATTGATGAATTGAATATTTTAACATAAAAACAAGGCTACATCGAAATCCCTAGCTATGAATTTAGTTACACATCATGTTCATAGAGATGAAATTGGAAATACACAACATGAGCGAAAAGAAATCAAAGAGAGAGGAAACCCTTGAAGCAATTATGATGTGGAACTTCTCCAAGAACAGCTTGTCGGGATGAGTCTTTGGTGATGTTGGACTGCATAGAATGGGTGGAGTTTTGAGTGTGGATGAAAAGAGAGAAAAAATAGTTACTGGAGTTGTGAAATTCGCTCAGAATGAAAGGTGTATATGAAAATGGCTAAAAGGCTAGGTTTTATAATGTTAAAGAGCTGTTACAAATTGCCAATACATCCTAGTAATTGGGCATTTAATACCCACGTTTTTTTGTTGTTATTGATCATATAAAGAGCCATATTCATCACCATATTCAGTTTCCACTTTTAATTCTTTGTCAACATCAACATCCTTATTCAATTCTCCACATTTAGCACCATTTTGCCTTATCTGTCCTCAACTGAGCTCCAAAATACGATTAGCTGCACACTAACACAAAAGAGGGTAAAATGCAACAAGTTTAACTAAAAAATATCACAAAGGAACTAGGAATGGATGATATAAATGTATGAAATATATGAGTTATCAAATACCCCCAAACCTGATTTTTGCTGGTCCTCAAGCAAAACTAAAATTGAAAACGAACAAAACAAAGAAAAATCTAACTAGACCACTTTTGGTAGCTAAACGATTGCACTGAGCATGTGCAACAAGCCTTTAAACCTCTAGGTGTCCCTAGTCAGAGGAGTTGTGTCTCCTGAGGGTTTACAGAGATGACGCCCACAAACATCTACAGACTTGACAAATAAATTAGTTAAGACTGACTTGAAACAAACTAATAAGAACAAATGAATGCTTAGTCATACCATCAAACAAAACACTGCCACTTCAAAGAATTATATCATGTGTGTAGTGTAAAAGTGTTGCTTCATGACTCATGACTTCAAAAGCGCCATACTCAAAGATTGAAGATAGAATTCACCTCAACTTTAATTCTCACAGATTGTCACTCAAATTTTCACTTAGATCCTAAGGTTTTGTCTCTCATCAAACATATATGAGTGAAGTTATGTAAAAGGGAATCAAAATTCTCACATATGAAATATGAAATAAAAGCACAATTTCTGAATATATCTCATGAAAGGAATCAAACACTAAGAATATGGATAGCACACATACTTACCAGCACCCATGAATATATCCCCAAAGATCAGCTAGGTCTTTCACAAGGTTGTAATGTAAGGCTTAGGCTAGGGGCTGCGAAAGAATGGATAGGAAATACTAGAGCCTGGGACATACCAAAGTGTCTTTGTTGTGAAACCAACAAGCACTCCTCTTGAATTGATCTTAGTTGTTTGTTCTTGGCGTCTAGGACACATGTGCGATAGTGAAGGATTTGGAAATTGCATTTTCTTTATTCATTTTTTTTCTTTTCTTTTTTTTTTCAAACTTTTTTTTCTCTTTTTATTTTGCAATTCCAGCACGTGTTACCTCGGTGCACGCCATTATCTTGATGTAAAGCTTAATCATCACTTTGGTATTCCCCAAACTATAGGATATGGCTGTAAAGGCTAAGTATTTCTGATTGAGATGAAAGGGTAAGGAAATATAGTGGTGAGAAAAGAAAAAGGCTAAAAGTGGGCTTCAAAATGGGGTAATGGCACACACATAAAGGTAGGGAATTAGGCCTTTTAATGGTTAAAACATGCATAGCCTAGCATCGTCTCATTGAGTTCAATCATAGGTGATAATAAACACATGGTATCTGCAACATAGGATTATTCTTAGCATTCAATCAAAGAGAAATAATGAGATCATTGAAGTGAAATTGAAAGGAAAAGATAGGAGCAGAAACACTTTAAACCCTCAAAAAGAAGCAAATAGGCTCAAAATAACTCACTAGGGTAGTCTCCACTATTCTTCTTCCAGAATTTGAGCATGACACTTTAATCACCATAATTCAAGAGTAATAACTTTGTGAACTACAAAATTATGATATGGAACTTTTCATGACAACATCATAGTTAGATTGTATACACAGCCATCATATACATTCACATTAGTAAGCAAAAGCAAACTTTAACCAAAACTGAAACCAAAAGAAAATTTTCAATTTCCAACACCCCCAAACCTAAACTAAGCATTGTCCTCGATGCTTAAAAATGAATGGAATGCATGCAATGCGAATAGGTAGAGGGCATATGGAATGAAAATAAAATAAAGACAAAAAAAAACACAAATAAAAGGAAAGAACACAAACCCAGCTAGGTTGCCTCCTAGCAAGCACTTTATTTAATGTCTAGGCAAGACATGACATCATGTTTAAGTTGTAAACTTGATTGAATCCACAACTAGATAGACCTGCTCTTGTGCCACATTCTCTAAATAAGCCTTCAAACGCTGCCCATTGACCTTAAAACGAGTGTCATTCTTGATGTTTTCTATCTCCACAGCTCCATGGGGAAATACGTGAATCACTTTGAAAGGTCCAACCCATCTAGACTTCAATTTACCTGGAAAAAGTCGTAAACGTGAGTCATACAAAAGTACTTTCATACCTGGTTGAAACTCTTTCCTATGAATTGCTTTGTCATGGTAAAGCATGGTTCGTTCTTTGTAGATCTTTGCATTCTCATATGATTCATTTCTGAGCTCGTCCAACTCATTAAGTTGAAGTTGCCTCACTGTACCAGCTTCTTTGAGATCAAAATTGAACTTCTTTATGGTCCAATATGCACGGTGCTCGAGCTCCATTGGCAAATGACATGCCTTTCCGAACACAAGTAGATAAGGGCTCATTCCAATTGGGGTCTTGTATGTTGTTCGATAAGCCCAAAGTGCATCATTCAATCTAAATGACCAATCCTTCCTGGTAGGGCTGACGGTCTTCATCAAAATGTTATTTATTTCCCTATTGTTGATCTCCACTTGGCCCGAGGTTTGAGGATGATATGGAGTTGCAACCTTATGTGTGATGTTGTACTTCTGCTTCAACCCATTTGGATACATAATCTATTGCCACTAGTATGTATATGTATCCAAAGGAGGATGGAAATGGTCCCATGAAGCCAATGCATGACTGAATGTTAATATGCTTTGTTGCTCACTCTCCGGGACACATCTTCGGATGATTTGGTCAGGGCAATACTTGAACAAATATGGCTCATTCCAAACATAGTGTTTCACCATTGAAAGGAACTTCTTTTTCTCCTGAAAAGTGAAATCATCTCTAATTACACCACAAGTAAGATAGTTAACAAAATCAGCATACCATGGCTTTTTTTCTTGAACGACAAAGAGATGTTCATCCTGGAATGATTCGTTGAGAGGCAAAATTTGTCCATCTCCATGGTTTTCATCAACAATGCGTGACAAGTGGTCAGCAACACATTTTCACTCCCCTTCTTGTCTCGAATTTCCAGGTCAAACTCTTGTAACAAGAGTATCCATCTAATCAAGCGTGGTTTGGCATCCTTCTTTGTCAACAAGTACCTAAGAGCTGCATGATCAAAGTAAACAATCACTTTAGAGGCAACAAGAAATGAACGAAATTTCTCTAAAGCAAAAACAACAGCAAGCAACTCTTTTTCGGTTGTAAAGTAATTGACTTGAGCATCATTTAATGTCCGGCTTGCATAGTAGATCACATGTGGGAGTTTATTCACTCTTTGACCTAAAACAGCACCAAAAGCATAATCAGAAGTATCACACATTAATTCAAAAGGTAAAGACCAATCTGGTGCCATAATAATAGGAGCAGAGGTTAGTTCATGTTTCAAGGTATTAAACGCATTCATACAAGCTTTATCAAAGTCAAATACAACATCTTTAGCCAAAAAATTGCACAATGGACGAGTGATCTTGGAAAAATATTTAATGAAACGAAGATAAAAACCAGCATGTCCTCAAAAGCTTCTGACTCCCTTCACTGAAGTAGGGGCTGCCATATTTGAGATAATGTTAATTTTGGCTTTGTCAACTTCAATTCCCTTGCTAGATATTACATGACCCAACACAACACCTTGTTTCACCATGAATTAACACTTTTCCGAATTGAGAACCAAATTTGTTTCCTGACATCTTTGAAGCACTAAAGACAGATGGTTAAGGCAATCATCAAAAGAAGAACCAAAAACTGAAAAGTCGTCCATGACTACCTCAATCAATCTCTTAATCATGTCTGAAAATATTGCCAACCTACATCTTTGGATGTTGCTGGGGCATTGCAAAGACCAAAAGGCATCCTTCTATATGCAAAAGTGCCAAAGAGACAGGTGAATGTAGTCTTTTCTTGATCTTCCGAAGCTATGCAATTTGATTATAAGCTTAATATACATCAAGAAAACAATAATGTGAGTAACCAGCTAATCGCTCAAGCATTTGATCAATAAAAGGCATAGGAAAATAATATTTTCTAGTGTACGAATTCAACTTCCTGTAATCGGTGCAAACACGCCAACTAACTGCAGGTCTTGTTTGTACAAGCTCTTTGTTCTCATTTTTTACCATCGTGATTCCAAACTTCTTAGGCACTACTTGAACAGCGCTTACCCATTTGCTATCTGAAGTTGTGTATATGATACCCACATCCAACAACTTTAACACTTCAGCTCTCACTACTTCTTTTAGGTGTGGATTGAGCCTTCGTTGTGGTTCACGGGTTGGTTTTGGCTCCCTTCTCCAATAAAATTCAATGAATCCACATGGTGGGGCTTATTCCCTTGATATCTGCAATAGACCAACCAATGGCTTATTTGAACTCTTTTAACACCCTAATTAGCTTATCTTCTTCCAATGGGCTGAGGTCAGATGCTATGATAACTGGGAGAGTTTCAAATTCAGCGAGGTAAGCATATTTTAGATGTGGTGGAAGAGGTTTAAGTTCAATTTTTTGAGGTTTAACAATGGAAGGGATCAGATGTGTGGAAAATGGTTATAATGACTCTATAAGAAGTGAAATAGTGGAGGGATATGGTTTTAATGCTTCCAAGGCAACCACCACTTCCATGAGTGCAGATTCTTCGTCAAAATTATCTTGAGATTAGCTCAAAACAAATTGTAACGAATCATTAGATTGTGTCTGCAAAAAGTTATTGAAAGCAAGCGAATCAAGCACATCAACCGAACTGCAATCAAGTGAACTAGAAGGGTGAGAAAGAGATTCAAACACTTTGAATTGCACAGCTTCTCCTAGCACAGTCATGTTGAGAAGACCATTTTGCATGTCTATGATAGTCTTTGCAAAATAGGTAACTCGTGATCATATATATGAGCTTCTTCCATATCCAACACTACAAAATCAGCAGGCAAAATTAGTTTGTCAACTTGAACTAAGATATCCTCCACTATACCTCTTGGATATTTCACTGATCGATCAGCAAGTTGCAATGAAATAGTTGTTGCCTTCAAATCCCCCAAACCTGATTGAAGGTACACTGAATAGGGCATTAAATTGATGCTAGCACCCAGATCGAGCATAGCCTTTTCTACTAGCTTGTCTCCAATGGTGATATTCATAGAAAAACTGCCCAGATCCTTAAGTTTTGTTGGAAGCTTTCTTTGAAGCACATCACTGACATTTTCAGGCACCATCACTTTCTCATTAGGTCCATACTTCCTCTTATAGTTGTTTAGCTCTTTGAAAAATTTCCCATATGCTGGCATATTCCTACTGACACCAAGCAAAAGGTAAATTAACATTCACTTTCCTTAAAATATCAAAAAATTCTTTAAATGACTTATCCTGCTTGCTTTTCTCATTCTCTTCTTGAGTCGCACCTGCATTCACATGATCAGATACATAAGTAACTTCATTGCCAACTACATTGTTAATAACCTTACCACTTCTAAGTGTAATGATTGCTTTGGCTGTTGGAAATGTGCCCTAAAGCCAATCATATGATGATACTTTACGGACATTTCATATGTTAAACTAATCTAGTTTAATATCAAGGGGAAAGATTATTGTTTAAGCCGTCTCATATAAATGTTATATGCTTAAACGATAAAGTCCAAGGAATATGTGATTGGGAGAATGCAATCTAAAGAAGTTAGATTCATGAGACCATTCTTTCGTAGACACATCCTAAACGTTCCTGATCATAGGATTGCCAATTGGGCATTGACAGTCCGTTAAGATCGGTACGTGCTGTGTCTTCTCTCAGTGAGAGTGACTAGTCTCGAGTCATTGGTGTGTGTGACATCAAGACAAGTACGTAGGTGCTCAATAGCGAATGAGTCCACTGAACACGATCAACGAGGAGTTCTCATACTCATGTCACATGAGAACTCATGGTTAGGATAATGCAAAGTAGTCCTTTGACCTGATGCATCATATTTGTCTTGTGGTTAGGTCCTTGATCTTTGACTATGTCAAAGTCACTCCATTCGGGGTGTCCACGACATCGTTGGGGTTAAGCCACTTAGCCATGGAGGCAAGTATATGCGCAACAAGGGATCTCTAACCTTCAAACTGTTTGAGGGAGAATACTCTATGATATGATTAAGAATCTCTGGCCAGAGTATGAATGAGATTTAGGAAGGCGTTCCAAATCACATTCAAGGTAATCATATAAGCACACGAATCACATTGGATAGTAGACATGAATAAACTATCAAACCAAACAATGTGGTCAAGAGTATTGTATTAGAGAAAGACCGTATTGCATTTGTAATCCTAAACTGAATAGGTTCTCTACCTCTTCTGATTAGCTTGGATAACCATGACATGCTGCTAGGTGTCACTCATGGTTTGTGGAAGCCCTAAACGTGTATAATCACTAAAGGGAGAATTGAAAGTAAGTTTCAATTCACAATCGATTTGAAAGAGTTCTAAGTAGCCCACTGCCTCGCTAAAAGGAACCTAATGGATCGTACACCGTGTAAGGTAAAGATTGAAGTATCAACGGAGATGAGTAAGAATAATTAAATGGTTTAATTATTTATGCAAGGATTAATTAATGTGTTAATTAATCAAACGAATAAGTTCGTTAAAGACCTCGGGATAGTTTTGGACCTTAAGGCCCAATAGGCTTCGAACATCAAGTCCATTGACTTAAGTTGTATGACAACTTAATGAATAATGATTCGCAAAGGCCCAAATACACCCTAAGGCCGGCCATTTAGAGAAGGGTAGTGAACTTGCTTTAATTACAAGTTTGCCACTCCAATGAATAAAGGTATAAATATGACTTTATAGCCAAAATTCATTTAGGGTTTCTTTTAGAGAATTGGAGAAAACCTATCTCTCTATTTTCTCTCTAAAGAGGCCGGCCCCCTTGGAGGAATTAGCTAGTAATTTTGCTCCTCCAAGGTCACTCATTTGTTCATCAATTCATCCTTGGTGTGGAGACTTAGAGGTTCTCTATTTTGAGAACTTGGAGAATCATATTCTTCCATCCAAATCCATAGATTTAAGATGCAAGGAATGAAGGCCCTCTCTTTGGGTGATTAGCCTTTGCTTTTGCAAAGAGGAATCTACAAAGGTATATATTTCTCAACTCACTTTGATTTGAGTTGAGTCTTGGTTCACCAATCTACTAGGCTTGGAATTTCATGGTTGATGTTTTGTTTTTAAGTGCATGCTAGCATGATTCCGCCTTTAATTGTTAATTGCATGTTATATGATGTTGCTTAAATGAACATGTTTTTCACAAAATTTCCTTCATTGGCTTGCTCTTGGTTCCTTTGAAGTATCACCGATTGGCTCGGAAACTTCCCAGGCTCTCTTTGACTTAAAGCATCAGCAATCTGACCTCATTCTGTCTCCATTTTGGTTAGAGCAGCCGAATGTTGTTGGAATTGAATGGTAGCATCAACTCTCTTGGAGAGTACTAATGGTAGTTTGCTGGAATTGAACGGTGTTTTGGGCTAGCAATTTGACTGTATCTTCAAGTGTAGTAGCATGCTTTGGTTGGAAATTTTGAAACTGATTGTTATTTTTCCATGAGAGATTGAGATGATCTCTCCAACCGGGGTTGTATGTATTAGAGAATGGGTCATTTCGTGGCCTCTGATTGTAAGAGTTCATAAGATTCACTTGCTCTTGGACGAATTCGGGATAAGCCTCACTACCTGAGCATTGATAAGTAGGATAACCTGGTATGTTGCGAATGGCATACACCTCAACTATATTGGGCACCATATTGAGCACATAATCAAGCTTCTTTTCTAAACTTGCCACCTGCAATGCAAGATCGTTCTTAGAACTCATTTCATACACTCCAGCTCGTTTACCTCTTGTATCTTTGTGTTGAGCATTAGATCCTAACATCTCATAGATGTTATATGACTCTTGAGCATTCTTTTTCTTTAAAGCCCCACCTACTGCATTATCAACAATTGATTGACATGTTTGGGTTAATCCATCATAAAAAATTTGCATTTGTAAGTAAAGAGGTAACCCATGATGTGGACATTGTAGCAAAAGCCCTTTAAAACGCTCCCAACATTCATTGAAAGGTTCTATGTTGTGCAAAATTACAGATTTGCCCTCTCAAAGTAGCTGTCTTTTGAGTAGAGAAAAATTTCTCCAAAAATTTCTTAGCTACGGCATCCCAAGTGGTGAGCAAACCAGGTGCTAAAGTCATTATCCAACCCTTAGCTTTATCTTTCATTGTGTAGGGAAAAAGTCTCATCCTCAGATTTGCTTCATTCACTCCCTACAAAGGTAAACCACTCACAACATTATAGAATTCTTTAATATAGGCCAACGGATCTTCGTTAGGTAAACCATAAAAAGAAGGAAGCATATGAAAATGTGAAGATTTGAGATCATAGTTTCTAGCTTTAACAAGCAACAAGATGCACGATATAGCATCCCACATCATCCAGGGGAGTGGATCCTGTAAGCCTTATATGTATATTCCCATATCTACCTAGCATGAGGCTTTTTGGGAGCTCACTGGCTTCGGGTTCCATCGGAACTCCGAAGTTAAGCGAGTTCGCACGAGAGAAATCCCATGATGGGTGACCCACTGGGAAGTTCTCATGTGAGTTCCCAGAAACAAAACTGTGACGACGTGGTCGGGGCCCAAAGCGGACAATATCATGTTATGGCAGAGTCGAGCTTGGGATGTGGTGGGGGCCCGGGCCGGGATGTGACAATTTGGTATCAGAGCCAATCTCTGGCCGGAAGTGTGCCGACGAGGACGTCGGGCCCTTAAGGGGGGTGGATTGTAGCATCCCACATCGTCCATGGGAGTGGAGCCTTATATGTATATTCCCATCTTTACCTAGCACGAGGCTTTTTGGCAGCTCACTGGCTTCAGGTTCCATCGGAATTCCGAAGTTAAGCGAGTTCGCGCGAGGCCAATCCCATGATGGGTGACCCACTGGGAAGTTCTTATGTGAGTTCCCAGAAACAAAACCGTGAGGGTGTGGTCGGGGCCCAAAGCGGACAGTATCGTGCTACGACAGAGTCGAGCCCGGGATATGGTGGGGGCTCGGGCCGGGATGTGACACACAAATGTGAATTTCGTATAACCGGCTGAGCATAGTCCTCCAAAGCTCGATTGTCATCGTCATTGTCTGCCATTTCTTGTTCTTGCCCAGAATTGGAGTGCTCAAAATAAGCACCTACACTCGCTGATCTAGAAGATTGATCGTCCTCTTCTTCACGGTTAATTTGAGTACAAGTTGATAGAAAGTTCTCAAAAGTGTTGCTCTTTATACGTTCAAGTCTTTGGCCTATCTCAGCAAGTTTGTCAGACATATACTACCTAAGAAATAGAAAGAAAACAAATGAAATTTAGAAATCTAAACTGAAAATGAAAATAAATAGGGTTTGAAGAACAAGCAAATATAGGGGGCTAAAATCTGTCCCCGGCAACGGCTCCATAATTTTGTTGTGTTCATTCCGAGTGCAATATATGGTTAGTATAACGGCACAAGTAAGGGTGTCGAACCGCAGAGATTGATTAGACCTCTATAAATTACTAACCTTGAAAGAACCCTAACTAAACAATGAAAATAACAAATTGAATGTAGGTTTTGTGCTGTTAATGAGAATAACTAAAAATGCAAGAAAAATGTAACAACTAATGATATGTTGATTGAGAAACAATGAGGATGGTTCTAGGGATTTTGAGTTCACCATTACAAAACCAAGTCCATATTCGTTTTACATATATATGATCAGCCATATGATGTGTGGCTTTGATCAAATTCTCCTAATCTACAACCTAATTGGGATGTTCAACTTCGGTTCCAAATTAAGAGTCTTTAGCATGCAAGAAAACGTTAAAGAACCAAAGAAAATACATGGCAGGATGTTTGCATTGCATTCTCATCATTCATTCACATGTCTACCAAGATTAAGCATGATTTTTACTATAATCTTGATCAAAAGATCTGTAAGAAATCCTAATGGTGATCAATCATTAAAATTTACAAACAAATTTGACAAAAGATTCAGTGAATGAAACAAGAGACAGATTGATGAATTGAATATTTTAACATAAAAACATGGATCAATTGTGCAAGGCTACATCGAAATCCCTAGTTATGAATTTAGTTACACATCATGTTCACATAGATGAAATTGGAAAAACACAACATGAGTGAAAATAAATCAAAGAGAGAGGAAACCCTTGAAGCAATTATGATGTTGAACTTCTCCAAGAACAGCTTGTCGGGATGAGTCTTCGGTGATGTTGGACTGTGTAGAATGGGTGCAATTTTGAGTGTGGATGAAAAGAGAGAAAAAATAGTTACTGGAGTTGTGAAATTCGCTCAGAATGAAAGGTGTATATGAAAATGGCTGAAAGGCTAGGTTTTATAATGTTAAAGAGCTATTACAAATTGCCAATACATCCTAGTAATTGGGCATTTAATTCCCACGTTTTTTTGTTGTTATTGGTCTTCTAAAGAGCCATATTCATCACCATATTCAATTTCCACTTTTAATTCTTTGTCAACATCAGCATCCTTATTCAATTCTCCACTTTAAGCACCATTTTGCCTTATATATCCTCAACTGAGTCCAAAATACGATTAGCTACACACTAACACAAAATAGGGTAAAATGCAACAAGTTTAACTCAAAAATATCACAAAGGGACTAGGAATGGATAATATAAATGTACGAAATATATGAGTTATCAAATATGTGACCAACTAGTGTAATGAGCTAAGCATCTTATATGTGACCAACTAGCGATCTCTGCGTATCCCTGGAAAACCTGAAGCCACTGTTCATTTAACGAGTGGCCTACAGTTTCTAGAAGATCCCTGGGAACCGAAAGCCATTGCCAATTCAACGAGCAGCCTACGATTTTTGGAAGACTACATATGGTACAGCTTTCGAGCAGTTAACCGTATAAACTTATATGTCTGCATAATCCTGTGAAAGGTTAACAGATTAACGTGCACATCCACTGCCTAGAGCAGAACAATCGCTTGGGTTTACACTAATTCCTAAAATGCTATGCTGCTTGCTACACAGCCTATGAAATTGGTTACGTAAAATGCAAAGAGTTCTTTCGAATCACTGCCCATGAAATTCTATTAAACTAATCAGTTTTGATGCGAAAGGTTAGTGAATTTCATGTCCCAACAATCTTTAGTATGTTGTGATGCAGGCCACGCAGCTCAAAGGATTGGAGAAATGACGACCAACTGAGCAGCCTATGGTCAGGGGGCAACAATGGGAGATAAATCTCAGTAGTTCAACGTCCTAAAAGATCAAAGTTAACAACCGAGCAGTCATGCAGACTCGCTTGCTTCTGTAAGTATGGCGCCTGGCTGCTGACACTCTAGTTAATAGCTTTGCAGAGGTCTTAAGCCTAGATCAATAGTCACATAGCTCAAGCAAGTCTATCTACTTATTAAAAAGCAGTGTGCTTTGTTAACGACCTTATGATTAAAGATCTAGTGGACCACCGATACAAAACATGCAATTACGGAGGTCATTCGGCCCTACAGGTTAGAAGTTTCAAAAGACGCCTTAAGCATGCGAAGATTCGCACTTGACACCTTCAAGTTGGTGCCTAAAGAAATAAAGATGGGCTTGACTGCCTTGTTCAAAGCAACCTACTTGATTGTTCATTCTACGACAAAAGCTTGAAGCAAGGCAAAGAGACAAAGATGAAGTAAAGCGAAGAAAACTAGTTTATTAATTTCTAGCAAATTGGTAAACTGGCACGAAGGCCAACAAAGTTCAAGCAAAGGAAAAAGTAAAGCAAGAAAGTCAAATCCTAAAGTCTATCTAAAAAAACTATTCCTCAGTAGCTTGGACATCTTTTGTTGGAAAGGTGCCCTAAAGCCAATCATATGATGATACTTTACGGACATTTCACATGTTAAACTAATCTAGTTTAATATCAAGGGCAAAGATTATTGTTTAAGCCGTCTCATATAAATGTTATATGCTTAAACGATAAGTCCAAGGAATATGTGATTGAGAGAATACGATCTAAAGAAGTTAGATTCATGAGACCATTCTTTCGTAGACACATCCTAAACGTTCCTGATCATAGGATTGCCAATTGGGCATTGACAGTCCGTTAAGATCAGTACGTGCTGTGTCTTCTCTCAGGGAGAGTGACTAGTCTCGAGTCATTGGTGTGTGTGACATCAAGACAAGTACTTAGGTGCTCAATAGAGAATGAGTTCACTGAACACGATCAACGAAGAGTTCTCATATTCATGTCACATGAGAACTCATGATTGGGATAATGCAAAGTAGTCCTTTGACCTGAGGCATCATAGTTGTCTTGTGGTTAGGTACTTGATCTTTGATTATGTCAAATGTCACCCATACACGGGTGTCCACGGCATAGTTGGGGTTAAGCCACTTAGCCATGGAGGCAAGTGAATGCACAACAAGGGATCTCTAACCTTCAAACTGTTTGAGGGAGAATACTCTATGATATGATTAAGAATCTCTGGCCAGAGTATGAATGAGATTTAGGAAGTCGTTCCAAATCACATTCAAGGTAATCATATAAGCACACGAATCACTGGATAGTAGACATGAATAAACTATCAAACCAAACAATGTGGTCAAGAGTATTGTATTAGAGAAAGACCGTATTGCATTTGTAATCCTAAACTGAATAGGTTCTCCACCTCTTCTGATTAGCTTGGGTAACCATGATATGCTGCTAGGTGTCACTCATGGTTTGTGGAAGCCCTAAACGTGTATAAACACTAAAGGGAGAATTGAAAGTAAGTTTCAATTCACAATCGATTTGAAAGAGTTCGGAATCGCCCACTGCCTCGCTAAAAGGAACCTAATGGATCGTACACCGTGTAAGGTAAAGATTGAAGAAACAATGGAGATGAGTAAGAATAATTAAATGGTTTAATTATTTATAGCAATGATTAATTAATATGTTAATTAATCAAACGAATAAGTTCGTTAAAGACCTCGGGATAGTTTTGGACCTTAAGGCCCAATGGGCTTCGAACGTCAAGCCCATTGACTTAAGTTGTATGACAATTTAATGAATAAAGATTCACAAATGCCCAAAAGCCCATATCCCTTATATGGCCGGCCATGTGTATTGAATTAGGGTTTTTGGTTCTTTAGGTCATTTAAAGAAGTGACTATATAAAGAACTTTATAGCCTAAAATTCATTATGGGTTCTTTTAGAGAAAATTGGAGAGAACATGTCTCTCCTTTTCTCTCTAGGAGGCCGGCCCCCTTGGAGGGTGGATCTAGCAATCCTACTACTCCAAGGTCACTCATTTCTTCTCCAATCTAACCTTGGTGAAGATACTTAGAGGTTCTCAATTTTGGGAACTTGGAGTAACCTATTCTTCCATCCAAATCCATAGATTTTAGATGCAAGGAATGAAGGCCCTCTCTTTGGGTGATTAGCCTTTGCTTATGCAAAGAGGAATCTACAAAGGTATAAATTTCTCAACTCACTTTGATTTGAGTTGAGTCTTGGTTCACCAATCTACTAGGCTTTGAATTTCATGGTTAATGTTTTGTTTTTAAGTGCATGCAAGCATGATTCCGCCTTTTAATTGTTAAGAGCATGCTATAGATGTTGCTTAAATGAACATGTTTTTCACAAATCTTCCTTCAAGTGGTATCAGAGCCTAGGTCTAGTAGTTGGTGAATCCTTTTGGGTTTTGTTCTTCATAGTATTTGATTTAAAAGTTGTAATATGATACAAGCTTTATTCTTGCTTTTTTGAATGTAAATTTTGTTAGAAAATTTGCCATCTCAAATGTTGTAGATGTAGTTCATATGAGCATGAATATTGGAGCTAAAATTTGGTGCCATGTTTTTGGGGATTTTCGGCCAAATTCAAAGGGTGGATTTTTGGGTTCTTGTTTGACTAGTTAAAAGTGTTTTAAAGTGACTTTTGGAACCCCTATGTACCCTAGTTTGGTTATATGTTATTTCCCTTAAGTTAAAATGGTTTTGGGATGTTTTTGGGTGAAAAATGTTCATGGAAATTTTTTGAGTTTTTCATGAATGTTCTTCATTGTTCTTGACATTTTTGCCAAGAACAAAAAGGTTTGTGTTTTGATTCAAAGTTTTGATTTATTTCATAAAGTTTATGTTTTATGTTTTTTCAAATGTTTTAATGCATTAGATATTTGTTTAAATGGTGATAGAATTATTGGTGGGTGTGAAAGGATTAATTCCCTTTCACACACACCACTTGCACCACTTGCATGCTTTATGTCAAAACTCACAAATCAACACACACATCACTCACACTCCTCTCCAAAACCGGCCACTCCCTCAATGGGAGTACTTTTGGGGCTTTTATGCAATTACATAAAGTTTTGCTACTTTTGTGTATTTCCACTTTGGCCCAAAAGTTTACGTTTTTACGTTTAGGTCCAAAAACGCTAAAGGACAAATTGTTTTGTTCCTTTAATGAAGCTTTTGCATTGTTTAAATTTTGGGTTCTAGTTGTATTTACATGAAGTAGTGGACTTTTGTGTTTTTACAAAGTGACCCCAAAAGTTTGTGTTTTCGCAATATTGCACAAAAAGTTGTGGTTATTGCATGATGGCCCAAATTAGGTTGAGAACAAAATTGTTTTGTCTCTTTAAATGAGAATTGGATTTTCATTTCATTTAGCTCCATTTAAATCAATTTTATGGATACAAAAACCAAATGAAAATGTTGCATTCAATTTAATTAGTTAAAGCGTTAATTAATTAAAGGGTGATTATGAACCTAAGCCTACGATAATTGAGCTATGTGAAAGGCCGTTTCAAATTTGTTTGAACCATGGGAATGTGTAGATTAATTTTGGTTATAATTTGATTTGATCAAATGTTGTAAAAGAGCATAAGCTCTTCTTTACTTTAAAGTAATTTATATATGCAAATGTTGTAATGAGCATAAGCTCATCTTTACTTTGAAGTACTTCTTTCTTGCTTTATATGATATGCATGAAATTGAAGTAGTTGGGTCCATCACCCCTAAGACAACACGCCTTAATGTGATTAAACGCGTAACTAAAATCAATCAGCATCCCTAGTCCGAGATTCAACACTAGGCTCGTGTTGAATCTAAACAAAGGTTCATAGTCATCCTAAGGCCCTAAGGCAACTATATAGTCCATTAAATGAATGCAAAGTTTATGTTAGTAGTATCATATACTCTTGCTTTAAAAACCGTTTTATAAGCATAGTGGGAGTATTATATACAACTAAAACAATCAAATGGACCAATAGTTGTAATAGGACCAAAATTGTTTTAATAAAGATTAAAATGAATATTTATATGTGATGAGACCTAAAAACCCTCAACCAAACCATTATTAAGTTGATAAGCATGAGAGTGCTTTGAACACTCTTTCGTGGCCTTCCACTGTGGTAGGCTCCGATCGTTTGTGACTTGTACACCGGCTTCACCCTATAATGGGGGAGTACAAAGTGCATGCTTACACTTAGGAGGAGTTCTATATACATACATGATGAAGTGAGGTAGGCAACGAGTTTAGCCAACATGATATAATTCTGAGGTTATGCTTGAACCCCTACACGAACTAGGCATGGTGGGAATGACTTAACTAAGTACAATGACGCCAACATGATATAATTCTGAGGCATCATTTTCTAGAGGCCAAATTAGATGGGTACTTGCAAGAGATGCAAATGAGTAAGCGTACTCTCTCATTATTATTAACGCTAGCCAACATGATATAATTCTGAGGTGGGCTTGGTAGTAGTGAGTCTCCCATACCCTACTAAGAGTTTCCTCCAAAACTCTCGAATTCCAATGAGGGATATGGAATTTGCCAATAATAGTGGGTGGTGCTATTTGATTTAAAGACCCGGATCAAATGGTTTAAAATCAATCAATTTATATTCGTTATGTAAAATAATAGTGGGTGGTGCTATTTGATTTAAAGACCCGGATCAAATGGCTTAAAATCAATCAATTTATATTCGTTATGTATTTGTTTACCAATATATTTGCAAACGCTATCCAAAACTTGACAAAGAAAAGCCGAATGCCTTAGTTTCCGGACTTGGTAACACAATCCCAAAGATTGTCTTAAATGGATTGTATATATGTACCTAAGTAGTCTCATCCTCACAATCTTCCTAATGATAATGTATCATTGGAAGAACATGTTAGAAAAGTCTATCATGAAGAGGACAACACAAACAACCAATGCTTATTTCTTTGTTACATGAACAAAGGAACTTACGAAGATTAGCATAAAGAAAAGGACACTTTTAGTGTTATTAGTTCTTCACTCACAAATCGTTGTATGAAGAAATAATGAGTTGTTTTGAACAACCCTTAGTCAATGCAAACACTTAGTGCTTATTTCTTTGTTACATGAACAAGGAACTTGAGAAGAAAGCACAAAGGCATGGACACTTAATGTGCCATGATTCTTCACTTACAAATTGTTGTATGAAGAAATGAGAGTTGCCTTGAACAACTCTTGAAAGTTTGTAATTATGTTGAGAACATAATGGTTGGTTGACAAAAATAGTCCATCAACATGGACTTATAATGATTTTGAATCATTGAGTGTTGAAGTGATAAACCACTTAACGAGACGGAAACTAAGGCTAGGACTTCACCTTTATGTCCCTAACCTAATGGTTCACTAAGTTTATTGTAAACTATGTAGTGAACAATAAACACATGCTATCCAAATTGTTTGATGTGTATAACACAATTGAAATAAGTTTCAAGAGAGATAGTGGGAGTTTAGGGACTATGACTATGGTAGTCAAAGGAGAAGTCAAATGAAGAAAGCGAAATAACTCCAAGGGAACAAACTTTCTTTATGAAAGGATGGACATTGGAAGGGGTATTTGCAAGAAATGTCTTACAAGTGTCAAGAACACACCTTTCGAAGGTGTTGTAAATTGTTCTTGAATAGTTCAAAACAGTTGGTTCTTCTACTTGAATGTTTGATTC